>VDFB02193867.1:270957005-270995222 GCA_007258455.2 Sequoia sempervirens
TTGAAAAGGAAATCTTGAAAGGGTTAGCTAATCTCCAGAATCATCAAGACATGAGACTTACTCCATTATATTTGGGTCATGACTTCCTCATTACTCTTTACTTGTAGCCCTTTACTTTATTAGGTTATAAGCACAGAATGTCTGCTAACGAAACATAAAATCAAACATTACATTCCGTTCTCGCACCGGCCATTTAAAAACTGTCAACAGTAATGGGAATAATGAATGAAGAAGGAGACTGAACAAAAAACAGCGCAGATAACAAAGCCCATTTACTCTTTTCAAGTTGATGAGTTGTTTTAGAAGCCGGTCAAACGTGAGGGTTTCTATGAGATCCTCCGGATTATAGAGCTCTTCGTTGTTTTGTACACTCACAGAATTCCCGCAGGTTTGCTTTAAATCTGAAGCCCTCCCTTCATAGAGTTTGCAATGGTTTTTTTCCGATGAGGATGCGTCAAGGGCGCAGAAATTAGGTAGACTGTATGATTTACGTGACAATATATATTTGTTTCTTTGTTACGATTTATCAAACTCTAGTCTTTTGTTGTTTTTTTTACTTAGTGCCTCTGCTCTCATCTCCCTCTTGCAGGATTGCGCGTAAGCCCTAACTTGGGCAATCGATTGTCCAATAGAGGTAAGTGGAACTTCTTATTCTCATGTCTAGAAAAAAACTAAGATTCAACGAAATTTCTCTGTATACTTGTATGAGGTTATGCTTCGTACAACGATAGGTTTTGTTTGTGAAATGCGTGCCGTGTTGCTAGAATCTATGGCACGTTTCAGTTATTTTATTTAATATCCCACGAAATCTAGTGTCAAAATCTATGAGCTCTCACAAATTCATGTACATGGTCACTCACTAGTGATGGCTTGAATTGAGCTTGGGACTGGACATCTGCACACAATATTAGTGACCTAACCCTTGTTCTTCTTGAAACAGAAACTATGTAAGTAAAGGATTGTGAGCAGTCGGAGATCTAGATGAGATTAGAGACGAGAAACACAAGTGGGTTGCTGTGTGTATTGGGAAGAAAGCGAGCTAGAGTTTCATGGGGATGTCTGTGTTTTGGTTTGATTGCTTTGACATCTGATTAGAGTATCTTTGATGGAATTGGGAGAGGCGGATGGCACGGTCCTTTTGGAGGACAAAAGTGCCTCCGATCCAAACTGTTCCTAAAATTTCGTTGAAGCGAGGCAGCCATTCTCAGAGGGGAAGACGGGGTAAGCGAAGCAGCAGCAGTACACGATCTGGAGGCTCTGGATCCGGCAAGTTATCTGAATCCCAAGAAGAGGGCGCTGGAGGAACCGCGCGGGTTTGGGCAGATATTTAGCATAGATTCATCACTATATTCGTCGGAGAGAAATGGAGAGGAGAAAACGTTAGGTAAGCTACAGCAACGAAAAAGGAAATTTGTAGGCGTAGGGAATGAAGATCCAGGGCGCTATACATGGCCTGGAGCAGCAGCTATATCTCACGATCAACCACAGTTAATGCCGTATGATGATTTCGGGTCCTTGGTAGTACAGAGGAGCGAATCTTCCTCTTTGTCTAGTCACAGAAAGACGGGTGCCTCAGATTCTGTAAAAAATGCTTCGGAATTGTCACGGAGAATGGCTGAGAAGGATTCTCACAAACCGACCCGTGGAAGGCAGGCGGGAGCCAATCCCAGGACGCCGCCGCCCATGGGCGAAATAGTGGAAGTAGAGGGCGGTCACATAGTTCGGTCTACCGGCCGTAAAGATCGACACAGCAAAGTGTACACAGCCAAAGGCCCCCGAGACCGACGCGTCCGGCTCTCCGCTTCCACTGCCATTCAATTCTACGATCTCCAAGACCGATTGGGCTATGACCGTCCCAGCAAAGCAGTCGCCTGGTTGATTGAGAAAGCAAAGTCTTCCATTGATGAGCTCGCCAAGCTTCCCCAAACCCGTATTCCCACCACCGAGCCCAGGCCCACCCAAAACAAAGACAAAGAGCCCGCAGACGGAAGCCCAAACGAGGCCCAATCAAGCGCAACAGCAACCTTCAAAGCGGAGCATTCCCGAGCAACAGCCAGAGAACGAGCCAGGGAGCGAGCCAAAGAGCGCACTCAGGAACGAGATGCAAAATCTCTTCCCCCCGTAAACAACCACAACGTACATCCTGTTTTCGCTGATCTTAACCTCTTCTCTAGCTCCAACATCAACGCCACGAGCTCCGTAATACAGGCTCTGCAGCTTCAAAACGCGGCCTCCAAAGGCTTCACCACCGGGCAGAGCACCCACATCTTTCACCCTCTTCAAATGGATATATCTCCAGATTCAATCTCAAGAAGCCTACATCTAGAGCCCTCGCCGCTGCCTCATCAGCCATTTTACCAGTCCTTGTTAGCACATACTAACCAAGCGGTGCAGAATTTTTCCCCAGAAACTTCCCAGTTCGATTCCTCCGCAGTAGTGTTCAGCGAGGCAGACAATTCAAACATGGCCAGAAACCAGGGTCACCAGCAGAGCCTGTTTTCTTGTTCCGCTGCCTCGGCATTCCAGGTCCCATTTATTGCAATGTCCGAGCAGCAGCAGCAGCATAATCAACAAAACCATGAGTTTGGCGGGCAGCAGCCCAACAGAATATTAAGACCTCCGTGGAGCAGCAGCAGCGGCAACAACAACAGCATGAGCTTAAGCAATGCAGCAGCGGATCATTTTGCTGCTTATGCGGCGCTTAATATTCGAGGGCAGTGCCAGCAGCAGCCTAACTCATATACAGTCAGGGGAACCCTTCAGTCCAGTTCAAGTCCCGTTCGCGTTCGGCCAATGCCGTCAGCTCGCGACCATGCCGCCGTCGCCGACCAGCTCCTGCACCATACGGCGACCACTTCCGGCGGCATTTTCTCGGGCTTTCGGATTCCGGCGCGAATTCAGGGCATCGACGAGCACGACGATGTAAAACCGTCGGCTACCTCGTCAAATTCTCAGCTCTAGTTACCAGCTCTTCTCCCACAGGTACGCCAAAATTGATTTCTTGGTGAAATTTAAAATTCCAACCACTGTACTGCAAATTGATTTCTTGGCTTTGAGTAGTGAAATTTAAAATTCCATTTACATTTGAGCTTTTCAGTTTCGTCTCTTTTGATTTGCTTCTGCAATCTGGTCGTGATTATTAGGAATACAAAATTTCAGGAAATGTATATGCCATCTGATATGCTTCCGGAGCGTTGGAGGCTTCAGTAGATCCTGTACTGGTGTAGAGAGACTTGCGCTACGAGACTGAGAACAAATAATTTAGACCTTCGATTTTATCAGCAGACGTGTGTTTTAATTGCATTTCTTGAATTTAAGCTTTGGAAGATGGACAGTTTTTTCTGCAACTTTTGTGATCATGATAATGATACATATATTTACGATTTTCTTCTATTGTTGGCTTGGCTTTCTTGATTGAGATTTCCAGCCCTGCCTATTCCTTTGTGGGATTTTGGATTTGGCTGCGCAGATGAGTTCGTAATTTGAAGCGTGCAAGGGTTGTAAATTTGTTTGTTATTTGTGGCTAAATTTGATTCTGCCACTGTTAGATATTTGTGTCTGAATTTGTTCTGTGCCTGCCATATGATGTTCATCTATCCTTTCCGTTTCATGCCGCTCCAACGAATGGATTTGTCCACTCTTCTCTGTTACAGTTAAAATCTGTGCATTTCTCAGAATTATTATGCTACTAATAGTTTTATTCCGTTCGCCATTTGAGGGGAAAAAAGGTCTGAGCACTGAAAATATTGTATGTACTACGAACATGGACCCCATCGTTGAGCATAGCTTAGCAACGTCGATTAATAATAATATTCTGTGAATAAATTAGGTATTGAATTATATATATATATATATATATATATATATATATAATATCACCCATTTTAACTTCTTGAATGGATATATATCACAATTTTAGTATTTGAGTTAAGAGATTAAATTTATTTTCTGAGTTTTGGGTATCAATCATATAGTTCAGGTAGCTTTATTTTCGTGGAGTTGTTCAAAAACATATAAATAAAATTAGACCAAAACAGCTACACCAAATAATATATTACTGATTATAGTAGTATGATAAATAATAGTTAGACCCAAACAGTTGCACCAAATAATGTATTACTGATTATAGTATGTGTTGGTTGTTTGTTTGATGTGACTTGTGAAGGATATAGTTACACTTATATATATGTGCACATGTATTGGTTTCTTATTAACTTTTTTATTAGTATATTATTTCTCAACTATTATTTCTTCTAATATATTTAATTTAGAAACTAAGTATACGGCACCATAACAACAATTGGTCTTCTCTCATCTATTGTATCCTTTTTCCTAATAGAAAAATGATTGTAAATTTCTCTATTGATAACTAGTTAGTAATGATCTTCTGTGATGCTAACTTATATAGTTGATGGATCATGGAGTATGATCCAAAAGGTTGATGTTAAAAAATGCTACATAATCAAAACTCAGAAATCTCTCTATATTGATACCATGGATTGTGGAAATTTCATGTTTTAAGGAGTTTAAAGGTGATAGAACATGGATCCTAGAGTAGAGTAGACTAAACATATGTAAAAAGGTCTAGCAAGTACTTTAAATAATATATAGACAATGTATTAATAAAATTAGTATTTCTTTTTATTTGTAATTAAAAATAAATATTTTTTGTGTCTTCAAAATGATAGTACTATTTACAAATTTTTTTCTTCTCAAAATAAGTATGCAAGTTTGTTTAATAGTTGTTTTATTTACTTAAGAGTTTTATTTATTTATTTTGAAATTATTTTATTTACATAAGAATTGTTTCATAATTTTAATTAAAAATAAATAAATGCCTATTCCAAATTTCTTTGTTTAATAATATTTGATATCATTATATAACACCTCTCAATGTAACTACTTTTAATTTAATAGAGTTGCTTAAAAGAAAAATGTATATTCTAATTATAATTATAAATGTGAATTGTTTTTGAGAGTCAATAAGATATATGATATATATTTCTAATCAAATTTATTTTGATTTAGACAATAATTTAGTATATTTATTTATTATGGTATAAATTTTTGTAAGCTTTACAAGTTTTGTTGGTTAACATTTTTTTTTATATTGGATAATGAAATAGATAATTGAAGAAAATGTATATTAAACTTGTTACCCCCATTCTACCATAATATAGCTACAAGTTTTTTTATTCTTTTACATCAAGAAAATAAATTCCCAATAATAAAAATATAAAACAAATGCACACAATAAAACTTGCATAATCTTTTTATCAAGGAATCATATGATCGTATTTATGACAAAAGGTTAAATTACATTATATAGTGCCTATACACATAACAAGTATTTAGAAGTAAAATACATCAAGAATAACTCTAGTGAATAATGATAAGCATAAACAATAAATTCAAGAGTATCAAGTTTAACCAGATTATTAGTGGTCAATACTCACTATTGAGATATCTTCCATCTTCAAATATCCGCTATCCACAAAGTTAGTGTAAGGGGTAGATTATAAAACATGAAATTAGAATGAATTACACAATTTGAATTAGAACATGTTAACTTCTTGAAAAAATTCAATAAGACTATTTATATAATCCAATAGAACTAATTACATAACTCAACAAAATTGATTATAAAATCTTCACTAGTCATGAACCCATAAAATAATTGCTTTAACTACTAATGTTCACAAGTTATGGAGATTCACATTGCCATCCTATATCAAGTAATCAAACAAAGATAGAGTAACATACACATAGGTTTTCACAAAAAAATTAGTCACATGGAGCAGTATATACATATTTAAAAAGTTATATTGGAAAACTACATATTAATCCAACATGTAAGATATTGAGAATACAATCACATGAGCTAGAATTAGGAGAATGAAGATAAGTTATACAAGATACATTTAAACATAAATAATGTAAGATTCAAATATTATCTCTATTCTAATATTATGGATATAAAAAATACTATACAAAGAAGTGCATACAAATATATATAGGTCTCTAAGATGCATGAATCGAAGAGACAATGTCTAGAGGTCATAAGTTTAATTCATGTATAGGAGTGAATTTGCACCCCCCTTGCAAATTCCCCTTTTACATCCTTCACCTTAGAAAAATCAAACCCGACCATGTAATTCCACATCACCCATCTGAACTCCATCCACTTGGCACTTGTCTTTAGTGTCAGTGGGAAAATTTCTATCAGGGGCATGTGCCTGCGCGATGCACTACTATCTTGATAGGATTCTTGCCTCTAGAATCTATAGAGGCATTACGTTCTCCATTGGTGACGAAACATAACACCCATGCACCTTTTTGCCAACCTTTGAATGACTCTTTCCCTCTCAAACTCACCTTCAAATGGCCATTCTTCATTTTGATTCATCTATCTACACGCTTGAACATATCTTGAAGGAAATTCTCACACTCTTGAGCTACTTGTTGCACTATTGGCTTCACCATTCCAACATCACAACATTCTTCACATCTACCATAGAAGCTGCAACATGGTGTCTTGCGAGACCTCCCTTTGGCGTCGCTACAACCACATCAACTTTGCCACGATTGTAGACTTGCATTCCTCTCTCATTGGCCTTGAGTTCCTTTGGTCGAGGGTGGTATTGCTTACTTTCTACTACGTTGTTATTGGATTTGAGTAGCATAGTGCCTCTTGTAGTGTTTAGTTTCATTTCCTTTCCAACAGTGTTCCCTTATCATATTTCTACTCCTTTATCTATCTGGCTATCCGTGGAGGTGGAAACACCAAAATGGGGGTTTGATTGTGGCAAGCCCCGAAGTAGCCCCAACATTTTTCCCTACTTTGTTGTGTGTTGGTACTCATTCATGTGAAGCTTGCTGGCGAACTAGGCTTCTCATGAGTTGAATCTCTACTACCTTTGTTCTTATCATTCCTTTACCATCTTTCTCGTTATTTCAGTTATTTTGTCATTTATCATTTCAGTCATCACCAATAAATCTCAATTCCTAAGCTGCTAGTAGGTTTTTGATATCTGTGACTATCCTTCTTCACTTTATGTTTGTATGGACACCAACACACCTATGAGATGCCAGAGCGCTGCACTGTCGTCCTTGTTCTACATTGCTTTCCTCTGGTACAGAGCCGTTTGAGGTGTAGTCTAGGTTCCTGAAGCCTACTCACTTAGTTCAAATATAGCTCTCGGGTTAGTAGAGTGACAAAATTACTGAGAGTGCTCTTCATTCCCTATCCCTAGCATAAAAAACTTGTGTAGTTGAGGTAGATTAGGGCAACCTTCTACTCTCGACTCTCCGTGACTTGGAGCCTTGGTGTAGTCGGTCCCCCTCCTCTACAATTCATAATCACTTCCAATTAGGGGATGAATTAAACTTGATCTAACTAATAGGGTCAAGAGTTGAACTACCAATAAGTGGACCAATTAACTCGATCTAACTAATATTGAGGTGGTCTTGAATAAATATAGGTAACAACTAACTACCATCAATAAAGGATTGATAAGGCAATGGTGGCACTTGTGTACCTTGAGTCAAGGTGAACTATCATTATCAGTTAGCTAGGTGAGAATAATTAAATATTTATAATATCCCAAGTAAACTAATTACTAGATACAATATTACACAATCATAATGTACAAAACATCTGTTCAATTCATAAAACTACTCTTCTCACAATATGGCTCAATTAAAATCAATACTCATCCAACAACATTAATCAACATTTTCCACAAATTATTTTCACCTAGCATAAAGTAAATAATCAAGTAATCATCATTCTTCAACAACTTTTATGCAAGATTTTGTATAATTCAATTATTTGTTTCGCATATGGTAATTAGTATTTAGGAATATGATTAGATAGGAAGTTTTATGTTAATTATTTTTGGACTACCTATATATCAAATGTGATGTGAATCAAGGCTATGGATTTTCATATTCAACTATATGTTTCATAATATAACTCTCTATTATAAGCATAAAGCACGTCATAAAAGAGCATAAGCAACATTGAACAAGCAATTCACACAATTTTAAATGCATAGAGGGGATTGCTGACTAATTATTTCAACCTAACTTTTTCAATTGTCATAGTTTCCAAAGTATTGCACTAGGTTAATAACCCTAGTGATCACCAACTCATTAGTTCTTTGATCTCTCAACAAGGAACTCCCATAAACAATGTCTACAACTTGAAAACACAAGGAAACTATAATATTATGTGTTCAAGAACATCATAAGTTATAGAAATATCATAACAAAGAATATATAAATTAAAAGAATATGACACAATATTTAGTTGGAGAAACACTTGAATGGGTGAAACCTTTTAGGAAGAGTATGGTTCTAAGAATCCCAACACTATCTTAGGTATCACTACATAATGGTTACATCACCAACTTTGCTTATTGGAGCTATTTCAACATGTTTCAAGCTCTTTCATTCCTACTTTGTGCCTTAGGGTGATCCCACAATAATGTACCCTAGTTATGGGATGTGGAAAAGTAACGAGTCCAATGTGCCAAAATTTATAAAACACCTTTGAATGAAGTACCTTCCATCAAAGGTGATGCCATCATGGCTTTCAAATAAAGAGGGATTCAAATGAAGGTGGGTACCTTAGAATAAAAGGCCTATTTTCCATTTTATGCATTTCATGTATAGAATCACTTATTTTAGGACCTTTTAGAAAAGGCATTCTCTTCATTTAAAGGCCTTTTTTTGCCATTCTCCTACTATTCATAGAGTTTTTAGAATAAATTTTTGTTTCAAAGAAAGGGTTGGAACATCAAATAGTCATCATGACATGAGATTTTGTAGGATCATAGCCCTCAAAGGAAGCTTTCCAAAAATCACATTTTTTAATATGCTTTATAAATATTATATTTATTTTTTATTTTCTAGTGATCATATATTTTCTATGTAACATAAAGATCTTTGTTTGATGCATGTGGAAAAATAAAAAGATATAGTTTTTTTAAATACGTGCACTCCATATTGATGTTCTTATTTCAACAAAATGGTAATAATTTGATTATATATAAAAATTTATATGATAGAATAATATTGCTCTATATTATAAATTAATTTGAATTAAAAACTAATGAAAAATAAAAAAGCGATTTTTTAGTAAGAAAATATACATGTATTAAATATCAATGTTAATTCAATATATTTTTAAAAAATTATGAATTTGCCTCATTTTAAAAAATACTTATGTGTTAATGGAATACTATCACTCATTAAAAATACTATAAAGTGTACAAAACAAGTTACTAATAAATTCTTAAAGAAAAAGACAAATTATTTTTTAAATATTAAAAAAACATATTTTGATTCTACACAAAATCTAAAAAATCACTAGTTCATATTATCTTTAAATTCTTAATATTTTTCCTATTATTAGTGATAGAAACTAAAGTTTAGGTTAAAAATATTGATTTCAATATGCCACTTAGGATGAAAAGTGAGATCACTCAGGCTACAACTATCAAACCATGAGTACATCTGATAGATCTTACAAATATGAGCAATCAAGGAGTTACAAAGACAACCCTTCAAATGTGAAATTTATAGTACTATGTATTTATCTATCCCTTCTTGGTGCTATAAATGAGAGAACCACTAAAAGTGTCTTTTAGATTGCTCATGTAAGAAAGCCATGACACCTATATTTATATGGGGAAAGCACTTTTAGGAGAAAAAATCCACTCCAATTTTTTTGTAATGTATTATCAAATCAAATAGGAGATTACAACCCATATGTAGAGCAAGCCTTACTAGCATATGATCTTGGAGTATTTTTGATAGCATTCTAGCACTTGCAAATTTATACACATAATACAACTCCTCAAGTACCCAATTTATAGACAAAATGAACAAGCTGGAAACTATTTGTGGTTTTCTAAACCATGTGCAAAACCTCCAAGAGGTATGCAACCCAACATGAGTCCATACTCTAATGTCCCCTAAAAGATTCTATTGCACCGACTTGAAATAACACATTCTCTTACATTCTTACAACAATCATAACTAATTTAATCCACCTAACATGGGAGCCCAACTTGTTAAATAATTTAATCCACCCAACATGGGTGCACATTATTAAATAGCATAAAATATGAGAAAAATGTTAGTAGTTACTAAATAAACTCAATAATTGTCAAGGTTAAGACACCTTAATTCCCAACATTCTCCCTCTTGTCGAATACTTTACAAGCACCAAAAGGAAACATACCAACATGGAATCTAATTTCTAGGCACTGGAATATGCTAAAATCTAAACACCCAGAAATAATATTTTCAACCAAATGGACTTTACAATCATCAGTTGTCACCATATACTCTACCTTAGTTATGGAGAAAGTGACCACAACTTGTCACTTTCTCATCCAACTTATTGCACCACCATGCAAAATAAATAAATATCCACTAGTGAATCTTTTTCTATTGGCATCTTTAGCCCTATTTGAGTCCACACATCCACAAATATCTAGGAATTTTGATCTACTATAAAATTACCATGATAAAACAAGAAATAGTTTGAGGTACCTTGAAAATATTTAAAGATTCTTTTAATTACATCCCAATAAATCTATCTAGGATTATACATAATCCTATTGAGAACTCCCATTTCTTAGGCAATGTTTGGTCTAGTATTGACCATAGCATGCATTAGATTTCCAATTGCACTCTAATAAGGTATCATGCTTATGTCTTTCATTTGAGATATTTTCACTTGCAAAGTGTCACGTCCCTTTTCAAATAAATTTAATTTGAATAAATTAAAAGTCCATTCCTATTTTCCCAAGATAAGGAAAAATAATATGGGAATATTTTATTTAATATTTTGATTATTTTCTCACAAATTATAGACATTATTTTGAGAAGTAATTAAATATTAAATATTTTTATTTTACTGCACAAGTGGGGCATGGTTTTAGAGAGGAGATTTTGTAATGACTAGTTTATAACAATTATGAGAGGAATCTATGATAAGTTCAATGATAGGTTGTGCATGCAGTCAACAGTTGTAAGTGGTAGGTCATTTTTGGCATGCAAGGTGGAGTGGGAATCTCAAAATATATTTTTCAATTAATATTTTTTACCAAATGGGGCATTTCTAGATTTGGGGCTATTATAAATATATAATTATTTTCTTTTAAAATGAATTTTGATCATATTATATTCACAACTTTTTGTATGAGCACTTATGCTTTTACAATTCCAAGTTCCAAGGATGAAAAACCATTGAAGGTATAGATCACTGGATGAAAACCCATTGATTTGTAGAGGTAATATTACTCAAAGGTTGCATTTTTGCTTCAAGGATTTACAAGATTTTATAGGTTGTTTCATTGTGTTGTGTGTGTGTGTGTGTGTGTGTGTTGTAGAATTTTAGGAATCTTTGTGTGGAGTTGAATTTTAATATTTAGTGTGAGTTTTCATGGAATTTATGGATGTTTAGTTCAATAATTTTTTTTGTCCTTCCAAATCAACTTCTAGAGTTTTTAAGATTCATCTTTTGGATAGGGTGTAAATTCTTCTACACTTCAAGCTCTACAAACCTAGGTGGGACTCCCTAATAAAAATGTCACCAAATGATAAACCATTTTAATGGGGTATTTATTTAGTAGGTTGATTCTCATATGTTATGACAAAGAGTTGTAGAATAATACATAGAAAATGGATAAATTCTTTGCTTATCTTTAGCATCAAGCATGAGAACACAAGATAATTAGCAATAACTTATTTACTTAATATTTTTTATTTAAAAAGTATCTTGAACCTTGAATGAACTTAATTTCTCAACACTGGTACACATCCTTAGCTACAAAGTCAAATAGACATATAAATATTTTCATCACAACAATTCAAACATATTTTAGTTGATAATTCCTATTATTGACTTGCAATAAAATATTCGATGAATATCATCCAAATATAATTCTACTTAAGAATCCCTATGCAACACAACATTCCTATATCTTATAAAGATTATTTACTCTATTCCTTGAACATAAAATAATTTATAAAATACCTAACACATAAATTTGTGACAATGAACTCAACAATCCTTGATCATTTTATTCATAAAAGTGAATTGCATTAAAATTTGGAGACAATTACCTTTTAATGGTAGTAAAATTCTCATACATTTCAACTAAAAATATACATTGGAGCTTCATAAAATAGTACTTTATAGACTATTCTTCTTTGACACTAAAACCTACACCTTATATCTTTACACTAAGACTAACCCAAAATTGTTCAAAATCCTTTACAATGAGGAATGCGTCCCCTTAAATAGACAAGGTGATCATGCAATCTCATGAGCTAGTCACATGAAAAATGTGTTTGATATTTCCTTTGAAACTTTTACAATTTTGTTATAACAAAATGGGAACATAACCTGTTAGAATAATATTACCTTGCTAACTACCTAGAGAAGTTGTTGAAGGCATTGGGAGCTTGGAATTGGATCCTACAAGGACCACTAGAAGCTAAAATGTTGAAATTGAATATTCTGAATTACTCTTAATGTTGTGAAGGCTAAAACTATCATCTACCTTATCACATATTTGACATGGATGTTGTTATTGAAACCTGATAACTGATTGAAATGCAACTCAATGATTATTTATTATATTTTTCCAACGAAGAAGCCAAAATTCTCTCTAATGGCCATTGGAATGCTAGCACTTTAGCAATTTTATCTAAGTGTGCATTATATCTAGCATCCAATATTCCTTTAGAATCCTTGTTAAAACTTTTTAGATTAAATTACAACCCTATGAGCTCATTCATTGTAATATTTAGAAATAAGGAATCAAGTTCCCCACTTGTGTAAATGAATGAACATAAATAAGGAATTATTGTGCCAAACTCACCTTTCCACTGATTGAGTGGCTTAGTTATTCCATTGGCATCTAGAATGTTTGGAATAATCCACTTCTAAATGTTTTCCAACATCTTCAATTTTCCCTTGAGTTGTTCGATCTTTGGTTGATAGGACACAATTTCTCCTAGTAGATTAGCAACTTCATTTGTACCGACAAGCCCCTCTAGGAAATTTGGTTCAAATCTAGAGCACTTATAGACTTGTTAAATTGATAGCACCTTGGGAGTCTTGTCGCTTAAAATATCTTTCAAGTTATCCTAATACTACAAGTATCAGATATATGCATTATTTAAATTGTTGTACCCCTCCCGAGTGTCATAAATTCTATTAAAAATCTTGGACAACCTATGTCCAATGAATTCATCTACCATGTCAATCACCCTCTTATTTCTATATTCTTTTTCTTCATTTAATTATTCATCTAGCTCCTTAATTTTTAAGAAAAAACATCCTTGTCCTACACTGGTACACTTGCTAAGCTTGATGGGGTGGTGACAATAGGAGTAGCAACAACATGAGGGGAATGTAGGAGGGATTGTATCTTATTATATTATTTCATTAACCTTATATTTTCTTCCTGTAATTTGTTATAGTCAACTTGTAATTTTTAGTGGTAGCCTTATTGAACAAGGTAGTATTTACAACAAAGGAAGTAGCTTGAGGATCAAAGATGTTAGATAATATTTAAAAAATAATTCTCTCTATCAAATCTCTTATGTTCCCTTCTACTTTTGGATTGTTAGTTGTTAGATCCATGCCCCAAATGGCCATATTTTCATTCCTTGTTCTAAAACCAAAATCAAAATAAGTTTTTTTTAATTCCTCTTTGAGGAAGACTTACTCATCCTACCTTTTGATAGTGTCCAATACTATTACTAGATAAATATATTATTCATGGAGTAAGAACAAACCATTATCTTGTACAATCTTTCAACCCTCATCTAGAGTGATATTTGCAATTCTAAAATCCAGCTCCTACATAATTTATTTTTTGATTCCCTCCACTTGCGATGGGCTTGCCTCTCCTTTTCCCTTAATTAATTTTCTTTGGAATTATTTTGTTTTTAATCTTATCAAATAGTCCTTGAATGCTTTAAATTTTATGAATTGATCATCATACATGAATTGGGTGCATGGTAAGGATTTGATGTCATTTGTCTCATTCTCTCTACCTCTAACATAATGATTAATCTATCCTGAGGATTTGCTAGAATATAAAATCTTTGAGATGATGGGATAATATGATTTACCTCTTCATCTCTAATTACATTTTCCCTAATCTCCTTTGATTTTGGGATGTCAATAGAGTATGCAACTAATGGTTTTACAACTTTTATTTTCTTCTTTGGCTACTTAAGAGGAGGTGCAATGTAATCTAAGTATTTCCCAAAAAGATAAATTAAATTTTTCTTTAATTTATTCAATAAAAAAAGATATATATTATTTAAAACAATAATAATTAAACTATGTGACAATAAGATATATAGAGTATGAAACATGGGTCAATGAGTTTGACTCGAAACTACACGGTTGAATCCTGATAGCAATATCATAATAATTAATCCATCAAATATTATTAGCATTAATATGCAACAATAAATTGATGATGAAAATATTTATAACATTTATGAGAAATAATTAAATCAATTAAACATTTAAAACAATGACTACAAATAAAATTTACTAACGCATGTCTGCAAATCATAGAGAGGCTGCTATCCAAAACTCAAGGAATAATTACAGGTCCAAGATCTTCATGGCAATGAAGCACCCCCGGAGGAAACTGATTCTTACAAAGAACCCAACCTACCTCATGACATAAATATCATATCCCTAGCTAGGACACTCATGAGTGTACATTGTACCCTGAGTTGGACACACACTATGTACCCCTTCTCCAAATGTCTCTATAGAGAAGGGGGATTTGTTGCTCACGAGTCTCTTGCTTACCAAGAGAGTCCCAGGGAATGAATTTCCCAATGAGTTGAATAAGATGAAAGAGATTGCAAGAAATAGATTGCAAGCATAGTTCTAGGAGTGATAACAAACAAACAACTTTTAGGACTGAAAAAGCAAATCATTGAAATTTCTAAGATAGAAGTTCTCGACAAGAGGATGACAACATGGGAGTGAGACATCAACATGGAATTCTTAAGTCCCAAAGGCATGTTGGCATCCTATACGGACATAACACTAAGCCTCTAGACCAAAATCCAAAGGGTCTGCTAACTATTCTAGATTTGAGGTCTGTTTGAACTATTTATTTAACTCAGAATGGAAAATGTTGATAAATGAAAAGGGAGGTGAAGAGACAACTTACAAGTGGTCCTATGCTTTGAAGAATCCGGCAAATGTCTACACAATCAACCTATGCACAAGGTGAACGAGGAAAAATATTGGGGCTATTTCGGGGCTTGTTATAGGCCAAACCTCGTTTTGGTGTTCCCACTTCCACAGACTGCCAAATAGATAGAGAGAATAAAAGACATGATGTAGGAGCATCCAGTGGTGTAGGGAAATCTTGCATCACCCAAAAAAAAATGTTTTCTTTATTTTCTTTAATTGTTTTGAGTTCCATGATGGAACTTAAGGGGTATAAGATTGTCAGGCATCTGAAATAGCGAAAAATGGGAACTTACTATTTTTAGTAAGTTAGCCAAAACATACTCATATGGACGTAAAAATTTACCCCAAGGAGTAGAGCTGAAAAACATTTCTGGTCATGAAAGAATCACCTCAATACCCTGCACGGTTTGGGAGAAATTAAAGTTTATGTCCCGGGAAATTTCTCCAATGTAGCTTCAAATTTAGATATAAGACTTTGGAGGCCCCAAAACGGCTCAAAAAGTGGCTGAACCAACCTACAGTGGATTCATGTGTCGTAGAGCTCATTGAGAGCTTTCCGATGATATGCAATAATAGTGAATCAAACACCTGGATCAAAGGTTATGGCCCCGTGATGTTTGTCCTCTAAAAAGTGAATTTCTTAAAAAATTCTTCTTAGGCCAGAAATCAAACGGCGAGACTTTTGGCACCAAAACAAAAGGGGAAATTTGTACTTTCTAGAACATTCTAGGGTAGTTATTGGGGAAAATAAAAAGGGTTAAGTTGGGGTTGTATAAGGTGTCCCTGATAGTGCAAATTGTGGCTCTGAATAGTAGATTTTATTTTTTGAGTTGATTTTGTTGTGATGAATCAAGCCCATGAGGTTGTAGTATGTAAGTTTTGAATATGTAATTCCATTATCTGAAAATAATTGAAAGTGAGTTATTTTTCTGTCTCACAATTTTGTGTTGGTATCTATTGTTGTGAATTTCTGTGGGTTCTGGCCAGTGTGGCCCTCATCAAGACACAAAGAAAAGCAAAAACAAGAGTTATAAAATAAAACCATACTCAAGGAGGAGAACTCGTATCATGAGACAAAGAAACAAAGTGATAAAAACAAACCTTGCCCAAGGAGGAGAACCTGTATCATGAGATAAAGACACAATAGATAATGCACTAGCAAATATACAAGAATAAAGAGAGCATTACCAATAGTCAATGGCTCCCTCTTAGCTTGATAGACACAATGTTAAGTGCTTGTAAGAGAGCTTTGGTTGTTAGAGATACTTTAGTTCGGCAAAGATTCACCGTAGAAATAAGATGGAGAAGAGAAGAGCCAAAGAAGCAAGTTCGAATGAGAGAGTGATAGAATGAATAAGAATGAGAGTGAAAAGAAAGGTTTTGTTCAACTACATGGGCAAGAAGAGTTGTTACTCTCAAAAATCTACCATAGAGACACATGGCATAGGTTAAATATTTCGAGATTCCTCTTTTGAACTCATGAAAGTACGGTGACGCTAGTGCGTCACATGAACGTCCACACATCACACAACCATCCAACTCATCATTTCAAGAGAAATGAGGTGGTGGACTACTATCGCTTCATCATTGGTCCTTATGGAGTTGAAACATGAAATTCCAACTCATAAGGTTCTTGTAAAAAATGTGCTAGGTGCCATAAATGCAAGGGTCAAATGTGCAAATGTGAAATTTCCATGGGGTACAATTTTACAACATTACATTTTTCCCCCACTTTAGTGAGCTGATCTTTGGGAAAAATTAGCTACACTAAAGTAGAAAAGAGAGCGTTAGAGAAAACTCAATTTTTTTTTTTTTTTTATGGATTTGCATACCAAAAAGGATACTATAGAAGATGTAGAGGTCGATTAGTTAGGTACCAATGATATCCCTAGTGATCAAGCTCAATGAGAAACCACAACATTTGACGTGAAGTTTTTTTCTACAAAACTCAAATTTAGGTGATCTCAAAAATCAGAGTAAGCTACCAAGGCGAGAAGAACACTCAAGAAAAATCTAGTGGTTTAGAAGAAAAAAGGATGATGAAGAGGTGAGTATATGCCCCCTCCTGATTTTTCCCCCAACTTGGTGGGGTAAGAATAGGAAAAATGACAAGACCATGATTGTTGGGAAAAATGGGTCTCGGGGGGCCTATATATACCCAGATGGGCTCCTAGAAGGGTCATTTTCACTATTCACGGTGAGTGTTTTGTTGACTTTTGTGAAAGAAAAGCCAGGAAATGCCTTGTAGAATGGAGTTTGAGGAGCCATGGATTGAGAAGCTACATTGGGTGGTTTCCAAGGGATGTGAGGTTGACTAAGTAAGTCTAAAAACCCATTTTTGTGTCTTATTACAATTTTTTAGTATTTTTTTCAAAATTTAGAGCACATGCATCCTAGCAGTGTGAAGGCATCTTGTTGGAATGCTAGCATTGCACCAAAATTTTGGAGGGCTTCGGTCATGTTGGGGTCCTCCAGGCGTGTTGTTGTCCAGGCAACTCCAATGGCAGACCTCATACAACACCGCGTCATGCAGATGTCTGTGTGATGCACCTGCATCCTAAAGGTCATACTTAGAGAAAATTTGATGTAGAAGTTACAAGTTTTTGATGTAGATGGATCTGACTTGAATATTTCTCATTTTACAAGATTACTCGGAGATGCGAGAGCATGGCAGCAAATGCATGCTTTGGATGCTCCATGATCACATGCAACACATGTCCCCTGATGAGGAAAGGCATCTTCGAAGGGTAGGTCTATGGTGCGCTTACACTATGCCTAAAATTCTCTATCATGATCTCATTCTCATGGCACTAATAGAGTGGTGGGACTCAACCACTTTGACATTCCACCTTCTGACGGGCAAGATGACCGTCATGTTGGAGGATGTCTACCAGATCACCAACCTCCCCATCCGTGGATGGCAGGTAGTGCTAGATGATGAATGCTTGGTGCAAGAGTGATTTGAGGGTATCTGATATTATACAGGGTGTACAAACCTTGGTGACAAGACCTGCCATGTCTATATTCATTGGTACAAGCATGAAAGCACAGTAGTTCCTCATGTTCGAAGGGTGATGGTCGTGACAATCACCATGTGGGTGACCATGGATGGGCGGGGCTCTCACCTTCATAGGGGCCTTGTCCACACTGTAAGAGCCATGGAGGAACATTGAATCATCTTTGTGTGGGGTCATAGTATGGTCGAACACTTGTACCGAGAGTTGGGTAGGTTCGTGCACTATGAGTACGTAAGCCTCACTGCTTGCACACTATTATAGGTGTGGGAATTTTCTCATATCACTTGCACATAGCCAATCGAGTATCCCCAGGGGATAGAATCCAATAGGTTGATGGAACATGTGTACAATAGAGGTACAAGGATCTCCAGTTTTAAGGACTATAGTTTGATACATTGCAGCCTAACCAGGTTAGATGGAGGCCATATAGAGGTATGTGGTGGGTAGACAATCATCGGCAGCTCTGCAACATGCAGCGCAAGTGATTTTTGATAGGCCACATGGATTTTATGATTATGCTCTTTTATTGGCAACGAGTTATGTGGTAGTTCAACATTGTACAAATGATTTCGCTAACATTGCCATCATACGCGTGAATAGTTAGGAGTGTCATGAGGCCAGATGATCACTAACATCCCACCATCATAGATGTCATTCAGAGTGATGATGAGGTAGAGAATTAGGATCAACCTCTGATGCTACCTATGGATGATGTAGGGATTGAGTAGGCATTGCCAACAAGAGGAAACATAGGTGATGATGATGAGTAGGAGGGAGAGGAAGTGACAGAGGCTCTCATCTCCTCCACCTATTGTCCCAATTATGACGACACCAACACCACCTACAATAGCTATCATCCCTGCCATAGCAATAGTGGCAATAGCAGTAGGTGCAAGAGATGGAGGTCCCAGTGTTGCTCCTCCCCCTAATCAACACTAGCATGTTGGGGACCTAGGTATAAGAGTTACTTATGTTATTTATTTTTCAATAATTTCAGTTTCATCTCATTTATATACATGTATACATGTTTTGATATATCATGCAATACTGATGGATCTACTATTCTATGGTTATAGTGGCAACACAGGAGTGGATTGTGTTCACTACATAGTGTATTTTAGAGGTGGCTCCGATCGTTCCACTCAGGGGGAGTGTCTTGGACGCCTACATGTTGACCTCAATAGGGAAACATGCCCAAAATTTTGAGCCTATGGTGCTCTTGAGGATAACATATGATGATTCGAGGGTGGAGGTGGTCTAGAGGATAGCCGATGTGACCACCCTGATAGGGTAGAGGGATCAACGGTCGGTGGAGATACAAACTATGCTCACCAAGAGAGATGAGGTGAGGATAAGATAAGAGAGTGTTAAGAGGGCACATGATGCTCTTTAGAGACAACTTGATGACCTTGGTACACAAGTAGTAGCTATGAGATCAATGATTGATCCATAACTGCGAGAGGACCTCAAGAGGGCGGAGTTGGAAATAGTTGAGCTGCGTAGTGAGATTAGGAGATTATGAGTGAGCATGTCAGTCTTGCAATCACATATATCTTGATCCATCACTTTCTTCTAGCCTCAAGCATGATCGCCACCAGGACCAGAGGGGTCAAGGAGTCACGCACCTAGAGCCTAGATGTCGATTTTGTTATGGGACATTTTTGTACCGATGATATATACATTGTATAGTGTTATTTTTGATGTATAGACATTGACATATATATAGCCACCACTATATTTTATGATAGTGGTGCAATACAAGTACTTGACATACATTTGATATATATATACATATATATGGTGTTCAGCTTTATGTGTATGCTTTTTATTTTCATGTATGATTATGTTGTTGGTATGTGGCAACTAATCATGCTATACTATACACTCTTCATGTATCCTTGTCGGGGTCTGGGGTCAGGTCGAGCCCTGGGCAGGGGTTTAGGAGTGGAAACCCCTAAAAAGCAATGGTTCAGGGGTGGCAACCCTCGAGAATTTTTTTTCCAATTTTTTGCTTCGTCACTGACAAAAGAAAAAACTAACTTTGTAAAACCCTAATTATGGAATCTTCTAAAAAGATTGTTATAAGCAGTTGGGATGGGATTTGCAGTGTGGCATTATTAGCCAGATTGTAATATGTTTTACACTGGATAATAAAATCATTGGATGGATGTGGTTTTGTGGATGTAGCCCGGATTGGGTGAACCACGTTAAATTCTCTGTGTTGTCTTATTTTTGCTATAATTTTGTGTGTTTTATTTCTCTATTTTATTGATCAAATATGCATTTAACTATTAGATATCTACCTTATATCCCTAACAAGTGGTATTAGAGTGGGTTGTGTTTGATTATCATCTGTAGGAAAGTCTCACTGTTGAGTGGGAGTCTCACAATTAAGTGGGAGCAATGGTAGACGAGAGTAAATTGAAGGTAGATAAATTCAATGGGCAAAACTATTAGTTATGGAAGATGCAGATGGAGGATTATCTTTATCAGAAGGATTTATGGAGGCCGTTGGAAGGAATAGCTAAGAAACTGACAACAATGAGTGATGAGGATTAGAATCTTCTAGATAGAAAGGCACTAAGAGCCATTCGTTTATGCCTGGCACAATCAGTGGAATTCAATATTACAATAGTAAAGACAACTCAAGAGTTGATGGAAACCCTAGCGAAGTTATATGAAAAGCCTTCTGCTTTGAATAAGGTATTTCTTATGAAGTGTTTATTTAATATGGAAATGGTAGAAGGTGGGTTAGTTTTTGATCATGTAAATGAGTTTAATACAGTTACTAGTCAATTAACTTCTATAAATGTAAACTTTGATGAAGAAGTTAGGGCTCTTTTGATTCTGTGTTATTTGCCTGAAAGCTGGAATAGCTTGGTAATGGCTATTAGCAATTTTGTTTCTGGTTCGAATACATTAAAATTTGATGATGTTGTTGGTGTTATTTTGAGCGAGGAAATTCGTAGGAAAAGCTTAGGTGGAATATCCATATCATGCAACATTTTGAATGTAGAAATTAGGGGAAGAAAAAAGGAGAGAGGAAACAATTTTGGAAGTCATGGGAAGTCATGAGGAAAATCAAAGGACAAAAGGTCCCAATCTAGAGACAAGAGGGATTCTTGGTACTGTGGTAAGCCAGGTCATTTAAAGAAAGATTGTTGGTCTCAGAAACATAAAGGAGACAAAAAGGAAGGCAATAAAGAGGAAAATGTGGTAAGTAATAAATCTGATGAGGATGCTTTGATTCTTTCCCTTTATAATGCTAATGATTCTTGGGTGTTAGATTCAGGGGCTTCATTTCATGCTACACCCCATAGAAGTTATTTTCTTGATGATGTCCAAGGGGATTTTGGGATGGTTTATTTAGGAGATAATGAACCCTATCAGATTGTTAGAAAGGGAAGAATCAAGATTAAGTTACAAAATGGGAATCATTGGCTACTACATGAGGTAAGACATGTTCCAAAGTTAAAAAGAAATTTAATTTCAACAAGGCAACTAGATGATGAAGGTTGTGTTGTTACATTTAGTGATAAAAATTGGAAGGTTACAAAAGGTGCCTTAGTGGTAGCAAAAGGTGTGAAAGTAGGCACCTTATATCTTTTTACAAGTCATATTGTTCCTTCTACTTCAGCTATTGCAGATAAAAATCAATGTTCAGTAACAGTTGTTGCAGTTCAGTAGGCAGAAAATCAGACAGTTGCTATGGATTTTGAATCAGCACTGTGGCATAATAGACTTGGGAATATGAGTGCAAAAGGTATGAAAATAATTCATTCAAAGAATGTTTTACCAGGTCTGAAATGTGTTAATATGGAGTTCTGTGAAAGTTGTGTGTATGGAAAACAAAAGAGATTTAGTTTTCTCAAGGATGGGAAGCAAAAGAAAGATGAGAAATTGGAGCTTTTGCATATGGATGTATGGGGACCAACTCAAGTATCTTCTCTTAGTGGCTCTCGATATTATTTCACTTTTATTGATGATGCGACAAGGAAGGTATGGATTTATTTCCTTAGGAAGAAATCTTATGTATTTGAAACTTTTAAGAAATGAAGAAGCTTGGTTGAGAATGAGACAGGTAAAAAGTTAAAATGTATCAGATTTGATAATGGTGGTGAGTATTGCAACAAATATTTTGAAGATTATTGTTCCTCTAATAGTATTCATAGGGAAAAAATGGTTCCAAGGACTCCATAGGAAAATGGAGTGGCTAAGCGTATGAACAAAACAATAATGAAGCATGCATGAACTATGAGATTGCATGTCGGGCTGCCTTTAAATATGTAGGCAGAGGATATAAACACTGTTGTTTATTTAATCAATAGAGGTCCCTCAAATCCTTTGGGTTGTGGTATTCCAAAGGAAGAATGGACATGTAAGAAGGTGAGTTATTCTTTTCTCAAGACCTTCAGTTGTGAAGCATTTGTACATATAGATTCTAAAAATAGAACCAAGCTTGATGCAAAATCAAAGAAATGTATATTTGTTGGATATGGCATTGATCAATTTGGTTATAGGCTTTTGGATTTTGAAAATCAAAAAATTGTGAGAAGTAAGGATGTCCTATTCAATGAAAAAGTGTTGTACAAAGATCAGTTGCAACAACATGAGAATAAAGAAAATGATTATGTAGTGCTGGATGATACACCAAACAATGATGTTCCAATGGTTCTTCATGCTCCAGAACAACAACAACAACAAAAAATACCACAAACTCTAGTGAATGTTAGACGATATTCAAGGATAAGTAGACGTCCACAAATATTTTCTCCCTCTTTGTATTCTATTTTATTAGCTGATGCTGGTGAACTGGAATGTTATGATGAAGCTATGTAGGTAGATACCAAGGTTCAGTGGGAGCTTGGAATGGAAGAAGAAATGGTCTCCTTGCTAAAAAATCAGACTTGGGAATTATGCAATTTGCTTGCAGGTAAAAAGGTTTTACCAAACAAATGGGTTTATAGGTTGAAAGAGGAGGATGGAGGTAAGAAAATATTTAAATCTAGATTAGTTGTAAAGGGATTTGCAAAAAAAAGGGTATTGATTTTGATGAAATCTTTTCTCCAGTTGTTAAAATGACTTATATTTGTACTGTTTTAAGTATTGTGGTTGCTGAAGATTTGCATTTAGAACAACTTGATGTTACAACAACCTTTCTCTATGGTGATTTGGAAGAGGAAATATACATGGAACAACCACAACGATTTGAGGTCAAAGGTTAAGAGAAATTGGTGTGTAGATTGAAGAAAAGTTTATATGGCTTGAAGCAAGCACCTCGACAATGGTATATTAAATTTGATAGATTTATGGTTGAGCGTGGCTATAGTCAGTGTAATTCAGACCATTGTGTTTATTTTAAGAGGTTAGATGATGATAGCTACATTATTTTATGTTTATATGTTGATGATATGCTTGTAGCGGGGTCTAAGATGAATCACATAAAGGAGTTACAACAACAGTTAGCAAATTCATTTGCTATGAAGGATTTGAGGGGAACAAAGAAAATCCTTGGTATGAAGATTACAAGAGATAGGAAAAACATAATTTTTATTTTATCTCAGGCTACTTATGTTGTTATGGAGAATGCAAAAGCTGTTAGCACACCTTTGCCCATTCATGTTAAGTTGACTAACGATATGTGTCCAAAGACACAAGAGGAGGAAGAAAAAATGTCCAAGGTACCATATGCTTATGTTGTAGGTAGTTTAATGTACACCTTGGTATGCACAAGACCGTATATTGCACATGTTGTAGGAGTTGTTAGCAGGTATATAAGTCATCCTGGTATTGAGCATTGGAATGCAGTAAAATGGATTCTCAAGTATTTGAAAGGTACATCCAATAAATGTTTATGTTTTGGGGGCTCTAATACTAATTTAAAAGGCTATGTTGACTCAGATTTGGCAAGGGATATTGATACCAGACAGAGTACCACACGTTATGTATTTACATTTGGTGGGACAAAAGTGAGTTGGATTTCTCGGTTGCAAAAGGTGGTTGATTTATCCACCATGGAGGTAGAGTATGTTGTTGCAACATAGGAAGCAAAGGAGATGATATGGCTGCAATTTTTCATGGAAGAGTTGGGAAAACAATAGGATGAAAATTGTTTATAGACAGCAAGAGTGCTATACATCTTGCAAAGAATTTTTCCTTGCACTCTAAAAGCAAACACATACAATTGAGATATCATTTCATTCGGTCAATGTTGGAGGATGGACAAGTAAAGCTGGGAAAGATACATATAGATTCCAATCCAGCATATATGTTTATGAAGGTAGTGACAAGGGAGTAGCTGAGCTCCTCTTCAACTTCGGTTGTCCTTCAAGGTTAAATTCAAGTATAATAGAGCAATAGGGTCAAAGGTGCTTATTTCCGGTTGGAGCTATAAGTGCAGCAGTGTCATCCAAGATCAGTCTCTAAGTGGGAGATTGTTTTGGCGATCCTGATCAGTCTCCAAGTGGGAGATTTTTGGTATGTGGCAACTGATCATGCTATACTATACACTCTTCATGTATCCTCGTCAAGGTCCAGGGACGAGCTGAGCCTCGAGCCGGGGTTCAGGGGAAACAACCCCCAAAAAGTGGGGGTTTGGGGGTGGCAACCCTCAAGAATTTTTTTTTACCATTTTTTGCTTCATCACCAACAAAAGAAAAAATTGACTTTGTAAAACCCTAATTATGGAAGCTTCTAAAAAGCTTGTTATAAGCGGTTGGGATGGGAGTTGCAGTGTGGCATTATTAGTGAGATTGTAATATGTTTTACACTATATAATACAATCATTGGATGGCTGTGGTTTTGTGGATGTAGCCCGGATTGGGTGAACCACGTTAAATTCTCTGTGTTGTCTTGTTTCTGCTATAATTTTCTATGTTTTATTTCTCTGTTTTATTGATCAAATCTGCATTTAACTGTTAGATATATGCCTTCTATCCCTAACATATGTAATGGATGTTATACATATGGATGTATGTTTAGATTAGATGTTATCATGATCTAATAAACACACATGGATTATGTTAATTAAATACAATGATGATCTAATTTCCTAACCAAAATATGTAATCAAATGCAACACACATATACCTAGCACAATAAAACACATGTATGTATGTAATTCCTAATTAAAGAAATTAACCACACACACACACACATGTTCACATCATAATACAAAATACAACAATATGTTAATGTATGAATGCCACAAACACATGACACATAGACACTATGCATATTAGTATCAGTGAAGATGCATTGATCACATTGATAGGTTCTTTTAGAGGTGTTCCATCCATAGATGACAATCTGTAAGCACCAAAACCATACACGAAGATGATAATGTAAGGGCCTAACCAATCAGGACTAAGCTTTCCCTTTTGATCAAGCAACACATTTACATTTCCCTAATTCTCATAGAGGACCAGGTCACCTACCTTAAATGTCCTAGGAAGATCACTTTGATTATATTTTTTAGAGAGCGATTATTGAATACTTTAAGGTGGACAAGGGATTGCAGTTGATGCTCATTAAAAAACTCAAGCTGATGCAAATGATTAGCATGGAAAGTTTCAACATCAATTAACCCTTTAAGGGAAACTCGCAAAGATAGAATTTCCAACTCTAAAGGCATGATGGCCTCAACATCATACACACGATTGTATGGTGTTGTTATCATCACTATACCAAAACTCGTACAATAAGTGCACAAGGCGTTTGTTAATTGAGTGTGCCAATCTTTACCATATTTGTTTATTGATTTTTGGAGAAAAATATCAAGTTTTATTAGATGCTTTGGCTTGGCCATTAGATTTAGGATAGTATGGTGTAGAGAATCGACGTTGAATATGAAATTTCTCCAAGAATTTCTTCATCTCTTTGTTCTTAAATAGAGTACCATTATCAGAAACAAGGGTAGAAGGAAATCCAAAGTGAGCAATGATATTGTTCAGAAGAAAGCTACAGATGGCTTTAGCATTCATGGACTGAAGTGAAATAGTTTCGACCCATTTCGTAAAGTAATTTGTACTGGTGATGATAAAGACATGTCCTTTAGAAGAAGGAGGTGATATTTTACCAATAATATCCAACCCCCATTTTGCAAATAGCCAAGGAGAGGTCTAATTTTGAAGCTCTTGAGCAGGAGAATGAATAAGATGACTATGTTGTTAACATTGAGGATACTTCTTGAAAAATTCAAAGGATTCCTCCATTGTTTTCCAAAGTATCCCATATGGATTAATTTTCACACCAAGGATTTACCACCAAAATATCCACCACTAGACCCTAAGTGGGCTTCCTTAAGGGAAAGGGGTATTTCCTCTTTAGTGAGACGCTCAATAAGCAAACCATTGTAAGAATCTCAATACAGAACATATGACAATACAACATATCGGACTACAAGTTTTCGTATCTGAGTGTGATCATTTTTCATAGCATCATCCACAAAATTTCCAATCTTCAAATAATTGTAAATGTTAGAATATCATTCCCTCACGTCTACGTGAGCATACATGAGAGCATCAAATTTAGGTTGATTTGAGAAAGCGAGAGAGTGAATAATATGTACTACAAAGTGGTATTATTCTATATCCTTATCCAAAGATACAAGGATGGCAACACTCACCATGGCATCAACATGTTGGCTTTCTCTTCTAGGAATGTTGTCTATCATGAAAGAGGAGAAATGATCAAGTAGGGATAAGGCCAAATCCCAATATTGAGATAGCTTATTCTTCTTAGCTTGATACGCCCTTGTGATTTGGTTTATAATGAGTTTAGAATCACCATGTATGCGAAGAATTTTGATGTGTAATGCAATCACGACACACAAGCTAGCGATAAGGGATTCGTACTCTGCTATATTGTTTATGCAATGGAATTCTAATTGAAAGGATAGAGGGAATGGCTTACCCTTGAGTGAGATCAAAACTATCCCCACTCCAGAGCCATCTTGACATCTCGATCCATCAAAATAAATCTCCCATACAGGCTCATGATCAGTGGCAAAAGGTCTTCATCTGGAAATAAATCCGAATTAGGGAAAGAGCAAGATGAGGTCTGAGCTTCCACCAATTTATTAGAAACAACTTGACCCTTAATGGATTTTTGAGTTACAAACTTGATGTCAAACTTAGAAAGAAATATTACCCATTTCACCAATGTCCCAGCAAGATCGGCTCTAGTGAATAAATGTTTTAGAAGATCACTTTTTACAATGAAATGAGTTTCAACATGAAGAAGATAATGCCTTAACTTCTATGTCACAAAGATGAGAGCCATACATTGTCTCTCCATGGTGGACTAATGAGTTTCATGATCAACAAGAACATAGCTAATATAGTAGACCACTCTTTCTCCACCATCATCATCATACAGAGCCAAAAAATTGGATAAGGCATGAGGTGATGCAACAAAATAAAGTAGAAATGGTCTATCTTGCATTGTCAACATTAATATAGGAGGATTGGTCACATAAATTTTCATGGACTCAAAATCTTTCTCACACTCATCATCCCATCTAAATCGAACATCTTTCTTCAAAAAATGTATGAAGGGAAGGGTGTGGTCAACCAACTGAGATACAAATCTACGAATTTCCTAAATCTTCACCTACAAACTATGCAACTGAGAGATATTTCTAGGTGGAGGCATGTTAACAATTGCATCAATCTTATTAGTGTCGACTTTGATTCCTCAGTGAGAAATAATAAAACCTAAAATATTGCTTGTGTCAATGTCAAACACGCACTTAAGAGGGTTTAGTCTCATCTTATAGAGTCAAATTCTTTAAAAAATAAGACAAAGATTTTCTATGTGATCTAGATGATTCATAGACTTAGCCAATATGTCATCAACATGTTCTTCTAGGATTTTATGAATGAAGTAATGAAAGATTAAGGCCATTTCCCATTGGTAATTTTTGCTTGCATTCTTTAACCCAAATGACATAACCACATAATAGAAAGCACACCACGAGGTAGTGAAGGTTGGCTTATATTGATCTTTTAGGTTAATATGAATTTGATTATAGCCCGAAAAGCCATCCATGAAGGACAACAAGGCATGGCCTATAGTTGAGTCTACAATCATATTGATATTAGGCAACAAAAAATCATCCTTAAGAGAAGCCTTATTAAGATCACAAAAGTCAATGCGAATGTGAACACAACCATCAAGCTTGCTAATCACAATGATATTCAATATCCAAGGTGAATAGTCAATATGATAGACAAATCCTTCTTTTAATAGCTTCTCTATCTCAGTCTTAACCAACAACATGACCTTGGGATTCATCTTTCAGATCTTTTGATTAAAAGGCTTGGCATTGGGACCTAGGATGATATTGTGAACCACCATAGACTCATCAATATCGATCATGTCCTCATATGACCAAGTGAAGATATCAGGATGAGAATGTAAAAATTCAAAATGTTGTTTAGACTCTTCTGGAGAAAGGAATTTCCCAATCTTAATTACTTTTTTAGAGGATTTGGGATCCATGAAAACATCAACAGTATTCCCTTTAAGGAGAGAACTACGGTCTTCAGGATGGGGAATAGGAACATCATCATCCACGTTAGTTAGAGGAACCTTCGCATCCACACTCAAAATGGATTCTCCAAAGTACGCTTGTTTATGCAAGTGATATGAGAACCACCATTTATGGTGAAAAGAAGGGAAATGGGAATAGACACCTAAGAATTATTCTAGAGCTTCCTCCAAAGAGAAAACATCTAGGATAACTTCATCAGGCTCTACTTTACTCTTAGTTAGTTCAGGATGAACTAGGACAAGAGGCTCAATGAATATCATGTTAGCTCTCCACCATGGTTTCTGCATAGACTATTCAAGAGAACAACCTAGCCCCAAGTTGTGCTTGTGAGGCCTAACATGGATAGGGACTTGAATTCCTTGTTCGATATGCCCACAACCTTTATGGTTATAACCATATTTGGAGACTAGTTCATAACTTGGGCCGTATCATGTTTGCAAAGCCTGAGAAGAAGGTGAATCCACATAGAGAGTGTAATTCCACCAACGGGTGTTAAATGTATCCATGAGATCATAATCATCCTTCTTGATAGCGCTGCAAACATCAGCTCCCTCAACAGAAGCATGATTATCTTCCTCAGCAAGGGTACAATCACTTTCCTTAATAGGATCCCAATTGTCCTTCTCAATTGGAATATGAGTAGCCTTCTTAGCTAAGGTGTATGAGACTATTGGGAGGTCAAGGTGTATAGGGTAAAATTTATATTATTCGATGAAGAAATTAGAGAAATCCAAGGACCTCCAATCGTCACCAAAACATGCATTCGATTTAGAAAAAAAAATGGAAGGGCAAGAATTAAGATTCCTTACTTTTGATTGTCCTTCTTCAGGGTAATTTTCCTCAAGGGTAGTCTTCAAGGGATGCATCGTTGAAGAGGATGCCAAATAATCAAATAATAATGATGGAATACAATTCTTAAGAGTGGAAACAACTAAAGCCCAAACAACAACTACCAACTAATAGAGGTGCACAGCCTCACCTAGTCAACCCTAACTATAATAATTTCATTATTAGCAACAATTTTTATGCAATGATGTAAGGTAAATGTTACAAACCGCAAAGCATGAATCCAAGGTCTTACCAAAAGAATATTGTAAGGTAAGGGACCAATCATTACATAAACCGGAGTGGGTATGATAACAAGTCCTAGCATCAAAGGCAAGATTATCGTGCCTAGGGCTTGATGACCAGCATTATCAAATCCACGAATGTATAGAGAAGAAGCAGCTAAAGAAGAAGAATCAATTTTGATCTTAGGTAATAAATCTATGCCACATATGTTGAGAGCCAAACTGGTGTCAATGAGAGCATGTCTAATACCAGTTTTATTAATGTTAACTATAATCATAAAAAGGTTTGCTTGTTTCTGCACATATGGGGGTGGTAGTTCTTGCGAATAGAATGTAATATTCAGTGAATCCACATGAATATGAGCCATCAATACATTGAAATTTTCCAACCTAGTAGAGGTAAGCAAGAGGATCTTTTACGAGGCTTCCTAAAGCATACCTTGATAAACTAGAGCAGATTGAAGTAAATCCTATAGTGAAATCTTGGTTGGAGTAACACAGAGTTTCTCGACAAGATCGTAATCACCAGGTGCTTTAGTCGTGGGTTTAGGTGTTGAAGGAAGACTTGGTTGTGAAGGCGGTAAATAGGTTGGAACATATGTAGGTTGAGAAGTATATTGATCCAAGTTCCGTTGATTTCTTCTATTATTATGTGTATTCCCTACGACATTATAAGAATTTGTAGCTTTTAATAATCTTGTGTAAAGGTCCGATGAGTCGTTAGAGACTAGAACCCCATGAATAAAATAAATCCTCCTAGGAGAAGAGCTAGTTGGATTCAAGTAAATGATGGGTCTCTTAGGCCTTTTAGGGGCCACGAAGATAGTCACTACATTCACAGACTTCTCGACTCGTAAAGAGGAAGTAGATGTTTGTGATGAAAAAGTTTGTTTAGGAGATCTATAAATAGGAGAAGATACCTCTAAGAAATCATCCAGGGAATCCTCTAACATATCAAAATATTCCTTAGAAAAAGCATTATCATAAATGTTAAAACATTGCAAAAAAAGATCCTACATGGTTCACATTGGGTTCACCAAAAATTTAAAGAAGGGGGATTCACTACTCACGAGTCTCTTGGTTACCAAGAGAGTCCTAGGGAATGAGCTTCCCTAAACTACCTCAAAATACCTAATGAGTTGAATAAGATGAAATATATTGCAAGAAATAGATCGAAAGCAGAGTTCTAGGAGTGATAACAGACAAACAACTTTCAGGACCAAAAGAGTAGATCATTGAGATTTCTAAGACAAAAGGAGAAGTTATCGACCAAAGGACGATAATGTGGGAGCAAGACATCAATGTGGTGTGCTTAAGTCCGAAAGGTGCGTTGGCATCCTGTACGGACATAACACTAAGCCTCTAGAGAGATATTCAAAGGCTCTACTAATTATTTTATATTCGAGGTTTGTTTGAACTATTGATTTAATAGAGAATAGAAAATGTTGATAAATGACAAGGGAGGTGAAGAGCCAACTTACATGTGGTCCTACACTTTGAAGACTCCCATAAAGCTCCACACAATCAACTTGCACACAAGGAAAACAAGGAAAAATGTTGGGGTAGTTTCAAGTCTTACTATAGTCAAACCCTCGTTTTGGTGTTCCCACATCCACAAACCACTAGATAGATAGAGAGAATAGAAGACAAAGAAAAGTAGACACAAGAGTGATAAAATAAAACCCCACTCAAGGAGGAGAACTTGTATCATGAGATAAAGACATAATAGATAATGCACTATCAAATAAATAAGAATAAAGAGAGCATTGCCAACAATCTGTGGATCCCTCTTACCTTGATAGACACAATGTTGAGTGCTTGCAAGAGAGCTTTGGTTGTTGGAGAGACTTCAATCTAACAAAGCTTCACCATAGAAACAAGATGGAGAAGAGAAGAGCCAAAGAAGAAAGTTTGAATGAGAGAGTGATAAAAGGAATGAGAATGAGAGTGAAAAGAAAGGTTTTGTTCAACTACATGGGTGGGAAGAGTCGTTAATCTTGAAAATCTACCATAGAGACGCATGTCACGAGTCAAAGATTCTGAGATTCCTTGTTTGAACTTGTAAAAGTACAAGGACACTAGTGCACCACATGGATGTCCATGTGTTGTGTAGGCATCCAACTCATAATTTCATGAGAAATAAGGTGGCAGATTATTATCACTTCATCATTGGTTCTTATGGAGTTGAAATCGTGAAATTTTGACTCATAAGGTTCTTGTGAAAAATACGACTAGGTGCCATAAATGCAAGGATCAAATGCACAAATGTAAAATCTCCATGGGGTGCAATTTTATGACATTACAGTCTCAATACAAACCAATGACCCTAACCTTCATTCCTTTGTACCCTCTAAATTTCTCTTTTCCTTTTTCTCTTCTCTCCTTGAATGTTATCCCTTCTTGAATTTTTTCCTAGTGCCCCTTTCCAAGTCTCATGTAAATTCTTTATATAAGCTTAAGGGGTGGTTTCCAAACCATCACACCCTTTCACAAAGGTTTTCTTTCATAATTATTTAAATAAATAATTATTCTTCCCCTTTTTAAAGAGTGTTTATACATATTCTTTATTAATCTCTCTTTTAACCAAGGATTATAATATCCTTTATTTTCTAACTCTTTTTTAATTCTAAAGGGTTATTTCATAGTTTTCTCTTCTCTTGGAGAAAAAATAAATTAACAATTATCCCCTTGTAAAGTAGTTGTTGTCCTTAGTCGCATGACATGCATCTACATCACAACTCAAAAATATATAATCAGTAATTGAAGAAATTGATATTGAATACATTTATTTATTTATTTCTTCATCTACATCCTTTTCTTCTTTTAATTCATATATATCTCCTTTTTATTTTATTTTATTTTAATTTAACAATTAATTTCAAGAGAACAATTTTTCCAATCAAAATTATGACAAAGACTATACATATACATACATATCAGGAATTTTCAACTGAAGAAACTAATTCTTATTCTATATGTTTAATCACATATATTTCAACTTTATCAATTTTTCTCTCATGTAATGCATATTCTTTAAAATAGATGTTTTAATCACTTATGTGAATCTTTAAGTTTAAATTTACAAAATTATTATCATGTATTGACATAATATTTACCTAGTGAATAACATGCATATCCCCTACTATGTATTCACTCATCATTGAACTACATATAATCTATATACTCAAAATATATTCTAAGATGATAATCATGCATTCTAGATTACATGAGTATCCTCTTTTCGTATACAATACTTTATATGACACATGTACACAACTTTTGGGTTGATCAAGTCCAATAACAAAGTACAATAGAATAAAACATGGCAATATTTCTAGGCATCTTAACATGAATATAAAAATAATAAATTGTTTACATGCATAGAGCACTTCATAGAGAAACATTAGAAGTAATCCTTCATTTATTTTAACTAGAGTGCACCCACCTAGAATAAAACTATATTAACTAGAATGTACCCAATATCTATAGCTAACCCATCCCTTATTAATTCTTAATCTTGTTGACACATCATGGCCCATGTTCCATGATATAAGACTCATTCAAAGCTATATTAAGTGGGAAAATCTATATTAAGATACTACTTGACAATTGGATTATATAAATTTGAAGACTTTCTTCTCATTAAACATTATGTAGGAACATCTTACATTCTTGTGATAACAATGTGTATATAAATGTTTATATAATGAGCAAAGAGTGGGTAGGTCACCACAAACCTCTTAAAGGAAAGAGTTAGCTTTAACTATCATTCCCATAACTAATTCTAAAGTGAACTATTACATCATTAATCTTATGAAGAAGTTTTGTAAAGAAGGGGGAAATTACTAAAGTAGGATTTTGCAACTATTTCATAATTTCTATGTTTAAATATGAGCCAAGATATTAATATTATAAAATCCACAATCTCTAATACTAAGCTAGATATTAAAATCATTGTTTAATTCTTAAAATGTCATGTTCAATCTATTTAAATTTACAAAATCCAAAACATGATAGATCACAACATCAAGCACCAAGTATAGATAGAAACTCACTATGACCTCACATCTATGGCACAAAGTCATGATTAGTCTATAAAAGTCTAATTGAGTCCATTTATAAGATGAATTATGACCCAAAGGTTCACTATGTATATTAAGTAAGACCCATTCTAAGACATGGGTTATATAATAGTCGTCTTTATGTGAACTATCATGGTATTTGTACTTGTATGTTATAAAAAATAGTCAAAATCAATAATGGTGGATTTAACTAGACAGTAATCAACTAGTACTATTTTTCATTTTTATGTCTAAATTATCATAGTTACAACTAACCCTTCTATAATTCCATAGGAAATGAATTCATACTATTTAAGCTCAAGAAACACTAGTATTCTAAAATGATACAACCATTTTTGCACCATAAAAAAGAAATGAGAATATTTTAAAAATTAGAGGTGGCTTCTCTCCTTGTAAAAATTTGACATGTTCCCATGTCTAAGGCTAAGAGAAACATTTTAGTTCCTTGTCTTGTAATATATTGTATTATTTTAACCAATTTATCATGTAAAATGATCCTATAACCTATGGGTAATGGGCCCACAATTCTTTTAAAATAGACACATGTAATAATTCAAGTTAGTTTTAAATAGTCATAACAAACATAATGTAATCCAAGTGAAAATTTGCATGGAAGGACCAATTTCATCATTACAAAGACTAATTCCCTAACTTTAATTTGAAGAAAACTTCATTGTATAAGAGGCTATTTAAAATAGAACATGAAAAATAATGGACTTAATAATACTGAAAATTGCACCTTCTAAAGACTAATATGCCCATCATAGTAACATTTCCACACCATACACATCAATTTTGAAATGTCACTTTGTGAACTCATACTTGAATTTCTATAATAAACTTGAATTTTTATAATAAATTTGGATTTCTATAATGAGAACCTAATGATTTAACCATTTGAGCCAACCCCTTTTGACTTCCAACTCTAGATTCTAATTTGCTAATTCGAACATGAGATTATTGAGGATCATTATGTAAATGTGATCATATTAAAGTTCATCCATATTAACTCAAAAAATGTTATGAAGAAAGCCATAAATTTTTTTCAAGTATTCACATCTTAACAAAGTCAAAAGCCAAAAATATCAAAGTCATTAATATGAGTCAAAGTTTACATTCCAAAGAAACTTGTATTTAAATATTATGATATCCTAATGTTTAAACATTCTAGACTAAATTTTACTTGTTTTCTTGTTTTTTCTATTATTATAAATAAATTCAACATCTTATTATTGAAATTGTGCAAGCTTCTGGTTTAACTGTGTATGTTTTTTGATCAACATTTCGGATCACACTCAGTGATCCATCATTAGGAAGAGGAAAAGGCAGAAGCTTGCACAATTTGAATTATGGATCACTAAGTGTGATCCAGAACGTCGATCAAAAAACACAGTTAAATCAAAAGCTTGCACAATTTGAATTATAGACTCTGGAAAACTTATACCATCTTATTATTATTTCTTATATAATACAAATAATTTGTTTATCTTTTAACATCTAAATAATTTCCCAACCATAATACATTATTAATATCATTTTGAACAGAAAATTGACGTCAAGCTACCTAGTTGTGAGCCCTATTACCTGCCTAAAATCATTCCGCACTTTTGGTTATCTATTATCATTACTACCCTTTTTTTGTGTTTCATTGCTAACTTAAATGAAAGGACAGTTTCATTGCTAACTTAAAATGAAAGGACAAGATGAATACCCTATATTTGAGGCATTGAGTTAAATCGAAAAAAGTGTTGGCTTTTCATATTGCAAATCTCAGTACCAGGAGGAGCAGCGACTGTGATTCAATGGCGATGACTGTGATTCAAGGGCGACGGTATAAAATAGATAGAGCAACTCTTACTTGAAACCATGTGCATGCATGTTCTACAGTGCACGTGTAAATAGGTCAATACGTTTGAGTTTGTACCAATTATTTGATGCACTTTGGTGAATGGCAATTAAAACTATGAATTCCCTGAACTAGATACAGACCATGTATTTATGGTTATCCTGGTAGCTTGCAAACAAAATGAATTCTAACGTTTCTCTAATGAAATATAGATATGTTATCGAAATTTAGATTTGGGGCTGCTCTTCCAAGTATTATTGGAGTAAGATATAGGGAGGCTGATCACCATATTCTTGGGGCAAGCAATCAAACAAGTATTGAAAGTTACGGAACAAATGATTTTTGTAATGTAGAGATCAATGCCAAGAATGGTTATGGGATTAATATCGATGAACACTTATTCAAGAACTATTGGAATGTGGGAGCATCGATCATCTGTTTTGACATTGCTTATGGTGCTCATTTCCTCAGATTCATGCTTTATCTCTACTTAAACCTCCTGTAAATCCTATTCTGCATTGGTTAGTACCATGAAATTGCATGGCACATGACATTTTAAACAATAGAAATGACAATTTTGCACACATGGTGCACCCATTAAGAGACATGAGCCCTAACACAAGAGGTATCGACCTTTAGAAATGAGCCACATTCTTTTAATTAGGGTTCCATATTCCACATACAATTGTTCAAATGTTTGGATACCAAGAACTCCCGATAGTTCATAGTCCATTATGGTATAAGGGAAAGGGGCCCATAGTGGGTAGGGGTCCAATGGTGGGTATAGAAGTAGGTCTGAGTGGGCTTCATAGTAGGTAGGTTTAATATCCAATAAACTTACACTTAATATCCAATTGCAAAACACTTTTATCCATAAAGTACAAAAACTGACAAATCATGTGATGCCACATCAACGCACCAATAATACATGACTTAATGACCCATTATCGGTCTCACCTTTGTTTGGGGCCTTTTTGGATACCTTGACAAAAAACATGTTGATGTGGCATCATATTTGATGATGTGGCCTTGAAACCAAATTTTATAAGCAGGGGATTTGGAAAATAAGCTGTTGTACAAATTTTGGAGTGATTTGAAATTTCCACATAAGCCTTTGAGAAGCGCAAAATTAGGGTGGCCCACTATAGGCTCCTCTCCCTTATTTAAGTAGACATTGATGTCTATATGAAATATATAATAAAATGTCAATAACAAGTGGAATTGAATGGTTTTAAAGCATATATGCATAACAATGAGGATAGAGGCTCAAAATTTAGAATTAAAGAATGTTTCAATGGTTTATGGTTTATATATTTTTTTAAAATATAAATTTATTATTTATAGTCTAATATCTTATTTGAATGTACACATACAAATATTATTAATAAGTTATGAATATAGTGTTTCAAACAATTTTTTTGGTATAATTAAGGAATTCTCAAGGCAATATCAATTCTAACTAAGATTTCAAATATGAATATAAAGACATCTATATGATCAATAAGATTTTAAATAATGTTAGAGAAACAAAATTTAGTATATTAACAAAGCTTATAGTTTAGATCTTGTAGAATCAGGTTTCGTGACTCAAAGGATAGGGAAAACATATAATTTTAGACATACACAAGGTGCATGTTAAAAAATATAAAGAAAAATTTAGAGATAGGAATACCTAATCATTAGGATTTGATACCAAGTTGTAGTCTAACTATGTCCCAAATAGATAAATTAAATTTCCTTTTAATTTATTCAATAAACAAAGATATATTATTTAAAACAATAATAATTAAAATGTGCAACAATAATTAATCCATAAAATATTATTAACATTAATATGCATCAATAACTTGATGATGGAAACATTTATAATATTTATAAGCAGTAATTAAACCAATTAAACATTTAAAGCAATGACTACAAATAAAGTTTATTAATACATATATGTAAATGATGGAGAGGCTACTATCTGCCACTCAAGGAATAGTTACAGGTCTGGAGGCTCTCCATGGCAAGGAAGCACCCCAAGAGAAAACCAAATCTTACACAAAACTCAACTTGCCTCATGGCATAAATAACACAGCCCTGGCTAGGACACTCAAGTGGGTGTACGTTGTACCCCAAGTTGGACACACACTGTGTGCCCCTTCTCCAAATTCCTCAATGCTAGCCATTGACCCTAACCTTCATTCCTTTGTGCCCTCTGAATTTCTCTTTTCCTTATTCTCTTCTCTCCTTGAATGTTCTCCCTTCTCAATGGGGTGATCCCACAATAGTGGTTTACAATTTTTGGCCAAACTGGACACTAATTTTATTTTTTTTAACTAAATCTTCACATTCGGGCACCTATAGTGGTTAAACCGTGAGGAATTTGAAGATGATGCAAACTAG
>VDFB02193867.1:270995322-271139606 GCA_007258455.2 Sequoia sempervirens
TAGTAGTCACTGAAGTAGACCTAATATTTTCACTTGCTAGGCTGTCATAATGACCACTACACAACTCTTCAGAAACAATTAATGTATTTTTAGTGCAAGATCTAAGATAAAATGTGAAAACATTCAACTAAGGGTCATGTTCTAGGTCAAGTTGGTAATTTAGGTCAGGTGATCATTCCATAGCAGCAATCAGAGACTAATATTTTAGAGTGAATATTTATCCAAAGAACACTAAAAGCAAGAAAAAATTGAACCATTTGTCAAACCGAGCACGACCACTATAACGGAGACATAGGAACAACCTCAAAAAAATAAACTGGCTAGGGAACGAGCAAAACAACAATGAAGCAAAATAGAAAAACAACAAAAAGAAGCCTAAACTAACCTCTATACAAGTATTTATAGAAACTAAGCTCAACAGAGCTCAAGCAAGGAAATAGTGTTTTAGGTACTACCCATTGACAAGAAATGGGACATCTTCACCAGTTCAGGTCTTGAGGTGGAAAGCATTATCTCCTAGGATTTCAAAAATTTGAAAGGGGCCAAGCCAGAGCTTCTCAAAATTTTCATGTCCCCCTTTCTTTTCATGGGCCTTGAACCAACATAGGACTAGATCGACAATTCTAAAGGCCTTGACCTTGGCTCATCGATCAAACCATCTTTTGACCATGCCCTAATGGTTGGCAAAATTTTCAATAGTGAGGTCATGCACTTCTTCCAAGTGGAGCAATTTAGCTAAGTGGGCCTCTCGTCGATACCCTTCTTCGTAAAAAGGTGTTGATGAATTGGAGGGTGGGGATCTTAAGGTGAACAAGAAACACATGCTCCAAGCCATAAACGAGGTGGAATGAGTTATCACCTAGGGAAGCCTTGTGGCATGTACGATCTTCCCAAAGGGAAAAATGCACTGGGTGTGCCAGTATTTAGGATTCCTATCAAGTAGTTTCTTGATCATGGTGATTAGGTTTTTGTTTGTAGATTCAACTAGACCATTTCCCTGTGGATAGTAATTGGATGAGAATTTGAGGGCAATATCATATTCAAAGGCCCAACTAGTGAATTTGAGTGAAGAGAAAGCAAGACCATTATCACAAACTAAGGCATATGGGCAATCGAAAGGATTTAAAATGAAACTTTCAGAGAAATTGATAACTACCTCTGTGGTACATTGCCTACATGCAATAGATTTTGTCCATCTAGTATAATAATTAGAGCAAGTTAGAATGTACTTGTGACTAGCAGAAGATGGTGGGCTTACCAGACTGATGAATTCAAGACCCACTACATGAATGGTCTTACCTCCAAGACTGGTTGCAGCAGGACAACAATATTTCTTTTTGTGGTTGTAGTGGTCTGGTAAATGTGGCATGTATGAAAATTGCTACATGCATCCTTGAAGACTGTTGGACAATAGTATCTTGCTCGTAGGATTTGATGAGCAATGGATGGGCTAGATCCATGACCGGTACCAAACTTATCATGAAATTATTTTAGCACTCATGCTGCTTCTTCTTTTCCAAGGAATTTGAGGTAGATCCCTTCATGATTCTTCTTGTAAAGCATAGACCCTCACAACATATAGCTGCGACTCTTCAATTGGAGAGCACACCTCTAAACTCCTTGTAGATGAGATGGGCACTTGTTTTTCAACAAGTAGTAGACAATGTCATCATACCACTCTACGTGAGAGACATTTTCAAGTTGATATTGCTGAACTGTGAGCTCGGGTCCATCTTTAGCTGTAGTATCAACTATTGTTTAGGTGAGAGCCTACCCTCTTACTATTTCCATTAGTTGAATCTCCATGTCGTATTCTTGTAGTAGGGTGACCCACTTTTCCCTTCTTTCTCCCAACTCATTTTGCATTAGCAATGTCTTCACTGTCAGATCATGGATGATGGTGAACACCTTGTTCTGCAAGATGTAGTGTCTGAATTTTTTTACTCCTCTAACCAAGGCATATGCCTACTTTTCTATGTTGTGGTATCTCAATTCAGCATCCTTTAATGGAGCACTCATAAAGGATATTGGGTGTTCACTTCCTTCATCATCTTTCTGAGTCAAAATGCTAGCGCAAGAATGGTTTGAAGTAAATGAGTAAATATAAAATGACTTTAAATAATCAGGACTGACCAACATAGGTGCATTAGTAATTGCTTTCTTGATTTCCTCGAAGGCCTGCTTTGCCTCTAGAGTCCATTCAATTTTAGCATCTTGCCTCAACATGGAATTGAGTGGTTTAACTATTTCAACAAAGCCTGTAATAAATTTTCTAATGAAATTTATCTTTTCAAAGAAAGATTTCATTCCTTTTTTTGCTGCCAGGAAATTGAATCTTCAAGAGGGACAAAATATAATCAGGGTCTATTGATATCCCACACTCTTAAATAACATGTTCGAGCATCTTACCTTCTGTAACTCAGAAGATACACTTCTTCAGATTAAGGGAAATCCCAAATTCTCTCCACTTTTGAAAAACTTTGCACATATTAGAAATGTGATCACCCCATTTCTTTGAGAACATGGTGAGATCATCCATGTAGATAATAATACACTTCCCAATCAAATATTTGAAGGCTATCTTCATCACATGCTAGAAAGTGGGGCTGACGTTGATGAGTCTGAATGGAATTCTCCTATACGCAAAGGTCCCCCACTTCATGGTGAATGTTTTCTTGTGTCTGTCTTCATAATACACCATCACTTGCTTATATCTAGAGTACCCATCTAAAAATTACATCATCTAAGAACCATTGATGATTTGCAACACCTCATGCAATGAAGGTATTGGATAGTTGTCCTTTTCTGAAGTTCTATTCAAATTGTGAAAATCCACACACAATCTGATTTCTCCATTCTTTTTTTGAACTGGGACCAAATTGGCCACTCACGTGGAGTGCCTGACTAGAAATATGATTCTGGCTCACAACAAATTTTTTACTTCCTTATAGATGATGGGCTCCAACAATGCATTAATGGGACGTTGTCGTTGTTGAAATGGTCGTACATATGGCTTAAGAGGAATAGTGTGCATAATAATGGAGGTGTCATATGTTTTCAAATTTTCATAAATCCATGCAACTACGTCATGATACTTTTCTAAAGCATCTATGATTCCTTTCTTTTCCTTTGGTGTGTACACTTTTCCAATGAATATATTCTTAGCCTCCTTGGTTGTCCCGAGGTTGTGAGTGTCACACTGATTGTTGATGGAGTCTTTCTTTGCTTGCTAATCCTGGTCTTGAATCTCATCTAAATTGAATATTCGCTCAAGATGAACCATACCCCTTGGAATAGTATTAGTCTTGAGGTTCATGACCCCCTCTATATCTAATTCAACCTCCTCGGGCTTAACTTCATCAACTATTTGATTTGAAAACACATCAAAGCTAGTGATGAACTCCAAGATGTGCTTGTCATCATTAAAAACCTAGAAGTGGGTTACTTTATCTAGCACAAATGGAGTGGAGGTAAGCTCAATGGTGAACATTTCAAGTTTGGATAGCGATAACGGTTGAAGGGTACTAGCTACTTAAGCCAGGGCATTAGCAGTGTAATTTTGGGAGTGAGGTATCACCTAAATATTAAAGGCATCTAGGCTTTCTAATAGGTCCCAAACTCTATGCCTATAATTTTCTAGTCTTCTATCGTGGTAGGAATATAGTTGCCTAACTTGGTTTACTATTAATTCTGAATCATCAGAAACTTACAACATTTTGACTTTCTTCCTTAGGGCCATTAAGAGACCATGAACTAGTGCTTTGTACTCTAATACATTATTGGTATAGTAAAACTGAATCCTATGAGTAGTGAAGTAGGTCTTACCCATAGGGCTGATAAGTTTGAATCTAGCCTCGGCTCTCTGTTTGGACTTGGATCCATCAAAGTGAAATGTCCAGAACTTGGAGGGTTCCTTAACTTCGGGGCCAATCATACATTCATTTCTTCTGGGTTGCACGCTTGCATCTACCATTTCTGGAATGGGCATTGACTCAACATGATTGGTGATAGGCTACCCTATAGGTAGCTCCTTATGAGGTGTAACCTGTCCTTTGACGTGTTCTACTGCTATCTAACACAAGCAAGACTCGAATTCTAAATGGGAAACATTGTGAACTCTACACTAGCTAGGCAACAAGAGCTCATAGAAATCTATTCTCACCCCTAGGCTAAGTTGATATTGTATACACTTCTCCATGAAATCCTGGAATCCATCTAGTAGTCCCAAATTCTCATCATCATAGGATTCATTGTCATTTGATTCTACCAACATCTCTGTGCTTTAAGGTGCATAGGCTAAATTGGCAGGAGGGTTGTATAATACCAAGAAGATTTCCTCAGTCATCTTTTCTTCCAGATAATTTGATTCTCCTTGATATGCCACAAGAGAATAATTTCCTAGCTCAATTTCATCAAACAACACCTCTTTGGTGTTATTGTATTATGTGATCATGAACTTGATGCGTTGCTCCCGATCTATGTGAATTTGGTTTGGCAGTCCCTTACATGGTAGCCATACATGAGAGAAATTAGTAGCCATATATCCGTTCAATTCTTAGGTGAATTCTCTCCCTAGGATTATTCCATATGTGTCTGGGATATCTGCAACTTGAATATCAATAACTTGTTGCACCCTTGGGTCAATAGTGATATGCATGGGAATCCGATTGATTTCTCTAACTATATTCACTTTCATTTTTTCCAACTAATTTACTTTCCTTATGGAAGGAGTGGGGACTATTCCTAGTGCTTTGCATATGGTGAGGGGGATAACATTGGCCGATGCTTTTGAATCAAGCAAGCAATTATGAAGGTTTTTCCCAAATATTCTAATTGTAGTGAGAAAAGGTGGCATTTCTAAATTTCCCTGAAATAATCCCATATGTGTATCTACCTGGGCCACTTGATTTTTTATCTTTCTCATTGGTCTTTTCCTTAGCTTTCACTTGGCTTTGTTCCTTAATGGGTTGTTTTCCCATTTTCTGATTTGAAGGGACACCCCTTTTCTTGCCTATAATTTCCTTAACTGCAGGCTCATGTTGTGGCTCTTTGAAAGAGACTCTCTTGGTTGGTATCTCTGGCATTAACTTGGAAGAAGGGGTCCTATTGATAACCCTAAAGAAGGTGTTCCTAACTGTGGGGACCTTAAGTAATTCAAAAGTAGACAGGATGAATTTGGCCTTCTTGAACTCTTCAACAATATACTCACCCATTTACTCAGTTTTAGCCTCAAAGGCTCTACCTAAGGAAGAGCTAGCTGACTTGTTTTGCATTTGATTTGGTTTTTTGTTCTTGTTAAAATATTGGGTGGGAACATAGGGGTAGCCTAGATTATTGTTGGCATTAGGGTCAGGCGGGGTGCTAAAGTTATTAGGCGGAGTGGAAGTTGTGAAAGGTTCCCCTGCTTACCTATTTCTTAAGTTATATGGGGATGCTATCTGAAGGAACATTTGGACCTCATCTACTAGACAATTATCTACCGAAGCAAAGATCTAAGATAAAGTTTCTTTGTTCTTTGGGGAGGCAGCCTCAGTTTCTAGTGCATTGCTCTCACTTCATGGGAATAGGGCTTAATTGACAATGAGCATTGAGGAGTCATAGGGCTCGAACAAGACTAGATCTTGGCAACCAACATTGTCCACAACATTTTGAACCTCCACTTGAAATATCTTTGCTATCGTGAGAAAGTCGAGGCAATCCAACTCAGAGTTTCTATTCATTTTATGCATCCAACACCATCTAGATAGTGTTGCCTCAATGAGATATACTTCACTAGTTGTCTTCTTTGAATTGGCAGGTTGATCAAGAGGAGTGGGAACACCTTCGTTGTTATGCCTTGTATTCCATGTTTGATTCTACTTTTGTGAATGTCTCCTTTGAAAGTTCTAGCTAGAATTATGCCCTCTCTAGTAATTTTGTTTGGATGAGGTACCCACATTGTGAATATCTCTGCTCTCTCAGTTGAGGTTGACTTGGATGCTACGTTGAGAAGCTTGTAGCTAGTTATTTTGATTTTTTAAATGTGTCATTTTTGTAGAAATTTTTCTAATCATCTCCATCAGTTCATCCAACCGATCTTTCTTTACATTTCTTGGATGTGGTGTTTGATTTTGGAGAAAGACGAGTCATGTTGTTGGTTGGTTTTGCTGAGCGGGCAGGAATTTAGGCCATTGTAGATATAATGGCACTTGAGGTTGTTGTGAATAAAACTATTGCTATTGGGGCTACAGATAATGAGGCACCAAAGGTGCCTAGTTTAAAGATTGTCCTAGATGAGGAACTATGGGCAGCCGTGACACTTGGTTCATAAGAGACATCTAATGTTGTAGAGCTTGAGTGAGCCCTTGAATCTACATAGGATGAGCAACCTATTCCAAGGAAGGTAGTGGACTAGAAATTTTTTGTCCTAAGTCAGTGCTGGCTATAACAACCTTAGCATAAGCATCCACCAACCAAGCAAGTGGTGGGTTCATTCTTTTCACCAATGTTGCAGTGAGGTTGTCCAAAGTGGCATCGTAGATGGGAAAGATAGCAACATCATTAAGCACATACGAAGTTTGTAATCTCATGTATGCCCAATGGATATGTTCATTGAAGGAGTTGATTGGTTCGTTGACCTTCTTGTGAACGGACATGAATTTTTGATATAGTTCTGAGGGGATAATTGGAATCTTGTATTTCCTCAAGAAGGAATTTTTCAATAGGTCCCAGGTGGTAATAGATCCTGTAGGAAAGTTGATGTACCAATATAAATCTTCCTCTCCTAAAGAATAAAGGAAAAATATGCATTTCACATCCTCATGATCAATTTTCATAACCTTCAATGTTGTTTGGAATATCTTAATGTGTTCTTCTGTTGTCTTCTATGGATCCCAAGGATTGAATTTCATGCAAAAAACCCCTAGATTCTTGGGAATGTCATCGTAAGAATTGAATAGTAGTGGAGAAGGGTTGTTTCCCAACCAAGCCATGAGGGGAGGCGGGGGTTGTATTTGATGTTGAACGGGAACTTGGGGCTATGTAGGGGAAGCAACAATTGGGACTACACCTTCGACTTGGATGGTAGGGGTCGGGGTAGTGCCCTGGCTTTGGGAAGCAAGCAATTGGAAGGAAATTTGGAATGACTGAGTGGAGGAGGTGTAAATGGAAGAGGAAGGATGAGTGTGGGGTAGATGGAAGCGAAGTGGATGGGTCAAATGATGAAGATGAGGTGGCTTCCCCTCTTTTGGCTCTCTTAACCTTGGTAGGGGGCTGCAACTCTTGGAACTCCCATTTGTTTGGAGTAGATCTTAGGATTCTATGAAACATTTTAGGGGAGAACAAACCAATTCGATCTAGATTAACTCAAAAGTCCCTCCTTCTAGAACCATTTTTTTGATGGGTGTTTTATACACTTTCTCAACATAAGCAATGCATAAGTGCACTACCTCTCTTGAAAGGAAGTATCCCGCAACAAGTTACTGAAAACTACCCCAAGGTCTCTTGGGTGTTAGGTCATGACATGCTTGGAATGTATTAGTTGTTTCAATGTGATCTTGCTAGTAATCACAGGGAAGCCTTACGTAAGTTAAGTTGGAAGAGAATTGGTTCTTTGAATGGAGTTTATGAAATTCTAAAATTATGTTCTATTGCTACAAGTTCACTACATCAGTCTAAAACTACACTTCTGTCATCAAATTTGGATTTACAATGTGCAATGAACTTTGCCTAAGTTACTATTTAAAAAGAAATGTAAAAATGGAAGGGAAGAGAGTAAGTTCCTAGAATTGAAACTACCAATGAACAGTGATAATTGAGGATTCCACAGTGGATAACCTTCCTAAAAATGAGTTCCACTTAACCAAATTAAGTCACAGTCTCATGGAACTAGTTCAATCTTGTAAGGTCTACAGATTTCAATCATTCATTCACCATAAAGCGTGAATAAAAGATATAATTTAAGTGCAACATTCAATTTATGTACAGAATAGCTTTACACTCCTATTTATCATCAACAAACAATAAAAAGTATGGACAAGGAAGGGCATCAACACAGTAGAATTCTTCAATACCAATGAACAACATCAGATAATCTAGCAACAACATACTAAACACATAGAACAACAATGTAAATCTATTCAAATTCACTAACTATGAGAAGAAGAATCATGAAACATGAAATTAGAACTCAAGAATCCACCAAAATGCTACGCCCTTAATATTATTCTACATCGGGTTATGAATAGTCGGCTTGTGGCTATCTTAACTCTCTATTAAGTCATATTATCATTAGTATATTGTTATTTAGTTGTTTAGGTTAGCCTAAGTCTTATATAGGTGTGTCTAAGTCAGCCTAGGTGATATCCTTGGCATAAATAGGTATATATAGGAGGTTGTGAGTCTTATTTCATCATCAAGTGTGAAGTGTGTTCTCATTAGAGATATTTGGAGGTTTGGCCCCTCGAAGTGGCTTGTTATTCTCAGTTATTATCAAGTATTTGCAGCATATTTCATATCATATTCTTCTATTGTGCAAGTTATTTCATAACAAGTGGTATTAGAGCATGATCCTGGCACCATAGAGGCAAGGTTTTTCTCAATTTGAAAGGCGATTTTGGGAAGAGCATATCTTTTAGATTTTGGTGAATTTTTTTTCTGATTTTTAAAGGGTTTTTGAAGAACATATTGAAGAAGATACAATCTAGATTTCAGAAGAATTGGATCAGAATTAAGCGAATTATTACAGAATTAGGGTTTCTACACTATTTTTTTGGAATCTACATATCTCACACATCTTGTTGAATTGGAGTCTAATTTTTATTGGGTTTTTGAAGAAATAATAAAGGAGATTACAGGAAAAATTTGAGAGAATTTAAGTTTCATTTTTGTTATTTATTTCAACATTAGTGGTTTCCATCATGCTGGGGCCTTCAACAAGAGGTAAAAAGAATGTCACTCTGGGGAAGACTCCTGATAAGGATGGTGAAAAAATTGAGGATATTACTCATAATGAGGAAATAAATAAGGTCAAGGAAGAAATGTCCTCAATTAAGATGGATATGTGTGACCTAAGAGGATATATATCTGACATACGAAACATGTTAAGCACCCACATGGCTGAATCAAGAAAGGAGTTCTCAAGCGGCCAAGGTGAAAATTCTAGGTCAGCTACTACTGACACAAGCTTTAGTACTACTATGGGATCTAGGAATTTATTTCCAAAGGTGGATATGCGCAATTTTGATGGTAAGGATCCTCTAACATGGATAAACCAAATGGAGAATTTTTTTGAAGTACACCAAATCCAAAATGGACAAAAGGTCATGATGGCTTCCTTATATCTAGAACCAGATCAATTCATTTGGTATCGTTGGCTTTGCACTCATCAAAGAAAAAAGGGGCTCACCGTCTCATGGTCAATTTTTACATAGGAACTCCAAGCACAATATAGCAATAGGGTCACAGACAACTTCTTCAGCCAGCTAGCTAAACTTCAACAAACAGGATCAGTTAAGGATTATATTCAGCAATTCCAAAATCTATCCTTAAGGGTGAATACAATTACGGTGGAAAACTTGAATGACTTATTCTTGGGTAGTCTCAAGGATCACATTCAACATGAGGTACGCATGTTTAGCCCTAGTTCCATAAATGAGTCTTTTATTTTAGCACGCAGGGTAGAGGAGAAGTATTTGATTCCTAAGAAGCAAGGGGCTAATGTGACAAGAGAGAAAGGATATTCAACACAACCTACTAAGTTGACTCCACAAAAAATTGAGGAGACAAGAGCAAAAGGCTTGTGTTTCAATTGTGATAGCAAATACAATGAGGATACAAATGTAGTGCGAAAATAAATTATTTTATATTGAAGGTCCCAATGAGGAAGAAGAGGAGGAACCCATACTAGAAGATGAAAGGGAGTCAAATGAGGAATCACATGATTCTCAACCAATCATTTCTTGTCATGCACTCTCAGGTTTCAGCACTCCACAAACTCTCAAGGTGGTGGGGTTCCTAAAGAAGCAGAAGGTAATAGTGTTGATCAACTTAGGTAGTACTCATAATTTCATCAACAAAAAGTTAGCTACTTGTCTAAATTGTTTCATATATCCAGCTCCAGAGTTTCAAGTTTTGATTGTAGATGGTGGTACAGTTAGTTGTTCAGGGAAGTGTCATAGCATTAAATTATCCATGGTAGATTATCAACATGATACCCCAATGTATGTGATATCCATGGGTGCATCAGATATTGTTTTGGGAGTACAATGGCTTACTACATTAGGAACAATTGAGATGAAATTCTAAGAACTATTCATGAGATTTCAATCATAAGGAAGGCTAGTAGAGCTAAGGGGGTTGAAGGAAAAATCTCCACAAATGGTAAGCTCTCATCAAATGCAAAAGTTTCTTAAGAAAGGAGTGGATGGATTTGTGGCCCTACTATGTTCATTAGAAGTCTCTCAATCTAATACTCCTACTCATCCAGATTTGCAAGCTATAATTGATCGTCACTCAGTTGTTCTTGGAGATATGCCTAAGGGACTTCCTCCTAAGAGGGATCATGATCATGCCATACAATTAGTCCTAGGGAGCCAACCACCAAACATTAGGCCTTACAGGTATCCACACATACAAAAGAGTGAGATAGAAAAGATTGTTGAAGAGATGCTAGAGGTAGGAATCATCAGGCATAGCCAAAGTGCTTACTCCTCGCCTGTGGTGAAGGTACATAAGAAGGATGATACTTGGCGCATGTGTCTGGATTATAGAGTGCTCAACATGTACACCATTAAAGATAAGTTTCCAATTCCAGTCATTGATGATTTGCTAGATGAATTAAATGGAGCTATGTTTTTTACCAAGTTAGATCTTAGATCTGGTTATCACCAAATTCGGATTAAGGAGGAAGATATTTGTAAAAATTTGGACTCATGAGGGTCATTATGAATTTTTGGTGATGCCATTTGGTCTTACCAATGCACCATCTACATTCCAAAGTTTGATAAATTCCATTTTTAAGAAGTTCTTGAGAAAGTTTGTGTTAGTATTCTTTGATGATATATTAATTTATAGCAAGACTTGGGAAGAACATTTGCAACATGTGGACCAAGCATTACAAATACTTGCAGATCATAAACTCTATGCTAAGCCATCCAAGTGTGCTTTTGCTCTTACAGAGGTGGAGTATTTGGGACACATAGTTTCACATGGAGTAAAGGTGGACCCTAACAAAATTAAGGCTATCATGGAATGGCCTATTCCAAAAACCATTAAGAAACTGAGAGGATTCTTGGGATTGACAGGGTACTATAGAAGATTTGTGAAGAATTATAGTAGTATAGCAGCACCTCTCACCACTCTATTGAAGAAGGATTCCTTTCATTGGAACGAGTCTGCAAATACAACATTTGAGAGATTGAAGGAGGCTATGTGTACAACTCCAGTACTTGCCACTCCTGACTTCACCAAGGAATTCAATATGGAATGTGATGCTTTTAGAAATAAGATAGGAGCAGTGCTCATGCAAGAAGGTCGACCAATTGCTTTTCAGAGTCGTCAATTAAAAGGTAAGAATCAAGTAAAACCTATTTATGAGAAGGAAATGCTAGCAATACTCCATGCAGTGAAACAATGGCAGCCTTATCTATTGGGTAGACATTTCAAGGTCAAGACAGATCATGATAGCCTAAAATATTTTTTGGAACAACGACTATCTTCTGAAGAGAAACAAAAATGGGTCACTAAGATGTTAGGATATGATTTTGAGATTGTATATAAGAAAGGGAAAGAAAATATTGTCGCAAATGCACTGTTAAGGAAGGATGAGAAAGATGAAGCCTTATTGTGTGCCCTTTCAATATTACAAGCAAATTGGGTGGAGGAAGCCAAAGTAGAGTGGCAAAATGATGTTGTGACAAGTAATCTCATCGAGCAATTAAAAGTGATCCTAGTAGTTTTAGATAAGTTTTGTTGGAAGGGAGATACTCTTTGGTATAAAGAGCATTTGTATCTCTACAAGAATTCCAACCTTAAAATCAAGATTCTCACAGAGTTGCATGAGTCTCCAATGGGTGGTCATTTAGGATTTTTGAAGACATATCATCGAGTCAAGCAAGATTTCTTTTGGGAGGGGCTAAAGGGTGATGTTCAAAAATTTGTGGCTGAATGTTTGGTGTGTCAAAGGCATAAAGGGGAGACAATTAAGACACCAGGTCTCTTGCAACCTTATCTATTCCTAGCCAGCGTTGGGAAGAGGTATCCATGGACTTCATCACAGGGCTTCCCAAATTTAAAGTTCATAATGTCATCATGGTGGTAGTTGATCGGCTCACTAAATATGCACATTTCATTGCATTAGCACATCCTTTTACAACAAGTGCAGTGGCTAAAGCTTTTTTGGAGAATATCCAAAAGCTACATGGTACACCTAAAGTTAATGTTAGTGATCGTGATCCTATCTTCACTAGTCACTTTTGGAAAGATTTATTCTCATGTTTGGGTACTCAATTGGCTCTTAGCTCTTCATACCACCCTCAATTAGATGGGAAAACAGAGGTTGTTAATTAGTGTTTGGAAGGATATCTACATTATTTCACTTCAAAGAAATAGTCTCAGTGGGTAGATTGGCTACCACTTGCGGAATGGTGGTATAACACTTCTTTTCATAGCTCATAAAAAATGTCTCCATTTTTGACACTTTATGGATATCATCCTCCTTCTATCACATCATCAATTAAGGTCTCCAAGAGTTCAAGCAGTAGAAGGCCACTTGCTTCATCAACAACAAGTACTTTTAGAACTCAAGGAGAATTTAGCCATGGCGCAAAATCGAATGAAACAACAGGAAGACCAACATTGTAGTGAAAGAAGTTTTGAAGTTGGGTATTGGGTCTTCTTGTGATTGCATCCTTATAAGAAAATCTCACTAAAGCAACAAAGAAAGAATAATAAGTTGTCTCCAAAGTATTATGGTCCATACCAAATCATGCAGAAGATCGGTAGTGTTTCCTACAAGCTTGAGTTGCCACCAACAACAAAGATACATCCAGTTTTTCATGTTTCATGTTTGAAGAAGGTAATTGGGCATAATATTCCCACTCAAACAACACTTCCTAAGCTGGATGAAGAAGGAAGAATCATTTTGGAACCAGAGTGCATTCATCAAACATGCACAAAGAAGCTAAGGAATAGAACTATCACTGAGTATCTCATCCAATGGAAGAAGTTACCAGTTGAAGATGCCACATGGGAAGATGAGGAGTTCATTCAAAAGTTTCCAAACTTGATTAGCATTGAGGACAATGCTTCTTTGAATAAGGGGGGCATGCTACGCCCTTAATATTATTGTACATCAGGTTATGAATAGTCGGCTTGTGGCTATCTTAACTCTATATTAAGTCATATTATCATTAGTATATTGTTATTTAGTTGTTTAGGTCGGCCTAAGTCTTATATAGGTGTGTCTAAGTTGGCCAAGGTGATATCCTTGGCATAAATAGGTATATATAGGAGGTTGTGAGTCTTATTTCATCATGAAGTGTGAAGTGTGTTCTCATTAGAGATATTTGGAGGTTTTCCCCCTCGAAGTGGCTTTTTATTCTCAGTTATTATCAAGTATTTGCAACATATTTCATATCAAATTCTTCTATTGTGCAAGTTATTTCATAACACAAAATCAATGTATTTCTATTAAAATTCCAGCATCATGTCTTTACAACTCAACTCTCTCTTGAAAATGAGAGGAGACCCCCTATTTATATTGTCTAAAAAGAAAAATGAATGGCCAATATTTAATCCCATTGTGTGGCCAAGATTCACTACAGATTAGGTTTTCACCTACCCCCAAATAGTTTACAATATAAAATACAACTTTGTCTTCTAATGTATTTTGTCCTTTAGTGGCTAGAACTGTAGCACTTTTTGTTTTACTAGTTGTCTTTTCTATAGATATATTGTGAGGAATTCATCATCAATAACTAGATTCCCTTCATGCTTCTTCACAATAGCATATTCAATGAACTTGTCAATCAATTCCTGGAGCTTGTTCCACTCCATTATATCGCATTGACGTACTTGGAAGTCCAATTTCCTAGATCGATCGATGATTACATCCCAATCTTTCTCACATTTGGGTGTATTCTTTATCACTTTGTCAGATTGAGCGAAGGCTCAAGTGGAAATTCCATGAAGTTTGGTGTGAGTACATTGGTGGCTCCATCCTGCATTTTCTTATGGAAGTAAGGCTTTATCTTTTCCAGATCTAGCTCAATGGAGGGAAGATCATAATCTATCATTAGCTTCAGTTATTCCTTGAAGGCTATCCTAATTTCCTTGGCCCAATCAATATCAAGCTCCACTTCATGGAGCACCCATTCCAATATTTCTCTTATGTGATGAAGGCCTAATTTCCAAGTTTCTACCAGCCAATGATCATCATTATCTAGTGTGAGCTCCTTTTCTTATGTTCTCTTAGGCATCTTAAGGATAGCCTCGAGCTTGGGGTATGTAATTTTATATAATTCTAGGAAGTTAGTGCAAAAATTTTTTATGCTTTCAAGCCATTTTTGTACTTCCCAAAATTTATTGTCCATTCTAATAGTGTGGCCAATAACCATATTTCCATTATAGACCACCTATTGGAATCAATCTTCAGTGGCATTCATCCAATTCTTTCTCCTTTCAAGCTTGTTGATATGGTCCTTGGACAATAGTTGTAGCAGTGTTGGTGATGTGGTGGGAAGTTCCTCGATGGAAGACCATTATTTTATATAAGTTGTTAAATCTACCAGTTGTGCTTTTAATTCCTCATTAGAGGATTTTTCCTTATGCATTTCGTGCATAATAGTAGCTATTGATCCTTGGAGATGATCAACTTTCTGCTCTCTCATGGTTGTTCCTATGTCAATGGTAGAGATATTATAGCCAACTCCTCCTTCTACCATCAGAGTAGCTATATGTACAGTCCTTGATCCCGAGGCATCCATTGTTATATGGGATTTGATCTTCAGTTTCTTCTCCTTCTTTGTGCTTATCTATGCTCAAGCCAAGATGGCTTCCAGTCTGGCTTTTGAATCCATGAAGATGGGGGCCTTATTTTGTAGTTGTATTTCTAGCCATTCAGGCATCTCGAACCCCTCCTTTGGTGATTTACAATCACCTTCTTCTTCTTGTGTATGCTAAATTTCCATTTCTTTGCTACCTGAAGCCTTTTGTTCTGTCTTTTCTTCCTCTTCTTCATCTGAATCTTGAATATATAAAACTTCTTTCTCTGGAAATTCAGTGGTGGCTAGATTTTTCTTGGGGCTATCTTTCCCTTCAGATATCTCCTCTTCTTCTTCTTCTTCCTGCTCTCATTCTTTGTGATGCTCTGCTTTTGGGTTTATCTTTTCTTCAACCTCTTCTTCGGGCTTATCTTCTTCTTTCTTTCCCTCTTTATTTTCTTCTTCTTCTCCTGAAGGAGCCATTTCCTCACCATGAATGGGGCTCTTGTCTTGATCCATAGTTGGAGGTTATGTGTTTACCTCCATTTCTTCATTTGTTTCTTTCTTCTCTTTAGATGATTGCCTCTCGACTTCCTCCTCAACATCCCTTAGTTTCTTGGAAAGCTCCTACTCAAGTTATTGGTAAGAGGTTTCCACGATGTACCTCACACTAGGATCTTCAATGTCTTCCTCAGAAGTGTTCATTTCCTCCTCTTCATGCACCATTTCATCAATAACCAAGTGATGGTGCTCTGGGTGCTCGTGATAATTATCCACTTCTTCCTCCATTTCTTTTACTGCCTCACTCTCTTGTCTTTCCAACTCCTTGGAAATTTGCATTGTTGCCTTCATTTTTGGTGGTTTAGTTGGAGGAGTAGGAACAAGGAGGCCAACAAAAACTTATGCTAAGGTAACCTATACTGAAGGATTCATCAACACCCCAAAAATCTCTATTGGTATGTTTTGCATAAGAAAACACTTTTGGAAGTGAGGGTAGGCATCATCGTTGTTACAATGGCCAATGGAAGGGTTGTTGATTAAGACATAGAGGTAGAAGATAGTGGAGAAGTGGTAGTGGAGGAAGAATCTACCACCAAGATTGGTGTTGTAGGCAAGGTGGAAGCAAGGTGAACTAAAATGTGCATGACGGGAAGAGAAGAAGCAAGCATTGCTTGAGAAGCAGGTGGTGGAGTGATGACAATGGTAGTAATAGTGGTAGCGAGGGAAGATGTGGTAGGTGGAGACTTTGGCTGCTCAGTTTCTCCTTCCTCTCCCTCATGGAGTGGGTCCTCTTGAATGGTGGGAATCTTTGTGAAACCACTTGACTTCTTTGATTTCTTGGAAGGTTCACCTTCTGATGCTTTCCTTGAATAGAATTTGTGCTTAGGTTGGTGCTCAGCCACCTCTTTTCTCTTCCTTGACCTGGTAGTGGGAGGAGAGTTGGAAGTTACTCTAGATGGGGCAGTAGTAGTGGTACTATCAGTCTCGCTCTCAGGCTCATCCTCAAGCTCACCGTAGGTTAAAGTAGCTCCTTGTAGTTTCAATTGAACAATTTTCCCATCAATCCATTGTTTTCTTCTTGCCTCTATGGGCTTCATCAAAATATCAAGGTCATTTACCTCTTCCTCATTCCAGTCAATTAGAGGTTGCGGCAGGTAGGAAATGACATCATATATTGGATCTATCACCGTGTTTTTATCCTCCACAATTTGTTTTGGCACCATAAAAAAGTTGACTATCTTGAAAAAATACGTTGTCATGCGCATGTAGTGCCTCATACACACTTCTTTATCATCTCTGTAATTTTCCCAAAATTCTTTGACATTGTGGAGGTGGGCATATTCTTTTCCAACCAATCTTCTTTAGTTTTCCATATGGGTCCATTTGTGGCCTGGCAATGTGGAGCTCCAGGTTGTATTCCTTAATCTTCTTTTCAAAGTACTTCACACATTGGGATGTAGAGATTTCATATATACCCTAGCCAAATGTGAGGGGATAAGGAATCCCCGGCCTATGCATGTTACTCAAGATGGTATGTGCATGATGGAGTTGCTTGGAGAATTCAAGTAATACCAACCGGTCATTTGGGTACCGAGGTAGCTTATATGGCCTCTCAGAGAAGCTCTTAGCTTTGATATACATGAATTTAGGAAACTGAATAAACATAAAGCCAAACCGGTAGATGAAGGTATTAGCTCTATGTTTGACCCTTCTTTCAAAGTTTCCTCCAAGTAATTTGATGAAATGCTCGATGAAGGAATCATTGACTTTGCAATAATCCTTCTTGAAGTTCTTGTATTGGAGTTGAGGAAATCTTACATACACCTTCAGTTCCCTCCCTAGAGTCTATCTTGGTGCCACAAAGAGACCTCTATACTGAGCTCGGTCAGCCAGTGGATAGACCAGATATGAGGTCATGTAAAATTGGGAGGTTTTCTTTATAGCTACAAAGTACTCATGTAAGTAGTTGCTAATCATCCCTACCTAGTGAAATTTAGTCTCTCCTTTAATGATTTCCTCTATGCAGTACAACATCCATTCTTGGAGGAAAGTTGTAGTCGAGAGGCCCATGACCCTTCTTAATAAGGTTACCAAGTCATTTTAATCCTCGTAGAAATTACTTTTGAAGAGCTCCTTGGGCACTTTGTTTGCATTTCCCCTCTTCTCCTTTAACCAGTATTGATTGATTAGTTTTTTTCACTTAAGGGGGTCAACTTTCCACATGCTCTCGACATATTCCTTAGATGTCTCCTCCATTTTATCAAAGGTGGGGATATGGAAATTTTTCCCAATGGACTTGGAGGATAGGTAAACCAATATGTTGCCATCTCTATCTACAATTCTCTTTGTGTTCTCCTAATATGCCTCTCTGCAGACCATTACTAATTCAAGAGCCATGAGGGCTGGTGGGAAACCAAGGACTTTGGCCAACCCACTCCTAATCTTATTGCATTCTCTATGGTAGGGTTGACGATGACCCTCTACTTGAATTCATCAATGTAAATGTGCCCCAAGTTAGTATCTGAGGCATTTTCCCAGTCTATGGTGACCTTTAACTTTAGGTCCTCTCCTTGAAACTTGTACTTCATTTGATCCTTGTCCTCCTTCCCTCTTGGCGCTTTAGTTGCTTTCTTTCATTTTTCCTTCTCTATGGACACTTCCAAAGGTCCTGCAATTGGTTCCATATATCCTACAAGTGATAAACATGAGAAATGTTAGAAAAATCATGTAAAAACAACGTTAGATCGAGTAATTCATCATTAGCCTTTTGCTAGAGGGAGATATGGTAATGCGGGCCCAGGAGTACAGATTTCCCTTGGCTAGCAGCCGTTTTGGAGGCAGCTGTGAATAGATGGTGAACAAGGCACAGTGGCCCCCATGGTTCTAGTTGCATTGATATTTTGTCTTGAGGTGGGGCCCACTAAAAAGGTCAAACTATTTTAGCATGTGGGCTAAATCATCCTTGAGGATTTATGATTGCTAGTTTAATCATTTAGGCACGCGGGTCTAAGGCATGTGGGTGTGTGAACTCCAATCCCAATACCTGAAAAACAATAAGAAGAAACACATTAGATTAGAGAAGAAAGCAAGAACAAGGATTCCCCATGAAATCCATTTACCAAGTTCAAATTAGGAAAATAAATAATGAAGAACATAATGAAAACAACAAAATAAAGATTGAATCCTAATTAAACTAGCAAAATCATGATCCCATGGGGGAATTGGTGCCAATTTGATGTGAAAATTGGCCCTTTCCCAATTCCTATGATGCAAGATTGATGTATGTTGATGAACGTTCATGAGTGCTCCAATGGAAAAAACTGCATACCCTAGCTATGATTCAATAATATTGGATGGAAATGGCTAAATATTTGAGCATAGTAACTTTGCATAATTTGTGGATGATCAAATGAGGAACGAAGCCTCTTATTTATAGAATGCCAAGATGGATGAATGTTAAAAATAGAGCAATGTGGGACTCACATTCATCCAATGGAAAGATGCCACTTGTCAACCTATGAGTGGATGGAGGATGTGCAAATTTTGAGGATTGTGCCAATAAATTCCTATTTTTGAATTTGGAATTTGTTGAAATGACATGCAAGAGTGAAGGAAAAATGCACTAAATTCCACTTGGCTCAATGCAAAGGACATGTAAGATGGAGTAAATTCCTTGTTGGATGTACATGTCAACTTGGATTTTTGAATTCAAACTTGGAGAATATTCCAAAAAATGCCTTGTTGAGGAAAATAGAGATTTAATAAATCAATTAAATCTATTGTCATGTGCAAGTGGTAAAAGTTGGAGGATGGGACATGATAGGAAATTAAATTAATCCATGTTAATTAATTTAATGAAGAGATTAGTTGATGTGACAAATTTGACTTAGATTTGTGGATTTATTTAAATCAAATATGAGAGGAATGTGATAAGATATTAATTAAATAAAGATTTTGATTTATTTAACTAAAAGGGATGATCTTAGATTAAATTAAATAAGGTTTTGATTTATTTAATTTAATAGATAAAGTTAAAAGATTTAATCAAATAAAATTAATTATTTAATTAAATTAGATAATTAGATCAAAATGGTTAATTTAATTATCGAGAAGAGGTGACTTAATTAGATAACTGGGTTATTTAATTAAGAGAGGAATATTGATGAATTTAATTAGATAGGGGTATTTGATTAAATGGTTAGACCGAAGGATGATTCAGGATGAAATGATGTTAGTAGGCGGGATCTGATGCACAATGTCAATCAGTACATTTTACATGTCTACATTTTTCCCCTCTTTGAAGCAATGCACTTGTTGCATTCGTTCAAAGAATAAACAATCTCGATTAAAGCCAAAAAAATTATTTTTAAAAATTTTACCCCACTGTTGCCTGGAGAGAGAAGACATGCCAATATTTTTAAATGTGTGAACCCCAATCCTCGAAAAATAATAAGAAGAAACACATTAGATTAGAGAATGCAAGCAAATACAAGGATTCCCCATGAAATCCATTTACCAAGTTCAAATTAGGAAAATAAATAATGAAGAACACAATGAAAACAATAAAATAGAGATTGAATCTTAATTAAACTAGCAAACTCATGATCCCATGGGGGAATTGGTGCCAATTTGATGTGAAAATTGGCCCTTTTCCCAATTCCTATGATGCAATATTGATGTATGTTGATGAACGTTCATGAGTGATCCACTTTGTTGATGCTTGATGAGTGCTCCAATGGAAAAAACTGCATAACCTAGCTATGATTCAATAATATTGGATGGAAATGGCTAAATATTTGAGCATAGTAACTTTGCATAATTTGTGGATGATCAAATGAGGAATGAAGCCTCTTATTTATAGAATGCCAAGATGGATGAATGTCCAAAATAGAGAAATGTGGGACTAACATTCATCCAATGGCAAGATGCCACTTGTTAACCTATGAGTGGATGGAGGATGTGCAAGTTTTGAGGATTGAGCCAATAAATGCCTATTTTTGAATTTTGAATTTGTTGAAATGACATGCAAGAGGGAAGGAAAAATGCATTAAATGCCACTTGGCTCAAGGAAAAGGACATGTAATATGGAGTAAATTCCTTGTTGGATGTACATGTCAACCTAGATATTTGAATTCAAATTTGGAGAATATTCCAAAAAGATGCTTTGTTGAGGAAAATAGAGATTTAATAAATCAATTAAATCTATTTTCATGTGCAAGTGGTAAAAGTTGGAGGATGGGACATGATAGGAGATTAAATTAATCCAAGTTATTTAATTTAATGAAGAGATTAGTTGATGTGACAAATTTGACTTAGATTTGTGGATTTATTTAAGTCAAATATGAGAGGAATGTGATAAGATATTAATTAAATAAAGATTTTGATTTATTTAATTAAAAGGGATGATGTTAGATTAAATTAAATAAGGTTTTAATTTATTTAATTTAATAGATAGAGTTAAAAAATTTAATCAAATAAAATTAATTATTTAATTAAATTAGATAATTAGATCAAAATGGTTAATTTAATTATCGAGAAGAGGTGACTTAATTAGATAACTAGTTTATTTAATTAAGAGAGGAATATTGATGAATTTAATTGGATAGGGGTATTTGATTAAATGGTTAGATTGAAGGATGATTCAGGATGAAACGATGTTAGTAGGTGGGATCTGATGCACAATGTCAATCAGTACATTTTACGTGTCTACATTTTGACCCTCTTTGAAGCAATGCACTTGTTGCATTGCTTCAAAGAATAAACGATCTCGATTAAAGCCAAAAATTTTTGCTTTTAAAAATCTTACCCCACTGCTACCTAGTGAGAGAAGACATGCCAATATATTGCCCCCTCGAGAGATTGGACAAAAATTTCAATTTTTGGGTGATCTTGCAAAAAAAGAGGACAAGGTGCCCGACAAGTCCAAAAAGGCTCTACGAGGCCAAAAACATGCCAAAATGCAATAAAACGATGTAAAATAGGCCTCAACTAGACAAAAAAAACTTCAAGGGTCCAAAACCCTAGCAAGATAGCCAATTAGGGTGAAAAAACCCTAATTTTCAAACTTAAAAAGGCTCTAAGGGGTCACTTTCAATTCATTTTCACACACAACTGTCTAGCAACCTTGATATTTGAGCTCTAACCTCCTGACAATATGGCGCAATGATAGCTTTTGATGCACATTTCTGATCGAGTCCAGACATATCAGTGGCCACCCGACATTGGGGCACTGGTAACTGATCCTTACTTGAGATTTATTTTTCATTCTTAGCCTTCATTTAATGCTTTCAAAGATAGTCCTTCTACAGTGGCGCTACATAGCGCCGCTCAACAATCAAATTGCACTGCTCGGTGTCAAATTGCATTGCGGCGATGGAGTTTGGAGTTTGAAAACTCTGACACTGAAGTCATGGCCCGCAAGGTCATTTCTAAAGTGCGACACGTTGGTGCACTAACGACTGGAATTTTTTCAAACTGCACCACTAGGAAGGAAAGTGCACTGCGATGGTGTGATTTCAGCCTTTTTGTGCCCTAGCGTCAGAGTTTGATAAAAATCAAACTGTGATGCCTTCATGGATTGCGATGCTGGAGTGGTTTCTTGGATGCTCAACAAAAAAAAAATCAAAATTTTTAACATGATGACCCTTCCTAATGTAGGATGTGGTGAGGGAGCTCTACTCCCAAGAGCACAGGTCGTAGGATCTATTTGGTTACTTGTAGGACCTGAGTGAGAGAGATCAGGACCAATTACGAGACATGGGGTTGTGGTACATCACCTATGCAACACCCATTCACACCCACCTTGGCATGATGTTAGTGTTTTTCGAGAGATGGCACAACGACACCTCTTCATTCCCCCTTCCCACCGATGATGTCATTGTCACCTTGGAGGACGTTTGGCACATCTTACGATTGTCGATTCATGGTCATCATGTTGTTTTTGATATAGATGAGGGGCGGAATGATTACTACACAGTCCTCACCACAAAGGACGTCATCATTTGTGAGGGGCAGATCAAGCTCGAGTGACACAGGGCCCTGGCACCTCCCTTTCACTTGGTTATTGCAGCGATTATTTTGGGTCTCGTTGCCCCAGACTGATGAGGCCGACACTTCAATCCTAGTTGGGGAATCTACTAGGAGTGCATGGTTATGCATGATAGGCCTACTCACTTTACTTGGGGGCCGGTTCTTCTTTTGTCTTTGCACATAGATCTTCATGAGTACGTCTACCTCGATGGTAGAGCACTCATAGCAGGCATGACACTCCTCCATGTATGGGAATGGGAGCATATTGTTGTCCTTCAACTATAGATTGTTATAGTTCTGATGGGGCCTCATGATCCTCTCGTATAGTGCTACAGAGGTGGTGTGTCCTTTGCACACACAGGCGAGCACAAGATTCTCTATTGGAGGAGAGTCCTAGATGAGATGCAGGTGTTCATATAGTGACCATACCTTGGTCGGCCAGGATGGGCCAATGATGTGCATCAAATTTTCTATGCCTACTAGGACCGCTTCATGCAAGGGTGAGAGCATACCATGATAGAGAGATATTTGCCCAGGTGTGTGCATTGTCAGTTCTGTGAGCCTCAGGATTGGCTAGACAATGATTATGTGGCTGTATTTTCCTGCACCATGGCACAAGTTTCATGCGGGTGGTATATTCCTACCTCGGAGGCCATCAACAGCTTCAAAAACTTGGTGGCTCAACCATGGGCTTATGATCAGGGGCCTGTAGATCTAGGCATGACATAGTCATACAGGGATTGGTTTTGGCCTCCCCTTCCTTTGACAGTTCTAGGAGTAGTCCCTGATCATCAGAGGGTGAGAGGCAGAGGGGGAGGATGAGGATAGAGGGATGGTGCACAGCAAGACCAACCGGATGGGGCCCCAGTTCAGCTAGTTCAGGACAATGTGTAGATGTAGGATTAGCAACAGGTGCCAGAAGGTGCACCACCACAAGCTGGAAGCGAGGATCAGCCTCAGGTACAGCCTCCACAAGCACAGCCAATAGGGAAGGTGGATCCCCGAGATACATTGATTGCATAGTTGTAGGCTCAGGTGCAGACTTTGACAGGGGAGAGAGATCAGGCGTAGACTGAGAGGGATCAGGCCATACTGCAGAGACAGGCTGCAGAGTTACAGGCGGCCACAAAGATGGGCCGACGATAGCAATTGGAGAGCATGGCAACCTCCTCCTCTCAGGGTACAATGTCCATTCAGTCCTATAGGGAGGCCATTTGAGAGGCTCAGTATTACCCTATGCATTATCATGAGGCCGTACCTAGAGCAACACGGTTCCCAAAGTACTCGCAGCAGACCAGTAGAGGGTCACGGTGACAGGGGCTAGGGCAGTATACAGGGGGTAGACCTTTTCGAGATGATATTTTTTTTGCCTTATGGGATCCTTTTTGATAGCCCAATGGGCCTTTTTATACTAATTGATATACATACATGTACAGTGATCCGATTATTTTGTACTATGACAGTTACATTATTGATGATATATATGAGCCGATGATTTTGATGTGATGTGATGTGATGTGTGTTGTACCCAAAACCAAAATTTTTGCTTCACTAAAGCATTTAGCTTAATTGAGTCTTATTTTTGTTAAAGTGTTGTCAAAAGGTCATTTTTGGAGTTTTTAAATATGGAGTTGGTGTCAGTACTATGTCAGTCTGTTACCGAAGAGATTTAAGAAAAATGAAAATCTGAACAAAAAACATCAAAATTTTCTCTCTGGAGAAGGGAGCACATTCTGAAATAGGCGCCCTATCTTTTAGGGGCTCAGATCTTGTTTTTAGGGTTTGTCACCTCCAACAGACATTTGTCCGGCATCACGTCAGCTTCGCAATGAGCTATCAAGCTTGTCAAACGGACCTGTTTTGTTCGAGTTATGGAAGATACAGTGCAAAACAAGGCGAAAGCGAGAATTGGCTAACACTGGTGAAAAGCGCAGCTTTTCAGAAAGGCACCCATCTTTTTGAGGTGCCAAATGTAGGTTTTTGGCTAAATGCCACCCAAGATGTTTATCTCACATTTGTTCGAGCTTCGCGACGCATCCATTAGTGGGTGAATCTGAGTTGCTGAAGTGCCTGAACCTGAGGTCGAATATGGGGTCAAATCTTAGTCAAAATGTCAAAGGAAAAAGCAAAAGAGCACATTTTGAGAAAGGCACCTAAGCTTTTCAGGCCTTTAATGCTTTCTTTCTGATGATATCAGATATTCAATGTGTCTGTGTTACATTCAGCTTTCCGTTGCCTGTCTGCGTCAGATCAGAAGATGTCTCAGCAGCTTGCAGTGGGAGTTTTTATATTATTTTTGTCATTTCCAGAAATGGCTAAGTCTGGAGGAAAAAGAGCAACTTTTCAAAAAGGCGCCCTTGTTTTTCACCCTTCAGATGTTGTTTTCTTGGGAAATGTACCTTTACAGTTGTTATGCAGAATGATGTCAGCTACGCAGTGAACCTGAGTTCTAGTCCTGAAAGTTGATAAATTAGAAGTTATGAAGGATTTTGTTTTTCCCTTCGTTCGAAATACAGAAGTCAAAATTTGACTAAGTCTGAGAAAAAGCACAACTTTTCAAAAAGGTGCTTGGATTTTTGAGCCTTCAGATGCCAGTTTTATGACGTATAGTCTCAAGATATCTTTTGATTAGTTTTTACTTAGCTCTGTGATGCACCTATCAGCCAGTCAATCGGAGAAGTCAGTCAACCAGTGTCAGAGGATGAACAGAGGTCCCGGCAGAGGTTTTAGCTTAAATTTCATGAAATTTGGCTAAGTCTGGAATTCGCCTTAAGAGTTCAAAGTTGGATTTTCAAAAGAGAGTTGAATGGACACCTTAACTGGAGTTCTGACTGCAGTTAGACTAAACGTTTTCTGGGTTGTCATCTTTAGTTTATATATTGGCATGTTGAGTGATCTTTCAGTTTGCATGTCGAGTTAACTAGTTTGCATGTTCAGTTAACTATCTTGCATGTTGAGTTAACTTGTTTGCATGTTCACTTAACTGAAGATTATTCTTGCATGTCAACTGAAGTTTACATGCATGGCGAATTTGGTTGCAATTGTGAAGATTTAGTGAAGATGGCGCTTCATTGAGTGTCAACTGAAGTTTAAAAGGGACGAATTGAAAGATGAAGCATAAGTTTAGTGAAGTATGGCGCATGAAGTTGTTAACTTCAGTCATGAAAAGGGTCGCCATATTTAGTGAAGCATAGTTTTGTGAAGCTATGCACTTTTCAAGGAATAATAACTTTAGTTCTGAAAGGGTTGTTATTTTTAGAATTATATTGAAGCATAAGTGTGAAGTTGGCGCATTTTTGAAGGCCAACTGAAGATTGAAAAGGGTCACTATTTTTAGAATTGTTTAAAGCATGAAATTGGCGAATTCTTTTCAACAAAGATTGTCAACTGAAGTTCTCAAAAGGGACGCTTTAGTTCTAAATTGTGAATTTAAAGCAAGTGTGAAGATGGCGAATTCAACAAGAATTGTCAACTAAAGTCAAATTCGCATGAATTTGTTAACTGAAGATTGAAAAGGGAAAACCCTAAAGCATGGTGCTTTATTTAGCTTATCTTTGTTTTAGTTAACTAAGTTGGGGTCCAATCACAAGCCAAGCGCACTTTTCATGGATTTGATGCTTTATGCGAATTTCAAAGATGAAAGCTTATTTATTTCAGCCTTGGCATCCATTATTTCTTCATTTCAAACTTCGAAGTCTACATTCTTCTTGAGCGAGCTGCAAGCTAAAGGTGCTACAGGTGTCAGAATTCAGCGTTCTTCATAGCAACGAGTTCAGATTGTTCAGAGGAAGAAGATTCTAGACTTTATTTTCACTTTGCATGCAGGTTTTATCAAGTTCCAAAGAAGAGGTTGGCAGATTTTTCAGAAGCAGACAAGCAAAACTTTCTATCTTCTGTCTTATTTCTTCTATTTCTCATCTTAGGTACTTTCTTCGCATGTCAAATAAAACGGAAAAATATTCAGAATCTGACCATCTGGGTTTGCATATTTCAGCGTTTGCAGCAAAACCCACTTCTTAGATTTTTTCGAGAAAATCGCCCCGTAGTCTTCATTCTAAAGCTCTGTGCTTTTTTCTGAGAATTTCTTTGCATGTGGGCCAAAATCACATCTTTTTGAAAATCAAATCATCTAGGTTTGTTCAGAATTCCGTTGTGCACAAAACCCATGTTCCAGATTTTCTCAAGAAAAATTGCCCCGAGAAGCTTTAGAACCCCTGCAGTTCTTGACTGAAGAGTCTTTGCATGTCAAGCTAAACGGCATTTTTTCACAATTTTGACATTGTGGGTTGTCTTAGAATCATTTTCTGGACAAAACCCATGTCTCATAATTTTTGGTGAAAATTATCCTCCGACAGGTTATTTTTAGCCTCACCAGGAGCCATTTTAGCTTTCCGGAGAAAGTTGTCAGAAGATAGCCGTGTTCACAGTCAACGGGCAAGTTTTTCAGAAGGCGGTTCAACTAGACCAAATTCAAGACCAAATCGGTCTTAATTTAGGTTTTCATCAGAGCAGCTGACAAAGAAGCGTTAAGTTGCAAAAGGAACAGAGATCACTTCATTTACAAAGCCGCCAAAATCACTCAGATCCTATGCCATTATCTTCGTGAAAATGGTATCTACGCTGATCTCAAGGTTGTACAAACTGAGTTTCAGAAGCATGTTTGTGATATCTCAATGCAGATTTTAGATCACATTTCAATAATTTCAGCCAGTTTCAGAAAGGTGACTCAAGATGTTAAAGATGGCATGCATACAGTCAAAGTAGGAGACCAAGAATTGAAGAGACAAATTATTGCTTTAGACAGTATCAAAGTGCCAGAAGACAGAGAGATCGATGGGTTCTTGGTTGAAGTGTTAGACCGAGTTGACATGGAGTGATCTGCCAGTTGGAACGTGCAGTTAATTTTGAGGGTTGAGTCATGAACAGCAATTAACTTGACTTCCAGTCTTCAGTTCACTTGCTGACTTAACACATGCTTATCTCATTCTTGGAATTATCAGCACAGGAGTTAGGGTTAGGGTTTCCAGTTAACTAAAGGTAGTGGCCAGTTAACTTTTCTTTAAATAAGGACGTGCATGCTTGCACATGGTCCATTTAGGTTAGATGTACAAGTTAACTGATGGTAGCCTTCCAGTTAACTATATAGTTTACTTCATTAGGGTTTAATAATTAATCTTGCATGCATTTGCGAGACTGTAGTTAACACAAGGTGATTTTAGGGTTCCCTACACCTTGATGTATATAAATAAGAGCTTTTTCTCATTTGTAATTAACTTTTGCTTGAGAGAGAAATATATGCTACGCCTACCTTGCCCTCAATATTGCTCTTTTGGTATCTGTTCATGCGTCTTTGCTATTACAGTTAATTGTTATGCCACATAGGGTTTCAAGAGATTGTAATGGTGAATTCTTTCCATAGTTTAGATAAATCTGTCTTGTGAATCTTTTATTGTTATGATCGAACATTATGCCACACAGGGTTTCGTAAGATTGTAATGATAAAACCGTTTTGTGAAGTATTTACTATGCTGATCAAGTGTTATGCCACACAGGGTTTCATAAAGTTTTCATGGTGAATCTTCTCTTAGCTTAGATAAATCTATTTTGTGAATCTTTTATCATTACAATTGAGTGTTATGCCACACAGGGTTTCATAAAGATTTTGATGATAAAGCTATTTTGTGAGTCTTTACTATGCTGATTGAGTGTTATGCCACATAGGGTTTCATAAGATTGTCATTGTGAATTCTCAAATCTGTTTTGTGCTTAATAAACTTGTTCAGATTGAGATAATAGTTGCGCCACCTTGTCTTCAAGTAGAGAATCTGAATGGGTTTATCGTCCGATAGTCATAACCTTGCTCCGTTTTCTCATGCTCTGATTTTCTTGAGGAAACTGGATAGTTTAGTTGTAGTTAGTGAATCTGCGAAACCAGAGAAAATTCTCAGCTGCAACGTATATAGTTTTCAAGAAAGCCTTGTACCTCTACAACTGAAACAAAAAGACAGGATTTAGTTTAGTTTATTTCCATTTGCAAGTACTTTTGTAAAGCACAACGAGGGAGCTTCCCCTCCTAATTTGAAGAGCACTCATTGCGTAGTGTACATAGGCTGTTCGTAGCAACTCTTACTCTAGAGGTGTTAGTTGTTACACCAACAATGTGTACCATTTATTTATGCATGTATGGATGATTCTATTTCTATATGTTGTGCAATGATGTTATGGTGTTATATGATGCTTTTATGGATGCATTTATTTCTGATGATATATGCATTATGCAATGATTATGACTAACATATTTATATTATGTTGTTGACTTATGATATGCAAATGTATTTATGTGGTGCATAATAATGCTACAATCTATATGATGATTTGAAATGGTATGATATGTAATATGCAATATGAAAAATGATATCTGAATGATCTATGGTGTATATGCGAAATGATATGTGACTCATGCTTATATATGAAATGATTATGGATGGATGTATGCTTTGCATGTAATGGATTTTTTGTATTCCTATTTATGCTAATGTGGAATGATTTATGTAATGGAATGCAAAAAATAATTGTGATGCTATTTATGATATTACATGGATGAATAGTGGACGATATAATGCAATGTAATCCAAATGAGATGGTTTTAAGATGCTTAGAATAACAAATATTATCATAGACATGTGAGATGATAATGTAATGTATGTGATGCATTTAATGTGATGTACTATATGCAATGATATGATCATGTTTTATGAAAAAATGAATGTAATGTGTGAGATGACTTTATAATGTTATGCAAGTATGTATGCAATGGATTATCTATACTGCTTATGTACCTATTATGTATGGTTATGCAGTAGGTGGTAATGTGAAATGGTTATGAAATGTTTATGCACATGAATGTTATGCGATGATTTATGTGATGAATGCAATGTGATGGAAAAAAGTGGATGCAATGCAATGAGAAAGGGCTATGCTAATCTATGAAGAATGCTTATGATAACATTTTTATATGATGATGGAAATGCAATGCATATGTTTCCTATATGATATGTTGATGCAATATGCTAATGTTTTGCAGATGCAGGATCGATGACAACAACGATGATAATGATGATCAACTATCATAGTACCTTTTCAGTGCGATGAGCAAGAAGAGAAGAAGTCATTTCAACAAGACACAAGATGATGAATATGCAAAATGATGATGATTACTTGCCGAGGAGTTGGGATTTTCAAAGGGCCAATTTTCTTATGTTTGATGACACACGTGGTACGAAGCATCAAGGTATAGAAAACCAAGATGGCGTTGTACCTAGTGTGATGGAATTTGACTTGACGAACATATAGGAGTATCCTTGTTCACACCTGACATACAAAAACTTTTCTAGGATGCACTTTAGAGGTTTCAAACACCTCAAACCAAAACACGGAAATGTATAACCTATCAATGCAATAGTCAACAAGTTGCCCAAAAATTCCTCCATACATACCTAACAAAGCAAGTATTCACCAAGGTTATATTACAAGAACGTCCAACAAGCATAGTTGACAAAAGATAATGACCATTGCCCAATTCCTATTTCTCTAAATTCTCTTTTCAGATATCATTGAGGAGTCCTTGGAATGAGCACAATAAGATAATTCAAAAGATAAAGATAAAGTAAACAAATAAGCTGATGTTCTTCAATACCGCTAACCAAAAGGGGATGTGTTTTTTAAGGATAAGAACCAAAATTATTGCCAAAAGATAATGCCCATTGTAGGAAGGATACATCCTAGGACATGTTAGTGGATGGTAACACGTCATTTTGTTTATCCTAAGCATTCTTTCAAATGATTAATATGGGACCAATTGGATGATGAGTTATCGTTACAAAGAGTTTGACCAACTTGTTTACATATTGACCTAGACCTGAGACTCAATGTTTTGAGTTTTTACTTTTGACCGGCTAGACTTGTTTCTAATTATCTTACCAAAGATTGAGGATGACGATTGTTTATTATGAATGATGTTATTGCGGGTGCAAGCAAGATGAGATGAATGGATTTTTTCAAATATTTGGATGTTTTGAGGCTATTTTTGGTATTTTTGGAGATTTTCAAATGTTTTGGGGTTTTCCTAAGATTTTTACCAAGAGACTAACCTAAAGACCAATCCTAGGGGCCTCGAGGGCTGATCAATAGATTAGCCTTGCCTACGTTATACACGCAGAGACCACGTAGTTCAACTGACGACTTGACCAATTTACAGATGATGATATACATGATGAGATGCCAGTTTATTATGACAAACTCCTAAAGGACTGACCTAAGTGTCTTGGGGGATGATCAAAGATCAACCTTGCCTATGTTCAAGGCTCAAAGACCCGTAGTTCGACAAGATGACTTTGTTTTTGAATTTTTGATTGACTTTTTGACCTATTTTGGGATTTTGATATGTTTTGAATGTTTTTGGATTTTTTTTTTTGATGTTTTGGATTTTTTGATGTTTTGATGTTTTTGGATTTTTGATGTTTTGATGTTTTAAGGATATATCGAATCCGATCCGATGAGAACATGCCCCTAAGCGTGAAGCATGGACTACTCCAATAAAGGTAGGATAAGCTGACCTTGAGGGATAGGCTGAGAGTAGTACTAGGAGGGATCATGATACAAACACAAGACCAAGCTATGGTGCAGATGCGGGTGGATGAGTGATGGATGGAGATCCGAATGTGATGGATGATGGAAACGTAATGGATGGATGATGCAGAACAAGCCATAAAGATCCTAGTGGATGGAAAGTGCTTATTTACACAAGGAATCTATTTGCCAGGTTTTCACCAAGGTACATCCAAAATGCCACCAAAGTGGTTTTCACTAGAGGACAATTTTTTTTTTTCTTTACTATTTTCAATCCTTTTTCTTTTTTTTGGATTTTTGGTTTTGATTTTTTTGTTGTCACCAAGACACCTATTTTCTAGGTTTTTTCAGAAGTAACCATTTTTTTATGACATTTTCTAATTTTTTGGATTTTTTGGTTCTATACCTTGAAAGATTTAGGCATAAAACTTTTTGAGATGAGAGCTATTCATGGGCTCTTGTAGAGGTTCCCCTTTAGGTGTTGATAATTGATATGCCCTTGACTTGTAACTTTCTATAATAATGAATGGTCCCAACCAATTGGGTTCAAATTTTCCTTTGTTGCTTGAGTTTGGTACATTCTTTTGATTCTCCTTTAATACCAATTCTCTGACTTGGAAATTCCTGCTTTTTATTTTCTTATTATAACTCATTTTGAGTCTATTCTAATAGAATTGCAAATGATTCAAAGCATCCATACGTCACTCATCCAGTAGCTCCAACTTGCTCAATCTTGATACTCATTACTCTTCATTTGTGATGAGGTTTTGCAGTGATATCCGGAGTGATGGGAGCTTGATCTCAATGGGGAGTACTGCTTTTGATCCATAGACCAAGGATAAAGGGGTGGCATTGGTGGGTGTGTGGATGCTGGTTTGATAGGCCAAAAGGGTGGGATTAAGTTGCAAATGCCAATCACGGCCTATGTCATTAACTATTTTCTTGAGGATTTTCAGAATGGTTTTGTCTGTAGCTTCTGCTTGGCCATTGCCTTGGGGATAGTATGGGGTAGAAAAGTGATGTTGGATTTTGAATTTTTTGCATAAGTCACAAACCTCCTGATTCTTAAATGGTGTCCCATTATCTGAGATAATTTCTTGTGGAACACCAAAGAAAAAAATGAGATAGTTGAGGATGAACTTTGAAATCTGCTTCCCAGTTATATACGTCATGGGTATGGCTTCCATCCACTTAGTAAAGTACTCCATTGCGGTTATGATGAATTTGTGGTGTTAGATGAAGTGGGTGTGTTTTTTTCCAATGAGATCGATTCCCCACTACGAAAAGGGCCATGGTGTGATGATGGGATGAAGCTCTTGAGTTGGAGCATGGATGAAGTCCCCATGTCACTGACATTGTAGACAACTTCTGGCATAGTCATGTGCCTCTCTTTCCATTGTGGGCTAATAATACCCCATCCTTAGTATTTTCTTGGCTATGGTCATTCCACTCGAGTGTGAACCACATATACCATTATGTACTTCAGTTAGAGCAGTCAATGCCTCCTCAGTGTTTAAGCAACGTAGTAGGGTTCCTTCTATGCTTCTACAATATAGGGTATCTCCTAGGATGACAAATCGAGATGCCTTTTTGACAAAGGTTCATTTCAGGTTTGACGGTAGGTCGGCAAGTATGACTCCTATTCGAAGGTATGTGTAAATGTCATGGTACCAAGAATCATCGGGACCAACGATTTCACACACAAATTCTGATTGTAGTACCTTGAATGTTGGCACGAGAAGCTGCTCTATCATGAATTCATATTTTGGAACATTGTGGGGGATATCCAGTAAGGATCCAATTGTTTCCATGGCATCTATTGCTCTATTGTTGGTTCTAGGAATCTGCTCAAATATAATTTTGATGAAGGATTCTTTGAGAGTCTCCACTAGTTTCTTGTATAGAGTGAGATTTTTTTCCTTGGTCTGGTATTCATCATTTACTTGATTTATTATCAATTGAGAGTCTCTGTATACTTTGAGAGATATAATGTTCCACTGCACTGCTATTCTGAGACCTATGGTTAAAGCCTCGTATTTTGCAATGTTATTGGTGCAGGGAAACACCAGTTTGTAGGATCTTGGTATGCAATCCCCTTGTGGGGTGATGAAGAAGACACTAGCTCCTAATCCATGCTACATGTATGAGCCATCAAATTATAGTTTCCAGTGGTCAGCTATGTTGAGATTGAAAATAAATTTATCTGGAAACTCTGAGATGAGAGGATTCTCTGATCTGAATAGATTGGTGCTTTTGCAAGTTGATTTTTGATGACTTGGCCTTTGATTGCTTTCTGCTCCACATATTCAATGTCATATTTTGATAGTATCATCACCCATTTGGCCATTCTTCCAGTGAGAATCTCCTTTGAAAATAAGTACTTGAGGGGGTCAATTTTGGTGATGAGTTTTATTTTGTGTGCTAACATCTAATGTCTAAATTTTTGTGATGAAAACACTACTGCGAGGCATGCTTTCTCGATGAATGAATAGTTTAGATTATGCCCAACCATTGTTCTGCTGATGTAATAGATAGCCCTTTTTGTTCCATTTTCATCATGCTGAGCTAGGAGAGCTCCAAGGGCTACTGTTGTTGCTGATACATATAGAATAAATGGTTTTATTGGGATTGGTGGCATTAAGACTAGTGGTGTTAGTAGATATTCTTTGATTTTATTGAATGAATCTTCACACTTGGTATCCCATTTGTACGCTACTCCCTTGTAGAGTAGGTGAGAGTATGGGTTATGTTTGTCCACCAACTGTGCTATGAATCTTCAGATGGATTGGAGCTGGCCTTGGAGACCTCTCAATTGCTTTAATATTTTTGGTGTCTCCATCTCGAGGATTGTATGTCGAAGACACACTTCTTTGGGTTTAATCTGACCTTGTACTCTTCTAGCCTATCAAAAATGGCACTTAAGGTTGCTATGTGATCTTTTCTCTTTCTGGATTTTAATAAAATATCATCAACATAATCTTCGACCATTTTATGGATCATGTCGTGGAATATCAATGTCATGGCTCTTTGGTATGTTTCTCCTACATTCTTTAGGCCGAATGGCATCATATTCTAACAGTAAGTCCCCCATGGACAATTGAAAGTCATCTTGTGTTGGTCCTCTTTAGCTATCTTGATCTGATTGTACCCTGAGAATCTATCCATTAGTGACAACATTTCATGTCTGGTTGTCATGTCAACTATCATGTCGATGTTTGGAAGTGGGATGCCATCTTTCAGACATGCTTTATTCAAGTCTTTGAAGTCTATGCAGATTTTGATGTTCCCATCAGGTTTTAAAACAAGTACCAAGTTTGACACCCATTCTAGATAATCTATCGGTCGGATGAATCCTGCATCTAATAGCTTTTTTAGCTCCATTTTGACTAATAGGGCGATTTGAGGGTGCATTTTTTGAAGCTTTTGTTTAACAGGTTTTGCTTCTAGATATACTAGTAAGTGGTGAACCACAATCTCTGGATCAAGCCCAAGCATGTCAGCATAGCTCCATGCAAATTTTATCTGTCTTTCTCATAGGAATGCTATTAGGAGCTCTTGTTCCTTTGATAGTAATGACTCCACGTAGAATGTAATGTGCGGGGTTTCCTCTGTTCCTAGATTGACCGGATTGCATCTTTCTGCCAGGACAACTAATTTTTCTTGATGAATAGCTCTAAAAGGAAGATTGAATCTCCCATCCTCAGGCACCTCGGAGAGGTTTTCACCATTGGATGTGTCCTTTCTTTTTACTTTTTTCTAGTCAGAGAGTGCCACAGTGTGGTTTTCACTCAAGGACTTAGATATTATTCTTAATTTTTCACTTTTGAGACTGAGGGATTCAATCATTTCCCCATTATAGGCATGTGTATCTAGCTCGATTATGCACCTACTTTGTGATCCCCACATGGAATGTTATCCTGCGGTCCCATGAATTCTGAGAGTGCCTCATCATTTTCGAATGTATCAAGAACTGGTGGTCCTCATTGGTCATAGTTGATGAGTTGGGGATATACTAGGCGGATCTCATGATTTTGGTGGTTTGATTCAAAAGATAAGGTGCTAATCATGCAAAGAGCGGTATCCTCAAAAAGCCTAGGTAAGTTGGTCATGGTATCCTCGTCATCACTACTACTACAAATGTCGGTTATATCAAATGTAAAGTTATCTATGACTCTACCTGTAGATATTGGTAAGCATAGTTCCGTTGCGGTTGGCTGAGGAGGATTATTAACCATTCTAACTGGAGGACTTCAGCCATGTATGGTTATACTCAATGGGGTACATCCAAGGACAAGATTTGTTATCACTCGTGTCTCCGGAATGATAGGTATTATAAGCCCATTATTGTTTCTGCAAAGTCTTTGGTTTCTATCATAGCCCATTGTGAGCATCATTTGCAGGCCCTTGCTTTTGTCATCCATTGGTAAATCAGCTACTGGTATTTCATCTTGATATAGCATATGAGATGGATCTACCTCAATAAATTCTTGGCCAAGATCTCCCCAACTTGTAAAGTTGGGATAGTCTTCAGGAGACATTTGAGATGTGGAGACTTCATTTATTTGCGGACATCCTCGTGATCTAGGAGATTCTGGTAACTCTCCTACCAAAAACACATTTTTAGGGATCATGTAGTTTCCACAACCGTTATCTTGGATGATGACCTTAATGTCAGAAATGGTAGGGATGGTGGGAGTGGCAGGTGTCTCTGTCGCAGAAATGGATGTGAGGGTGGTGAGATCGATGTATGGTATAGATGGGACCTCATCATTTTTTTGGTACTTGGGGGATTTTATAGTACTTTGCTTCAAGGATTTTGCAATAGGAGAAGGGTTTGAGATCTCCATGGATGGTAACTTCTTGTCCCTCATGTGTGAATTTCACACATTGATGGAAATTTGACGCTACTTCCTTCATTGCATGGATCCATGGGTGTCCTAGGAGGATGTTATACGGTAAGTTGAGGTCTAGGACCTGACAAGTGGTTTCCATGATAGCAGGCCCTACTTGAATAGGGAGTTTGATTGTGCCCTGGGACACTCTTTCTTTATCATCATATGCTCTTATTGTGATACCCTTTCCTTTGTTGATAAAATCCTTTGAGATTTTTAATTGTTTGATGAGATTGAGAGAACAAGTATTCAAGCCTACACCTCGATCCACCAAGACCCTTTTGACTTTTCTCTTATGTACTATGACTTCTAAGTGGAGCACACAGTTGTGAGATGGTTGAGCGGGGAAATCCTGGTTAGAGAATCTGAGGAGATTTGGCGTAATGATTTCTGACTATAGCTTGGAATTGTTCCACATCAAGATCTATGGGGATAGTCGATGAAGCCAACGCTTCCTCAAGGATTTTTTGATGGGCCAATGAGATTTTTAGCAACTCCATGATGGAGATTTGCGCTGGCGTTCTTTTGAGTTGATCTAGGACATTGTATTTATTAGGGACAGATCTAGATGCGGGGACTCTGTTTGGTTGGGATCATCCTACGATGGTAACTTTTCTGTCTCTTGTGGTGACTCCACATTTGGCATGGGCGCCTTTGATGGTGATGACTATGCAGTATTCATCTAGGGAGGTGATGATAGTTTCATACACATGATTCATGTTTGTGTGGGTGCCTTTCCCTTTATCAATGTTATTATTATTCCCTTTATTTCCATGATTAGGCATCAAATTCATGTATATCTTAAGATCTTGGTTTCTTGTTGGTTGTTCTACATTTATAATTCTTTGATCGATGAGATCTTGAATTATGATTTTTAGCCTCATACAACTGTTCGTGGTATGCCCTTTGATTTTATGGAAGTCACAAAGTTGATTCTCATTATACCAAGGAGGTTTCAAATCTGGTTCTTGGTAATTCTCATATGTGGGTGATTTGATGAGTTTTTCGTTTATCAACTTCTTCATGATGACTTCTAGTGGTTCCCCAAGAGCGGTGTACTTTCACTTGGGGTAATTCTTGTTCTGTGGTGGTGGTCCCCTTTGATCATTGAGATTGTTAATTGTTGGATTATTGTCTAGTTGTTGTATTGCTTGATGATTGTTTTGGTGTTGGATTTGGATTTTTGGTGCGGGTGTATTTTGACGAGGGGAACTAATGACCACTTTGGCGTTGAAAACATCATCATTAGTAACATTTTTGTTCCTTGCCCATGTGCAAGGTTTATCATTGTAATTGGTGGGTGGGTGGTTGTTTTTTTGTTTTGGGTATGAAGTTGATCCCGCGGGTTGAGTCATAAGGGCTCATTCAATGTTGAGTGCCTTAGAGATCAACTGGTCATATCTGGTGATCCCTTGTACCTTGAGATGAAATTCCAAGAGGCCATCAAGGTTGGATATAGTGGTGCAAAATTTTTGTTCCTTGGGCATGGTCCACTTGCTCCAATTGGCCTTGGATTGCCATCGTTGTAGGAATGAAGCGAATGATTCATTCTTGTTGGAAAAAGTGCCTCAAACATTATAGATTGAAACCTCTTTTAGAGCAATGTCGATGTGACATTCTAATTGTTTGGCTGACTAGTAGTTTGTTTCATCCAATTCTGAACAGGTCATTGTGACCCAGAAGAAGTCTTGCCGAAAGGTTTACTATGGAGTCTATCACTATAGCAAGGTGTGTTTGTTGTGACCTCATAGCGCTCGGGAGAGCTTTGGCCGAAAGACCATTCATTCGTTTATCAGTGTAACTCTTAGCGACTGTGATCTTTGATGAAGCTTATGGTTCTCGCTAAGATGTCTCAACGAAGTGATATTCTCTTGCCGACAGTGTATGAATTGATGTCCTTGAGGTAACTTATTATGGGTTGGTGAAAAGTCACCATGAAATCAAATGTTATGCTGACTGCGTTTTATCAGAGAGAGACTTGGCCGAAGGAAGTGAATTCGGTAAGATGTCCTACCAAAGTGGATATTTCTTAGCGACTAAGACTTAAGCTGGAATCTTCGGTATATCTTAATGAACTCAGAGAAAGGTATTAGCGATAGAAGAAAGCTATGCCAATAGGGATTACTTGGGAGTTATCAATATAACTCTTAGACTTCGTTATGAAGTCTAAGCAATAAGCTATTGTCTTGCCGATAGCCAATGGCTATTGGGGTAACTCTTGGCGAACAGTTGGTCATCGGTGAAACATAGATAAATTGGTAAGTTCTCTCAGTGATGGAAAAATGTTTTGGCGACAGGTGAACACTTTAGAGTAGCATATGAAGATTGGTATGAACTCTTGGCAATAGGAGTAAGTCTTGCCAACTTTTACATGGTGCTTGGTAGGCTTGGGGATTTTGGTGTAACTTTAGTGTTTCGCTATGACCTTCTAGCAAAAGCGATAAGTAAAAGCGACTATAGAGACTCTTGGTGACATCGGTATGAGTTCAATGTGGCATCGGTGAGACACTGTTAGTGTCTCACCAAGATGCCAATTCAATACGAATTATGTTGACCGTGTATGACTTCTGATGTGGCATCACGTGGATGAATCAGAAGAGTCAAATTGGAACCATTGGGAGTCTGTTCGTTGTGATGGTTCTGTGAGGGAGCTTGATAGTCACAAAACACCATGGATATAGTTGGAAATTATCGATGTTTTGATGTTGGATAGAAGTTCTATCAACAGTGAAGTGTGAAGAATTCAAACTGTATCAGTGAAGGATTAAAAATTTGTAAATGTTGTAACCTAAAAGTTTTCTGTTTGAATAATGTATATGATGAATGTTGTTATTTAATGACACCAGAAGGATAAGTTTGGAATTGTATGTAACTTTGATTACTATAATACAAAGTGATTTCTCTTGGTGTGGTGGGTTTTTCTCCCGTAAGGGTTTTCCCACGTATATTTGGTGTTCATGTGTGTTTGTCTAAATAATTTATTTCTAAAATTAGTCTCATAGTGCATCTCAATTTGACTGTATTTGAAAAATTAAAGGTGCTTCTGCATTCTTTCTTGAGGTATTGATGTTAGGAAAATTGTTTTCTGCATCTAGTTTTCCTTACAAGTGGTATCAGAGCCTGGCCAGTTGTGTTATCCTTGGAGGTACATTGGGTTTTTTGTGTTAATATTTTTCAATGGGAGTTTTGTAGAGATTGTTATTTCTATTTACAGATTAAGATGTCTAGTTCATCTGGGAAGATTGAAATAGAGAAATTCAATGGCAGTAACTTTGAATTGTGGAAACTCAAGATGGAGGATCTCTTAGTAGATCGAGATCTTTGGCTTGTTGTGTCTGGAACTAAACCTACAGGCATGAAGCAAGAAGAATGGGACCTTGTAGATAGGAAAGGGAAGGGGATGATAAGGCTCTGTTTGGCAGACTCAGTTCTTCTCAATGTGCATGAAGAGAAGTCTGCTTCTCTCTTGTGGAAGAGATTAGCGTCTATTTATCAAGGGAAATCTTTGGTGAATAAGCTATTCCTGAGAAAGAAGGTTTACTCTTTGAGAATGCAAGAAGGAGGATCTGTAGCTAATCATTTGAATGCATTCAACATGCTTCTTGCACAATTAACATATGTTGGTGTAAAGATTGAAGAAGATAGTTGTATGCTTTTGTTATGTTCTTTTCTAGACTCATGGGATCATCTAGTGATGGCTATTTGGAGTACAACATCTAGTTTCAAAATGGAAGATATTGTTGGTTCTTTGCTGTTAGAAGAAATGAGAAGAAAATCTTCTGAGATGGCAAAGAAGGCTCTTGCTATCAGAGGAAGGTCAAAGGAGAAAGGCAAGAAGAAGGAAAAGAAGTCCAAATCAAAATTAGAGGGGAGATCAAAGTCTCCTAGCAAAAATTCCAAGGTGAAGTGCTGGAACTGTGGGCAACTTGGTCATGTCCAAAAGGATTGTAAAGAGGAGAAAAAGAAGAAGAAAGGATCTTTCGATAATGGTTCTTCTCATAGTGATGGTGACACCTTCATTGCAGCCTTGGCTACTCAGGCATTAGATGATGTTTGGTTGATCAATTCTGGAGCATTGTTCCACATGACATCTCACAGAGAATGGTTTACAAAGTATGAAGAATATGATGGTGGAAAGGTGTACTTGGCGAGTGATTCAACCTTGGAAATTGTTGGCTGTGGAAGAGTCAGAATCCAATTCTTTGATGGCAAAATAAAGGGGATCAATGATGTTATGCACATACCAGGTCTAGCTCAAAATTTACTTTCTGTCAGTAAGCTAAATGATATCAGATTACAAGTCTTGTTCTCAGGAAGTGGCTGCAAGATGACTAGAGGTTCAATGGTGCTAGCTAGAGGTGATCGAATTGGTACCCTGTACAAGCTAGATGCACAAGCTGTTCATGGAGGTAAAGAGTGAATTGTCCCTAATTATGTAAACTCTACGGAAGTAAAACTTCCTGCAGAAAAGACTATGCTTTGGCATCATAGGTTAGGCCACATAAGAGAAAAAGGTTTAAAAACCTTGAAGAAAAAAAACCTGGTTGAGGGGCTTGAAGATTGTAATCTGGAATTTGAATTTTGTGAACACTGTATAAATGGAAAGCAGCATCGTGTTTCATTTTATAACAGTCCTCATAAAACTTCTAGTTTGTTAGACTATGTTCATTCAGATGTGTTTGGTCCAGTAGATGTTCCTTCTTTTTCTAAATCAAGATACGATGTGTCATTCATTGATGATTATTCAAGAAAAGCATTTATATATTTTTTGAAAAGTGAATAAGAAGTGTTTAGTCGATTTAAGGAGTTTAAAAATCTTGTTGAAAATCATAGTGGTAAAACAATAAAATGCTTAAGGACTGATAATGGTGGTGAATTCTGTTATGATGAATTTAAAAGATACTATAAAGACCATGGAATCAAAAGACACAAGACTACACCTTACACTCCATGACAGAATGGAGTTGCAGAAAGGTTCAATAGGACAGTGATGGAGAGAGCATGAAGTATGCTTAGTAGTGCTGGTTTGGAGGAAAAGTCTTGGGCTGAAGCTACTACTACTGCATGTTACTTGGTTAATCGGTCTCCAAACTCTACTCTTATTGACAAGACACCTATGGAAGCATGGTCTAGTAAGAAGCCCTCTCTTAGACATATTAGAGTCTTTGGCTATGAAGCATATGCACATGTGTCGGATGTAAAAAGATCTAAGTTGGAAAACAAGGCTGTTAAGTGTATATTTATTGGCTATAGTGCTAACATTAAAGGATACAAGCTTTGGAATCCTGTTATAGAGGAGGTTGTATACAGCAGAATTGTAATCTTTCATGAGCTGAAACCTTCCACCTTGGATCTGCAGTCAGAGACAAAGTCAGAAAATAGTAAGGATGTAGCAGCAATCCCTCCTACACCAGAGAAAGAGGAATTGAAGATTCAAAACGTACTTGAAACTGAGGAGAGCTCAAGCAGTTCTGAAAGCTCTGAAGAAGATGAACCTTAGCCTCAACCAGTGAGGAGGTCAGCCTGAGAAAGGAAACAACTAGATAGGTATGGGTTCTCATTAATTAATTCTACTTGTGCCTATGCCTTGATTTCTAGCACTGATGAGCCTAGGACTGTAAAGGAGGCAATTAAAATGTCTGATTCAGATTCTTGGTTAGAAGCCATTGAGGAATAGATGGCGTCATTATATAAAAATGAAACCTGGAGTCTAGTGCCCTTGCCTAAAGGTAGAAAACCTATGGGTTGTAAATGGGTATTTAAGAAAAAGATTGGTCTCGATGGCAGTGTAGAAAAATACAAAGCACGACTGGTTGCAAAGGTTATTCCCAGGTAGAGGGAATTGACTATGGGGAAATATTTTCTCCTATAGCAAAGCTAACATCCATTAGATTTCTATTGTCACTTGCAGCAGCTTATGACTTAGAGGTTGAACAGACGAATGTGAAGACAACATTTCTTCATGGTGATCTTGAAGAAGAAATCTATATGTCCCAGTCTGAGCACTTTATTGAGAAAGGTAAAGAAAAACTGATATGCAAATTAAAGAAGTCTCTGTATGGGTTAAAACAGTCACCTAGAATGTGGTACCATAAATTCGATACCTATGTATTATCTTTAGGCTTTGTGAGATCAAAATCTGATCACTGTGTATACTATAAAGCTGAAGTGATCAAGTGCTTGTTATTTCTCTTTATGTTGATGACATGTTGTTCATAGGAATTAGCAAGCTAATGATTTATGATCTTAAGTCTTAGTTGTCTACTAAGTTTGAAATGAATGATCTTGGTGCAACAAGGTATATTTTGGGGATGGGGATAACTAGGGACAGGAAGAATAGAAAGCTTTGGCTCAGTCAGAGTAAGTATATAAAGACTGTTCTAGAGAGATTTTGTATGAATGATTGCAAATAGTTGGTTGTTCCAGTCATGAAAAGTATGAAACTATCTATTGAGGACTGTCCAAAATCTCCTACTGAGATGGAGGACATGACTAGTGTTCCCTATGCTAGTGATGTAGGCAGTCTCATGTATGTAATGGTCTATACAAGAGCAGACATTTCCCAAGTAGTGGGAGTACTTAGTCAATTTATGGCTAATCTAGGAAGAATACATTGGGATGTTGTGAAGAGGGTGTTTAGGTATTTGAAGGGAACTTTAGATTTTGCATTGTGTTACCATGGTAATTCGGTTGAAACACAGAGGAATCTCAACATTTGTGGTTATGTAGACTCTGATTGGGCAGGGGATATTGACAACAGAAGGTCCACCAATGGATATGTTTTCATGTTGAATGGTGGTGCAGTAAGTTGGATGAGTAAGTGACAGGCTGTAGTCACTTTGTCCACTACAGAGGCTGAATACATGGCAGCTACTCATGCTTGTAAAGAAGTTGTATGGTTGAAACGTTTGTGTTCTAACATTAGTTTTGATGCAGGGGAAATAACAATCTTATGTGATAGTTAGAGTGCCATTTTTCTGGTAAAGATTCCAACTATCCATGCCAGGATGAAACATATTGATGTATAGTACCACTTTGTATGAGATATGGTTGAGGATGGAAAGGTCATTTTGAAAAAAGTTGATACTCTAGAGAATGTTGTAGATGCATTGATGAAGCCAGTGAGCAAAGACAAGTTCATGAGGTGTGCCAGTTCAATGGGCCTGAGTGCCCATGATTTTTAGTAAAGTAATTTTTTGCATGCTCTGAAGGTGTCTAAATGATCTTCGTCAAGTGGGAGATTGTTGGAAAAAGTGCCTCAGACATTACAGACTGAAACCTCTTTTAGAGCAATGTCAGTGTGACATTCTAATTGTCTGGCCAACTAGTAGTTTGTTTCATCCAATTTTGAATAGGTCGTTGTGACCCTGAAGAAGTCTTGCCAAAAGGTTTATTGTGGAGTCTATGGCTATAGCAAGGTGTGTTCGTTGTGACCTCATAGCGCTCGGGAGAGCTTTGGCCGAAAGGCCATTCATTCATTTATCAGCGTAACTCTTAGCGACTGTGATCTTTGATGAAGCTTATGGTTCTCGCTAAGATGTCTCAGCAAAGTGATATTCTCTTGCCGATAGTGTATGAATTGATGTCCTCGGGGTAACTTATTATGGCTCGGTGAAAAGTCACAACGAAATCAAATGTTATGCTGACTGTGTTTTATCAGAGAGAGACTTGACCGAAGGAAGTGACTTCCGTAAGATGTCCTAACAAAGTGGATATGTCTTAGCAACTAAGACTTAAGTTGGAATCTTCGGTATATCTTAATGAACTCAAAGAAAGGTATTAGTGATAGAAGAAAGCTATGTTGATAGGGACTACTTGGGAGTTATCGATATAACTCTTAGACTTCGTTATAAAGTCTGAGCGATAAGCTATTGTCTTGTTGATAGCTGATGGCTATCGGGGTAACTCTTGGCGAACAGTTGGTCATTGGTGAAACATAGATAAATTGGTAAGTTCTCTCAACGATGGACAAATGTTTTGGTGACAGGTGAACACTTCAGAGTAGCATATGGAGATCGGTATGAACTCTTGGCAATAGGAGTAAGTCTTGCCGACTTTTACTTGGTGCTCAATAGGCTTGATTTTGGTGTAAGTTTAGTGTTTCACTATGACCTTCTGGCAAAAGTGATAAGTCAAAGCGACTACAGAGACTCTTGGTGAAATTGGAACGAGTTCAATGTGGCATCGGCGAGACACTGTTAGTGTCTCACCGAGATGCCAATTCAATACAAATTCTGTTGACGGATTATGAATTCTAATGTGGCATCACGTGGATGAATTAGAAGAGCCGAATTGGAACCGTTGGGAGTCTGTTCATTGCAACAGTTCTGTGAGGGAGCTCGATAGTTAGGGAACGCCATGGATATAGTTGGAAATTGCTGATGTTTTGATGTTGGATAGTAGTTCTATCAACAGTGAAGTGTGAAGAATTCAAACTGTATCAGTGAAGGATTAAAAATCTGTAAAGGTTGTAACCTGAAAGTTTTCTGTTCGAAGAATGTACATGATGAATGCTGCTATTTAATGACACCAGAAAGATAAGTCTAGAATTGTATGTAACTTTGATTACTGTAATACAAAGTGATTTCTCTTGGTGTGGTGGGCTTTTCTCTTGTAAGGGTTTTCCCACGTATATCTGGTGTTCATTTGTGTTTGTCTAAATACTCTATTTCTAAAATATGTCTCATAGTGCATCTCAATTTGACTGTATTTGAAAAATTAAAGGTACTTTTGTATTCTTTCTTGAGGCATTGACGTTAGGAAAATTGTTTTCCACATCTAGTTTTCCTTACAATTCTTACCTTGTTTCATAGCCGAGAGTTCCTCTAGACTAACATCCATGGAAATGTTGCATGCATAATTTCTAATGAATGCATCTATAATTTCTTGGAATGTTCTGATGCTTGTAGGTAGGCGAGAGAACCATTCCATAGCATGGCCAACCAAACTCCTAGGGAATATCCGTATCAGATAGGTATCATTGTATGTGACTTCCATGCAATGAACCTAGAATTCCTTGATGTGATCCTTAGGGTTTCCCATCCCACTATATTTGTCAAACTTGGGGATCTCAAATCCATTGGCGAATGCTTTCATCACTAGGCTCCTATCAAATGGATAGGGACACAAATTTCTTAGTTTTTTTGTGGTTCGCCCTGATTGAAGATTGAGCACTTGTTGCGAGAGAAACTTGATTTGTGTCATTACATCATTTTGTGGATCGGGGGTGGGATGAAGGTGTTCTAGGGTGTTTCAATTGTGGGTTGGATGGGTGGGTTTGTTGGTGTGTTGTTTGATGGTATTTGCACATTTTTCCAAGGTAGGTATGCTTGCACTTGTTGCTGTATGAACAACGCTTGTTGTTGATCTTGTTGATGTTGTGCTAGGATTGCTTTTTGTTGTTGTGCTAGGATTGCCTATTGTTGTGCTTATTGTTCTTCCAATAACACTTTTTGTTGGGCTACTTCTTGTTGCTCTTGATATTGTTTTATTGCTTGTTGATATACCTATAGTTGTGTTGCTTGTTTTTGTGCAAGAAGTTGTGCTTGATATTGGGCGTGCGCTTGAACTTGGGCTTGGACTTGTGTCATTTGTTGTTGCAATAGAATTTGGGCTTGGGAAACCTTTTGTGCTTGTAATGCATCTTGGGCTACTTGAGTAGCTTGTGTGGCTTGAGTGGCTTGTTGTTGTTGTTGCAATAAGGTTTGGGCTTGTGCAACCTATTGTGCTTGTAATGCAGCTTGGGTTGCTTGAGTGGCTTCCTGATCAACTAGTTGCATGGATTTTTTTTGCACTTGTAGGAATCCCCTTTGATAAGTAGCTTGTTGAGCTGCTTGTAATGCCATGTTGTATTGGCTTGATATGTTGGAAGTTGATGGTGGTGGGGTTGGTGGTGGATTTGGAATGGTGTTTGTGGTGGTGGTGAGAGGTGATGTCATGTTGGTGATTTGAGTGGTGGATGGTGTTGTTGATGTGGTTGGTCCTTGAGAGACCATGATTTGAGATGTTAGGGGGGTGGTTGATGATGTCGTGATTGCTTGTGTAGTTGTCATCTGTTGTTGCAATATCGATGACAAGTTTTGAGAGTTTGGTGTGATGTTTTGATTGGTGTTTGGAATATTGGTTTGATTGATACTTGGTAAAGGTGGAAGCCCCAAGCCAAGGAGTGGTGTAGATGATGATGGTAATGGTGAGAGGGGTGAAAATGTGAGGGGTGTGAGTTCTTGAGATAATGTTGTGGTGTCAAAAATTCCCCCAAGTCCGAACATGTCACCTTCCTCTTGCAAATTTGTGAGGAGAGAATTTTGAGGTGTTGCGTGGGAGGATGATGATGATGGGTCATTAGGATTATGGAAAGTGAGAGGAACATACTTATGTAATGGATTTTGGGGTATGTCTTGTTCCAATATGGTATTTTCCTCCAAGTCTTGATTATTAACAAGGGGTTGTGTTTGAATAACATTAAGAAATACATTTCCCTCATTAACATTGGGTTGGGTTGGAGCAAAAGATGTCATGATTTGTGGAATGTTTTGAGTGATGCTTTGGGATGTGGGTGTAAATGAGATGGGGAGTGTGGATGAAATTAGGGGCATAACCTCCAAAGATGGTTCCACTATAGAGCTTACATCAAATCAGAAGGTAATTTGGCCCCTTGCTTTGCTAGTTCAAGCATGCATAGTGAAGGGTTAAGCCTCATCATGATGTTGATGATTTTATGGTTTTCCATATTTTGGAGCATTTCGGTTATTTATTCATGCGACATCCCAAAGGTAAGATCTTCTCCTTGGGTTTCCTCTTGTGGGTTTTTTGATGATGAGATAGTCAAAGGATTGCTTGATTCGATGAGATTCATTTCAACGTTCGTTTGGCTTCAGTCACTTGAAGCGGGTGTTTCTTTGTCGGCTTCCATGTTCTTCTTGTATTGATATCTAGTTTGAACCATAAAACAAGGATCAATTTTCAAGAATATGGGAGATGAATCTCTTAATTCTTTGGATTGATCTTTACTTTATGCCTAAAAGAGAAAATTTTAGGATATCTTGAGGATCAAAAGATGATATGACGATGATGCAAGAGATGGATGATGTGGATGTTTTGGTCTTTTGATAAATCTTGAGGGGCATGCTATACTTTTAGGAATTTCGGATATGTGTTGTATTTTGATTATTTGATTCTTTGGATTTCCCTTGATTTGATTGATTTTGGTTTTCTTTGATTGAAAAAATAGGCCCTAAGATGTTGGATGATTATCTAAGGGGTAGATTTTCTCAAAGGATGATAATTTGAATATGTGTAGGGAGAAGGATGCATCTACCCACACCTATTCAAACAAGATGATATTTTAACCAAGCATATGAAGAAGGATGCATCTACATATACCTAGCTAGACAAGATGGTTTGATAAATTTGACTAAGTATATGTAAAAGGATGCATCTACACATACCTAGCCAAAGATGATTTTGATAAAGATTTCAAGGATTTGATGATTTTGATTTTTTCCAAAAAGCCTAGCATGAAGGATAATTTCAAGATTTCTCAAAAGGCGATGGTGAGAAGATTTTTGGTTTGATTTTTGAAGGATGGATGAAAAAATATTTTGATTTATTTTGATCCTAAGATGAACCTAAAAAAGACACTTTGTTTACCTAAAACCTCGGTATTGAAGAACATGCAATGCTTCTATAGACCTTTATAAACAAGAAGTGGTTCAATTTGATCATACATTTCCAGATTTTGAATCAAGGACTTTGATTTTGGGATTTTTCTTCTTGGAAATCATGAGGTTTCAACACATGTGAGAGTTCATTTTCTTTATCTTTGCTTAGCAACTTTATTTTACCACAAACACTTTCTTTGATTAGGTTTCCAAACTAGATGTCCAATGTATTAATTTCTTCGAATCCCACAAAGTATGTTATGTGGAAATTTAATGAATTCAAGGCAAGGGTTACCTATTGTTTAACTTTAGTAGAAAAATTGAGATGTAATCCAAATGTTTAGAATTCTCTAAAGATAGAATCCCAAGGGCAAGCAATAACATATGGATTGGGTCAATTGTATTTGTCTCCTAAAGGGTTTTAAATGTTGATGATGAAGTTTAAGTGTTTGTTTCCAAGATGTTTTCGAACAAGAAAAGTATTTTGTAACTAAAAATAAGTACAACCCTATGGATATGGAAGACAATATTTGTTGGGTCCCCACTTGGACAAGTCCAGCTATGCTTATCTTTAGTGAATGGTTAGATGCTTGACCCCACTGGCTCCCCTCCACGACTCATCAACATCATTCGAGGCAACCAAGCATCAACACCCATAAAACTCCCATGGCATTCTTTCCACTTCTACTAAAAGACTGTAAAAGTGTGGGCAGCTTCAACACAACCATTCTTGCACCAAAAAATAGATTAAGGATTTTGGAAATTATAAAACATGGGTTTTAATTAGGACTTTCCATTCGTGGAGATTGACCCATATGGCGAGAGTCCCTTTTCAGATCCATCTTGTTGGAGCCAACCACGTGATATTGGCATTTATTCCAATACCCACATTTATATCCTAGTTGGAAATACTCTTGGATTTAGAGTGTTATTAGTTGAGTCATTCCCTTGGGTGAGTACCTTTTCCCCAAGGTAGACCCTCTAAGTTAAAAAAAAGCGAGTAAAGATAATATCCGTAACTCGATCAATCTTTGTTTGCAACAAAAGAGAGAATGTATGCAATAATACTCTACTCACACTCGCACAATTTTTTGTTCAATTTTAAACCCAAAATGAAGTGTGAAGGTGATTGTTTTATCTCAACCTAAAATCACAAAAAAGGTCTTTTGATTCTCAAGATTGCTATAAAGTGTGAGAGAAGCGCATACGTCCTTTTTCAATGAAGTTAGTTTAAGTAAGCCCTCACAAATATAAAGTTGCACTTGTTCATTTTAGAGCCCCAAAGCAATTGTGAGTTCTTTTTAAAGCACCAAAGGACAAATGAGAGTTGTTTTGTTCAATTTTTAACCAAAAACAAACTCTAGTAAGTTGTAGTCCTAATGTTCCTTTTAAGCCTTTGCAAAAAATTGAAAAGGTTTTTTTTAAAAGCCCAAACGAAATTAGTATCCTAAGCAAGAAGAGATAACAGTTCCTAAGAGTGTTAAGCAAACACTAAAGTGTTTAAAAACACTTTGATTTTGTGGAATATCATCATCATGCTTCTCTTTCTTTTGTTTTCAATTGATCCAACCTACAAGGACAAAAACTAGTCAAATTCTACGAAACACAAAGGTTAAAAAGTAGAAAATAGAAGATAAACTCATCATTTGACAAAAAGCACGTGCTAAAATTAAATTTCAATTTTTTACTCCCTACCAGTGGTGCAACCCATGACTGCATCACAGTTTCATTTCTCTAGCAGTGTTGTATACCGTCGCTTACCAGTCAGCAGTGCTCTGTACCCAGACCAGTGAGCTCAAATGTGTCACCCTTTTCACCAGTGTCACTATTTCATTTTTTTGAAATTACCCGCGGGTCAGATTGGTCAAGCGATGTGGTTTGAAATTCAAAATCTTGGGCGAGAAGACTTCAGCATCACGGTTTGAATTTCCAGTGGTCCTCTATGGCGACACTAGAGAGTTAGCAGTGTTATATGGTGATGCTGAGCTTCTAGCATTGGAATTTTCCTATTCACAAACAAAAATGCAGAATTTTTAGAAAAAAAGTGATTAAAAATGAGATGTTGCCCTCCTTCTAGTGCCAAATGTGTGAACCCCAATCCCAATACCTGCGAAACAATAAAAAGAAACACATTAGATTAGAGAATGCAAGAAAGAACAAGGATTCCCCATGAAATCCATTTACCAAGTTCAAATTAGGAAAATAAAAAATGAACATAATGAAAACAACAAAATAGAGATTGAGTCATAATTAAACTAGCAAACTCGTGATCCCATGGGGGAATTGGTGCCAATTTGATGTGAAAATTGGCCCTTTCCCAATTCCTATGATGTAAGATTGATGTATGTTGATGAAAGTTGATGAGTTATCCACTTTGTTGATGCTTGATGAGTGCTCTAATGGAAAAAACTGCATAACCTAGCTATGATTCAATAATATTGGATGGAAATGGCTAAATATTTGAGCATAGTAACTTTGCATAATTTGTGGATGATCAAATGAGGAATGAAGCCTCTTATTTATAGAATGCCAAGATGGATGAATGTCCAAAATAGAGCAATTTGGGACTAACATTCATCCAATGGCAAGATGCTAGTTGTCAACCTATGAGTGGATGGAGGATGTGCAAGTTTTGAGGATTGTGCCAATAAATGCCTATTTTTGAATTTTGAATTTGTTGAAATGACATGCAAGAGGGAAGGAAAAATGCATTAAATGCCAATTGGCTCAAGGAAGAGGACATGTAAGATGGAGTAAATTCCTTGTTGGATGTACATGTCAACTTGAATTTTTGAATTAAAACTTGGAGAATATTCCAAAAAGATGCCTTGTTGAGGAAAATAGAGATTTAATAAATCAATTAAATCTATTTTCAAGTGCAAGAGGTAAAAGCTGGAGGATGGGACATGATAGGAGATTAAATTAATCCAAGTTAATTAATTTAATGAAGAGATTAGTTGATGTGACAAATTTGACTTAGATTTGTGGATTTATTTAAATCAAATATGAGAAGAATGTGATAAGATATTAATTAAATAAAGATTTTGATTTATTTAATTAAAAGGGATGATGTTAGATTAAATTAAATAAGGTTTTAATTTATTTAATTTAAAAGATAGACTGAAGAGAATTAATCAAATAAAGTTAATTATTTAATTAAATTAGATAATTAGATCAAAATGGTTAATTTAATTATCGAGAAGAGGTGACTTAATTAGATAGCTAGTTTATTTAATTAAGAGAGAAATATTGATGAATTTAATCACATAGGGGTATTTGATTAAATGGTTAGACCGAAGGATGATTCAGGATGAAATGATGTTAGTAGGTGAGATCAGATGCACAATTTCAATCGGTACATTTTACGTGTCTATAGTGGGTGTAGAGGGTACCTTGGTTGTTTTGGGTTCTGTCGTTAGAAATGGTATTTGTGGGAAGGAATCCTAAAGGTAGCATCCCACAATATGGGGTCCACGGTTGGGGAGGACGGTTCTAGGTTAGCCTCTAAAGTTCAAACTGTAGACACCTAAAAATGGTCTAGAGAATCTAATTAATTAAATACAACTTAAATAAATAAACAAAATTAAATACTTTGTTTTATTTAATTATTATCATTATTATTTCTTCTATACTTTATCCATTAATTCTATCTTAAATTAAAAACACAGCTTCAATAATTGGTGTTATTTAATTACCTTATCACGTTTCTTCTTAATTAAATAAAGATATCCTAGAATCTTTAATTTAATTATTATATTCCTTTTATTTTAATTTAATAAACAACTTCTATAGTTTCTTTTATTAAATTATTTATTCCTCTTTTTGCTAAATTTAAATAAAACAAAAAAATATTTAAATAAATGCAAAAATCATTTACCTCTATTCACTCACCAATAAAATTAGATTTTTCAAATCTAATTAATTCTACTATCATTCACGGGAAGAGCTTCGGGGACAAACCTACAGGAAATCCTCTCAATCTTCTTCCCTCTCATCTTGCCTGGTGTTTTCATGGGGAGAAACAATCCTCCATGATCAGCTCCACCTTCTCATCTCATACCATTCAATTCTCCAGATTGAATCTCAACCCCTGCTGTATTATCCCTGTGCAAATGTGTTGTCGTGAAATCTATAAATATAGGCTTCTGGCTACAAGAAAAGGATCCCAAGTTGTGCAATCTTACTCTGCAGGTTTTCCAAGCATCCAAGCATCCAAGCAATCAAGCATTCAAGCATTCATCCAACATTCATCAAGCATTCAACATTTGCAGTCATGGCTGCCATTACAGTAATTTTATTATTTAATCATATAGGAATAGAGATAGTTTGAATTCTCATTCTCTAAGTGTCATTTCAATAATCTAATTAGCTTCTAAAATCTGAGAGCAAAGTAGATTAAAGAAATCTTTAGAGTTAGAGAGCAATAAGATAGATTTCTGAAGATTTTGCATTTAAATTGATTTAAATTTTCTTGAATCTTAGATACAATGTCTTATTTAGAAGTGTAGAAGCATTCTAGATTATTTCACCCATTCTTACACTTACATTTTGGCGCCCACCGTGGGGCCTAACCCCATATTCTACATAATTTTTGTGAAAAGTGTCTTACAGGTATCGGTGTGACAGTTTTCGCGGAACTGTGAATTTTTATAGCACGCCGCTGGATTTTGTAGTGCTTTGGTGGTCTGTTCTAGCGCACTCGTCATCTATTTTAGTGCACAGGTGGTCTATTTTAGCGCGTAGGTCTTCTATTGTAGCGCGCCGCTCAATTGTTTTAGCGCACCACATCACTGTTTCAGCACGTCGATCTACTGTTTCAGCGCCTCGACTCTTTGTCTTTAAAATCATTTTTTCTAATCTAGATCCGACGCATCCGCAGCCATATTTTGTTTTTGTCTATTTTTGGTTAAAATTTATCAATCCTAGGACAAAAAATATATTAAAATTTACCAATCCTAGGATAGCAAATGGATAAAAATTGATCAATCCGAGGATAGAAACTTCATAATTTCTTGTGGGATTAAAATTGAACAATCATGCTTTTATGGAGCAATATCTCCATATAGATTAGCTAATTTGTCATTTGGGTTTTAAAAGCGAGAAAACTTCTTTTCTGTGATTAGGTGATAAGTTTATGCTCTCCCCTTTACTAGGTGCATCAGAATACCAGACTCACTTTTCTTTATGCATTTTTAAAGCTTTTTAAAACCTTTAGATAGGCCTGCTATAGTGGGAAAAAGTACTCACCCTACAGGAATGACTTGAGTGGGGATAGCCAAAAGCCATGGTATTCCAACCCACTTAAAAATTTATGTGAATTTGGGGAAACCCTCTTTCAACGGAAGTGTGTAGGATAACCATCCCCAAAATCTTTGTTCTAAATATTGGGAGGTCTCTCAAGGGAGTTTATCCATTTGCCGCTCTAAACAGAAACCCTATCTAAGAACCTAGAAATAGAAGCACGCTTGTCAGTTTCTAAACATTGTAATACTTGGCGGTGCAGGGGCGGGGAAGAATCTACCCTTAAGTAGTCACCATATAATTGCCAAGGACTATTTGCTCAGGGGATCCGATATCCACTTCCATCACTCTGAGTACACACCTGGAAAAGACAAAACACGGGTGCCCTCTAGGGGGTGACATGGCTGTGTGAATCGACACAATTCCAAGCTGTGGGCCATTTGAGTATATAACGATAACCTTTTGTCTCTAGGTGTGAGTCTATATGAAGTGTCTTATCTGTTATAAACTAGTGAAAATCAAGAAGAATCATGTTTGGTTCTTGAACATACACTATCTGTTTAGATTTTAGGATTTAATCAACAACAGTTCTATTTTTGCTTGCTATGTTTTCTTGTCATTAAAATAGATAAGATCATCCCAAAAAGGAACACAAACCACCATGGCTGAAATAGAGGAGGATCAATTGAATGCTTTAGCTTATCAACTAAAGAACCTTCAACAAAAAATCTGGGAAACAACCACAAAGAGATATCTAATGCCAAACATCTACCTATATCATCTTGACCAAACAATGAACATGAGACCTTCTTCACCAACAACTCCATCATCCAAGTTCAATATCTTTGAATTTTTCCAAAATTTCAATAAGCCAAAAACTCAGTCCTCAAATACAAATGATATTGAACAATCTTATCATGTCATGCATTTATCTCCATCCACCATAAGCCAAAATGAACCTCAAGATTCTTTCACTCAAGTTAACAATTCCATCCAATCATCCTCTTCTATCATATCTTCTACATCCAATGATTCATGTCAAACTCTCACTCCAAAGCATGCTAGCATAGACTCCCCTACACATCAAGATCAAAATATTCTTTCCACTCCATCCAATGATTCCACAATCTCACAAAGTCTTCCCATCTTTGATCAAGATCCCATTTCTCAAAAATCTTATGATGATCCCCTCCTTTCACTTTTCATCCAAAATAATTCACATCCATCTCAAGAGACAAGTATCCTTCCAAGTTCTTTTTCCACATCATCTAATCAATCCATACCATATCATGATTCTATTTCATCACAAGATCATGATAGTTCTTCCATCCTATCTAATGATTTCTTACCAATTGGCGATCAATACATGCTTTCTACAAAATCTAATGATTCCTTTCCTCATCAAGATCAAGATATGATTCCATTCAAGGATACCCTTTCATCCCATGAAGATGTTTATCCTTCTCATGATCAGATATGTCTTTCATACCACCTCATGATCCTTTTCCAAGTCAAGATCAAAATATCCCATCATCCCCATGTCAAGATTCTATCACACCTATTCAAGCTATCCATGAACCCCACACCTATAAATTAGGATCCTCCACCTTTATCCATTCTGGTTTGCTTCCAACACCTATCCTCCCCAAAATGAACTTGCATCTTGTTTCACAAATAATACATATCCCATTGGTAAAAAAATGTGTCAAAGTCTGAACTACAAAGGCAAAGGATTAGGCATTCATGAACAAGGTATCCTAGAACCCCTTTTTGTTTGAAAACACCCATCTCACCATGGCCTTGGTTATATGCCTAAGTTTTCTAGTCCATCAAACCTACCATCTATCCTAGGTTCTCATCTTAGTCCATCAAACCTTCCATCTATCTTAGGTCCTCATCCTAGTCCATCAAACTTTCCATCTATCCTAGGTCCTCATCCTAGTCCATCAAAATTTCCATCTATCCTAGGTTCATATCCTATTCCTCAAGAAAAACAAAGGCACACATCCTTGATGCCCTTTCAAAATTCTACCCACATTAACTCATCCATAATACCTCCATACCATTCATCTCAATCCACCCCTCCCATTGCTCTTGGAAGCAATTTGGGTGCAAAATATCAGAAGCTTCTATATCAAAATCCACATGTATCAAAGGATCAACATGTCTCCTCAAAGAGACATGCAAAAATAAAAAAAAACTTGATCCAAAATCAAAGGAAAAATCAAAAAGGCCACAAAGGCCCATCAAAGCAAAAAGGAACTTTTCAAAGACCACAAAGGTCCATAAATCAAAAGAAAAATTCAAAAGGCCACAAAGGCCCATCAAAGAAAAAAGGAAATTTTCAAAGACCACAAAGGTCCATAAATGAAAAATTTTCAAGGCCACAAAGGCCCACTAAGCAAATATCAAAGTCAAAAATCATGTGGATTCCTAAAAGTCTCATAGAAGCAATAAAATCAAAATTGGCATCCAAATTTTCTTATCCAAAAGCTTCCTCCAATCTTCCATATAATAACCTATCACTTTCCAAATCCATTCTTCCTCCATCACTCCACCATCCTTCAAGGTGTGTGCCAATGTTGAGCTTTTCATCCTTTCCATCTATCCATTATCCAACATTCATCCCCCATCATTCCCCTTTAATCCAAACCTTTGCATAAATCCTTAGTCTCTTCCATCATACCATTAATCTACCAACATTTATGAGTCTAATCCCCATTGCCATGGTTAATTAAAGGGATAATTGGTTGTGAAACTCAATGTTAAAGTCCTTCCTCCATTTCCTATCATCCATATCCTATCTTCCATATTCCTCTTGCACTCTACACTTAGGGGCAAGCCTCATCCATCTTATCATTCATGGTCATTATCCTTTCTACGCTCATTCCTTACATTTCCACTTTTCATCTTGAGAAGGTTAAGAATTTTCTTGAACATCATATATGCTTATCCTATATGCTTGATCCATATCTTTCATACCATATCTTTAATCTCATCCATATTCCATCATTCTTACTAGATACATCCTTTCTTTTCATCCTTGGTTTTGAAGAAGAATGGGGGCAAAGCACTTGGTCCTTGTGTATATATCATGTCTAGTTGATCTTGATCATCCCATTCATTATCGTTATCCTTGCATTATTCCATTCCATATCTCCTAGCTTATCAAAATCCATGTAATCATGTCCCTTTGCAACCTTGAATCTTATCATGCAAATCATATTTGAGCCTAGCTGTAAAACATTATCTAATCCTCATATCTTTTGTCAATCAATCGTCAACAATCATCAATCTTTTTGTACTTAGAGGATATTAGTAATCCTAAGTACTTATCATCATCATTCCTTATGGAATCAATCATTCTTGGCATATTAATCAATCAACTATTGTCATCTTTCAACAAGAGATATGTTGCTTGTGTGACATGTTTTGCAGTGACTTTCATTTTGATCTATCATTTATCCATGGTTACATTACCTCTATTATGGTTCATCTTGTTCCTTCAATTGGTCATACCATCTCATTCCAAATCAAATATCTTGAAAAATTTTCAAAAATCCTAAAACATCAGAAAATCCATCAAAATCCAAAAACATTAGAAAATCAAAATCCAAAAACATCAGAAAATCCATCAAAATCCGAAAACATCAGAAAATCGAAATCCAAAAACATCAGAAAATCCATCAAAATCCAAAAACATTAGAAAATCAAAATCAAAAAACATTAGAAAATCAGAAAATCCATGCAAAAACATTCATAAAATCGAAAACACAAAAATAGAGTCTACATCAGTCAGAAAATGGAGTCTGTGTCAGTCGAACTACGTGGTCTCTGTGTGTATAACATAGGCAAGACTAATCTTTGATCATTCCTCGACGCCCCTAGGATAGGTCTTTAGGTTTCATCATTTGGTCAAATGTCTGAGAATATCACACACATCATCACACACAATTTCAACATCGATGATCTAATCTGAATAATGATTTGAAAATACTTTAAAGTGGAATTTGAATTGTTGTACTTTTCTTTTTATCATTTGCTTATTATTTATTTGGAGCTACTCGATGATGTATTGAACTAGAGAAGCAAGGAAGGAGAATGATACTTTTCTTTGTTTATTGTTTGTGAGTTAGTCATTATTATTTTGTGAATTGTCATGGGAAGTGCTCTACCAAGTATCATGGATGACATTCCAATTCACTTAAGAAAATAATTAATTATTGTCTATTTACACAAGAAATGCTTAGGTCATCTCGGTTTAATTGTACCTTGATGCTTCTATTCGCTTGCAATGTCAAATATCATGAAAGAAATACTCAGGTCATCATTGGTCTATCTCATATCATTGATGCTTGTATTTTCTTTCAACATTTTCAAAAGCTCAGTGATGATATAAAGAAAAATCAAAAGATTGTTGAAATGACACTTAGAAATGTATGGTTAAAATAGATTGCATCCATATTAGTCTTGCATATGCATTTATAGATTGTTTCAAAAGCTACCAAATTTCAATCTCAAAAGCTATACATATTCCCTCTCTACATCATATCACTATCTCTTCAATATTTCTTAGGATATCATCTCTTTCTTAATCATTTTCTTTCATTTCAATCATCTCAAATTCCATCCAATATTAATCTATTAAGTCTAGCACAAATCATTTAATCACATCCTTGGTTTTGTTCCCAACCTTGTTACAAGCCTTTATCCAATCATCATCATCATTATCATCATCATCGGGATGTATCCTTCCCTATCCTTTTGTGTTGTTTCGGGATGTATCCTTCCCTCATCAACAACACTCTTATCATCATCATCATCATCATCAATCAATCTTGGCTTGCAACTTAACCAGGGCAACATCACGTTTATCCTTGAATCCATTTGTACTTAATTACTTTTCATCGTCTCCTTTCATTATCTCTTCCTCATCCCATCCCCTATTCTATTCATCATTTTGCATCATCAAGTCCTAGTACATTAATCAATCTTATACTGGGGCATATCAATCAATCAGTGAAGTCAAATCACAAATCAACAATCTTATCAAATCAATCAACATCAATCAATAAGTCTATCAATCAATCAAATCTTGTGATCATCAATCTATCATTCAACCTCGCCTATCATGAGGTTAATCAATCATCAATCTATCATTGATCCTCGCCTATCATGAGGTCAATTATCAATCAATCTATCATTGAATCTCACCTATCATGAGATCAATAATCTTCTAATCTATCAGGATCAACAATCAGTTGACGTGATCATCAATCATCATCATAATCAACTGGAGGAATCAATATTTCTTTAACGGGAGATAAATTGTTTCTCTATCATCAAATCATCATCATAATCAATCATCAAATCCAAAATTCATCAATTTATCTCCCGTGGGGGCATATATCATTATCATTTCAAAATTCAATATCTGGGGCAAATCTGGGGCATATTTCAAACTTTTCGTCAATAATGGCAGTTGAGGCAAAATTTTCTTTGAAGCAACATGTAAACACATCACTTCAAAGAGGGGCAAAATGTAGACACCTAAAAATGGTCTGGAGAATCTAATTAATTAAATACTACTTATTTGATTAATTAATCTTAAATTCATCTACATAGTAAATAAATAGAAATATTTATTTATATTAAGTTCATTATTAATTCTTCTATACTTTATCCATTAATTCTATCTTAAATTAAAAACATAGCTTCAATAATTTGTGTTATTTAATTACCTTATCACGTTTCTTCTTAATTAAATAAAGATATCCTAGAATCTTTAATTTAATTATCATATTCCTTTTATTTTAATTTAATAAACAACTTCTATAGTTTCTTTTATTAAATTATTTATTCCTCTTTTAGCTAAATTTAAATAAAACAAAAAAATATTTAAATAAATGCAAAAATCATTTACCTCTATTCACTCACCAATAAAATTAGATTTTTCAAATCTAATTAATTCTACTATCATTCATGGGAAGAGCTTCGGGGACAAACCTACAGGAAATCCTCTCAATCTTCTTCCCTCTCATCTTGCCTGGTGTTTTCATGGGGAGAAACAATCCTCCATGATTAGCTCCACCTTCTCATCTCATACCATTCAATTCTCCAGATTGAATCTCAACCCCTGCTGTATTATCCCTGTGCAAATGTGCTGCCGTGAAATCTATAAATATAGACTTCTGGCCATAGGAAAAGGATCCCAAGTTGTGCAATCTTACTGTGTAGGTTTTCCAAGCATCCAAGCATCCAAGCAATCAAGCATTCATCCAGCATTCATCAAGCATTCAACATTTGCAGTCATGGCTGCCATTATAGTAGTTTTATTATTTAATCATATAGGAATAGAGATAGTTTGAATTCTCATTCTCTAAGTGTCATTTCAATAATCTAACTAGCTTCTAAAATCTGAGAGCAAAGTAGATTAAAGAAATCTTTAGAGTTAGAGAGAAATAAGATAGATTTCTAAAGATTCTGCATTTAAATTGATCTAAATTTTCTTGAATCTTAGATACAATGTCTTATTTAGAAGTGTAGAAGCATTCTAGATTATTTCACCCATTCTTACACTTACACAAACAACTTATATGAATGCAGGCAAGGAGACTTGGAAAGCTGCTAAAGGTCAATTTCAGAACAACGGAGGGAGGACAGAGTTCCACCATGGGTGGCCCACATAGTCAAGTCCGCAAGAGGCTTAAGCATTACTCATTTGCTTGTAAATGGCTAGAAGGAGACAACAGGGTTGAGCTCTGCATAGCGGGCTGGTGGAGGTTGTTGGCAGTTTCAAAGTAGTGAGAGTGGGATGGTCATCCACAAACGGCCATCCGAATGGAGCAGCCCACAAGGAATTTTACTTAGTCGCTTCAGTTTGGGCTCAAACGGTGGCAACACATGTGGGTTTCTCAAGGCAAAAGGATGGTCAATTGAGGCCATTTTGGACGATGATCAAATGGAAGAGGCCCACAGAAAGAAGTTTGCAACAAGCAGTCTGCAAAGGGGCCAACACTTAGTCATTTTAATGCAGAGGATCAGACGGAAATGGCTTGGGCAAGGCCTAACTATCGGAAGGATACCAAGGCTTCACCATTTGGAATGATCATTGAAGGACAATGAAGCGGTTGCAGAAGTCCGCAAGAGATGGTTTGCAAGGAGTTTATTTGCTATGTTAAATCGGTAGATGAAAGGGTGGCGGGACCCACAGGGCGGAGGGTTGAGGAAGGTCCGCCACTTGCAACAATGAAACAACAGAGGAAATCTACATGCAGAAACCTACACTCACGGGCCTGTAAGGATGAAAATATCTCTATTTAATCTCATGTTTTTGTTTAATTTCAAGCATGATAGCAAGGTGTGAGCATCTTCCCGCAAACATAGACCCACAAAGGATGTTTTATAGCTTGTTTGAAGTTTATTGTTTAAGAGACAAGGCAATGATGGCAGATTCCCTATAAGCCACAAGGGCATGATTTCCCTAGTTCAAGAATGACCACGAGAGGTGTAACTTCCGCAGGCCTTTTACAAATGGATTTTCAAAGGTTTTCAAAATTTCAAAATATGAGCTTTGTTCACCGTTTAATGCTCTTTTTAGTTTTTAAAGCTTTCCCTCTTGAGATCTTGATGAATTTAAAAGAATGAAGGAAAACATGAAATGGGGAATGGTGGATTTTCTACCTGGGGGAATCGTAGAAATTCAATGAAGAATCTGAAGTAGGAAAATCATGAGCAGTGACAAGACTTCGTGGGCATGGAGGTGGTGATGGCTGGAGGCTCTAAAAAATTTCCTAAAAGTTTGATAGTGAAAGTGACCCATCAAAAATGACTATATATAGACTTTAGTGCATTACATGTTAGTCATGAATGTTGGTACGAAAGTAGCCAGGGTTGTTCGACATGTAGTTTAAAATCGATAGCAGTGGGAACAACAGAGTCTGTAGGGAATGAATCGGTCAAGGGTTGGTCATCTGGAAAGTTAGCAATGGAAAACGGTGAAAGGGGCTATGGATCCTGTGAGGTGGGTGGACGCACTAGCTCGGTCACAACATGGATGACAAAAGGGGGACGAAGTTCTGCATAAAGTGGCCCACACAGGAAGACCCACATTGCGTGAAGGATGGCAGTTTCAAAGTCTAAAGGAAAACTACCAAGGGAACTCCACATAGGCTAAAGACTTGGAAATTTTGAAGGAAATGAAACTTGGTCAAATTAAGATGATGACTCTAAGACTTGTTGACAACTTAGGACTCAAAATAGGGGGCATGCAAAATGAGGCAACAACATAAGCGACTCGATAAAGCAAAAAGACAAGGTCCCCATTCCGAACAAGGTGTGTGTGCTATAGGCACAATATGTTTTATTGTTAAAACACTTTTATCTTTCTCCCAAAACTGATTTTCAATCATTTCTATCATAAGGAATCCAAGGAAACATAGTTTCCAAAACCTAGGGTTGACTCACCTTAAGGGTTGTAAATTCATTCTAATCATTTGTGGCACTATCCCTCTTCCTAATGAACATGGGAAAGGTGGAATTGTGATAAAGTGGACACCCCCATTTTCTTTGAAATACTCCACTTATCACACATTCTCATCTTTAGGGAAGAATCCTCTTTCCATTCATTTCAATATATATATATATATATATATATATATATATATATATATATATATAAGATTTATTACAAATAAGGATGTAATCACCTTCCTCTAGTGTCTGATAGATCATAGGACATTAAATTCACGAATGGAGTACTATGATGGAAGTACATAGGTGAAGGATGGGGAGGATATCATTTTATAAAGTTGGATTAGGATAATGGATTTGACTTCCAATGACAATCTCACAATGGGATAATTTGTATTAACTAAGCTAAGTGGTTGGATAGTGCATATATTTGGCAATATGTCATTAAATGTTATGTGGTAAAAAGGGGGATGACCATGTAAAAAAAATTTCAAAAGAGTAACTTGAATTTTGTGCCTATAGTCCTTGTCAAGATAAAGGTGGATAGGAAAGATAGATGAAAATGATAGGGAGTGGATGGATAGAGATTTTAGAGAAAATAGGTGTGAGGGTTGAGACAATGTGCTTTCAATTAGAATGGTACACATAGATAATTTATTTTATGCATGATTCCCAAGAATCAGTTAACATCATGATACTTGTCCAAAGTACAATATGAATGGTTTTCACTATTAGATGAGTTATTCATCTTTACTTTTTCTATTTTTATTGAATTTTTATTTTGAATGGCCATTAGCTATGTTGGTTTGCCTAATAGTGTTGATGTACATTTTTTTGTCATGATATACCAATAGTGATCTACCTTTAGGATTTTCCTTACTAGGATTATGGTGCTTGTACTTCCTTGATGATAATAGGGTTGGCCTTATCTAAATGTGCACATCAAAATAAAGTTCCACTAAATTCCTTATGATAACATGTTGGTGCTAGGTAATGGTGAATGTGTGAATTAGGAATTTTGGATTTTAGGTGAGATGTTAGATTGTGGTAGGGGAAATGAATTATATGGTATTTGATATGTAGTATTTTTTATTTTCTAAACTTATGATACTGGGTAATTAAGTTTGGATGTTTAAATTGGGGTATGGTAAAAAATAGCTATTTGATACACCTTGTATGCTGGTATTGAACATTGTTTTGAAGGAGATGGATACTTGTGATAAGTGGGATAATTTTTTTTATGTGGCTTCATGTATTGATTGAATAGTATATTAGGTATTGGTGATTTTTTTTATCTAATTTTATTTAGGATCTATTTTAAATTCATGTGCCCTCTTTGATATTTCAATTCTTTGACTTCAAAAATTGTATTTTTTATCTTTTGCTTTATCATACTTTTGTTTTGGTTGGTCCCAACTAGTGGGTTCAAGGATTTGGAAATTATGGTATATGATATGTATGTTAGGAGTGCTAACAAAAACCTTTTCATAAATTCTATTCATGGGCCCTATTTTTATGCTTGAATTGGATGAAGTTTCCCTTAATATCATGGGGTTACCTCTAACATAATTATATTTCTTTGATCAATGAATAATTGAGACCTTGATATCTAAGATTCTAAAAAAAGTGTATGGGCTCCAAAATACCTTGTTCATGTAGGCCTAATCCTTTTCCTTAATATGACATGCTCTGATAGATTCTATTTGCAATAACATATACATTTTTCTAAAAATAATTTTGTAACCCATCTTTGTCTCATTGTAATAGTTCATTTTGAAGTTTTTTTGATTCATTTTCGAGGATGCCATGGTAGGATCAGTTGTATCTCCATAATGGGTATCTGAAAGTATGTTTATATTCCTAATAAAATCAATAGAAATTGATGTCCCATTATATTTTTTTGAAAACAAGGCTACTAGGAAGAGACAATTTGTCAAAAATGTAATTGATAATTGCAATTTTGCTAAAAATTCCTTTCCTTGTGCATCAATGTATCAAATTTTTTAACTTGAGTTATTACACCCTCCTTTGATACAAAGATGTTAGTCCTATTGTTATCCACATTGAGTTTGTAACATTTACCTTCAGACTTGTATTTGGTTCAAAATAAAATTCTCCTCTATTTTGGTTTGAGGAAATTCAAAAGCCTTATGTCTAGATTCTCTACAATTGAAACATGTTCTACCAAATACTTTTCCTCTCCCTCTTCCAAAGTTTCATCTACCTCTAGAATTATCATTCCTTCACATTCCTCCTTGGCTACTAGTATGATAATTTCTTGTCTCTCCTTGCTTATCTTGAGAGCCACATCTAGGATTGGGTTGTCCTCTTCTACTTTAGGATTTACCTCTTCCCTTAGAATTTTTCTATATTTAGTAAATCTTCTCCTTTTCCATCAAGGAAAATTGGTAGGCTTCCTATAAATTAGAAATCCTTATAAGCTCATCTTGGATGGAATATTGTAAGGGTAAAAAGTTGTGTCACACTTTCAACCAACTTATCAACATAAGTGAATTTTAGTATTTCTATCTAAAAATAAATTTTGGTCAAACATATGATCCAGTAAGATTAATTGTAACTAAGTTAGATATTTCCACAACTTTTCCAACTAAAATTTTAGGCTAAATTCATATGTAACATCACTTTGAGGCCAATTTACCAGAAAATACAATCATTTGGAAAACTTTATGTTTCAACAACTCCTACTCATGTAAATAATATTTTTAAAAAATATAAAAATACCCTTTTGTAATTCCATAAGTGTAGTTTTAATATATATATATATATATTAATAGTTTAATTTTATGGTTGTTATTGTCATTGATGTCAACACCTGAGTAGTAAGTTGTTAGTCCTTGGCACTGGTTATCATTGTTATATTTAATTTGGGATAACATTGGTGATGAAGTTAATGGTTGGATGTCATGCCATATCAAAGATGAAATGATGAAGTTCATGGTTGGACATCATGCCTTATCAAATAAGTATTGTAGATATTCATATAATGCATTATTACTATCAACAGAGTTGATTTCATAGTGATATATTAAGATAAGGATTAGAGGCATGAATAATAGGGGAGAGATGTTATTGAAGTTCTACAGTATGTATTATGCTCTCTCCTAATGTTCCTAATGAATTTTGTGTTGGTGAAAGGAAGTTATGGAATCTATAAGTTGCTTAAGTATTTTTGTTTTTGAATGTTGCATTGAAGTTCATCCAAGAGAATTCTCAATATTTCTCCACTATTGTAGATTTTTTCTTGCTGCTTGGTATTCAATGTTAGTGTTCTATGGAAATTGCACTCTTATCTTTTCAAGTCACTTGTGTTTATGAGGAGAGTTCTATGAATTTCAGAAGGTTGGCAACATTGATAGTTATCTGGACTAGTTCAGAAAATGCTCCATATTTCTCCCCAGTGATGTCTATGCTCTTATAGCTTGGTGAATTTGATCTCAACATTCGTGTAATGTATTAGTTCCAATATCATGTGTTGAAGTGTTCTACAAGTTGATATGTTAATTTTATATCTCACATCTATGCATTTTGTGCTTCTTGGATTAAATATTTTGTATCTATTTGTTTTGCAGTGGCTATAGATAGCATGATAGTATGAAAGAAATGTATGAAGGTGTTGTTTGATGTTCAAGAAACATCCCCATGTGATCTACACATTGCTAATTATCTTCTTTGTTGTTGTATTGTGTAATGAGTTGGATTTCTATGTTATTTATGGATATTTGGCTGACAAGGCTTGTTCCTTTGCTTACACCATGTTCTTGGGGGGTTGTGCCAACAATGGAAAATGTGTTATGATAGAATTGGGTCTTGACTTATCTTGTTTGGGACCAAATCAAGTAAATTCAATTGAAAATATGGATATGGATTGACTGGTTATGTGCTTCAACATCTCATCCACACATTTCCCTAATGTTGACTTAGATTGATGTGAACCTACTTGTAAATTGTTTTGGATCACATTGGAAGAAGTGCTAAGATTGTTTTTGGTTTTTTCTATATTTGAGATAGGAATGCATTATGTTTTTGGTGGTTGGATTCATTTTTTATTCTCTTCTTGGATGACCTAATTATGGAAATGAAGTGTTTTGGAGGATATAAATGAAAGATCATTTCATATGCAACTTTGTAGAGAAGTGTACACATGTGAAGAAGTGTATGTGAAAATTTTATTGAATATCCAACATAGATAATGCTAAAAGTTTGTGAAAGGAAAGATCAATTATGTTGTAATACCTTATTCAACAGAGTGTTGTGTTGGAAAATATATGTAATTCTCTTTATATCATATTGTATCCTACTATGAGATAGTGAATCTCATCAAGTCCTTGTATCTTTCTCCGAAATTTGTGTTGTCTTCAATTAAAAAAGTCCTTTGTATCTTGCTTTAAAGAATTGAGCCTTTTTATAATTGTTTTTGGAAGTGAGCCTTATATTGTGAGTTAAATCTCACCATGGTTTTACCTCATTTGGTTTTCCATGTAAATTTGGTGTTCTCCTTGTGCATGTGCATTCTTTATTTCCTTCTCTTTTCCATTGATATGATTATTGCTATATCTTTCATTTGTAAAGTTTGCTAAAGTTGATAAAGGTTCAAATTGGTATATTATGTTTTTCTTAGGTTCTATGTTGATCTACTAGAGGATTTTGAGTTGTGCTAAAAGTTTTAAGTTATAGAAGAGGTTATTTTTGTGTGTAGACTAATTCAATCCCCCCTCCCAGTCTTTGATAGTGCTAAAAAATTGGTAGTAGAGCCACGTTCCTTTGTAGAATCTTAAAAAGTTGAGCCAAAGATCTAGGATGACACATGATGGTTCATATGAGGGTCATAGGTTTGATGGGACTAATTACTCATCCTAGAAATTGAGAATGGAAAGATACCTAAACTCTCTTACGTTTGGGGTGTGGCAGTCAATCAAAAGTGGTTATACTACTCCAACCACCCCTCTTACAAATCCAACTAAAATCAAACTGTATGAGTGCAATTCCAAAGCCAATAATGCCATTTTATGTGGGTTGTTTGGTTTAGAAATTTTGAAGGTGATGAATTACAATTCTGCCAAAGATGTTTGGGAAAATATCAATAACATCTATGAAGGAGACACTAAAGTGAAGAAATATAATATGTAGATCTTCAAAAGTATATTTGAGACTTTAAAGATGACTGAAGATGAGATATTGCAAGTTATATGCTCTAGGTACAAGAAATAGAAGAGAAAGAATAAGATGAACTAGAACTAGTGAAGACTCTCAAGACTCCAAAATATGTACAAAAGAACCACTCTCTAGATCATATCATTGGAGACAAAATAAAGGTGAGATGAAAAGAAGAGAGTTTGCAAGAGCAAATGAGAAAGTGAATTTGTGCCTATTGTCAAAACTAGAGCCCAAGAAATTTGCTAATGCTAGCAAAGATAAAAATTGGATAAAGGTAATGGAGCAAGAATTTGATCAAATGGAAAAAATTAGAATTAGGAAGTAGTTCCTAACCCGCTGATAATAATGTGATAGGAACAAAGTGGGTATTCTAGAATAAGTTAAATGAATATGGTGAGGTGGTAAGGAACAAAGCCAAATTGGTTTGCAAAGGCTATTCATAATTTGAAGGTCTTGATTTTGAGAAAAAAATTTCTCCAATAGACAGACTAGAGACAATAAGAATGTTTCTTACTCTTTCTTCTCATAAGAACTTCAAGGTATATCAAAAAGATGTCAAGTTAGCCTTCCTGATGGTGATCTAGAAGAAGAGATATACATTAAGCAACCATATTTTTTTTAGTTATCAAAGGATCTAGACATGGTTTGTAGACTCAAGAAATCTCTATATGGTCTCTAGCAAGTCCCAAAGCTTGGTATGCTAGATTAGATAAGAACCTACTTCAACAAGGATTCAAGAAATGTAATGTAGATAGTAATCTATATATCCTTATTCCTTGGGCTTCAAATTATTCAACAAGATGGTGGCATATTCATTTCTCAAGCTAAATATGTCAAGGAGATGCTAAATAAATTTTGAATGGAAGAATCTAAACTAGTCGGTACTCCTATGGTGATAGACTATCACTTAAGAAAAATTGATAAGTCTCTGGAGGTTGATCAGACTCTTTATAGATCCATGATTGGAGGTTTGCTATATTTAACTAATTCTAGAATGGATATCATGCATGCAGTATGTTTGGTTGCTAGATTTCAAGTCAATTCTAAGAAATATTATGAGAAGGTTGTAAGAAGAATCTTTAGATATTTTTGTTTGAGTGTCTATACTGATGTTGATTGGGAAAGTTGTGTTGATGATTCAAGGAGTACAAGTGGAAGTGCATTGTTTTTTGGGAGATAGATTGGTCTCATGGTTCAGTAAAAAGTAGGATTCAGTATCTCTGTCGACAATAGAAGCATAATATATTGCTGCAACATCTTATTACACTCAAGTTCTTTGGATGAAGCAAACTTTGAAGGATGTGAAGGTGGTGTATCACGAACCTATTCCTATATTGTGTGACAATACAATTGTTATCAATATTTTGAAGAAAAATTTTAATGCACTCAAGGAATAAAAACATTTCAATTCGGTCACTTTCTAAGAGAGAAGATTGTAGAACATGAAATGGAGTATGTGCCTACTAAAGACCAAATTGTAGAAATTTTCACTAAGGCACTTTCAAACGATAATTTTGAGTATCTCTGATAGAAGTTAGGGGTTATAGCCCCTCCTTGTTATAACTAGATACAATAATGGTGCATTTTTCTAGGGTGAGAAATTTATGGCATATCTATTTCCTTGGATTGATGAGTGCTACCTCTTAAAGGGAGTTGGTAGAAAGGGGGAGTCTTGAAGAAGTTGTTCAATTGTTGGGAATGTATAGCTGCTTGAAGAAGATGTGTTGCTAGTAGAAAGGGGGAGTATGTGCTACTATTTCAATAGATTATATTTTCCCTCCTTGTCCCTAAAGTTAGAATAGGTGTTATTGCTTTATACAAACATATATGGCCCTTTGTCCTTGATGTCAAAGGGGGAGAGTGAGTAGTGTGTGTTTCCATCAATTCCAAAGGGGGAGATTGTTAGTAGTTTTTTTCATTGATTTCAACACTAATGTTTTTTATTGATGTCAACACTAAGGAGATTATTGGAAGTTTTTGTCATGGTTGTCAATACTAATTGTTGGTTGTCATTGATTTCAGCACTTGAGTAGTAAGTTGTTAGTCCTTGGCACTAGTTATCACTGTTATATTCAATTTTTGATAACCTTGGTGATGAAGTTCATGGTTGGATGTCATTCCCTATCAAAGAAGAAGTGATGAAGTTCATGGTTAGATGACATGCCTTATCAAAGAATTATTTTTGATATTCATATAATGCATTATTATTGTTAGTAGAATTGATTTCATAATGAAATATTAGATGAGGATTAGAAGCATAAATAATAGGGGAGAGAATTTACTGAAGGTCCATAGTATGTCTTATGCCCTCTTGATGTTCCTAATGAGGTATGTGTTTCTAAAAGGAAGTTTTGGCCTCTACAAGTTTCTTAAGTATTTCTATTTCAAAATGTTGCATTAAAATTTGTTTAAGAGAATGCTCTACATTCCCCCATTGTTGTAGTTCTAGTCTTTCAGTTTGGTATTCAATCTTAGTGTTCTATGGACATTGAACTCTTATCTTTTCAACTAACCTATGTTGCCAAGGATATTTCTATGAATTGCAAGGAGGTTGGCAATGTTGATAATGGTTGTCTGGACTAGTCTGAGAAATGCTCTAAATTTTTTCGTAGTGATGTCTCTGTTCATGTGGCTTGGTGAATGTGCTCTCAAATTTTATGTAGTTTCTTAATTCCAATCTCATGTGCTAAAGTGGTCTACACGCATATTGGTGTAGGAGCACCCAATACACACATTTTCAAAATTCAACATCAATAGGAAGGCATTAGGAAACTAGGGGGTATTTGATTCCTTACATGATTGAATAAGGACTTTGAGCCAATTAATGATGTAATTAGGGGTCTTTGACGTTATTTAGTTCAAAAAATACAAAAGGTTGCATAATAATGTACTTATTGTCAAAAAATTGTTAAAATTGGAAAACTAGGCAATTAGGGGTCTAATTGGTAAAAAGTTGGTTTCCAGCATCCACCTAATTAAAATTTCAGTTGGAGGACATTGGGAATGGTTTTTGGATGTTAAATAAGCCTCTCATGGTCAAGGCATGGTTGATGAAACACGTTTTTTGAATTTCTAATGAAAAATTGCTATTTTTTGGAAAAATCTGTGTAAAAATTGCTGCTAAAATGCATAGTACGGACGTTGTATAGACTGTACGAGTACAATACTGATATGGTTGGAAAGAGGGAAGAACTATATTTCATTTGGAATTGATTTGAAATAATTTAATTGAGTATAAAAGAAGTTATCGCCATTTTAGCAGAGGCAGGTCTGAAACCCTCAAAATAAGGGTTTTGGTTGAAAAATGGCTTTTCCTTCCATCTCCACATTGTAAAAATGCTTATTCTTGGTGGGATAGAAGGTACTTGTGTAAATTTTCATATTTCCTTTGTTCTAGAGAATTTCAAGGTGTGTGGAGGATTTTATGCATAGAATTAGGTCTGGCATCTTCGTGTGACATGCTTAATTGGTGAAGCAAAAAGTGATTTTTTCTTGTTTTGTGTGGATTTTTCTTAAAGAGGCACTTAGGAGTGATGGAAATGGCTGTAATTAGCCTATATGAATATGAATCAGGGCTTTGGAGTGAAGGAGAGAGCCTAGGTAATCAAAATCCTGTTGTGATAAGCAAATTAAGCCTCTTGGGGACAGTGATACATTGGTCCATGGTTGTTCTTCCATCCACTGTCAAAAGGTGAGACTTTGGGGTCTTGTAGAGGCATATCATAGTTTCCTACATTTAGTAGTTCGATTTTGGTATAGGCTTGTGGGTGGATTTTATTTAGACTGTCCTATCAGGCAGTGTTACAAGCATTCAAGGCTAAAGAGACCTAATGGTATGAGTAATGAACAAATGGAGTTTCCTAAGTTCCAATTAGAATATTGTGGCCTAGTTTGGTCATTTCGAACTTTTTCAATGTAATTCCAAGACCTTGTTTGTGTTGAGTAAAAGAACCCTAGGTGAGTTGGGTCATTTCCTTGAAGGAGTAGTGGATTGACAAAGTCCATTTAAAGGGGTATTTGAGAGAAGTTGTGCTAATTTTGTGGTTTGATCATTTAGCTGATCATTTGAAGAAGCTTCCCCTACTCACTCTGCATCACATATATATTAGTTTTATATCTCATTTCTATGCATTTTGCCTCCTAGATAAAATATTTTGTATCTATTTGTTCTATGTAGCTGTAGATGGCATGACAGTATGAGAAATATATGAAGGTATTGTTAGATGTTCAAGGAACATACCCATGTGATCTACATGTTGCTAATTGACCACTTTGTTTCCACATTGTGTCTTGAGTTGTCTTTCTAGGTTATTTTTGGATATATGACTGACAAGACTTGTGCTCTGGGGGCTATGCTAGCAATGAAAAATGTGTTATGATAGATTTGGGTCGTGATCTATCTTTTTTGGGACTACATCAAATAATCTCAATTGAAAGTATGTTTATAGGCTGACTAGTTATGTGCTTCAATGTTTCATCCACATTTTTCCCTAATTCCTACTTAGATTGATGTGCATTTGCTTCTTAATTATTTTGGATCACATTATAAGAAGTACTAATATTTTTTTTGGTTCTCTATATCTTCAGAATAGGACCACATTATGTTTTTGGTAGCCAACCAGTTGAACTCATTGTTTATTCTCTTCTTAGATGACCTAATTGAAGAAATGAAGTGTTGAAATAGATATAAATGAAAAATAATTTCAAATGCAACTATGTGGATAAGTGTACAAGTGCAAAGAAGTGTGTGTGCGAATTGTATTGAATATTGAATAGAAATTGTTCTAAAAATTTGTGAAAGGAAAGATCAATTGTGTTGTAATGCCTTAGTCAACAAAGTGTTGTATTGGAAAATATTTGTAATTATCTCTATATCATATTGTATCTTGCTTTGAGATAGTGAATCTCATCAAGTCCTTGTATCTTTCTTTTGAAGTCATGTTATCTTCAATTCAACAAGTCCTCTCTATCTTTCTTTAAGATAGTGAGCCTTTCTGTAAGTCTTTTTGGTAGTGATCCTTATATTGTGAGTTAAATCCCATCATGGTTTTTCCCTCATTAGGTTTTCCATGTAAATATGGTGTTCTCCTTGTGCATGCATGTTCTCTATTTCCTTCTCTCTGTTGTTGATCTGATTATTTCAATATCTTTCATTGGTAAAGTTTGCTAAATTTGCTAAAGATTCAAATTACTATATTCAGTTTTGCTTAAGGTTCTATCTTCATCTACCAAAGGAGTTTGAGTTGTTCTAAAAATTTTAAGCTCTGGAAGAGGTTAAGTTTTTGTGAAGATTGATTAACCCCCTCTCAGTCTCTGGTAGTGTTCAACATAATTATTGTTTATATTTTATTTTTAATTTTTAATAAAAGTAGGTTATGAACACAAAATATTAGGTTGATTACCATGTAAAGAAAAAATACTAAAACTTGTTAAAATTTTGAAAAAATATGTTGTACTAAATAAAAGAATTTATATCAAGATGGTATAATGTTTTTTCTATTTTAGATAAATATTTAATATAAAAGTTGACGTCGAATGGAAACAACTATGTTTTAGTACACACACATTTTAATATTTATTTAAAAACATATATATTTATCAAAATTGGAAAAAATATGTCGATGCACTAAATTTTCAAGTTATAAATACAAAAAAATATTAAAGAAAAAAAAATTACTATATAAAGATTGACATCTCATGTAACTTCATTTTTTAGCATTTTATCAATTAAATTATAGTGTCAATTTATAAAAAACTATTTTTATTTTTTTCAAAAAGATATAAACATAAAATATACTAAAAAATATACATTTTAATTGTTTACATCATTTCAAAATTCAAAACATATATGCCACTTTTAGTGATTCAAGTTTAAAAGTTGGATTAGTGTTGGTTGTTTCCTTTATAAAAGTGTGACACAACTTTGTACGTTTACCCGTAAACTATTCACATACCCATATACTTTCTTATCATCATCCTCAATATCACTAGATTTGATGTTTAGCTTATAAGAATACTTTTTCTAATCTTGTATACTCTTCTCTCTCTACCTGAGGTTTTGTAAATTTTTGAACATGGAGGTCTATAATTTTTTAGTAGAATTTTCCTTCAATTTTGTTACCATCCTTTCCTAGGTTTTAATATTCTCTTTTTTAATTTCCTTGTCTCTTTACTTATACATGATCTCATTACAAAGATGCATGTTCTTACAACCTTGTAGATGAAAGCTTCACCATCCTAGGGTCCTCAATAGATTTTAACACAAAGTATTTGTCCATTTTAGATATCCAGAGTATCAACTCCTTTAATTTTGTAATATTGCAAAATTGCACCTTAGGGGTAATTTCACATTTTAGCACTTTTCCTTGCATGTATTACACCTAAGCAAATTTATGATAAGAGCCTCATGGGTCAGAATTTCATGATTCTAACTCCATTAGGTGTAGTGATGAAGCAACAAAAATTTTCCACCTCATTTCCTAAAAACTAATGTGTTGAATTCCTACATGGCATGCAAATGTCTATATGGCATGCTAGCATCTTAGCAGTTTTCCAAGTTTGAAACAAGGAATCTCATAATCTTGACTCATGACATGTATTTTTGCAGTAAAAAATCTGAGTGTAATGGCTCCTCCCACCCTTGCACCAACAAAACTCCATTTCTTGCTCTCATTTGGGGGTTCTCTCTCTCATTCTAACACTTCACTTCTCCAATCTTGCTCCATTATCTGCTCTTCTTTCTTGCAATATCACTTCAACGAGAAAAGATCTACCGGATTGAGGTCCCTCCAATGACCAAAGCTCTCTTCCAAGAATTCAACGATGCATCTGTGCATTCAAGAGGGGATTGAGGACTGTTGGTAACACTCTCTTGCTCTTATTTATTTGTGAATAGACTACTTTGCTTACTTTCTATTATGAGGTGCAAGTTCTCCTCATCAAGTGAGGATTGTTTTCACCACTCTTTATGTGTTTATTTTCTCTATCTATCTAGCTATATGTGGATGTGGGAACACCAAAATGAGGGTTTGACTATGGAAAGCCCCAAAATAGCCCCCACATTTTTCCTCATTTGTCTTGTGTGTGGGTTGTTAGAGTGGAGCTTGGAGAAAGATTTCAACTGCTTGACTGTTTGTAAGCTCTTGGATCTCCTTTGTGCTTCACATTGTTTCCTACTTTCTGTTCATTTATTTTGTTGAATAAACCTTGGATCTATGTAGGATAGTAGGATTTTAGCTTTTCTCTCTAAGGTTCTAGTTCTTTTTTTCCATCAACACTAGTGCATCCTTTAGACTCCAGGGCACCACACTGGAAGCTTGATATCGTGCTACTAGCCTCTAGCCAAGAACTATTCCTTTTGATGTAGAGACTCGTGGGTAGAAAATCCCCCTTATCTAACATTTTGGTGAAACTGACATGAACATGTTGAATTTTTTTTTGAAATTTTTTAGTGTTTATGATAATGCTCTCTAAGGAAGATTTCAATATATGTTGGATGATGCTCTAGATGATTTCTTAGAAGCACCTTCCTCTACCTGTAGATCTTTCGAACAAACTTCCTCTTTGCAATTTGAAGAGACGGTGAATGTTGTTGTAGTATTCATGGCTTCTCCAAGGCCTAAGATACCTATTATTTACTTGACTCCAGCTAGCCCCTCTCCTAAGAGGATTCATTCTATTTGTGGGGTTCCATATCATAGTGATTCCTTGTATTTGTACACAAAGTTTGTGAAAGCCATAGACTCTACTTCTTATAATGTCATAGTGAACACATATAATATTAGAAGAAATCAACATAACATGAATCAACAACCTTATGTTCCTACACCTCAACCTACTCAAGTTCCTATTTATTTTCCACCTTCTCAACTAAGTCTTCCTCCAACACCTAGACCTGTGGCTAAAGTTCCCAAAGACTATGATCTTGTCGAGCAACTTTGTGTTACTTCGGCTAATATCTCACTTTAGGATTTGCTTCAAACCACTCTAGTTTATTAGGGTATGCTTCAAGAAGCCTTGCAAAATATCCTCTTGCCTACCTCTTCTAGGCCAATGGATGTTAATACATTGGTGGTGCATATTTGTGTAGATTCGCCAAATATCACATTCTATCCACATAAACTTCCACCTAGGATGTGCAAAAGCAAGTGAACCCATTAATGATCATAGTTAATGTTAATAACATTGGTATTAGATGTACCCTTTTCGACACCAGTTCAACCCTCAATGTTTGTGGTATGGATCTACTGCCTAAAATTAAAGATGATTGTTCTTCCTTAGCTACTTCTTCTTTGTATATTCATGGATTTTATAATGCTGGTCGACAAGCCCTAGGCATGATAATATTGCCTTTATGGCTAGGCCTTGTTACCTTACCCACCTTGGTTTATGTGATGCCTGACTTCCTACCTTACAATATCCTTTTGGGGATACCTTGGATTCATGATATGGGTGTTGTGACCTCTACTCTACACCGTTCTCTAAAATTCATAGCAAAAAATCAAGTGGTCACTTTCAATGTTGACCCGCAAGCTATTCATCTTTTTGAACTGGAAGACATTGGTCAGGCTTTGGTTGTTTCCACTCTTAATAGTTTTATTTCATCTTTAACCTCTGATGCGATGATATGTTCCTCAATGATACCATATGTGGAGATTGTCCCTGAAGTGAATGTCACTCAAGAGGAGCAACCTAAAGTAGAAAGTCCTAAGTCTTTCCTATCTACTTCTTCTTTTGAATTGAATGCATTTCTTGGTGATGATTGGGGATCCTTAGATTTCTCTGAATTCTTCATTGGAGAATATAAAGTGAATCCTATCCACTGCAATATTCCAGTAACCTCAAATACCTTTGTTAAGAAAGTTTACCAACCTCTTACCAAGGATGAAAGTTGTGATCCTACCCAAGAACCCAACTCTTCCCTTGATAATGTGGATGATCAAAATTCTGTTGGGGAGGTTAACATTTGTGGTTCTCATGAGAAGGATTATTTTTCTCTCATAGACATGTTTGACATTCATTAGTGGAATGTAAATCTCTATGTGGAACCACCTCCTTCCAAGACTTTGCAAACACACTATTTCCCTAGATATAGGCTCATTTCCAAGTATGGTTATGGGTGTAAATGTCTTAGGAAAATTGAACAAGGAATTCAGGTCCCTATCTAGTTTAAGCCTCACAAGTGTCATTTAGGTTTGGAATGCTCCAATGAGAAATCTAGACAAAAACCATGGTAGTGTGTTAACATGATTTCAATTGAACGTCTCAACTTAGATTACCCTGAACTAATAGAGGATAAAGTAGAACCTAATGAAGTTCCTCTATTTTTCTTTTCCTTGGAAGAAGTGCTAGAAGAATTCTTAGGTGCCTATTCTCACTTTCCTTCCTTTCACCATAAATGATGATTCTCGTATTTCTTGAATAAGAAAGCAAACTTTGGAGAATCTATTTTGAATATGGATGAGGAATATCCTCTATCTAATGTTGATGATGGTGTCCTGATACCTCATCTTGAAGACCAAAGTCCCCTCCTTAAGAGGGATATTGGTAAAATTTTCATGGATTCTAAATCTTCCAAAAAGGTGATTAAGATTAGGAAGTGCCTTTCTTCTGAAGAAGCTAAGGAGCACTTTGACCTTTTACATTCTCATCTGGATATCTTTTCTTGGCCATATGAGGACATGAATGGTATTGATGAGTCTATAGTAGTTCATAATATTATCTTATGCCTCGGTGCCAAGCCTATTAAGCAAAAAATCTAAAAGATCAATCCTAAGGTTGCCTTGTTGGTTAATACTGAGATAGAGAAGCTACTGAAAGCAAGCTTTATCCATCCAATCAAAAATTTTCCTTAGATTTTGAATATTGTTGTTGTTAGTAAACCTGATGGCCATATTCATATATGCATCAACTTTCACGACCTCAATAAGGATTCTCTTAAGGATGATTTTTTGTTTCTTAATATTGATATGATTGTAGACTCAACAGTAGGCCATGCCTTATTATCATTGATGGATGGCTTCTTGGGCTATAACCAAATTCATATTAACCTAGAAGATCAGTATAAGATAACCTTCACTACCCTTCGAGTACCTTTTGTTATGTGGTCATGTTGTTTGGGTTAAGGAATGCAAGAGCAACTTACCAATAGGAAATGACCCTAATCTTTCATGACTTCATTCATAAAATCCTAGAAGACTACGTTGATGATATCTTGGTGAAGTACATAACTCATAAAGATCATGTGGGAAATATTCATCTTATTTTTGAAAGGCTTCGACTCTATAAGATGAGGCTCAATCCTCTTAAGTGTGTCTTTGCTATGGATGAAGGAATTTTTTTGAGATTCATAGTTTCTCATCATGGAATCAAAATTGACATGAATAAGATTGATGTAATTGTTAACATGCCTCCACCTAGGAACATTTTAGAGTTGCAGAGTTTACAAGGGAAGAATTCAGGCGATTCATAGATTTATATATCAATTGGTTGATCGTACCCTTATTTTCACTCATTTATTGAAAGAGGATCTTTTCCTTATATGGGATGAGGAGTGCTAGAAAGCCTTTGATTCGATAAAAACTTATCTAGCCAATACTCCCATATTAATGTCGACTATGTAGGATAAAGCCTTTTTACTTTACCTTATCGCATCACCAAACACTTTGGAAACTCTTCTTACTTAGTATGATGATGTTGGGAAAGAAAGAGTGGTATACTACATTAGTCGTGTCGTTTTTTATTATGAAACTTGATTTATTATTTTATTCAAGGGGTAAACACTTTTGACCGGAGCTATGAACTGGAATACAACCATTCAACAATACCAACCCAACAAGGTTTGAACCTTGGTGGAAAGAACAAAAATGCCACCTTTAAACCAGTACACCATGCCAATACCAGCCTTGTTATTCCTCTATGCAGAAAAAAATTATTTCTCTTGTCTTTGAACCACAAAAGTTAAGGAATTATCTTCTTCATGTTCAAACACATGTCATCGTGAAAAGGGATCTTCTGAAGCATTTTTTTTCTAGTGTCAACTTTTTCAGAAGATTAGCAAAGTGGGTAATGTTTCATCCTAAGTTCAACATAAATTTTGTAACCCAAAAATGATAAAAAGGTCAAGCAATTGTTGATCAATAGGTAGATGCTCCCTCTTTTGACTCCTTCCCTAGTCTAGACTTGTTCCTTGATGAAGATATTTTCATAACTGGCCAAAATTTTGTATGGGAGATGTATTTTGATGGATCAATATATCAAACTATCTTTGGATCAGGTGTAGTTCTAATGCTAGCTGAAGGAAATCCTATACCTCTCTACTTTTGATTAGAGTTTACTTGCACCAATAACATCACTAAGTACAAAGCCCTTATTTTTGGCGTGTGTGTTGTGATCGCATTAAACATAAAAATTCTCCATATACATGGTGGCTTTGAGCTTATTGTGAATTAGATTATAGTAACCTATCAAGCTAAGCAAAGTAAGTTGTCTTAGTACTGAGACCTTTCTTTTTCCTTGATCGATTTTCCTCTTTCACAATAGATAGTTTAAATACAAGAGAAAAATGACATGCAAATGCCATGGCGAGTGTTGCATCCCTAGTAACTTTGGATAAGGATACGAAAGAATACCAATTTTTGGTTCATATTCTTTGATCTCCAATTGTTTTTGACTAACGTGAATTTGATTCTCTCATGTGTTCTCACATAGACTTGAGAGAATGGCATTCTAGCATATATAGCTCTATGAAGATTGGAAACTTTCCTGATGATGTGATGAAGAACAATCACACTCATGTATGAAATATGTCAGTCTGTTATGTTTTCTTATCAGATGTTCTTTATCAAAAATCTTATAATGGTTTTGTTACCAAATTTTTGTTACAGCTTAATTGGTGGAGCTGATTAAATATTGTTATATTTGAAAGTGAAAGATACAGGTATTTCTGCATATGCTTGAGTGATGTGTGCACTATATTTTCCATTTATTAAGTGACAGTTATGCATTGCAATGAGGAAATTGAGTTTCAAGAGTTTCTATTCAGTATTTCACAATCAAATGTAGTACAAAATTGAGCATGCAAATGGTAAAGCATGACTGAATACTTTCATCTATTTCATAAAGTAATTCATATTTACAAGGTTTCATTTGATTGTGAGAATTCAAATGATGATACAAATTGCATTGAGATACATTATCCTTTCAGAATGAATAGCAGAAAGAGAAATTAAAAATCCACAAAAGTCATGGATGTAACTGTTACAATGCATCATAAGCAACATACTACACTATGGAAGATGTATGAAAAGGAAAAATCACATAAGTATGGACATAATCATCATTGCCTGTTCTTGATGACTGATGCAGAAGTGGTGCACCATCTATCTTCTTTGAGCTATGATTGACCTGTATGAAGGAAAAGAGGGTTGTTAGAGCTCTGACTATGAACATACCTACATGAACCATCAACGATAATGTAGAATGCTACTGATCATACACTGAAACAATCAAGGAAGGAACATAAAAATGAACTAAAAAGGGAAACATCATCATTACATATTTTTTTTATGCTAACATTTTTTGTTTCCATGTGTAGGTATAGGAAAATTCATGTAGTTGATTATCGTTTGAAGACCAAGCATGTGGAGAAAAATGGGCTTCCACAAGGGTGGAGCTCGACATGCTGCCCCACATACATTACAAGTGGGGCTAAGTAGAGAAGTACTATACAACTAAAGGAGTAAAGGAGAGTTTATTTTTCAAGCTATCAAGCCAACTGTTCACTCATATCAATCAAAAATGTTTTTTGAAAGCTACAAGTGAATAGTTAATTTAAACGAGCTCAATCAATTCAACTGAGTACATTCATCTCAAACATTACTGTATGGTTTATATTCTTCTGCCATAGTATTATTTTTTCATCATGTTCATGATATTATGCAAAGTTCAACAATGTTCATGCTCATGACAATGATAATAAACATGCATACATAATGCCTCATTAACAAAGAGCACTGTGATAAAGAAAGTGTGTAATAAGTTTCATATTTTTATTCAAGAAAGGAACTGTGCATAAAATAGCTTTACATAATGAAAGCATATGGAGAGAGTTTCATATTTTTGTCAGTGGAGGATTTCAAGATCAATACAGTATACAAAAGCCAGTTGTTTAATAAAGTGAAGTAAATGATCTAACAAGAAGCCAATTTTATTTTGGCTAAGATCACAAATGTTGCATTAAGTAAAATTTATGTATCATTGTGTCTGAAATGGAAGCAATTCAAAGTACATTGTTTCAAAAAGTTGTTTTTATCATTCAGCTATGCTTTCAAGGTATAAAAAAATGGAGATGCAATGGGTTTGTTTGCTAAGAATTTCAAAGTAAAGTGAGCATCATCATGGGTCGAGGTCTAGAAGAGAAAAATCACAGGACGACTATGTTTTCTCCAAAACAGAAAATACCCATATGATGGAAATTAAGGAGCTCAGAATGTCAACAAAATGACATGGTGGGTTGAGCCTAAATTTTGCATGAATATCAAAATATATAGATTCTTTTTTATTTTTGAAAATACCCACATTGGGGTTTTGAATTTAAAGATAGATACTACAATTTTCAGTCACCCATGTAAGGGTTTTACATCGAAATGTAGATTGCAAGCACCATTTGTGCTTTCGTGGTGCGACCCAAATAGAGGAGTTCTCAGTTACAAAACCACTTAAAATATGGAAACCATTTCGAGTTTGCTATATTTAAATCAAAAATATGGAGATAAAGGATGTGAGGTATAGTGAGAAATACATAGAAGAAACCTAGAATCACATATGCATGGTGTGGCCAATACTTGGTATGCATTTCGTTTGTAAAGAAACAACAATTATTTCTTTGCATATAAGCTTCTAAGGCTTTGGTTCAACCAAAAAGAATAATAGAGAGAGTAAAGCTTACCTTGTGATACCTATAGAAGAATAGAGAAGATGCAGCCAAGCTCTTAAGAGCTCTCAAGAACAAGGGTCGAGCTCTCTCATGGCAGCCAACAAGAGGCAAGGCAAGCATAGAGGAATGAAATACAAAAAAAATCAAAGATAATACATGCATAGGCCATGGCCTTAGAAGGTCATTCTTGCCCTTCAAAATAATGGGAAAAGCCACAAAATATTATGAAGATAACTTACCATGAAAAACAGTGAAGAATCGACCATTTGAAGTTAAAGATTTGAAGTTTCCAAGGCATTCCCAAGCTACAAAGTCAAGCTTTCATGGTGGTGGTATCTCTTCCTAGGCAGAGCCAAACTTTCAAAGTTTAAATGTTTGAAATGATAGAGGATTAGGGTTTCCTCTTTTTCTTTGTTCTACTTTCCCTAATTCGAACTTAAGGTCCTTTTTTGCATTTTGAAATTGAAATATGAAGCTTAATACCATGAGGGTCTGAATTCTGACATGCCCTAGGTTGACTTTGTTTAAGTCTTCATTTATTTGCATATGCCTAGGTCAAGATTTACGAAAATATATAAGACTTTGTAAGTCTTGGCTTCAATGATTTTAGGTTTTGGTTAAGTATCTAGGGCTTGTGATTTTAATATTAGCATTCATGCCTTTGCCTTAGTGGAGAATGAGGAATGTCCAATGCCTTATGTTTCTTAATAGATTTTGTGAAGGTCAATTAAAATATGAATGAGAACCTTAGTTATCTTTGTAATTGATTTTCAAGAGAATCAATTAAATCCTGGAGAGATAAGCTATTAATTGTTTTGCAAAAGATTTTCTAAATCTTTAATTGCAAAAATAAAATCTAATTGTGAGAATATTAAATCTCCAAACCATGTAAAGCAGGATTAAAGCAATATTTTATAAATTGCTTTAATTTTTGCTATTTTTAGCAAATATTTTGAGAGATATTGTCTTGGTTAGATTTGAGATTCTTGTTGGAGGGATATGATGTTTTTTTTTCTTTAAAAGTAGTTTTAGCCCATTTTCAGAGGTTTGATAGTATGGGCATGCAAAAAGTGTGTTTTTTCTGCTTTTGTGCAGGCTTATTGAGAATTTTTGATACCTTTTCTAGAGCTTTTCTTCTTGAGCTTGGATTAGGGTTGTGGAGCTATTTATCTTGAAGGAAAACTTAGTTTTTCTTCTTCTTAATTTAGATGGTGGTTTGTGCTCTTACATTTTTGAGATTGTAAACTTATTTATACTCAGTTCATATAGATACACTTTTTCAGTTTCAATAAAGCAACAGAGTTCTCCTTCTCATTTCTTGTCTCAGCCTTGTAACAACAATTTGATGTCTTTGTGTTTTCAAGATTGAAGCCTGATATGTCTTGATTTTATGAGTCTTTGCATAGAATTTTATGTTTTTAGGTTGCATGTTGTGTTTAGAAATTTTAAATCTTCATTCAAATCACTGATGAAATCATATAACAATGAGATTGTGAGAGCTATTGTAATAGAGGAATTTTTGTGAGTGATAGAATCTGGATCTCAAAAAATATAGTGAATCATTAGTTAGTTTTAAATTTCATTCTCAGTTATCCTTCTATCCTTTTCCTCAAAGATCACTTAGATTAGGATTATCATTCGAAGAACCAACTCACTCTGGAGATTCCTTGTTTGTTCAGATCACGCACATCTAAAGAAGGTTTCCATGTGTCATTAGATTGTTGAATTTCATATTTAACAGGGTGCAAATCTAATTGATAATAGTTTTTGGCACACCCGGTGGGACCCTGAAAATTAATTTAGAGAAGCTTTTAATGTTTTAAAGTTGTTGTTTGGTGTATGCAGCAGGTTATTTAGCCTTTAAGAGGCCCATTTCAATATACGTGGCGACTCTGGTTCTGTTTTTACATGTTGAATTAGTGCAACCTATGCATGAAAAAATTTCAAACTAGATCAAGTTCTGCACCCTTCGAATATCGAAAGTTGTCCCCACCACGAAGAAGAGGTAGAACAACAAGGAAGTTGTTTGAAACTCCTGCAAGGTTGAAATCAACACCTCCTATTTTCAGCTCTTTAGTTTTATCACCAAGGATCCAAGTTCCAGTATCACAAGCACCACCAATGGCAGGGCCAAGGCAACACCCATTTGCACCTTTTAATGGAGGGAGTCCATTAGACATCGCTCAACATGACGACATCCTAGTTGCAGCTCTTAGAAGTCTGCCATACTTCACCGGGGAGGATGACACAACACTGGTTGAGCATATTCGTGATGTAGCCACCCTATGCTTAATTCATGACATCATGCAAGAGAATGTCATGTTAAGACTCTTGGCTACATCACTCAAGGGGAAAGCATTGCAATGGTTCAGAGGTCTCGCAACCAATTCAATTGTGACATAGGATGCATTAGGTAATGGTCTGTATCAATATTTTGTTGATAAATCTGATAATCTATCTTTGTTAGAGCAATTGAGCACCATTCAGATGGTGCCACACGAGTACTTGGCCAATTTCAACTACTGATTTTAGAGAACCTAGGACAAAATTCCTGCAATGGTAAAACCTTTACCAACTCATGCTTTTTTGTTTTACTTAAAATCCTTGAATAGTAAGATTTTGGTTATGACCCAATCTATGGGTGGTCATACACTCCCTAACGCTTATGACATCGCCATTAGAGCAGAAAATTGTCTCATCCAAGTTGGAGACATAACCCCTAGACCTCCTATGCCTTTGTTTCTAGAAATACAGCCACCTACCCCTATTGTTGTACCTCCCTTAGTTGTTGTCTTGCGTGTTCCAGCAATAGGTTATCATAACGTAGCCCAAGAGATTGTTGCTCTAGCCCAAAACCAAGAGATTAAAAGTATACTCAAGACCTTTGGGAATGATCTTGTGAGCATTAAGAAGCAAGTCAGTCATGAACATAAGCCTTATCAAGCCACTTATCAGTAGAACTAGCCTAATAGGCCTACCTTTCAGAATGATTACCAAGGCCAAAGGAAGACTTTTAACCCTAGGCCATTCCAACCATACAACCCAACACATAGCCAGTTCATCAAAGGAACTTGTACCTCAAAATAATATCACCTAGGATTGCGATTGGTGTTATCCATGCAATCAGCCCCATAACCAATCAGTATGTGCTAATGGTATGAGAAATCAGGCTTTAATGGTCCAAAATAGCTATGTTGGTTCAGAAAGTATTGCAAATCAGAATCAAGAACAACAAGATAATGTGGAAGTAGCCTTGTCAAACTGGAAGAGCTCTAAATTATGTGGCATGAATGGTCAAGATCAACAAAATTCTTTCATTTCAGCCAATACCAAATGAAAAAAGAGAGCTATGGATTTGGGGTAGCAAGCTGGAAATTCACAATAGTAGCCTACAAATAGTAAACAACCCATTTCATCATCAAATGTTAATGCTGCAGCGCAACCTAAGGTGCAGCTTTTACAAAGAGGCCAAGAGATACCCAGCAAGGAACAATCAAAGATGCATTTGCAGCCTTTGTAGAGGCAAAATGATGCTACTGTCACAACAAAGCAATAGAAGGTAAATCCTACTTCATTTAATATTGTTGAGCATCTCAGGAAAGCTACTATCAGTATGTCTGTATTAGACACTTTGCATATCCCAGGACATAAAAGTTTGTTGCAAGATGCCTTAGCTGAGCTGTCTATTTCTAACAATACTAATCAAGGATTTGCTAAATTTGTGCTTGCAAATGATCTAGAGGTTAAGAACAACCAGAAGAATAAAGAAGTAAAGCCTCCCCCATTTTATTTAAGTTTGATTATTGGCAATAATATTGTTCGTAACTATATGATTGATTCTGGTGCCAGTAGTTCATTCATGCCTAAGAGTTTGGTCGATAAGTTAGGTCTTATTTATGAGCCTAATCCCCAAAAAGGCATAGTTCAATTAGATGGGTCTGTTGTTAAAGTTGTTGGTATAATTAGGAACTCGACACTTACCTTGCATGCATCCTCGAGCTTTGATATTCGTCAAGATATACATGTTATCGATTTTCCAAAGACCATATTGAACCATATTCCCTGAATCCTATAAATGCTAACCTCTACGCCACCCCTATACTGGAGGAGCAAACCATGACCTTAGACTGTAGCACCCATATAGAAAGTATGAATCTAAATGAATGGGCAGCCGAAGATCACGAGCTTGATCCTTTCAAGCACCCAAATGAGATAGGATTAGGAGTCTATATGATTCGTGAACCTGATTTTGATATGCCTAATCTTTGCAAAGAGGAGAAACATTCTGTAGAAACAAAAGATAAGCTTTGGAAGCTTTATTTTGATGGTTCGAGAAGCAGTATAGGTGCCAGAGGTGGAGCTATGTTGATTTCACTAGAGGGTGATAAATATTTTCTAGCTTGTAGATTTTCTTTCAGCTATTCAAATAACACAAATGAATATGAAGTGTTGGTACACGGCCTAGAGTGGGCCCAAAAGAGAGGTATCAAATGTTTATGCGTTTATGGTGATTCATAGCTAATAGTAAATTAGGTCAACAATCTAAATGCTGCAAAAATGACTTGCTTAAAAAATATAAGCATTGTGTATGGGATTTAATGGAAGACTTTGATGCTTTTAACATTGTTTCAGTTCCTAGAAATCAAAATAAACATGTTGATAGGCTCACTGTCATAGGAGCCCAATTTGACATTCTGAATGAAATTCATAAGGTAGAGGCATGTCAATATGTAAAAATAGTGGTCAAACCTTTCGTGCCTGACAATAATGTGAGTTGGCAGGTTTTTGACAGCGATGAGCAAATTGTAAGTTTTTTAATTGCTGAAGTTGAGTTTGTAGATGGAAACTAGCAAAAGTGGCAGCAACAGTATGACAACCAGATTGTGCAGTTGAAGACAAACAAGCTGCAAAAGGTTTGGTGACCTTGGAATCTGTGTTCAACTTAGATGACCAAGTACAGAAAGACAAGTGCACCCTGACTGTTAAAGAAGAACACTATGAAGTGATTGAAATCTTCAAAGGAAAGCTTCTCAAGTTGGGAAAGGTATGTAATAAAGAGGAACATCAAGTATTTATTCTGTTATGCCAAAAATTTAGTGATGTTTTTGCTTGGGAGTACAAGGATTTGAAAGGTTTTGACCCCAAACTAGCCCAACACACTACTGAACTAGAACCGGATGCAAAACTAGTAAGGCAGAAACAAAGACCTCTTAACCCCAAATTAGAACACCTTATGAAGGCTGAACTGAATAAATTAGTTGAGAGTGGTATTATTTTTCCTATCAAGCATACTTCTTGGGTGTCAAACTTAGTTCCAGTTAGGAAGAAAAGTGGGGAAATCAAATTATGTGTCGATTTCCGAGATTTAAATAAAGCTTCACTAAAAGACCACTACCCACTCCCTTCCATGGAGCAAATTCTGTAGGTATTTTTTGGTTCTGACATATTTTCTTTCCTAGATGGTTACTCATGTTACAACCAAATTCTGGTAAAATAAGAGGATCAATTTAAGACAACATTTACAACTAAGTGGGGCATAATGGCTTACAAAAGAATGTCTTTTGACTTATCCAACGCTAGAGCAACTTTTCAGCGAGTGATGGACATGGCTTTTCACGGCCTCATGAATAGGTTCATTCTAGTATATTTAGATGACATTACTATTTTTTCCAAAAATGCTAATGAGCATCTTGATCATTTAGAATAGATTTTTCAGAGATGTAGAGAGTTTGGGGTGTCTCTCAACCCGAAGAAGTGCATATTTTCTGTACACAAGGGTAAAATCCTTAGACATATTGTTTCAAAACAAGGTATTTCTATTGACTCTAAAAGAGTCTCTACAATTCTTGAATTACCTTTACCAACTCACAAGAAACGATTGCAAAGCTCTCTTAGAAGACCTCTCACTTCTATGCTTAAGAAGAATATGCTCTTCAGCTGGACCAAGGAGGGTAAGAGAAGTTTTGAACAAATTAAGGAAGCCCTTGCAACTGCCCCTACCCTCATTAATCCAAATTATGACAGAGATTTCATTCTTTATGCGTTTGAAGGAGTTGATACTATTTCTACTATGCTTTGCTTGCAGAATGATGAAGGTTTGGAGCAAGCTGTGGCATTTTTCAGCTAGGTATTACATGATTATGAGGTAAAGTATTCTTTTGTTGAAAAGCATGTTTTTGCTGTTGTAAGAAGCCTAAAAAATTTTAGACATATGCTGTCAAATAGAAAAATCCACTTGCTGGTTGCTCATTCAACTATCAAGGATTTCTTACTTAACAAAGATATTAATGATAAATGTGTTGGTTGGATTACCAAAGTAATGGAATTTCATGTTGATATTAAGGTAACTAAGCTCGTTAGAGGAAAGGGTTTATGTAAAAAAATTGAAGACATTAGTTTAAAAGTAACTGAAAATGTTGACAAGGTACTAAACAATGAGGATATAGTTGTTGTTCTAGTTTCTGCTGCTACTTGGTTGCAACAAACTGGTGAGTGCCCCAAAGACTTAGATAGAGCAAAAAGAAGGTATTACAGGTTGCAGGCTATTCCTTTTGCAATTATTGATGGCATTCTATATAGGATACTTTCAAGGTGTTTTATTAAGGTGCATTAATCCTAATCAAGTTGATAAGATTTTAGCAGAATTTCATGATGGGCCTTCAGGAGGCCACTTTGCTACCAGAACAATAGCTCTAAAAATTATGCAAGCTAGTTATTACTAGCTAGATCTATTTAAGGATGCTATTGCTTGGGTCAAAAAATGTGAAAAATGTGCTTTGTTTTTGGGAAAACAGAGGCTTGCAACTCTTCCTCTACATCTAATTCAAGTGGAACAACCCTTTGCCAAGTGGGGCTTAAACTTTATTGGGCCAATCAACCTGCCTTCAAGCATGGGCCATAAGTGGATACTTACTACCATAGATTATTTTACTAAATGGACTGAGGCAGTTGCTTTAAAGGAAGCAAATGAGATTTTTCTGCTTGATTTTTATTAGGACTTAGTGTTAAGATTTGGTGTTCTAGATTCGATAATTTCTGACAATGGTTTGGCTTTTATCGATTTAAGGATTTTTGATTGATCAGTTAGAAATAAAATTTATTTGAACATGACTTCTAATTATTATCCATAGGGCAATGGTTAGGTTGAATCTACAAATAGGAATTTGATTCGGATAATTAAGAAGACAGTTGAGGACAATCAATGGACATGGCATGAAAAGCTGAAGTTAGCTCTTTGGGCTAACAGGGTGACTCCTAAAAGGGCCACTAGTCATTCTCCTTATGTACTTGCTTATGGTAAAGAAGCTAAGTTACCTGTTTCTATTGAGTTGCCGACTTTGAGTTATGTTAAAGAGCTGGAATTGTTGAATGAGCAACCTCTTGAGGTAAAATTTTCACAATTGGTAGAACTTGATGAGACTAGGAAAGAAGATTTAAAGTAGCTTGAGATACATCAAGCTCAGATGAAGAGTTCTTTTGAAAAAAGAGAAAGACCATGAGAATTCATTATTGGTAATTTGGTCTTCAAGTGGAATGAATATAAGAGCATACCTGGATGACATTCCAAATTCAATGCAATTTGGGACAAGCCTTCTGTGATCACAGAGTGCAAGGAGCACAATGCTTTCCAACTTTCTAAGTTGACTGGAGAGGTGTTGTCTATCCTAGTTAATGGGATCCACCTCAAACATTGCCTCTAAGATAAGTTCTATCTTGTAAATAAGTAGAATAGTATTGAAAATAAGTGTGTTACGCACATTTCTTTTCAGTATTTTTCTTTTCCCTAAGCGTTGTTGCGCATGTTCTGTTGGCCATCAGGGCCTGTTAGTTTTTTTTTTACATTGTTTCATTTTATTTTGTTGTTGTTTGGAGTGTTGTTCAATTTTTATGAGTCTCATGAAGGGGCATATTTGACTCTGTGCCCAATGGAGTTTTTCAAGGCAATTGATTTATGCTTAGCTGGCAAGCATTTAGCAAAAATTGCCAAAATGTTACCAAATTTTCGCTACAACTCAATTGGTGGAGCTGATTAAATATTGTTATATTTGAAAGTGAAAGATATAGTTATTTTTGCATATGCTTGAGTGTTGTGTGCACTATATTTTCCATTATTAAGTGATAGTTATGCATTGCAATGAGGAAACTGAGTTTCAAGAGTTGCCATTCAGTATTTCACAATCAAATGGAGTATAGAATTGAGCATAAAAATGGTAAAGCATGACTGAATGCTTTCATCTATTTCATAAAGTAATTCATATTTACAAGGTTTCATTTGATTGCGAGAATTCAAATGATGATACAAATTGCATTGAGATGCATTTTCCTTTCAGAATGAAAAGCAGAAAGAGACATTAAATATCCACACAAGCTGTGGATGTAACTGTTAGAATGCATCATAAGCAACATACTACACTATGGAAGATGCATGAAAAGGAAAAATCACATAAGTATGGACATAATCATCATTTCCCATTGTTGATGACTGATACAGAAGTTGTGCACCATCTATCTTCTTCGAGCTGATTGGCCTGTATGAAGGAAAAGAGGGTTGTTAGAGCTCTGACTATGAACATACCTACATGAACCATCAACGATAATGTAGAAAGCTACTGATCATACACTGAAACAATCAAGGAAGGAACAAAAATATGAACTAAAAAGGGAAACATCATCATTACAGGTTGTTTTTATGCTAACATTGTTTGTTTCCATGTACAGGTATAGGCAAAGTCATGTAGCTAATTATCGTTTGAAGACCAAGCATGTGGAGAAAAATAGGCTCCCACAAGGGTAGAGCTCGGCATGCTACCTTGCATACATTACAAGTGGGGCTAAGTAGAGAAGTACTATAAAACTGAAGGAGTAAAGGAGAGTTCATTTTTCAAGCTATCAAGCCAATTGTTCACTCATAGCAATCAAAAATGTTTTCTGAAAGCTATAGGTGAACAGTTAATTTAAATGAGCTAAATCAATTCAATTGAGTACATTCATCTCAAAAATTGTTGCATGGTTTGTATTCTTCTACCATAATATTATTTTTTCATCATGTTCATGATATTATGCAAAGTTCAACAGTGTCCATGCTCATGACAGTGATAATAAACATGCATACATAATGCCTCATTAATAAAGAGCACTATGATAAAGAAAGTGTGTAATAAGTTTCATATTTTTATTCAAGAAAGGAATTATGCATAAAATAGTTTTACATAATGAAAGCATATGGAGAGAGTTTCAAATTTCTATCTGGATGGAGGATTTCAAGATCAATACAATATACAACAGCCAGTTGTTTAATAAAGTGAAGTAAATGATCCAACAAGAAGCTAGTTTCATTTTGGCTAAGATGGAAAATGTGGCATTAAGCAAAATTTATGTACCATTGTGTCTGAAATGGAAGCAATTCAAAGTACATTGTTTCAAAAAGGTTTTTGTATCATTCAACCATGCTTTCAAGGTATAAAAAATGAAACAGAGATGCAATGGGTTTGTTTGCTAAGAATTTCAAAGTAAAGTGAGCATCATCAAGGGTCGAGGTCCAAAAGAGGAAAATCATAGGATGACTATGTTTTCTCCAAAATAGAAAATACCCATATGATGAAAATTAAGGAGCTCAGAATGTCAACAAAATGACATGGTGGGTTGAGCCTAAATTTTGCATGAATATCAAAATATACAAATTGTTGTTTATTTTTCAGAATACCCACATTGGGGTTTTGAATTTAAAGACAGATACTACAATTCTCAATCACTCATGTAAGGGTTTTACATCAAAATGCATATTACAAGCACCATTTGTGCTTTCATGGTGCGACCCAAATGGAGGAGAAGTTCTCAGTTACAAAACCACTTAAAGTATGGAAACCATTTTGAGGTTGTTGTATTTAAATCAAAATCTAGAGATAAAGGATGTGAGGTACAGTGAGAAATTCATAGAAAAAACCCATAATCACATATGCATGGTGTGGCTAGTACTTGGTCTGCATTTCGTTTGTAAAGAAACAATAATTATTTCTTTGTATATAAGCTTCTAAAGCTTTGGTTTGACCAGAAAGAATAATAGAGAGAGTAAAGCTTACCTTGTCATGCCTGTAGAAGAATAGAGAAGTCGCGTCCAAGCTCTTAAGAGCTCTCAAGAACAAGGGTCGATCTCTCTCATGGCGGCCAACAAGAGACAAGGAAAGCATAGAATCAGAGATAATGCATGCATAGGCCGCGGCCTTAGGTCATTCTTGCCCTTGAAAACAATGGGAAAATCCACAAAATATTATGTAGACAACTTACCATGAACAACAATGAAGAATCGACCATTTGAAGTTAAAAATATGAAGTTTCCAAGGCATTCCCAAGCTGCAAAGTCAAGCTTTCATGGTGGTGGTATCTCTTCCCAGGCAAATCCAGACTTTCAAAGTTTAAATGTGTGAAATGATAGAGGATTAGGGTTTCCCCTTTTTCTTTGTTCTACTTGCCCTAATTCAAACTTAAGGTCCTTTTTTTCTTTTTGAAATTGAAATCTGAAGCTTAATACCATGAGGGGCTGAATTCTGACATGCCCTAGGTCGACTTTGTTTAAGTCTTCATTTGTTTGCATATGCCTAGGTCGAGCTTTAGGAAAATACATAAGACTTTGTAAGTCTTGGCTTCAATGATTTTAGGTTTTGGTTAAGTATCTAGGGCTTGTGATTTAATATTAACATTCATTCCTTTGCCTTAGTGGAGAATGAGGAATGTCCAATGCCTTAGGTTTCTTAATAGGTTTTGTGAAGGTCAATTAAAATATGAATGAGAGCCTTAGTTATTTTTGTAATTGATTTTCAAGAGAATCAATTAAATATTGGAGAGATAAGCTATTAATTGTTTTGCAAAAGATTTTCTAAATCTTTAATTGCAAAAATAAATCTAATTGTGAGAATATTAAATCTGCAAACCATGTAAAGCAGGATTAAAGCAATATTTAATAAATTGCTTTAATTTTCGCTATTTTTAGTAGATTTTTTGAGAGATATTGTCTTGGTTGGATTTGAGATTCCTGCTGGAGGGATAAGATTTTTTTTTGCTTTAAAAGTAGTTTTAGCCCATTTTTATAGGTTTGACAGTATGGGCATGCAAAATGTGTGTTTTTCTGCTTTTGTGCAGGCTTATTGAGAATTTTTGATACCTTTTCTGGAGCTTTTCTTCTTGAGATCAGTTTAGAGTTTTGGAGCTATTTATCTTGAAGGAAAACTTAGTTTTTCTTATTCTCAATTCAGATGGTGATTTTTTCTCTTACATTTTTGATCTTGTAAACTTATTTGTACTTAGTTTAGATAGATACACTTTTTCAGTTTCAATAAAGCAACAAAGTTCTCCTTCTCATTTCTTGTCTCAACCTTGTAACATCAATTTGATGTCTTTGTGTTTTCAAGATTGAAGCCTTATATGTCTTGCTTTTATGAGTCTTTGTATAGAATTTTATGTTTTCTGGTTGCATGTTGTGTTTATAACTTTTAAATCTTCATGCAAATCACTGATGAAATCATATATCAATGAGATTGTGAGAGCTATTGTAATAGAGGAATTGTTGTGAGTGATAGAATTGGTTAGGCCCTTACATTGTCATCTCCATGTATGGTTCTGGGGCCCATGGATTGTCATATATGGATGGGATGCCTCTAAAAGAACCTGTTAATGCAATGCACCTTTGTTGATACAACACATAGTGTCTATGTGTCACATGTGTAATGTTCACCCATTAGGGTTGTAGCGTCACATATGTTGACATTTATTCATTAACACATTATGAATTTTTTTTGTTATGATGTAACCATATGTGAGAGAGAGAGAGACATACATGTGTTTGTTTTACTATGCTATGTATTCACACATTACATTACATCTTTTGGTTAGGAAATTAGATCATCATTATATTTAATTAACATACATCCATGTGTGTTTATTAAATTATGATAGCATCTAATTTAACATGCATCCATACATACAACATCCATCACATAATCATACATGAGAGAAAAGAAGAATACATATAAAATGAAGAAAAAAATGATATCAAAATAGGTATCTCATGTATGTATATATATATATATCAAATGTCATGTAAATGTATCATGCCACTATCGTCAAAAAAATAGGTGGTTGTCGTATATATGTATAAATGTTGATACATCAAGAATTATCATAACCCATTTTTTATTGAATTTAAATTAAAATGTGATAAATTGAATTATTGAGGAAATTCAATTTGTTAAATGAAAAAGTTGATATTTTTAAGATGTTTGAAAGAAGTTGACTATCTTTCAACTATGTGATCTTTTGAATTATCTTATAATTTATCATGATTGAATGCTACTAATGAATAGTGTAAGTGCAAGTGTGTGCAAATGTAGGAAAATGGGTTGAAGGACGAGAACATGATTGAGGTACGATCATTTAGCCGGATTAAATGGTAAGCATGATGGAATCTAGGTACACACACCACAAAACGACATGATAGCTACATTTGAAACTTCATATAGAAGATTATAATGACTTGATTTGAACGATTCAATGTTTTAAAAAATAGGCTTGTGAAATGATATACATGTGATTTCTTATCTAATTGTCTATTATGATCTCATGTTTTTGAAATTTAAAAGAAAACGAAAGCATGGTTAAACATATTTGTATGTAATTTAAAAGGCATGCTTGAAGGATAAGAAAACCACTTTATTTAAAAATCATTATTCAAATAAAATAAAAGTTTATTCTTTGCTTGAATGTAATTGAATACTATACTATTATAAAAGTAAAATAGAGATAAATAAATATATATTTCTATATATGTATGTATATATATATGTATATAAATACATATATATATATATATAAATACATACATACATATATATATATAAATACATATATACATACACACACACATATATATGCATGGATATATATAAATATATATATACACATATTCCTTATAAAATTGAATATGGGATCGAAATTATCAAAACAATATTGTTGAATTCAAATAATATCCTAAGGAAGATATTATGAAATAGTGGTCTGCATTCAAATTTTAGTGTGGGGCAGCTAAAATTAATTTCAACTATGGAATGAAATGGCTCCCATAATGGAGTGAATACGGTTTTCCATTTTGGTAGCACGAAATTCTTGGAAGGAATCAGGGAGACTAGTAGTGGTGATGGGGAATCAAGAAGAAGAGAAAGCAAGTGAATCATCTCATCTAGAAAAGTAGGAAAATCCAAGCAAAAGCCACGAACATAGGTAAAAATCAATGTTTGATGTCGTATATGCTTGCTTTATCAGTACAAACTATTCAAATATTTCATTTTTCCCTTTCATTATGTTGATTTCATTCAAGTTGATGGAAAAAAATTAAGATGTCCATTTACTGCAAGTGTATTTGTTTTAGTACTAGGACGTTTTGATTTAAGATCGATCATTTCTTGAAAAATATTGCAAGAGCCTTATTTTCCAACCTTTGTATGCACCAATTTATGCATAATCTTCTATCAACATGATAACCAAATTTGGTTAAGCTCTGTTTGTTTTATTGTTATCACCTAAAATCGATATCTCTTGCATGTAAGTTTTATTAACCTTTTCATGGTTAATCGAATGAATCTGATATTGTTTTATTTTAAATGATTTTTAAATTGTTTATCGCCTCCCTCTAAGGGAAACGACTATTTCTATAATTTTATTCTTCACTGTTTTTGATCTTACTGTCAGCTAGGTTTAGTAGGTATTCCGCACCAAATGGGTGTGAAGGATTCAATAATCATTCACAAAATGATGTATAAATGTCACTCTTATTAAAACATGTCACCTCATTCACCATGAACGAAGGCCAAACGATTATATCGTTCAATTTTATTTTCATTATGTTGGAATGAATTTTATGATCAATTATCAATATTCCATTTGTATACAGATTTAATCATTCAACAAAATGATTCCCATTAATGTTGCTTTCATGTGATGTTCACAATATTTATTTTCATCAAACCTTATTACATGCACAGTATCATTCCTTGAGAATAATAATCAAATTGTTTCATTGCTCGAATTCCATAGAGGTCGATGATCGGTGAGCATAGGTTTTAGCCTTAGATGATGTTAATAATAAAACTAATCAATCATTTGAATGTTAGTTGTTCTTTAGAATGATAGTGGCTTGAATATATACATATCTTATAACCACCACCAATAGACAACACCTAAGTAGACTAGAGCACCTTGGGGTAGATGTTGTTAGAGGGTAGATAGTTGCTAAGGATTAAACTTGTGTTCTTTGAAAGTTACCTTTTGGGATGGGTTATGAAATGGAGTTCAGAGGGTATAGATTTTTCTTTATCCAAAACCTATATTTTGTTGTTGCAACTAAATTTTATGCTTGGTCAAACAATTAGCCCATTATGTATGTATTGATGCAGAGCATCCAGTGGTGTAAGGGCAATCTTGCATCACCCAAAAAATAGTTAAATTTCAAGTTTCTCAATTTTTAGATGTTTTTATATTTTTGGATACCCTTTTTTTCATAATGAAATTCCCAATTTACAGTTTTTAATTTCGGTTCCTGGGTTGAAAGATATGGCAGTTTTAGTTTCCCAGATTTGCACCTGAAAATCTTCTAAGTTAGATTTGAGGCACTTAGAGCTCCCGGATCAGCCCCAAAACTTGCCAAAATCAGCATGGAAAATTTCAAGTGTGTTCTTGACTTGAGACCTTTCCAACGGTTCGAATGGTTTGCAAATCGAGTCCCGGATCAAAGTTATGACCACTGCGAAGTTGGTGCACTTTCTAGAAGATATAGTTGCGAATGCTCTTTTGAAATTTGAACTTCATGTTGTAAATTTTCAGTGCCAAACCGCCTAAACTCAAATTGAATGTTTTTTTTTTGGCTCCAAACTAATGAGGAGCTCTATTTATGGGTGGGTTTCTAATTTTTGGGTAACTTTTTGGGAAATAGCTCGCACATTGCGAAGGGGTTATTCTGTAGCTTTCTGTAACTTGCATGTGTTGTAGAACTTGGGGATTTGAGATCCCCTGCATGTAAGAAGCTCCATTTTTTGAATAATAAAATTTATTCTCTTGTTTGTGGGTTATTTTCTAAGTCTCAGGTTGTGCCTTCATCATGTATGGACTTTATGATAACACTCTTTTCCATTCCTAGCATAGATCTTACATTTTTTTAATCATAGATAGAGATGCATGTTAATGTTTGGGCACACTAGATTCCACCTTGTAGATTGTTCTCTTGCTGAAATTTTCCTGCAAGGTCGGGTATTCTTCAAGTAGGAAGAATTTCAAGGAAGTGTAAGCTTTGTGGTTGGGCATTAGAGTGCTTTAGCCATGTTCTCATCAACTAGAGGAGGTGAGTGTCAAGAGGAAACCTTGAATGTTTTCAAGTTATCAGAGGACTATGATGTAACCTTGATGTAAATTGCATATTGTATTGACTTTGTGGCCCTATGAGCCAAGTCAACTTGGATATTGTAATTGAAATTTGGAAATGAATATATATCATGAATCATATTTTAATTAGAAATGTGTTGATATGATTGAAAATAGGTGCTTAAGTTATGTCTTTTTAAAATTTAATATTCATAATATCATTTGCAATAAATATTTAAGTAAAATTAGAATGGGTTATTCCATTTGGTATTAAAGCTTAGGGTTCAACTCTAGGAATTTTGAGTCCACAATAGCCATGAATAGGGGATAGTCGACCCTTGACCAAATTGAGGTTGTCCTAAGGATTGACCAAACCTAGATTGAATGTAGGTATGGGAAGGTCTAAGCTAGGAAGAGAGAAAGGGAAGACCGCTAGGACCTCGAACAAGAAAGTCATAGTGGAAGAAAACACCAAGACTAAGGTTCAACCCAAGATTCTCAATGATGAGACTCTAGCTCAAGCCCTCACTCAACTTAAGTTGGAGAGGGGAAAGGAGATTGAGGAGTCAAAGTAAACTCCTAAGATCAAGAAGCTTTTTACAATAAGAGATTGGTCTCTAGGGTGTGGACCAAACACACCCTTACTAACTAAGGAGGAAAAGGAGAGACTATGTGCTCAACGCTCCTCTGATAAAATTGATGTAAACTCTAATGAGGACGCAAAGGAGTTTCCTCTCTTTGAGAATGAGAAAACTAACTAATGTAAAAAAGAAGTTGTTGTAAATAAGGTCCTATTGACCCACACTTAATACAAATAAAGCAAGATGTTATTTTTGATGTGTTCAGTTGAAGAACTCAAACATGTTTTATTGTGCATGAGTGTATATTTCTTTAATGAATAAGTGATATATGCGTGTGTATAAGAATGTTTACTCATAGAACCCATTGTTAAGTTACGATTGACGTGAAATGTGATGTAGGTCGGGTGTGAGTTGGTATGGTGACAACTAGATAAGAGAGAAGTAGTAGTGAGTCAGACAATAGACCAAACAAGAGGTTGGAATAGATTCTAGAACTTTTGAATAGGAAAGAAGCTCGTATGGACCACATAGAACATGAGGTATAAGTGGCACATGAGGATTGGATCCCCAAAAATGTAGAAGTCAATCAGGGAGAATGTGGTCTAGGAGAAGGCCCTCAAGGTTGAATTGAGGAAGAACTAGGAAAGGATCTTGAAAGAGTAGCACCGTCTAAGTTTTATGGTAAAGCCATCAGAGCAGGAGTTGAAGCATGGATCATAGAGATTGAGAAGTATTTTGGACTCCATGACCTATTTGACTAGACTAAAGTAGCATGGGTTACGTATAGGTTTCAGAAGCAGCTACTTGGTGGGACAATGAAAAGACAAAAAAGAATCTTCAGCTTGGAGAGATTACTTGGGAACTCTTCCTCCAATATTTTAGGAAGATATGGTTATCGTAGCTCTTTTTTTACAAGGTGACAAATTTCCAAAACCTAACTCAGGGGAGCATGACTGTGACCCAATACTAGGAAAAGTTCACTAATCTACTAAAGTATGTGCCTTAGTATCAAGGAGACAAACATTTCCATATCCAAAAGTTCATATTGGGACTTAGATCCCGCATTGGAGTACAAGTGGACATCCATGATCCTCTCACCACGAATGAAGTCTTCCTAAAGGCCACCAAACAAGAGTAGAAATTGTAATAGTTATCTAATTACTGCAATGATTCAAATCCTAAGTCACAGTTTGGGAACACGAAGTTTCAGAAAGGAGATAAGAACCACCAAATCCATAATCTCAAGAGGGGAAGTGAGTCTAAGGATAAATGTGAAGGTGATAATGGGGGAAAGATCAAGAAGGTAAACAACAACAAAATCAAAGATGACCAAAAGAAAAAGGGCTTGAAAGAGGACAAGCCAAGATGTCCCAAAGGGCCTTGCGATGGGTGTTATACTTGTGGAGGTGATCATTATTCCTCAAATTATTCACAACGATTGAAGTCACAAAGGGAAGGGAACTATCAACAATCTCAACATCATTAGATCCATGTTGTAGTGGATAACAAGCACGAAGGGTATTAGGCTTCACCAATGTAGCTGATAGGTAAGCTCTATGGCTGAACTATCTCTATTTTAATTGATACTAGGGCTACTGAATGTTTCATAGACCCTAGAGCAATATCCAAGATACCTATTAGACCTAGATACATGGAAAACTCATGGAAATTATAGTATGAAAATGAGCATAGTAGAGGGTAGATACTTGTCTCTTTTGTAGTGAGTTAGAGCTTCCAACCTTCCAGACCTAGGTCAACCTGTATGTGGCACTCTTAGGCTCATACAATGTAATTTTGGGGATAAATTGGTTAACTGAGCATAAGTCTATAGTGAACTATGAGGATAAGGTAGTTAGTTGTCTGGTTGATTATGGGAACCTAGTTGAGATCGATGGGATGCAAAGACCCGTTAGCACTTTGACAGATCTCTACTATGCAACTCAAAAGGCTTGTCAAAAGGGATGTGCTATTTATGTTGTGCATATCAGTAACCCTGACAATAAGGAATTGTATTTAGATGACTACCCTATTCTCAAGGAATTCCAAGATATATTCCATGATGAAATCATGAAGTTACCTCCTAGGAATTTGAATTCTATATTGACCTAGTATTGGGAGCTAAGCCTCAATCCAAAGCACCATATTAAATGACCACCACCAAACTCTATGAATTGAAGGCCCAGTTAATGGAGTTGTTGAACAAAAGAGCTCATAAGACCCAGTGTGTCTCTTTGGCAAGCACTAGTTATCGTTGTGAAAAAGAAGGAAGAAACCTTGTGTCTGTGTATAGAGTATCAGATGTTGAAGAAGGCAACCATCAAGAATCAATATCCACTCCCAAGGATCAATGAGTTGTTTGACCAGATAAAGGGAATGATAGTGTTCTCCAAAACCAATCTCAAGTTGAGATACCATCAATTAAGAATAAAGGAAGAAGATATTCTGAAGAATGTTTTTTGAACTCGGTATGGACACTGCGTGTTCACTGTGGTACCTTTTGGTTTGACCAATGCACCTGCAACTTTCATGAATCTCATGAATAGCATATGTAACTAAGGAAAAATTCAAGTTAGCAATATAAAGCATAAACTAAATAAACCCTAGCTAACAATGAAGCACAATGGAACATAAAAGCACAAACAAAAGAACAATCTTACCAAAACCTTCATTCACTCCATGAATCACCTTCATCTCCCCTCTCCATTTTGCTATAAATAGTGTTTTCCTTTAGATTTTTTTATGAGCAAATATGACCTATGACAAAGACCTTAGCAAAATATTGAAGGATTGTACACAACAATTGCAAGTGTACTCAAAAATTTGCAAACATGAAGTTGACATTACCCTTTTATAGAAAAGTCAATTTTGGATGAATTTCCAGGATTGTCAGTTAAAAAATGCCCTAAGATGAAAGGTTGGGATTGAATATGACAAATAGTAATTAGGGTTAGGGAAACATTAGGGTAAAATTTGAAATGGAGGGCTATGATTTAATTTTAGAAAAAGTAAATCAATGGACAAGAATGCATGTGACAAGAGGATATTGGGCACAAAAAAAGAGATTGCTAGAGAATCAAATAATAATTTAAAATTATTTGATTTATGAGGCATAATTGACCTTTTGAATTAAAAATAAATTTAATTCAAAAGTGGTGGGACCGGGAAAGTAAATAATGATTTTTAATTATTTACTTGGTGGGAAAGTGGGAATGAGAATTTAAATAAATAATTTTATTTAAATTTGGAGGAAAAGATAAAAGAACAATTAAATAATTAATGAGAATTATTTAATTTTAGAGGAAAGTATAAAGTGAATAACAATTAAATGAATTGGGAAATTTATTTAATTATAGAGAGACATAGGGAATTAGTGACGTATTTAAATAAATAAATGTAATTTATTTATTTGAATAATCAAGAGGAATAAATGGTATGAATTAATTAAATAATTAAGAATGATTTAATTAATAGTTGAATTTGGACTATAGGGCATAATTAAATATTTTAATTATGTTGAGAGGAAATATGGCAAGACATAGAAAAATAGAGCTCACAAGCATAGGTTATTTTTATTTGTCTACATTTTTCCCCTCTTTGTCATGAGGTAGTTTATTGCATTGTGACAAAGAAAATTTAGTTCAAGATATGCCCTAGCATAGGTGTGGACGATCCATGCCCCCTTGGGAGAATTTGCAAATTTTGACAAGGTGTCGAAAAAATTGGGAAAGTGTCTCAATAAGTCAATTTGATGGCCAGAAAAATGATGGTGAAGTCAGTTTTGAATTTTGACAAGTTTAGGGCAGGAAAAAGTGTGGTCAAACATGCCATAAGTTGTGTCCAGTTATAAATCCTAGGTCAAACCCAAATTTTGACGGGGGTATAAATAGGAATTGGGCAAGTCAAAGGCTCATTTTGCACATTTCAAGTTTGAAGATTAGGAGCTTTGGGTGAGAATGGAGTGTGTTCCACGCAGCGAACACAAATCCTATTAAGTGTGGACATTCAGATGGTCGGAGGGTGCAAGAGACTTGGTGAGTGTTGGCCTCCTACAATGACTTAACAACTAAGCCCTTAAAGATGTGGTTCAAAGATTGGGCATCTAATTTGAATAGCTATCTTAATCATCATGAAGGTTTATTTAATTTTCAACCCAGGAACGTAGAATTGAAATGGGTCGGCATGGTATGTGCATTAGGAATTCATAATAACCATATTCATCCTACAACTAAGAAATACATATTGCTTAAAGTAAATTGCTTAGAAAGAAGTAACACAAGTACTGAACATTAACCAACAACTATAGTAAGCTGAAGTGCATGAGAGAAATGAAAATATGAGAAAACAAACAAGAAACTACTCTGTCTACTTTGGTTGTAGGTACAGTCATAGAATGGAATTCTAGTGGCTGTAGGAACAAACAATTGCCATATTCATAACTATTTGCTAAACAAAAAAGTAATAACTGAGCTAAAGGATGGAATGCTCACCAAGTGGGCCCCCTTGGATGAGTATCCCTTAAGACAAACTCAGATGCAACAAACTTATAACTTCATTTTATTCATTGAAAAGTATGATTACAATAGAGAAACATAACTATATTATTGAAAAACTAAGAATGCAAGTACAACATTAGATCAATCAACCTTCTGAGAAGGAGCATTCAAGTCTTATTTATAGAAGAAAAAACTACTAACTAACTACCTAGCAAGGTGGTCAACTCCAATAGATTAGGAGGATGCCACTTTATGAAAAGCATAAAAAGTGGAAAGGAGGTTATGCATGCATGGAATCTGGTCAAGCCTATTTTCCTTAATGTAGATCTAGCATAACGATAACTCCTATATTCACTCAAAAAACTATTATGACCATTTAAAAGGTAGTTACAATCTTTGATTTGAACTAGGAATTTCCCTCCATTGACCTTTGAATGATCACCTTTTTGACCTTTATGGAAAACGAGCAACTTGCAGAATCTTCTTCAATTTTGTAGGCTCTAATTATATCTACATGACAACATTAGCACGCACAACAATTGCATATCTATAACTATCTTAAAGTAACATTCATTAATCCATATGTAAAATTAACATAGATAGTTCACATATCATGTTAATGTCATTTAAAAGTTACAAAGATAATCTTATTCCCAATGTCTACAGTTTTGAGGAAATAACATGAAAATTTCAACATCCAAGTATCAAATTCTATGACAAAAACAACAAATGGATAATAAACTCTATCAAAATTGAGCCATAAATTGGACTCATCACTCCCCCCAACCTAAAGCTTTGTTGGTCCTCCAGTAGAGGAAGAGTTATTCCTTTGCTTAGCCAATACCCTAAAATTTGCAACTGTCAGTTGTCCCACATCAGTTCTTGCAGTGTTTGAATTGGGATCTCAATAGAACCCTTGCTTACTATCCAACCTATTCCATATTTTCCTTTCTACAATTATATCATACTAATAATACCTAAAATTTGGCACATGCCATAATAGGGTAGGTGGTTGAAAAGTTAATCAAAGCCAAAATTTTGCCTTCATTCTTCCAAGTTGTATATATCTATCAACTCTTTTGCATGCTAGAGCATAGTTCTATAGAGAGTGAGGTTCAACTTGTTTTAACTTAGTAGTTAGACTCTTCCACCTCTATGACAGATATCCCATTACAAATTTCCCTGTAGTTTCTGCTACCTTCTCATATTCTTTGTAAGATACTTCTCTCATAGGAAGGATCCTTCTGCTATAGCTTGGTCGATAAAGAATTATATGCCATTCCTAGAAAATATCTCCAGGGTTTCTAGATTCAGCCCTGATGGGAAAGGGAGTGTTGGATTCTATTTACTTATAAGTCCTGAATTGTTGTCCCCAACTAATTTCATTCTGTATCTAGGACATAAATTCCCTTAATTGGAGATCCCCAACATACAACAATGGATTCCAATCATGATCATGGGACACAACATAATTATGCAAATAGATTTCTCACAACACATTTTTCACTTTAGGAGGAGCAATCTGATAAGCCTGGAAAAATTCAAGAGGAGTCTCAATGGAAGGATTCAAACCTGAAATGATCCTTGACAGTTTAAAAGAAATATTCCTCTCCTTCAAATATAGAACATAGACTCTTGGAGGAGTCTTGCACTCTAACATCTGAGGCACTAAGGATAGTACATTGTTCGCCTTTTCCTTTAAGGTAACAATTTTTTCATATTCTTTTCTTCAATCTTTGCATCTTTCTTTTTAATCTCCTCCTTTAGCCTATGTTTCTCCTTTTTCCATTCTTCTTCCCTCCTTTGCATCTCATTCCATAGGTTCATGGCTACCATTTTCCATGAGAAATTAGAGGGTCTATGTATTCCTACCAAAAGATTTCCTGGCACCAATTCTTGCTCTTCATATGGCACCAACTGCAAGGATTTTGATTGTTCACCCAGTTTTAGTTATAGGAATTCTTGTTCTTGTTGTAGGAACTCCTAATTCTCATCATACTCTTGACTCTCAACCTATTCTATAATGACAACAAGCTCTCCCAACCTTATATTTTCCTATTCCTCAAAAATGTCCTTTTCCTCAACATTCACCTACTCCATTCAGGCTTCTCTATCCTCTCGTGATGTTCCTTGTGTCCTAGGGCTTCCCTTTGGAGGCACACCAGTGGTTGGCCCAACTGGTCTTGATTTTCTAGGAGGGATTTCATGTTTTTCTTTGGCTACAGGAAGAAAAGTGTCAGCCTTCCATTTCTTAGAGCTTGGCACTTATTTTTCTTTCATTTTCTCTTTAGCTTTTTCCTTCCTCATTTCTGCCTCTTTATTTTGTGCCCTAGTTCGAATTAGGGTTTCAAGAGGAATGTCATCATCAGAGTCTAAAGAGGAACTATATTTTTATGAATATTTTGTCTCAGAAGAACTAATCTCTATAGTTTTCTCAGCTATTAGATGGTTTACATTAGGGCTTGCACCAGAAGTTGAGGCTCTAGGAGTGTCTTCAAAAACACTCACTCTCCTACTAACCCTACGAGGTTGAGGAAAAAACCTAGGTCACAAATGCTCTGGTATAAATTGATCAAAATTTAAAAATTCCTCCCAAGTCATATCAGACACATCATGCAGATATTTCTCTACTAATAATTTGATCAGACAATAGTAGGAGACATAATTATCCCTACCTTTTTAGGTTTCAGCCACCATGATTGAAAGAAGATGACATAACACATTTGGCACGTTCATTCTTCTCCCATGCCTCGTATGATTCAGGAGTTTGAAGTGCACAAAATGTAGGTTCAATTGGCAGCCTTCATAAGTAATGTACTTCACAATGTGGAAAAATACTTGCTTCCATGACTCAGGCATAGAGGTTCTCTTTGCACCTTGGTTGTCCACATCCAATGGAGGGTCACCAGGTTTAGTAAATTTATCCCTAGCTAACCTTGCATCTCTGGTAGCAGGGTAATGCTCACCATCAACAGGAAACTCTATCACCTCTACAATCCTCTCTTCACTAGTTATTACCTCCAACCCTTTTACCATGGCCTTTCCTTCAGAAAATGTTTATGCAAATTTCAATGCAATGTCTTCTTGTTATAACCATTAAGCTTTAGGAAATAATCTAACGATCCACAATTTTTGAACTTGACCTACGAAGGTGCATCTTGAAATACTACATAATGAACCATGGGTGCATTTCTAATTAACGGACCTCCCATTGTTTTAGCTGTCTGTAATTAAGCGAGCACTCTAAAAGGTTTCCATTCCTACAATATTTGTCTGAAAGCAAATTTCTCCTCCTGCAACGTTGTTGAGTTCACAATGCCAATGTTGCATGAATTTTACCTTTTTGGCGACTTAGGATTATGACCGAGGAAATAGAGACAATAAGGAATAATAAATGAAGGATACAATCAAGAAAAATTGCAGTGGTTTGGTGTCATCTCACACATGCAAGCTGTCACCTCACTCTATCATTCAAATTATCTCAATTTAATTTTTGGTGACATGGATCAATATGGACTGACACGTGGACATGTTATTCACACCCCCCAATCTAAATTTGAGAATGTGTCCCCACATGCAAGGTGGTAATGACAATTTGAAAGGGTAGGGGACAATTAAATGCTATGGAGAACATCTACATTAATGTACAATAATTAAATAAATGTACTAAAAGATAATTAAGATGTAACAAATTGATGTGCATGTACCTGAATTCTTGGAATATATATTGCAAATAATATTGAGAAAGTATCGGTCACCTTTTAAGAAGTTAGTTGAACTATTAATGAAAGTTGAGATAGAATGAAGTGAAGTTATGGAAGAATGATGTAAGAGAGAGAAAGGTGGAGATGGATGGGAGGATAGGTGGATTAATGAAGAAGTGGACTCCAAAAAAATTGGAGGTCTTTATTATGAAGTGATTGCATGTGTACTTAGATTAGTTAGAAGGAGGGACACTAGGTTCACTTCCTTCAGCTGCAAGAAGTTCAGAGGTTGGGTGTTGGTTAAATTGTTAAATGAACTCTTCCTTGGACGTTGGCCTGTGATACAACCTTAAACGATGACTGTTCACCAGAAGTTTGAATCTGACAAGGTCAATGGTGGTGAGTTTTATAGCTCCATTGGGAAAGACTTCTGCAACTTTGTACGGTCCCAACCATCTAGTCTACAATTTTCCTACATTATCTTGATACCTTGAGTCATAAAGGAGTGACCAATCACTAGGCTTAAACTTCTTGTCCTTTATGTACTAATCATGCCATTTGATTCTTTGATTCTACACTACCTTAGTGTTATGTAAGGTTGTCTTTCTCATCTCATCCAAATTATTCACCTACAAAATTTTGTCCTTTTGTGCCTTAGAGATATCCATCCCTAAGTCTAGTGCAGTCCTAAGAGTCATGCTAAAATTCAATGGGAATCGTAGTTGTCTTCCCATATAGTAATTCAAAAGGAGTGAAGCCTGTGGTTGTTTTCTAGGTGGTTAGATAGGCCCAAACAACTTTTGGTAGCCTGTTTTCCCAATCCTTCCTATGGATAGCCACTATTTTGGTTAGAATGGCCTCAATTTCCCTGTTGGTCACCTCAACTTGGCCATTGGCCTAGGGATGATAAGGGGTTGACTTCTTATGCCTCACATTGTATTCATTAACCAATGCTATAACAAGGGTTGATATAAATTGAGCCCTTTGATCAATAACTATCTCCCTTGGAACTCCATAATGAGTGAAAATTTTCTCATAAAGAAATTATGTAACCTTATTACCTCTTGCATGCTTCATTCCTTTAACTTCAACCCACTTGGTTCTATAATTAGTGCAAACAAAGATATAGGATTTACCATTTGATGGAGGATCAATGGATCCTACAAAATCTAATCCCCATTTATCAAATGGAGTTATTACTACCTGGGGGTAAAGAGGCATCTCATTAGATTTGGTTGGCCGGCCCATCCTTTGACATCTATCACACTTCCTTGTATATTTCCTTGCATCCTTGTGGAGTGTGGGCCAATAATATTGATGCAAGAGAATGCTTAGTTCTTGGGATACTTGCATCAAGCAAAACAATTTTCTTTCATATTTTGTTCTTGTTTAGTTCTTACTCAGTTCATGTTGGTGGATTCATCACATTTTCTCACTAGGCCTTATGGATCTACATTTTCATTGTGTACATGTTCATTTCCTTATTCCAATATTCGAGCATGATTGGATCTTTTTCTGGCAAGTTATTGCTTCTGAATTTAGTGGCAATTTCTTGAACTGGCACCAAAATAATTTCAAACCTAACAATTAATTTGATTGTTCGCCGATCATCCCTGTGACTTGTGGATCTTAACGATGTGATTCAAATTGTTCCATGGAGTGTCCCCAACCTTAATTATAGGACCACACTTCATCCTATGCATTCACCGAGGAGTAACTCAAATTTGAGGCTGACCTATTCATGCACACATTACATTTTCTTTCATTAGAGATTGCAATAATCTTTGGCCAACACAGATGATTCTAGATCTCAAGATGTGATATAAATCATTTTAATAGATCAGATGGAAGGAAGATTAGAGACAAATATGATTTGATATGTAATATTTTTTCTCACATTAAGGAGCATATATGAATATTGTATTTTGAACATGTTATATCAGGCCTGTGAGCCGAATATGTAATCCCAGATGTTGTCAGCCGATTGTAATCATGATTTCTATTAATGAGCATGTTTTAACCTACATTTTCCTCCATGTTCCATGCTGCTTCTATTGTGCTACTCTTGTTGCATGGTCTGGATTGTTCTCTTTGAGGACCCTCCTATCATGGCTATGCTAGATTAGTATTAGAGCAAGATTCAATCCGTGTGAGGTTGTCAAAACTTGCAGAGTCCTATTGAGGATTTTTTGTAGGGTGGTGGATTGAGGATCCAACCTGTATCTTCAAAGGAATTGTGTAAATATGGTGAGAAGAAGAAATGTTAGAGGAAATGGAGTGCATGGAAATGCAGACCCAACATTAATGGAGATGTTGAGAGGAATTGCTACCAGATTAGATGTAGTTGAAACAACCCAGAGAAGAGGTCAACAAGTTGATGATGTGAGTGATGAAGAGGTAGAAGTACAAGAAGAAAGAGGAAGAGAAGATCAATCTAGCTTGGATCAGAGAGAAGATAGGTTCATAAGAGCCCTAACTAGAGCAAATACAAAACCATATTTCAATCCACTAGATTATAATGGTAAATTGGACTCAAATGAATTGCTACATTGGATAACAAAAATGGAAAGGTATTTCAATATTGAGGGTACCACTAAAGATAAGAAGGTGATTTTTTCTTGTACAAAGTTGAAAGGACATGCATCCCTTTGGTGGGAACACTTGTAGACATATAGACAAGGAAGAGGAAAAGAAAAAATAAAATCATGGGTGTTGGTTTGTTTTTTTTATTACAACTAGGTTTGTCTTCTAATCTACCTATGGAATTGCCAATTCTAATCAAGGGCATCTCGAAGGACCTGGACCAACTAATGAGGACGTTAAAAAGCCTCCTACACTTTAGGCTCTACAAGACCCGAGAGGGTGATCCCTTAATGCTTTTACAATCTTTTCACTATTATCATAAACAACATTAACAACAATAGATAATCTCATTTAATAGCTCAACATAATAGGATAATACTGAATAGAATTGGTTATTCATCAGTAATATCAACTATTTGGAGCATGAGCTAACTACAACACCTAGGGATTTAAAATGATTTTGAATTTATAAAACATTTTTGAGATGCACTAAGCTACAAGATAAATCAGTGCCTAATTCTGGGCCATGGAGTCAAACACATAAAAAGAATTCATCAATAAATGACATTCAACTAGTGGATTTAAATTGTTAATGCCTTGCATCAACTATTAGTGTCGTACACCAAAAATCCCACTCCTGTTATCAATCAAACTCTCCTTACCAAATCCAACCTACACACTTGAAATCATTGTTATCTGCTCAAAGTATTTAACCATTTCTTTGAAATAGACCCATAAACAAATAACACAATCTCATGAAATTTGAGATGAAAAACTCAAAGATACTTTGTATTATTGAATTCATATGATTAAACTATACAAGTATGGAGACAATTTGAAGATATTCATGAATGTGCTCACACTTTCATGATTTATTTGCCTAAACTAGTTGTATTTGCTTATGAAATCAAAAAATTACAGCTTATAGACTCAGAACTTGACATTTCTCTATCTACCCCAGCCTCATACAAAACCCAGAACTAGAACTCAATCTTAGAACCTGAATAATGAGAAGAGAAGAGAAGAAATAGAAGAGAAGATTTAGAAGAAGCCCTAAAGTTGATCTGAAGATGCCATCTGGAATCCTCTTCACCGTTGATCAATAGAATGCAAAGCATCTCTCCTCTCTATGTAACTAACTTTTTCCTGCAATCTACCTTTGATGTTAGTTTCCAACCAATAGAAAAAATGCCCATCTGAAAATCTCTTCATTTTACCCAGCTGCATAAAAATTGCCTCTCTACCTGTGAAAATTTTGTTTTTCTGCCCTTGACAATGCTGTTGTATTTTATTTTTCTGTAGTTGCACTTTTATCTCATAGTATGTTAGCCTTTTGAATATAAAGTGAACATAAAACTCACTTTATTTATCTCCTTTGTGCATTAAAATATTTTCCAAGCAAAATAAAATATTTAATCTTATAGAAGGATTTCACCCAACTGCACTAAATATCCATCCCCATATTTTAAATGGCACCATATTTCCTTAAATGTATGATTTAAAATTTTTTTCTCATGAGTATCTAATTTCACTTTACAAAAGTGACATTAGACAAATATATCATCAACAACACAGCTTTACTCACTATTTTAAATAAAACAATGGGGCCAATTAAAATCTTCACTTTATACTTTGTGCTCACACCTTTTAAAATTGAATGAGGCCACCTTTGCAATTTACCTCCATATGGCATTTTATTTTCATCTTGCAAGAAAATATTTTTCCCCTGTTGAGTATTTCCCCTACCAACAAAATATTACTATCAGCCTCCTTCAAAGCTCTTTAAAACTTTTACCAAGTCAATAATTTAACTTTTAAATGTCTCACTTTCTTAAAAGCAACTAAGAACATTAAAAAATCAAGTCATCGCCCCCTTATAAAATTATGCACGTGCACATGGAAATACACCCGCTCGATGAAAATTTTCTCGGGCCCCACCTACCACATGTCACCAGCCCGCAATATCACGATCAATAAAAAGTGAGTACCTTCATCTTGCGGGCTAGCGGGAAACGACCTGGATGTGGCTGAATCTTGCATTCACTTTTCACCGTTGATTTCACTTCCGCATCTTCTGACTTGTTTGTGCCCTAATTTCCTTCGCTTTGGTTTGCTCGAGCTTTGTTCTTTACGGATCATGGTGGCAACTCTTTGTATCCATTCTCATTTGTTGTTTTATGCATAAAATTTATGCCAAAACAAACACCTTCATCCTTCATATTGCAACCAACGCACTCCATCTGCAATTTGCTTAAAAGTTTCTAAGGAATTCTCTATATGCGTAAGGTGAGTGCTCTCCCTCCAAATGCATTTGGGTGAAAATTTCTAAAATATTTGCAAAAAATGCATTTTATATGCATCTTCTGCTATGATGGTGTTCCATGGAAATCTTGCAATTATGGCATGTCTTAAAGAGAACTCCCTCTCACCTGGCACAGTGATTCCTTTATCAGACATATCTCCATCCCTCAGTGCTTTGTTAAGTGCCTGTGTTCATCATGCCTAGTGTAGCAACCTACACCCTCTTCATTTGCTTGGAAGTTAAACAGTTTTTATACATCCTCAATGTCTTTCACTATATCTCAAACAATCATACGCCAGATTTATCCATGCATCTAATGCCTGAGGTCCTTTTTAAATGCCTCCCTCATTGGTTCGATGGCAAAAGAATGTGGAATTTTTCATTATAAATGCCAAGTACATTGCATTTCATTGTGCATATGTTGCGTTTGATGGTGTTCCATCCTCTTAATGCTAGCGTACAAGTTGAAAGTTATTTTTGTTTGAGATTTTTTAAGAGATTCACTATATGTGAAGGCCACTCAATGCCCTATATTTCGATGGGTATGCATACCCCTCCATATGTTGCATAGGCATTGGAGTCTCCTTTGCCTATAGCAAGTGCCAACTATGTCAATTGCATTTGTTTGAAGTTACTACAACCTCCTCAATAAATTCCATTTTGCTGGATATGCGTAGCCATCTCATTGTGCTTTACTGCAAATTTGGCACTGGTGTCTTGTTCATTAGTGCGTGGATTTCCTTCTATATGTTGTGCGTTGGGACTAAAACTTGCTCAAAGGTCTTTTAAAGCCATTTCAACATTTCATTTTGTGCCTTTTTAGCCATTTGAGGCACTCACTAGGGCTATGTTCATTTGGAGATTCATTAAAAACAAACAGACCACGTGCCTTATCTGCTGGTTTATAGTTGCCTCCCATTACATTTACTTAAGAGTTCCTGAAACCCTTGCAAATCAATAGGAACCTGCATAAAACCTTCCAGGAGCTTTTCAATGAATCTATTTTGTATAGAGGCTGTGCGCTTTTCAAGTTGTAAAAGCCCCCTTTTAACAAATGCATTTTGTGCTCTTTCTGCTTTATGGTGTTCCCCTATTTATTGGCTGCAAATTCAATCTCAGTCAAGATCTACATTAAGAGTTTCTCCTTCAAAAGTATTTCCCTGAAAGTTTCCTAAGTCTTTCAAATAAATCACTTTCACCCTTGTGTAATATTCATCTTTTGCGCGGGTTTCTTGAAATTCTTTATTTTCAGCCTTAACCCTACCATACATTTTGTTTTCAATGGTAAAACCAATCATGGATCTCTTCTTTCAATAACACTAATTGTACTACCAGCTTGGCTATCTTGGCCTCTAGGGGATGCATGAAATCTAAGTGGACTCATTCTAGATTATGAACTTGTTCCTTATTCATGATTTTTTCTGACATTTTGCCCACAAATAGTTCATATTTGACCCTGTCATTAACATGAATATCAAGCAATGAATCAACTTGAATTCCAATAGCTCAATTCTCCAATGCAAATAAAGGGAGAGAGAATAGGAAGCCTTAAACATATAATATATTGAGCATATGTTGCAACAATTGCATTCCATGAGAAAACACTTCTCTCATAAAGTCTTTCAAAGTCATGTGAGCACCATCAATGCTTATGCATTTACCCTAGTTGCTAGTCAAAGCACTCTCCAGAGAGGTCATGTTCATCTCTCAAAATTGTAGTGTGGCAATAAACATGTTTTCCTTCAAACCCTTGAGGGTACATATGATCATGCATCCCTTTTCTTTCTATTTATGAACACCTCCATTATAATGAAAGCTACCTTGTCTCGACTCAATTGAGATCTTGAGTCACTGCTTTCTACAATTCAATTGCACATTTTTTCTTTTCTTTTAGAAGATACTAAACAAGCACTTTACCATCCTTTTTAAGGCATTTTATCCATTATAATTTTAGAACCATGCAAAGCAAGTTAGGTCCCCATGTGGGCCCGACTAAAAAAAAATCATTTTGAAACAACTTTTACCTTCAAATTGACTTTAGGCAGCTTCTAAATATATCTTGTACTAAAAATGTGAAAAGGGGTTTCAATAAAACTTACTTTCAGGCACATTTAAAAAATGTGCAAAACTAGCTAAGTAGGCTTTGGAATTAGCTCTGAAAACTAAGCAAACGACCTCCTAGAGACATAAAAATTTGTAGGCATGCAGACATTCCTCCCGAGAATACAATGCAAAAAATAGATCAGAGGAATCAATCATGAGGAAAAATTTATTAACTGGAAAATTTTCCCTCAGACTTTTTTGCAAATTTAGTTGTTCAGAACCAGTTAAAACTCAAGAGATCACCTCATTGCTAAAATATGAAATCAACTCCTAGCGAGCTGCCACTGGACACTATAGTTCATTTGGATGCACTGAAAACATGTGTAAAATTATTTAGCTTGAATCATCACCCATCAAAATATATGAGGTTTAAAAGTTGACCAGCTTGAAATGTTGTCAGGAATGCAACTGTAAAATCAGAGAAATTGCATTTGGTTTTGGCCTACTAAAAATAGCAAATCAGCTCATAAGGCTCTGAAACCTGACATGTGAGGTCATTTAGGCATGGAGATCTGATATCAATAATAATTTTGACTTGATTATCATCAGATTGCAAAATGCAAGCTCAAACAGGAGGCTACTTTGCAAAATTGCAAGTTTGCAAACAACTGAAATGTGACAAAACCCTCTAGCTTCGCTTTTCAAAACCCAGTCAAAACTCATCATGGGAAGCTAAAAATTGACATTCACATTCACATATGTCACATGAATTGGTGTGCAAAGGGATTTTGTATGAAAATCAACAAGCTTCAAGTTATGAAATCTCTAATTAGTCCATTTAGGCAGATTAATCAAGCACACTTCTGAAAGTGCAGAGGAAATTTTTTTGATATAATCATCTCAAATTTGTAAAATTTGAGAGTGCCAACAGTGGCTCTGACTAGGTATGTATGCCCCCTGTGAGCATAGCAAGATTCCAGATCTTTGGGGAGTAGACCAAAATATTGAGTCAATCAAGTAGTCCTCAAACTACTCCTTCATTCATTCTTTATTTTTCAACTTCATTTGATGACCCCAGGCCACCAAATAAAAGAATGGGAGTCAAAATTTACCTTTGTCAAACACAACTCTGCAAAAAGAGTTGATCTCCCTCAACTCATGCTTGCCACTGTCAAACCATAATGACATGGGTGACTACATCTGTGCAAACACAAGCATCAGGTTGCCTTCATGCAAGTGGAAGCTTGCTCTCTATTTGGCTTTGTCATCAATTGGCAACCAAATCAAATAGGCCACATCATTTCCACTTTCGCCGTTCTCTGATTTTGCATCAAGTGGCAACATTTGAAAATGGGGATCAAGACCATATGAAAGCATAGTTTGATCACAACCATTTGCCTGATTGAACATGTTGGTACCTCTCAATAGGCCAACATATAAAACATCATCAACATGTTCATAATCACTATGCATTTGAAATTTAGGGAAACTTTCAAAATGTTGATTGTCATGTGGCAACAACTAATTACGTTCATCATGTAAATCACTCTCAAGTTGAAAACAACTTGTTTCAATGTTCAACACATTGCCACATTCAATGAAAACTTCTTCCAGCTGACAAAAATAGTACTCACAATCTGCTACATGGCTGGAACCGTTATGCTCAATCTGATCATTAGTTTGCACATCAAATTTTATACCATCACAAGAACTTTCTAGAAGATCTGGCTCATCATGCAAACTATCTTCAAGTATATTCAAAGAGATAAACTCATGCATTAGCACACTCTGCAACTATTTTCCATCATGTTGGTATTGAGAGTCATCAGAAATCTCTGACTCCTCATCATCTATAGTCATATTGTCATCTTCTGAACATAAGGTATCAACCTTTTCAATATCACAAGCTTGCTCAACAAACAATTTTGGTTCAAAAAAATAATCTGATTTCTCATCGAAATCAACCTCTACATCCACATGAAGACTCATGGCTAGGCTCATTCAAGTCAACAAACAAAGACTTGTTTAAATCTACATCAAAGTTTTCAAAACTTGGCTCATTAGATGCACAATCCTCATAGTCATTTGCTGCTTCAAACTCATTAAAACAGATCCCTGAGTTTGTATTAGCATGCTCACTTTCATAATCCTCATATATTGCATCATTGCCATCATATAGTTGCTTGTCGTCATCCTCATTATTATCATCATGATCAGCTGGTTCATAATTTGAAGGAGAATCAGATTCACTTGCATCATACCTTAAACCATGAAGATCATCATCATTGTCAAAGACAAAAGATGCATATTTAGTGGTAAATAGATCTAAGATTTGTTCACAACTTAATAGATAATTGTTCTGATCTATTCTTTCAACTATTTCCTCTTCTTGATCTTCACTTGAATTGGATACATTATCAAATTTCAAATCATGGTATGCCAAAACATCATCATCATCAAAGACTGAAAACTCAATGGACTGATCATAAATAGGGTCTCCCCAATCATAGGAGATTGAATTGTTAACAACATTGTCAGGAACATGGTCACAATCTGTCATAGAGAACAGGCCATCCACTTGTCCATCCTTACTCACCATTAGGTTGTCATAACAACAATCCACATCTCTTTGTATTTCAACATTGGACTGGATTTCCTCATTGAGTTTGTCATTTACATCCTCTTGAGGGTAGACATAAACATCTACTCTATCAAACTGAAAACCATCAATGGTTTCCTCATTGCAACTGCTTGTAGTTGATCTTTCAAACTAAAACTCATCACATACTCTACCACTTGTAGCTAGTAAATTGATGTTCTCAAGAGAAATCCCTAAGTCAGCAAATTCAAATGTACCATCATGGAGATTTATACCAAAGCTAAATTCAACCCTTGTAGGATTGACATGGTCAACTATATTACAACATTGCTGATTGTACTTCTCTTCTTCAAAGAGTAAGTCCAACTAATACCCTTCATCATGTTCTTGGCTTGGAAGACTCGGCTATTGATTCTTAGTTTGGTAGACTTCTTCTGTAATTTGTTCATTAACTTTCTCATCATTTGATGATGCATCTTTTTCATCTTCTACCTTCTAAACTATGCACTTGTTTGAAGACCTTTGATCGTTCACATTCACATAGTTTTTTATTTCATCAGCATGTTTATTGACAATTGAAGACAATAAGCTTTGCATATATTCATTCCTCTACTTCTCCAAACTATCCAAGACTGTGTAAGCCATCTGCATACTCAATATTTCAAAATCTTTTAACAATGCACTAGATTCGTCTTCATAAGCTTTAAAATACATATGAATACAATATGATGTGCTAGGTCTGAAATTGTCTGGGATTAGTGACAAGGCAGCAGTAAATCTATGACTAAAATCAACACTTGACTCTTCATCTCGTTTCTTGATCTGCTTTAACCTTATGACAAGGTCATAGGGATCTCTCACAAACTCTTTTCTGTAAGCATTCACCAATTTATCCCAATAAGGAAATGACTTATTTGGGAACTTTAGATACCAATCCCTAGCTCATGCTTCAAGAGATCTAACAAAGAATCTCATCCACATATCCTGATATTCAAATGAGTGTTTCTCCATGAAGCTTGAAAAACTTTTGACATGTGCATTTCCTTCACAAACATTATATCCATCAAATCTAGGCATCTTCTTGTAGACTTGAGCTGGCATACTTTGAAATTTATAATCAACCCATGACAAATCTAACTGAGCATACAATGGATCAAAGGAATTCACAAATGGTGCAACAATTTGGCAAGTAGATACAATATGATTGTCTCTTAACCGAGCTTATTCAAACATCAGGTGTCTTTCATCCATTTCCCTAAGTTCTCTTTCAAACACTATTTTCCATTCAGGCCTTATCTTATGCTTATGCACTCTTGTGTTCTTACACTTTGGGGTCTCAACTGAATTAAGATTATCAGACTTCTGACACTTCTTAACAAGTTGTCTCAAAGTTTTTACAGGCATGTCTATCTTATGATCCATAGATATTACAATCCAAGGCTCTCTAATTATGCATAATTACAATCATGACCATATGAAGGATTACAATGACAATTAATGACAATCTGGACTTGAAATGTATGACAATACAAATGAATGGAAATCCTTAAGATGTACAAATACATTCTAACCCTGCAAATTAGCAAATATTTGAGCACTGGACAAAATTCTTTCAATGGAACTGCAATTACATTCAACATATCCAACAAATGGAAGTGTGCAAACTTAAATTCATTGTTGTTTCCCTCTGGTAGTGCTAAATCACTAAATAGGGAACCAAAATTTCTTTCTAAGAAGTTCAAATACTTGAAGAATACCTGGAAACATTGCCACTACTACAAATTTTCTAGAAATATTGTAGATCTAGAACTGTATTCTTTAAATCTTCAATAGGTTCTTCTGACAGAGTCACCAACTCTCTTCAAAGAGGAATGAACTTCGAACAATAGGAAGTTCTTTCACATGTAGTTGTCTTTTTGAGTTCCATTCACCAGCAGAGCACCACATATCTTGAAATTAATCAGGTTCATTGCAACAATTATCTCTCCAGGCTTGAGATCCTTCAAGATTTGAAATAAATTCAAAATGGAAAAAAATAATATGACTTTGTAACTAAGCAGTTTGCACTTGGAGATTCAAAGCCGTCCCCAACAAAGTCGCCATTTTGTTGGTTTGTTTTTTTTACTACAACTAGGTTTGTCTTCTAATCTACCTATGGAATTGCCAATTCCAATCAAGGGTAGCTCGAAGGACCTAGACCAACTGACGAGAACTTTAAAAAGCCTCCTACACTTCAAGCTCTACAAGACCCGAGAGGGTGATCCCTTAATGCTTTTACAATATTTGCACTATTATCATAAACAACATTAAAAACAACAGATAATATCATTTAATAGCTCAACATAATAGGATAATACTGAATAGAATTGGCTGTTCATTAGTAATATCAACTATTTGGAGCATGAGATAACTACAACACCTAGGGATTTAAAATGATTTTGAATTTATAAAACATTTCTGAGACGCACTAAGCCGCAAGATAAATCAGTGCCTAATTCTGGGCCATAGAGTCAAACACATAAAAAGAATTCATCAGTAAATGTTATTCAACTAGTGGATTTAAATTGTTAATGTCTTGCATGAACTGTTAGTGTCTTACACCAACAATCCCACTCCTGTTATCAATCAAACTCTCCTTACCAAATCCAACCTGCACACTTGAAATCGTTGTTATCTGCTCAATGTATTTAACCATTTCTTTATAATAGACCCATAAACAAATAACACAATCTCATGAAATTTGAGATGAAAAACTCAAAGATACTTTGTATTATTGAATTCATATGATTAAACTGTACAAGTATGGAGACAATTTGAAGATATTCATGAATGTGCATACACTTTCATGATTTATTTGCATAAATTGGTTGTATTTGCTTATGAAATAAAAAAATTATATCTTATAGACTCAAATTATGACTCAGAACTTGACATTTCTCTATCTACCCCAGCCTCATACAAAACCCCAGAACCAGAACTCAATCTCAAAACCTGAATAATGAGAAGAGAAGAGAAGAAATAGAAGAAGAGAAGATTCAGAAGAATCCCTAAAGCTGATCCAAAGATGCCATCTGGAATCCTCTTCACCGTTGATCAATTGAATGCAAAGCATCTCTCCTCTCTCTATAACTAACTTTTTCCTACAATCTACCTTTGATGTTAGTTTCCAAGCAATAGAAAAAATACCCATGTGAAAATCTCTTCATTTTACCCACTTGCATAAAAATTTCCTCTCTGCCCGTGAAAATTTTGTTTTTCTACCCTTGACAATGCTGTTGTATTTTATTTTTCTATAGTTGCATTTTTATCTCATAGTATGTTAGCCTTTTGAATATAAAGTGAACATACAACTCACTTTATTTATATCCTTGTGCATTTAAATATTTTCCCAGCAAAATAAAATATTTAATCTTATAGAATGATTTCACCCAGCTGCACTAAATATCCATCCCCATATTTTAAATGGCACTATATTTCCTTAAATGTTTGATTTAAAACATTTTTCTCATGAGTATCTAATTTCACTTTACAAAAGTGACATTATAAAAATATATCATCAACAACACAACTTTAACCACTATTTTAAATAAAACAATGGGGCCAATTAAAATCTTCACTTTATACTTTGTGCTCACACCTTTTAAAATTGAATGAGGCCACCTTTGCAATTTACCTCCATATGGCATTTTATTTTCATCTTGCAAGAAAATATTTTGCCCCTGTTGAGTATTTCACCTGCTAACAAAATATTACTATCAACCTCCTTCAAAGCTCTTTAAAACTTTTACCAAGGCAATAATTTAACTTTTAAATGTCTCACTTTCCTAAAAGCAACTAGGAACATTAAAAAATCAAGTCATCACCCCCTTATAAAATTATGCCCGTGCACATGGAAATACACCCGCTCGATGAAAATTTTCCCAGGCCCCACCTGCCATGTGTCACTAGTCCGCAATATCGCGATCAATAAAAAGTGAGCACCTTCATCTTGCGGGCTAGCGGGCAACGACCTAGATGTTGTTGCATCCTGCATTCACTTTTCACCGTTAATTTCACTTCTGCATCTTCTGAATTTTTTGTGCCCTAATTTCCTTTGCTTTGGTTTGCTCAAGCTCTATTCTTCATGGATCATGGCAGAAACTCTTTGCATCCATTCTCATTTGTTTTTTTATGCATAAAATTTATGCCAAAACAAACACCTCCATCCTTCATATTGCAGCCAATGCACTCCATCTGCAATCTAATTGAAAGTTTCAAGGAATTCTCTATATGGGCAGGGCACGTGCTCTCCCTCCAAATGCATTTGGGTGAAAATTTCTAAAATCTTTGCAACAAATGAATTTTATATGCATCTTCTGCTATGATGGCATTCCATGGAAATCTTTCAATTATGGCAAGTCTTAAAGAGAACTCCCTCTCACCTGGCATGGTGGTTCCTTTATCAGACTTATCTCCATCCCTCAGTGCTTTGTTAAGTGCTTGTGTTCATCATGCCAAGTGTAGCAACCTACGCCCTCTTCATTTGCTTGGAAGTTAAATAGTTTTTATACATCCTCAATGTCTTTCACTATATCTCAAACAATCATACACTAGATTTAGCCATGCATCGAATGCCTGAGGTCCATTTTAAATGCCTCCCTCATTGGTTTGATGGGAAAAGAATGTGGAATTTTTCCTTACAAATGCCAAGTGTGTTGCATTTCATTGTTGTTTTGAAGCCTTGCCCTTCTTCTATTTTTGTGTGCGCCTTCCTCATAGTTGTGCCCCTGCAATCAGTGTCCCATTCTCTATTTATTTGCTTAAAAGTCTTTAAAGAATTTCACTAAGTCTTCTTTGTGCATATGTTGTGTTTGATGGTGTTCCACCCTCTTAATGTTGGCGTACAGGCTAGAAGTTCTATTTGTTTCATATTTTTTAAGAGATTCACTAGATGTGAAGGCCACTCAATGCCCTATATTTTGATGGGTATGCATACCCCTCCATATGTTGCACAGGCATTAAAGTCTCCTCTGCCTATGGCGAGTGGCAACTTTTTCAATTGCATTTGTTTGAAGTTACTACAACCCCCTCAATAAATTCCATTTTGCTGGATATGCACAGCCATCTCATTGTGCTTTACTACAAATGTGGCACTGGTGCTTTGTTCATTGGTGCATGGCTTTCCTTGTATATGTTGTGCGTTGGGACTAAAACTTGCTCGAAGGTCTTTTAAAGCCATTTCAACATTTCATTTTATGCCTTTTCAGCCATTTGAGGCACTCACTAGGGCTACGTTAATTTGGAGATTCATTAAAAACAAACAGACCACGTGCCCTGTCAGCTAGTTTATAGCTTCCTCCCATTACATTTACTTAAGATTTCCTAAGGCCCTTGCAAATCAACATGCACCTACATAAAAGCTTCTGAGAGTTTTCAATGAATCTATTTTGTATAGAGGTTGCGGACTTTTGAAGTTGTAAAAGCCCCCTTTTAACAAATGCATTTTGTGCTCTTTCTGCTTCATGGTGTTCCCTTATTTATTGGCTGCAAATTCAATCTCAGTCAAGATCTACATTAAAAATTTCTCCTTCAAAAGTATTTTCCTTAAATTTTCCTAAGTCTTTCAAATAAATCACTTTCACCCTTGTGTAATATTCATCTTTTGCATGGGATTCTTGAAATTCTATTTTCAGCCTTAACCCTTCCATACATTATGTTTTCAATGGTAAAACCATTGATGGATCTCTTCTTTCAATAGCACTAATTGTGCTACCAGCTTGGCTATCTTGGCCTCTAGGGGATGCACGAACTCTGAGTGGACTCATTCCAGATTATGAACTTGTTTCTTATCCATGAATTTTTTTGACATTTTTCCCACAAATATTTCATATTTGACCATGTCATTAACATGAATATCAAGCAAGGCATCAACTTGAATGTCGGTAGCTCAATTCTCTAATGCAAATAAAGGGAGAGAGAATAGACAGCCTTAAACATATAATATATTGAGCATATGCTGCAACAATTGCATTCCATGAGAAAATACTTCTCTCATAAAGTCTTTCAAAGTCATGTGAGCACCATCAATGCTTATGCATTTACCCTAGTTGCTAGTCAAAGCACTCTCTAGAGAGGTCATGTTCAGCTTTCAAACTTGCAGTGTGGCAATAAACATTTTTTCCTTCAAAGCCTTGAGGGTACATATGATGATGCATCCCTTTTCTTTCTATTGATGAACAACTCCATTATAATGAAAGCTACCTTGTCTCGGCTCAATTGCAATCTTGAGTCACTGCTTTCTACAATTCAATTGCACATGTTGACTTTGCTTTTAGAAGATACTAAACAAGCACTTTACCATCCTTTTTAAGGCATTTTATCCACTACAATTTCGAAACCATGCAAAGCAAGTCAGGTCCCCATGTGGGCCTAGCTAAAAAAAAATTCGTTTTGACACAAATTTTACCTTCAAGTTGACTTTAGGCAGCTTCTGAATATATTTGGTACTGAAAATGTGAAAAGGGGTTTCAGTAAAACTTACTTTCAGGCACATTTAAATTTTTTGCAAAACTAGCTAAGTAGGCTTTGGAATCGGCTCTGAAAACTAAGCAAAAGACCTCCTGGAGACATAAAAATTTGTAGGCATGTAGAAATTCCTCTCGAGAATACAATACAAAAGATAGATCAGAGGAATCAATCATGAGAAATAAGGTATTAATTGGAAAATTTTCCCTCTCAAACTTTTCTGCAAATGTAGTTCAAAACCAGTTAAAACTCAAGAGATCACCTCATTGCTAAAATATCAAATCAACTCTTGGCAAGCTGCCACTAGACACAGTAGTTCATTTGGATGTAGTGTGTAAAAGGATTTAGCTTGAATGATCACCCATCAAAAGATATGAGGTGTCAAAGTTGACCACCTTGAAATGTTGTCAGGTATGCAACTTTAAAACCAAAGAAATTGCATTTGGTTTTGGCCTGCTAAAAATAGCAAATCAGCTCATAAGGCTCTAAAACCTGACATGTGAGGTCATTTAGGCATGGAGATCTTATAGCAACAATTATTTTGACTTGATGATAATCAGATTGCAAAATTCAAGTTCAAACGGGAGGCTACTTTGCAAAACTACAAGTTTGCAAACAGCTGAAATGTGACAAAACCCTCCAGCTTCGCTTTTCAAAACCTAGTCAAAACTCATCATGGGAAGCTGAAAGTAGACATTCAAATTCACATATGTCACATGAATGGGTGTGCAAAGGGATTTTGCATGAAAATCAACAAGCTTCAAGTTATGACCTCTCAAAGTAGGCCATTCAGGTAGATTAATCAGGTGCACTTCTGAAAGTACAGTGGCAAAATTTTTGATATAAGCATCTCAAATTTGCAAAATTTGAGAGTGCCAACAATGGGATTGGATAGTGAATAAGTTGAAGAAATTTTGTATGCCTGTAGATTATTAGATCAATTTGTTCTAGAAGTTGCAAAATTTGAAGCAAAAAGAATCAAGTGTGATAGAGTATACTAAAGAGTTTTATAAGTTGAATATCAAATCTGGACATTTGGAGGATGAGATCGAGCAAGTAGCTAGATATGTGAATGGTTTGAGGTCATATATATAGGATGAGATCAGTTTTATTAAGTTGCAAAGTGTGGAGGAAACATATCAATGTGCCCTAAAGGCAGAAGAGAAGTTGAATAAAAGACATGAGCAATGACAGAGAGTAAGAGGTTGAAGATTTCAAAGAGGAAGGACTTTTACTGGAGGAGGAAGAGGATCTTTTCCAGATTAGAATAAGGATAGGGAGGTTAGTAAGAATGATAATTCATATCATAGAGATGATGGAAACTCTTACCGAAGAGGAGAATATAGTGGTTATCAGAATGAGGGTTATAGAAAAGATGATAAGGAGAAAAGAGTATTCAAGGGAACTTGTTTTAAATGTGGTGGAGAAGGACATAGAGCATTTGAATGTAATCAAGGAGAGATAAGTAGGAAAACAAAAAACAATAGAAGAACAACCTTTGTTGAGGAAGATCATGTTGGATCATCTAATAAACTAGAAGATGGAGACGTTTTGGTGAATAGGAGAGTATTATGTCAAAGTGAGATGGAGCAGGAGCCATTGTAGAGAAAGAATTTGTTTTGGACTAGATGCAAGGTAGTTGGTAAATGTTGCAAAGTGATTGTTGATAGTGGAAGCTTAGAGAACTTGGTTTCTGAAGAGATGGTGACCAAATTGAAGCCCTATCAGATAGCTTGGATTCAAGATGAGCATAAGATTTTGGTAAGTGAACAATGTTTGGTGACATTGAAGATAGGAAACTACCATGATGAAATTTTGTGTGATATCATGGCTATGGATGTATGCCATTTTTTGTTTGGAAGACCTTGGTAGTATGATAGATAGGATATTCATGATGGAAAGAGGAATATATATATACCATTGTTGCTAATGGGATGAAGCAAACTTTGTTGCCATTAGAGGATGTTCCTAAGGTTGAGGTTTGTACGAGTGCTAGCATTTGTTTGGTTGATAGAAGGATATTTCTGGATGGATTGAGACATGAGAATATGTGTTATGCCTTGGTTCCTAAGAAGGCTGAAGCCTTGAAGCATGTAGAAGAACAACCGGATGAGATAAAGGAGTTGTTGATAGAATATAAAGAAATAATTTTAGATAATGTACATGATGGATTACCACATGTGAGGAGTATTAGTCATTGCATGGATCTAATTCCTAGAGCTAGTTTTCCTAATAAAGTAGCACACCAGATGACACTTGCAAAGAATGAAGAGTTGAATAGACAAGTGGAAGAATTATTGAGAAAAGGGTTTGATCAAAGAAAGTTTAAGTCCTTGTCCAGTACTTGTTGTGTTAGCACCTAAGAAGGATGGAGAATGGAGGATGTGTATAGACTCTAGATCCATAAACAAAATCTTGGTTAATTATAGATTTCCTTTGCCCTGGATGGATGACATTATGGATTGTTTGAGTGGAGCTAGATACTTTACAAAGATAGATTTGAAGAATGGATATCATCAAATAAGAATCAGAGAAGGGGATGATTAGAAGACAACACTCAAGACAAATGAAGGATTGTATGAATAGTTGGTGATGCCTTTTGGACTAACTAATGCACCGAGTACTTTCTTGAGGTTGATGAATGAGGTATTGAAGAAATTTTTGGGTAAGTTTGTGATTGTTTAATTGGATGAAATCTTGATTTTCAGTAATACTAGAGAAGAACATTTTTTGTACATATGACAAGTTTTGCAGAGGTTGAAAGAAGAGCAGTTGCTGATAAACATTAAGAAGTGTAGTTTCGTGAAGGAATAATTGGTATATCTGGGATTTGTAATATCTGTGGATGGATTGAAGATGGATCTTGAGAAGGTAAGAGAAATAGTTGAGTGACCTACACCAGATAGCATTGGAGAGGTAAGATCATTTCATGGATTGGCTAGTTTCTACTGAAATTTCATTAGTAATTTCAATTCTATTTGCAGTTCGATGACAAACAATGAGAGGAGATAAAAAATATTTTAGGTGGACATCTAGAGCAGATCATAGTTTTGAGTTGTTGAAATAGAAGGTGACTAAGCAGCCTCTATTGGCTTTACTAGATTTTAATAAGGTATTTCAAGTAGACTATGATGCAAGTGGAAATGCAATTGGAGTATTGTTAAGTCACTAAGGAAGACCAATGACCTATTTCAATGAGAAGTTGAATGATGCTCATAGAATATATTTAGTGTATGATTAGGAGTTTTATGCCATAGTTCAAGCCTTGAAGAAGTGGAGACAATACTTTTTTCCTAAGGAGTTTTTGTTGTATACGAATCATCAAGCATTGCAATATTTGAACAGTCAAGGTAAGTTGAATCAGAGACACATGAGATGGGTAGAATTCTTCCAAAGTTATACTTTTGTTTTGAAGCATAGGAGTGGAAATTCAAATAGAGTTGTTGATGCTTTGAGTAGGAGAAGAAATTTACTGACAGAGATGAGAGTGGAGGTATTAGGCTTTGATGAATTGAAGAACTTGTATGAGGAAGACCCAGATTTTGTAGAACCTTGGAGAGCTTGTAAAGAACCAGTTTTGCGGGATAGAATTCAGTGGTTGGATTATTTCATTCAGGAGGATATGTTGTTCAGAGGGAATCAGTTGTGTATACCCCAAAGTTTAATGAGGGATAACTTGGTGAAAGAAAATAATAGTGGAGGATTGTCAGGACACTTTGGAGTTGATAAGACAATAGCATTGGTAAGTGAGAATTACTTTTGGCCATAGATTTATAAGGATGTTAGGAAATTTGTGCAAAGTTGTAGAGTTTGTCAAGTTTCAAAATGGAGTAGTCAGAATGTTGGATTGTATAAACCATTGATAGTTTCAAAGAGACCTTGGGAGGGTATCAACATAGTTTTCATACTTGGTTTGCTGAAGACCTAAAGAGGTAATGATTATGTATTTGTGGTGGTTGATCGATTTTCTAAAATGGAACATTTCATACCTTGTAAGAAGACAATAGATGTAGTACATGTAGAAGACTTGTTTTTCAAAGAAGTGGTCAGATTGCATGAGTTACCTAGGAGTATTGTTTCAGACATTGATACAAAATTTGTTGGTTACTTTTGGAGGACACTTTGGAGGAAGTTAAAGACCAATTTGAAGTTATGTTCTACTTTTCACCCACAAACTGATGGATACACAGAGGTAGTAAACAAGAGTTTGGGGAAATTTTTGAGATGCTTGGTTGGAGAGAAGATCAAAAATTGGGATTTAATGCTTGCACAAGTAGAGTTTACATACAATAATTCAGTTAACAGGAGTACCAGAAAAACACCTTTTGAGATTGTTACTGGAGTCCATCCTAGAGGTATATCAGAGTTGAGAGACATCAGTGTGGAAGATAAAAAGAGTGCAGAAGCAGAGGAGTTTGTAGAGCATATGAAGAAAGTGCATACTCAAGTGAAGGAGCAATTGGAAGATATGAACATAAAGTATAAGGAGAAAGCAAATGAGAAGAGGAGACATAAGGAGTTCGAAGTGGGAGATGAAGTGATGGTGTATTTGAGAAAGGAAAGATTTCTAGTTGGAACATACAACAAGCTAAAGATGAAGAAGTTTGTTTCAGGAAATGCATATAAAGTTGGGTTACCGGATGACATGGGTATATCACCTATATTCAATATTGTAGATCTACATCAGTACCATGAAGTAGAATTCAATGAAGATAGTAAAGAAAAATTGGAGAATCAATTTCCTAAACAATATTCAGATGAGACTGAAGACATTTCAGATATCAGAGATGGGAGTAAAACTCATGGAAGACAGTACAAAGAATATCTTGTGAAGTGGATAGGCAGACTAGTGGAAGATTCTTCTTGAAATTCTTAGGCTGAGGTAGACTATATTTTTTCCTTTAGCCCCAAAAAAAGTGAGGGACTCACTTTTCAATAACCCCAGATGTCTGATGCAGGAGCATCCTTGGTTCTTGGCAATCTTGCATCAACCAAAAATATTTTCTTTTAGTTTTTGTTCTTGTTCAATTCTTGCTTAGTTCATGTTGGTGGATTCATCACATTTTCTCACAAAACCCTATGGATATACAATTTCATTGTGGAAATTTTCATTTTCCTTATTCCAAGATTAGAGCGCGATTGGATCTTTTTCTAGAAATTTATCGCTTCTAGATTTATTGGCAGTTTCTTGAACTAGAACCAGAATAATTTTAAACCTAACGGTTAATTTGATTGTTCGTCGATCGTCCCTATGACTTACAGATTTTAATGGTGTGATTCAAATTATTCCATGGAGTGTCCCCAACCTTAATTATAGGACCATACTTCATCCTATGCATTCATTGAGGAGTAATTCAAATTTGAGGCTGACCTATTCATGCACACATTACATTTTCTTTCATTAAAGATTGTAATAATCTTTGGTTGACGCAAATGATTCTAGATCTCAAGATGTGATATAAATCATTGTAATAGATCATTAGGAAAGCATATTAGAGACATATAGGATTTCATATGTAATATTTTCACTCGCATTAAGGAGCATATATGAATATTGTATTTTGAACATGTTATATCAGGCCTATGAGCCGAATCTATAAGCTCGGATGTTGCCAACTGATTATAATCAAGATTTCTATTAATGAGCATGTTTTAACCTGTATTTTCCTCCATATTCTATGTTTCTCCTATTTTTTTACTCTTGTTGCATGGTCTGGATTATTCTCTTTGAGAACCCTCCTACCATGGTTGCACCAAATATCCTGTGTTCAGAATATTCATTGTTGTCCTCTTGGATGTAAAATTCCATCCACAAGGTTCATTGTGACATGCATGGAATATATCATGTCTCATATCCCCTCACACATCTCCTCATGACATGGTCTAGTCTAGTGTAGAAAAAACACCCAACAATCCATGAGAAAGGAAAATCCTTCTCAATGAGACCCCTTCTCTCTTTTGGAGAGAAATGAGGGGGAACTCTTCATGTGACCAGATAATTTTCTATATCTGCATACCAAGGTGTGTGTACACTGATGGAAAACAAATGTTCATTAGGGAAGGAGTCATCAATGACTTTATTTTCCTTTGATGTAGTCACCCTTAAGAGAAATTCTGCTACAACATTTGCTTTACCCAGTTTGTCAACAATGGTGATGTCAAATTCTTGCATGACCAACAAACATCTTTCTATCCTACCTAAGATCAGGGGCTTATTCATGAGGTACCTAATGGCTAAATGGTCTGTGTGCATAAAGATCTGATAGCATGTTATGTAGTGCCTAAATTTTTTAAGGGCATAGACCATTGCCATCATTTCCTTTTTTGTCACTATAAAATTGAATTCAACTCCTTGCAAGTTTTTGTTGACAAAATAAATAGCATTCTCAATTGCTCCTTCTTTCTATCCCAAGATAGCTCCTATAGCATAATCTAATGCATCTATATGAATGTGAAAAGGAAGCTCCTAATTAGGGCTTTTGGGTATAGGAGCATGAGTTAAAGCTACTTTCAAATCGGAGAATTCCCTGTCATAGTCCTCTGTCCATTGGAACTCAACATATTTAGTTAGGGGATTGTACAATGGTGTTTCCATTTTTCTGAAATATTTGATGAAACGCCTATAGTAGCTTGCATGTCCCAAGAAATTTTTGACATCTTTTTGCTTTGCAGGTATAGGCAGATTGGTGATCACCTCAATCTTGGCAAGCTCTACTTGAATTCCTTTGTGAGAGTTGTAGTGGCAGAGAACTACACCTTGCTGCATCATCATGAAGCATTTTTCACTATTTAAAGATAGATTATGGTCTTCACATCTCTGTAAGACTCTCCTGAGATTTTCCAATGCTTCATTAAAATCAGAACCATAGGTAGTAAAATCATCCATATAAATTTCCATGTAATCATGTGATATATCTGAAAATATGCTAATGACTACCCTCTGAAAAGTTGCAAGTGCATTGCATAAGCCAAATGGAAGTACTAAGTAGGCATAAGTCCCCCATGGATAGGTAAAGTTGGTCTTCTCTTGATCCTCAGGCACAATTTGTATATGGTTATGGCCATTGAATCCATCTAGAAAAGAGAAATATTGCTTGCCTGCAAGGGAATCCAATACTTGGTCAATGAAGGGAAGGGGAAAATGATCCTTTTTAGTGGAAGATTTGAGCTCCCTATAGTCAATACAAACTCTCCACTTTCCTCCCTTCTTAAGTACAATCACCAAAGGAGAGACTCATTGGTTGTCTGAAATAGGGTAGATGAATCCTGCATCCAATAACTTATGTAGTTATCCTTTGATAATCTCCCTTAATGCAGGATTGATCCTCCTTTGTGGCTGCCTTACTAGTGTGCAATCTTCTCTGATGTAGATCCTATGTGTACAGATTTTAGGATCTAATCCTTTCATGTCATGGTAATCCCATGCAAATGCAGATTTATGCTTCTTTAACAAGTTAGTCAGGGACAATTGTTGCTTCTGAGTAAGCTTGTTATTAATGTTCAAATACCTCCCTTCTAACACTTGCACTTGTGCGGTTAACTCTACCATAGCCATTTCACTAATTATTGGAATTTTCAGCTCATGTGGTAGAAATTTATGAGACATACCTATTTATGAGAGGATGATGTTTCCTACACCTCACAATGGTTTTGAATTATGTTAGACAATACTTCATCTTCTTCTTGAAGCTGCATGAAATAACCTCTACCTAACATCATAAGTTGTGCCAAAAAATTGACTTCCTCAGCCTTTTCACCAACATGTGGCTATATGGGGTTATCCATATCATGGGATGGCTGAGCAAGAGGGTAGAGAACAATATTTTTGGTGCTCTTCCCATTAGAAATGGTCATGTCCCCTAACCAATATCCAATATAGGCATCTATTGTTGCTAACCATGGCCTTCCTAGAATAATGGGATACCTGCCTAGTGTAGCTTTAGGAGAAAGAATCATGAAATCTGTTGGGTACTCCCAAGAGTCTAGAGTTACCACAAGGTCCTCTACCATAACATTAGGTTTAATAGTGGAACTATCAGCAAGCTGCAAGATAGTAGGAGTAGGTCTAATGCTTGCAACATTTAGTTGTTGTAGGTTATCCTTAGTCATCACATTTATTTTTGCTCCCAAATTAATCAGAGAATTCTTTATTTGGATCTCGTTTATAATAACTCCTACCAAAGGACTACCTGGGTCATTTTATTTGGGAATAGTCACTTTCCCAAGCATGATGTTAGCTAGTTGTCCCACCACATGAACCATAGTGGGGCCTTTCTTTTTCCTTCCTAGCTTCTTGAGGCATGCTTCCTTAATTGCTTTGCCATATATGGTACACTTGGTTGAATGGGGACATTCAGATGCTCCTCTTCTTCCACAGGAAGCTTGGTGATGATAGGAGTGGAAAGAGCTGGAAAAGTGGTTCCTAAACACAAGTATATGTCACTTACACTCACAACATATGTAGGAAATTGATTTGAATTAGTAGAATAGACTGGTTGTTGTTGTGGTTTGTTATTTGTGTTAGGTGTGGGTTGCACTGGTAGTTGAGTAGGTCTAGGTGTGTTTGAACTTGAGCTAGTAGGAGGCATTATAGCAAGTTGATGGGGCTGAGAAGGTGGTTGCATGTAATTGGTTGTCTGGTTTGGCCATTGGTTTCCTCCCCTCCATTGGAATGTTTGCTGCCAGTTTCCTCGAGGTGGTTGTCAATTTCCCTGAAACTGCTGCCAATTCCCTTGAGGTTTTTGTCACTGGGGTGGAGAGTTTTGGTGATTGGGATAGGTATTTGGAGGGTTATTCCAAAGTTGCGGTGGATATCCTCCATAGTTGGATGGATATGGGGGCTACCATTGATTACCTAATGCATAAGAATTGAAATATGGCCCAACAAAGGATAATGGATATGGTGGCATACCTTATCTTGGAACCCATGGTGTCCTTTGTGAAATTTAGTATAATTGATCATCATCACCCTAGATTGGCTTGAACTTAGGTGGGATTTTCTTACTATCAATGTTAGCTACCATTTTGCATCTATAGTCCTTTTGTTTGCAATGAGGGCAGTATTCTGCCAACATTGCCTCTACCTCCTCTTGTTTCTTCTTTTCTTGAAGTGTATCCAGCTGAGTAGCCAGATTGTTTATGATGTCTTGCTTGAATTCTGCTAGCAAGTGAGTAATCTCCATCCTTGAAACTCCATTGCTAGATGATTTTCCCATAAAGGATTGGTAAGCTCTCACTTTCTTTGAAGCTTCCCTAGAATAGTTCTGACATAGCTTCTTAATATCTTCCCAAGGAGCTTGGGTGATATCTCCTCCTCCCATCAGTTCTAAAGCCTCAATGCAGCTCTCATTAATCCCTCTCAATAAGAGCGGCTTTAGGGACTCTTCATTGAGTGTATGATGTGGAGATTTCTATAGGAAAAATAGAAACCTTGAAATGTAATCCTCCAAACTATCATCTTCCTTCTGTTGCATCCTAAAGATGTCATCTTCTCTCATGTCACTACCCCTACAATATTCCTTGTACTTCTCAAGGAACTTTTTCTTCATGTCATCCCAAGTTTCCATAGTATTTCTTCCTAGGCTCATAAACCATCTTAATGCAACCTCTTTAAATGTGGTCAGAAACAACTTAAGCCTATGAGCATTAGTGGTATAGTCATAGCTTCTACAAAGGATATCAAACTCAAAAAAGAAAGTATCAAGGTTTTTTGTGACAAGTCCATAGAACTTAGGAAGGACTGAAGCAGGAATATTTTTGAGGTTGTCAACTTCATTCTGATGTGCAATGGGGAATGGAAAAGCTAGTTGGTTAGGTCTATTTCTATTTGCATCATCGATGCTTTCCTGATGGAGTTCCAAAGAAAATAGGTTCTCAATTAGATTTTGATCTTCAGAGGAAGTTTCAAAACTGGTCAAATTGGGAAATGAATCATTAAAAGGGTGTGGCTATTCTTCTTTGTCTCCTGGAAGATTTGGAAGCTCTTCTAGCTGAAATGGATCAGGGTCTTTAGGAAGGAATCTCCCATAAGCATCTCTTCTCCTTCCTCTATGCATGTGGTATCAACTCAGTATCAACCAACTCACATAGAGAATTGGTGAAAGAATAGGGGGGTCATTACTTCCTAAATGACAGGTATACGAAGAACAAACTTTCAGAAATACTACAACAAGAAAGAAAATATCAATGACTCAAAAAAACTCCCTAGTTTGACAACATCCCGACAACGACACCAAAAATGTTGGCATCCTACAATGACTTAACAACTAAGCCCTTAAATTTGTGATTTATAGATTGGATATCTAATTTGAATAGCTATCTTAATCATCATGAAAGTTCCTTTAATTATCAACCCAAGGACGTAGAATTGAAATGGGTCAGCACAGTATGTGCACTAGGAATCCATAGTAGCCATATTCATCCTATAGCTAAGAAAGACAATCCTAAAAGTAATTTTCTTAGAAAGAAGTAACATAAGTACTAAACATCAACCAAAAACTATACTAAGCTGAAGTGCATGACATAACTGAAAAACTGAGCAAATGGATAGGAAACTACTATGTCTACTTTGGTTGTAGGAATAGTCATAGAATGGAATTCTAGTGGCTACAGGAATAGACAATTGCTAGATTCGTAACTATTTTCTAAATAGAAAAAAAATAACTGAGCTAAAGGATGGAATTCTCACCAAACGGACCCCCTTGGATGAGTATCCCTTAAAAAAAACTCAGATGCAACAAACTTATAACTTCATTTTATTTATTGAAAAGCATGATTACAATAGAACAACATAATTGTATTACTGAAAAATTAAGAATGCAAGTACACCATCAGATCAATCAACCTTCTGAGAAGGAGGATCCAAGTCTTATTTATAGAAGGAAAAACTACTAACTAACTACCTAGCAAGGTAGTCAACTCCAACATATTAGGATGCCACTTTATGGAAAGCATAGAAAGTGGAAAGGAGGTTATGCATGCATGGAATTAGGTCAAGCAAGTTTGCCTTAATGCAAATCTAGCATAAAAATAACTCCTATATTTGCTCAACAAACTATTATGACAATTTGCAAGGTAGTTACAATCTTTGATTTGAACTAGAAATTTCCCTCCATTGACCTTTGAATGATCACCTTTTTGACCTTTATGGAGAACGACTAGCTGGCAGAATCTTCCTCAATTTTATAGGCTCTAATTATATCTGCATGACAACATTAACACAAACAAAAATTTCATATCTATAACTATATTAAAGTAACATTTATTAATCTGCATGTAAAATTAACATAGATAGTTCACATAGCATGTTAATATCATTTAAAAGTTACAAATATAAGCTTATGCCCAATGTCTATGGTTTTGAGGAAATAACATGAAAATGCCAACATCCAAGTATCAAAGTCTATGACAACAACAAAAAATGGATAATAAACTCTATCAAAATTGAGCCATAAATTGGATTCATTAGTGAGTACAAAAAAACCCACTTTGTCAATTTTGTATTTCATGTATTTCTAGATAGGGTAGGAATTTAGCAGTCAATTGCATCATTCAGGGATAGCTGCAAGTGCTATCACATTTGACGCAATTGCCTGGGATTCAATGCAACTATTGAGAACATGCCTAGGGTAGGTTAGGGATTTTAAATTTTGTGACGCCACTACCAAGGTTTGATGCATCCACTCGATCAGGTACTGGACCTGTGTATGCGCAATGCAATTGACTATGGTTGTGCACAAGCATTAAGAGCTTAGCCACAACTGCATTAGGAAGGACACAACTATAGGAATAGGCCACAATTGAATTGGTGTTTTTATACAATTGATCTCTAGCGACACATTTGTGAAGCATGTGACATAATTGTTATGGCATGATGCAATTGACTGGTGACAAAGTTTCCCTAGGTTAGGAGTAATTTGTTTTTATAACATGCACAAAATAGGTTGATATTGGCTTGTTTAACTAACTCAATGTGTTTCATGTTAGCCATAGGTTCATCTAGATCTAATCTATACCTAGGAGTCACAACCGCTAGAGATATATCGATTTCGGGATCAATTGACCATCGCTGAAAGGCATAGGTTATAGTGCCTTGGTCTATCTAACATTAGATTCATGCTCGTCATTAGGGAAAATAGAGGTACGTTGACTACACTTGCTGAGTGGTGTAATTCAGAGACCAGTTCATTTCATCTACCTATAGGAGAGGCTACAATCACCCTAGAGGATTTCTACAAGATCCTTCAATTGTCAATCCAAGGGGAGCAGGTTAGATATGATCCTGACCAAGGATATCAGGCCCTGATGACCTACTATGTGTATGATGATGTGGTACAGTTGGGTATTGATCACTATGAGATCCAATGGGAGACACTAACTGTGCGGTATGAGCGATTTTTCTACGTACTGTGCACAATGATAGTCAGGATAGTGGTACTGAATTGCCAAGGACATGGATTTCCTGTCGGATTGGGGGAGATGCTTTTCAAGATCATGGCCAATGAGATAGTGTATGTTGTTGAGATTATGGATGCATAGGGACCCTGAAGCTACAGTCTTCAATGGAGGACCTTTTCTAGGAAAGATAATCAACCACAAAGAAAGTGTTGCAACTAGGCATGCATAATGGAGATTCTATATTGATCTACATTATGAGATTGGATGATTACAAATGTACAAGTTGCCTGATTATATAGGAAAAAGAGAAAACCTAAGATGCATGAGATGTTGCCATGTGTCATGATCTAACAACATGTGACAACATGTGAACCCTATCTAGGAAATTATTAAATGTTGAGATAAGTTCTAGAAGGACAACTCATCTTCTAGAAGGAATCTTATCCCTACAAACAAGGAAGGGGACATTACCCCATTATTAAATGATTTATTAAAATGCAACCTAGGAATAAATGATATATGACATAAGTTAACTTATGCTAGTGTAATAATTAATTTAATTACACTAACACCCCCCCCCCCCATAAGTTCAACTTAGGGAGGAAAATGCAATGATTATGCAAGATGATGATCAATGATGGGTCCCGACTATGAGGCCATGTTAGGTACCCATGTACATGAAGATGCAAAAAATATCCCACAACCGGAGAAAAGGGGAAAAACTAGTAGGAACAAAACCCCTCTCCAAAAAAGGAGATGAAAAAGCAAAAATGTGAGATAGGATGGGAAGGATGGAGGACTCCCAAATACCCCCCAATTACACCATCCATCACATGGATACAATACAATAGCCCCCCATAGGGAGGAAATAGAGAGACTATATAGCCCCCCCAGAAGATGTAATCACCTGCAAAGATGGTAAGTGTCTAAAGACAAAACAAGGTCTAATGTCGACAAACAACTTGTCTCCCTTTTGAAAGAAATAGAACCAAGTGCAAGTGTAGGGATGCTTCCCATTCTAGATAGGAATTGAAGGAAGGATGAAGGTGGATGATGATGTCTCTAAACTCTGCTCAAATGTCTCCTTGCCTGATGATGAAGATACCCTAGTCCCAAACAATGAAGAGGGTGACAAACCAGGACAATGCAGAAAATGATACTAAAAAATATCCAAAGACAGTGTGATGGATATGATGAATGTGATGGAGACTTGATAGCCCCCTGAATGAAGTGTCCTCAAAACCATTGAAAGAAGTCTGAAGAAAATCCAATGGTAGAAGTTGAAGAAACCTCAAATCCTAAATGGAATGATAGGGAAGAAGGCTCATACATGAAATCCCTGAAGAGAAACCAAGTGCCTCCAAGATAGTCTTTGGATCCCTAATCAAGGTCGAGACAAAAGGATGAGGAGACTCAATAAAATTATCCAAAGTCAAATCTAAATAGAGTAGTGATATCCCCTTAAGAATGTCCTCCAAACTTGTAGAAGTAGCCAACTTAGTGATACCTGAAACAAAGCCATCCTATGATGCCAAGTCTAGAAAACTGAAGGTATCCTGATGGATATAGATGATGGAAGCCTCAATCAATGAATCTGGACAAGGAATAACTAAATGTGAAGGGATATCAACTATCTCTAATGGAGAAGAAGCACCTGAAGGAACCTTGTCAACCTCTTCAGAAGATTCAAGGCAATCAACTTCATGCACAACAATATCATCATGGGGTACTTGATCTTCACTTAGATGAGGAACAATACCAAATAGATGAGGAAATATATCAAGTGATTGGAGATGGTGGTTGATCCCATATCACCATTTTTTATAGTTTCCCTTGTGCAACATAGTCAAAGAAGGAGTATATGCAAGCCCCATAATGAAATTTCTCCAAAAACCACAAGGAAAAATGTCCTTCAACAACAAAGAAAGACTTCCAAGGATGATGTGCAACTAAAGTGATGCTACCCGGATTAAAAAAATATTTTCCCAAGCTTCAGGATGTCCAGGTTATTGAACAAATACACCAAACTGAAAAAATCAATGTAAGAGTACGTGGAGCTGAAACTGATCAAGGGGTCTAGATAGATGAAAAAATATTTGAATCACCTTCCTGATTCCACTAGAATCACCGAAATTTGATGAACGGTTGCAAAGATATGAGCCTCTAAGTCCAGATTAGAGTTTTTTCTTCAGTTGGTTGTAGAACTCTCTGTGAGAAAAATTTCACAAAAGTGATGTCACCATTGGAAAGTGCTCAAAATTACCTTTCCGATGGTATCTTGTTTTCTAATTTTCAATACCGTGGAGAAAAGTTATGATAAAAAGAAAGAAAATGCCTATATGAGGCACTCTGTAGGCTAACGAGGGTAAAAAAATTAGCCTGTGGGCTCTGAGTCTTGGTCGCTGATGTGACCTCACTAGTTTGTGTGGCAATAAAAACACCGCTCAAGGAACAAACACTCGGTCATACATATTCCCTGGTCATTGCACTTTCCCCGTGAGCTATTCCAAAGTCAATCTTTACAAAATTTACAAAAGTTTAAAATAAAAACCATGGCCAATAGTCGTCGCCCTTACAAACTTTTGATAATATAAAGTCTGCAAAAAAAAGACTTGTACCATGCAGATTAAAGGAACTCGTACCAGGTATGGGTGAATAGAGCAAGAGCCAACCTTCAGGATGAAGCGTCAGTGTAGAACACCAACAAGAAGTAGCCGGTGTCAGATGAAGAGACTCCACGGTGATCAACATCAATGGGCTGGCAAGGCCGATGATGCTAGCGGGGGCCTGTGAAAGAATCGTCGGCATCAGAAGCTGGAGCCAGCCGACAGTGGACAAACTGACAAGAATAGTTGTCGACGAATGGAGCAAAGGAAGGTGTCGATGGTGGGATATGGGCCTAGCGTAAGATGATTGAACAGACCTGTCAAATGGGTCGACACACGTACGCCCTCCTGCAATAGTTGCAGACTTCAACCAAAAGTGATTTGTTTTTTTAATATTTCTGGATTGACAATTAAAAAACAAAGAGGGCTTTTAAATATTTATGCTGACAAAGTATACAAATATTGAGATAGGAGATGTCAATAGATAATAATATTAAAGCCAAAAAAACACTTTATAATGCCGATAGAAATATTATAGTCTGAGGGTTAAAAAATCAAATCCTTAAAATTATGCCAACTAATGATTTAATTACCAAGTCACTCAAAATATTTTTTCACAAACCATAGATTTTTTTTTTTTTGCCAAACAATACAAATAAGCGTGATTTTTGTTTGAAAAAAAAAGTGCCTACGACTAAATTTTTTTTGCCTCACAGGACAACTGACCAGGGTGATTTTTTACTGCAAATTGTACGGATTGTACGATTGATTTTTCAAACCCAAAAATACCTCTGATGGCTCCCAGGTTGATGAATCTGATTTTGATGATTGGGCAGGCGATCCTAGGGTTTTGAGGCCTTTTGAATACAATGGCAAGCTCGGATTTGACTCTATTTGCTTCAGAAATTAGCTTGGTCCCCAGCTGGAGTCAAGTAGCCTTCAATGGAAACCTTCAAGCCTGTAAGAATCTTGCACACCAACTTTCTTGATTGAGGGTTGACGTTTCACTAGACAAGCTCTGATACCATGTTGAGATTATGGATGCACAGGGTCCCTGAAGCTATAGTCTTCAATGGAGGACCTTTCCCAGGAAAGATAATCAACCACAAAAAAAGTGTTGTAACTAGGCATGCATAATGGAGATTCTATATTGATCTACAATATGAGATTGGATGATTACAAATGTACAAGTTTCCTGATTATATAGGCAAAAGAGAAAACCTAAGATGCATGAGATGTTTCCATGTGTCATGATCTAACAACATGTGACAACATGTGAACCCTATCTAGGAAATTATTAAATGTTGAGATAAGCTCTAGAAGGACAACTCATCTTCTAGAAGGAATCTTATCCCTATAAACAAGGAAGGGGACATTACCCCATTATTAAATGATTTATTAAAATGCAACCTAGGACTAAATGATATATGACCTAATTTAACTTATGCTAGTGTAATAATTAATTTAATTACCCTAACATATGGATTTTTTTACTACAAATTTGTACGGATCGTACCAGTTAATTTTGCAAACCCAAATACCTCTGATGGCTCCCAGGTTGATGAATCTGATTTTGATGAATGGGCAGGCGATCCTAGGGTTTTAAGGCCTTCTAAAGAAAAAACCCTAATCTTGGCTCAGAGGCTCATATCTTCGCAACCGTTCATCGAATTTCGGTGGTTCCAATGACATCAGGAAGATTTTTCAGAGCTTTTTTCATCAATCCAGACCCCTTGATTAGTTTCACCTCTAGGTACTCTTGCATTGATTTTTTTTAGTTTGGTGCATTTGATCAATAACTTGGATATCATGAAGCTTGGGAAAATATTTTTTGATTCCGGAAGCATCACTTTAGTTACACATCATCCTTGGAAGTCTTTATTTTCTGTTGAAGGTCATTTGTCTTTGTATTTTGTGGAGAAATTTCATTATGGGGCTTGCATATACTCCTTCTTTGACTATGTTGCACAAGGGAAACTATAAGCAATGGTTAATGGATGGTATTAGCCACCATCTCCCATCACTTGATCTATTGCCTCATCTGTATGGTATAGTTCCCCATCTGAGTGAAGGTATTCATGAATTTTCTTGTTGTAGTAGATACACTGTCTCGGAGATCATTTCTATGTAAGTTGATTGTGATGTTCTGAGTACTATTGATCATTGTGATTGTCCTCACATCCTTTGGGCTAAGATTTTGGAGATATATGGAGATTCAAACACTCCACCCTTCCCCAATGGTCATGATTCAGAATGTCATTCCTTAGATCAAGTACCCCATGATGCTATTGTTGTGTAGGAAGTTGATTGCCTCTAATCTTCTGAAGAGGTTGACAAGGTTCCTTCAGGTGCTTCTCCATCAGAGACAAATAGTATCCCTTCACATTCAATGATTCCTTGTCCAAAATCATTGATTGAGGCTTCCACCATCATCATTCATTAGGACACATTTAGTTTTCCAGACTTGACATCACATGATGGCTTTGTTTCAGGTATCACTGACTTGGCTACTTCTATAGGTTTGGAGGACATTCTTGAGGGGTTATCACTCCTCTACTTAGATCCCACTTTGGAGAGTTTTCTTGAGTCTCCTCATCCCTTTATCTCAACCCTGATTGGGAATCCAGATACTATCTTGGAGGCACCTGGTTTCTCTTTAGATATTTCATGTATGAGATCCTATCAGATTGGGGGAGATGCTTGTCGAGATGATGGCCAGCGAGATAGTGTATGCATGGGGATCATGCTTGCTAGTGATGGTGTATTTTCAGTTGCATGACATAGTATATCAGCAGGGGTAGTCTATGAGTTGCTTCGTTACCCTTTTGATGGTTTGGGCCTAGAAGCACATTATAGTATTTCATCCACTAGTTGGTCGATAGTTGGAGAGCATTGTACCTCATATATACATGTATAGAGGAGCAGTTACACAAACACATCTTAGCGATATTGGTTACTGGTGACATGGGTTGGATACTTTGGTTAGCTTTATATGGAGGTCGTGGATGGATTGTGAATAGTGGCCAAATGAGGGTCAACATTTACCATGGTGTTAGCAAGAGAAGTATCTGATTGGGTGGACTGTCTAGTCAATGCACATTATTGAGAGATATTTGTTGGATAGAGTTTTGAGACAATTTGGTGAGCAACAGGGTGAGCCACAAGGAATAGGAGTCTTTTCTCGATCATCTAGAGAGGTGACACCATGGGGTCCCATGATTGTAGTGGTGACAACAAAGCAACAAATAGTTGGGCTACAAGCATTGCCATAGGGATGGAGAGGGGGACCAACAGATGTAGGTACTACACCTAAGTATGATGCATGGTGGCATGTACATAGGTCGGTGCCATTGACAGATCCAAATCAGCCAACACTAGTGCATTAGGGGAAATTTACATAAAAAATGGGCCTCCTAAGGATGACATCATTAGCTTTTTAAGTTATCAAAAATCAACTAAAAGATGACATCAACCTGTACGGTGACATCTGTATGCAACCTAAAATGGTCACCTAGACTTTGGGCCCCATTTATTTAATTTGTCAACATCAACTTTCTGAATCAATGATTGTCGCATTTTCAAATCAAATTTCTTAATCAATTCATAACTATTTCAAATGTTTCAATTTTCCCTAAGATTTGAATGCTTCATTAATTTTATTTAATCAAAGAAATAAATCCGTTTAATAAATAAAATAATGTTATTTAATTGAAGTTAATATTACTTAAATAAAATGATGCTATTTAATTAAATATTTTTAATTAAATAATTTTATTTTATTTTATTAATATTCATTTCTAAATTACATAATCTTATTTTATTTTATTAAAAGAGATATTATCATCTTAATTTAAATAAAATAAATGAAATATCCTCTCAAGAATATCCTGTGATGAAAAAAAGGAAACAAATCAATTAAAAGGGAAATAAACTAAAAAAGAATTCCAATCAAGATTTGTTTCTATTTTTCTATTTATCCCACATTGCTTCTTTTTTTTGCCTTCAATTCCACTTTTGCCTATAAAATGAGCCCTCTCATTCTCATAAAAAAGAGATCACGAATTTTTACATCAGACTTATGCTACAAAATTTTCTTAAATTTTATCATTTGAGATTACACATTAGTTTGATTTTATAAGCATCTTAGTTTTAGAGCATATAGTTTAATATTACATTTTAGCTTAATCTTCATAGTAGATTAATTTGCAAAGTAATTCATTTATGGCATTGCATGTAGATTAATTTTCATTTCAATAAATTAGTTTTGTTTATTGCATTTTACAGTCATTTAGATTAGTTTTCATTATTGCATTGCAAGAACAGGATTCATGGAGATTGGCATTCTTGCTTCTCCTCTTTGAATCTCTCGTTCTGAGACTGTATTTGCAGGGGTAATTGGGTTAATCTGAGGACCACAATATCAATCCCTTCTCTTCTCGGATAGAGAGATGTGAATTGATTTGCAAGGACTCATTATTGAGTATCCTCGCATGCAAGGATTCACAGAAGTATAACATATTTTCAGTTATACATTTTGGCGCCCACCGTTTTTAATTTTTAGTTTTTAATTTAGTTTTTAATTTAGTTTTTAGTTTTGCTTCATAAATCTAGCTTCCACTCAGTTTTAGGAAAAACAATTTCTGGGTTTTGTAGCCAAGGTCGAAATCCGATCTGGGTATCTTTCAATTTTTTGATTTCTTTCACGAATCTAAAGAAAATAGCTGCACAGAAACCATCACGCGTTATTTTTTTCACCTGGCTAAAGGTTTAAAAAAATTATTTTTCATCTTCTACTTGCTGGATCAAAAAACAATTTCTGGGTTTTATTTTTTGCTTCAAAAAATTTCTGGGTTTCTGTTTTTGTCTACTCATTATAAACAGATTTTTCAGAAATCAAATTTGAAGATTTTTATGCATGTTTTTAATTTTTAGTTTTTAATTTAGTTTAGTTTTTAATTCTAATTTAGTTTTTAATCTTAATTTAGTTTAGTTTTTAGTTAGTTTGGTTTAGTCTTTAATTTAGATTTTTAAATTAGATTTTTTTAGTTTCTAAAATTCAAATTAGATTTTTTTAAACTTTGTTAATTTAAAGTAGATTCTTTAACTTTGTTAATTTAAATTAGATTTTTTTACTTTAGATTTTTTAACTTTATTAATTTAAATTAGAATTATTAATTTATTCGATTTTAATTTAGATTAGATTTTTAATTTTATTAATTTAGATTAGTTTTGTTTTAAATTTTTAGTTTAGTATTAGATTAATTTAGTTTAATTTTAGTTTTGTTAACTAATTCCTTTTAGATTAAATTTTGACTAGATTAAATTAGATTTTTTTAATTCTGGTTCTTCTAAATTCTTTTTTCCATGACATAATAGTTCGCAAGGCCTTGAGTCAGAGACGAAACACACTATGATTTGATTAAGGAATAGCATGACGAGACTTGAGAAACAAACACTTCACGGCTTGTCAAAGATCTTATTTAAAAATATTGTGTGTTTGTTTTTCCACCTTTTCAATTCCGCAATCTAGTTAAGGCTTAGATTAAAATTCTAGGAGTTTCTAGGAGTAGTGGTAGAAATTTTGAGAGCTCTTTGTTACATGGAGGTGATGACCATGGACAAATCCAGGGTCCTGATGATCTTACTAATATGACGAACTCTTAGGGAGCGGAGCAAGGTAGTGAATCTTTATCACTTTCACTCGTCAGGGGATTATGCTCTTCTCTCATTGAGAGAATCAGAAACCCAAAAGCGTGTGGATTTGGTGAAGTGAAACTAGCTCAGTGATTAAGGTTGTTTAGCATGTTTGGGTAAAGAGACGGGCTAGAGAAGTATGCTCTTCTCCTTTTGGGAGAATCAAAAAATCAGAAACCCGAATCCGAGCCATGTCCAGTGTCACCTTTAGAGGGCCTGCCGGAAGTTGAACCTCCGGGAATGACCCAAGTGAGTACACACCTATCGCCGGTGATTCCACCTCACTATAATAAAGAGCGTCTTGTTGAGTCTAAAGACTCCAAGACCATAGTAACTTCTTTTCCATGACTTGGACGATCATCATGGAAAAGCTCTAACTGACAGCGGTTGCTCAGAGGCCGCTTGCTTGAGGGTGTGTGATTTTCGGTGTTGGTGTGGCTGCGAGGGCGAGGCATAGAGGCATCGAAGGTTATTATTGAGGCAGGCCAAGTAAAACCTCTTAGTTGGTTGCCTACGGTTTCTCCAAAGGGAGTCATAATCTTTAGCATGAGGAGGGAAGAATCTCTCGTTGTGTTGATCTACCTGATTCCCATCATAGGCATACACGGATGTTTGAAGTTCGCGATAGCCCTGCTACAAGGGGTAACCTTTAAGATATTACACTATTGAGTCCTTGGAAACACCAAAAACATGGGCGCCCTCTAGGGGGTGACACGGCTGTGTGAGGTGCACGTATGTGCATAAGCAATGGGGCAAAGGTTTTGGCTTCTCACCATTTTCTTTGGTAGGGATAGCTATGTGTTTTTTTTTTAGTCTTAAACATTGTCCACACATCTTCAAACAAGACTCCCCCGATACTATCAAGTTGCTTTGTCCTTGATAGATCTGTTATCGACTACTTTTTGTATCACAACTTGTCTGATTGAAACCTATGTGCTTGATCAAAATCTATTGATATACTTGCTTGATCTTTGAAAACAAACAACAAACTGAAATACTGAGTTCTTCAATTAGGTGACTTGTCCCAGTTTTAGAGACCTGTTCTGTATTTAGGGTTTATGTGTTCTTGACCTTTTGAATTAGTGATCCTTGATCTCATAAGCAATTTTGCTTGAGATTGGCAAATTAGGAATTGTTCCTGTCAAATAGATAAATTTTTAGACTCTTTGATAACACACTTGGAGAGTGCTAGTAGTCTCCTTGTCCACCCATTTTCATGCAATTCAAACTCAGTACACTTTGTGTAAGTCATCCTCCTGATCCATATGTGCTAGGGTGTTCACCCAAGAATTGAGCACCTCTGTGGTAGTGTTGGTTTGCACCTATTTTCAACAGTTCTATTTCACCATCTCTCTCGGACAAGAGAAAAATTTTACTATCCTAGTTTGGTATTGATGTTTCTTAGAATTGTCTGTTTACCTGAACTCTCCCTTTCATGTCAGTCACAACAAGATATCAAGTGAGCCAAGGAAAGCGACCTCAGATAGTCTTTAACCAACTACCCCCAGTTCAGACTCGTCAAAAGAGAAAGGAAAAGGAACCAATATTTGACCAGTCACCTAGGAGTCAGTCTGAAACCTATTTTGACCCAAAGAGCCATTTTAGTGACTTGAGTACCCCCTCATCACCTTCCCACTCAGGTATGGATATGAATTATACTGTCACTCGGTGGGAGAGGGAAGCCATGGATCAAAATCTTGATGATATCTATGAACAACACAGAAACAACATGATATTTAGAAATTCTTCTCATGATGATCAACTTGGTTCACCCCTCATTAATGCAAGATATTTGGATGCCCATCAACGGGATGAAAGGTATAAGAGACGAGCTCACCAAGAACAATGGTCACAACACGAAGACCAAGAAAATGAACCTCATGATGCTCATGTCAATACAACATATACCAATGAATTGTTCAAACAGTCTAGACCAAGCTCACCACTTCAACATACCTCAAGGTTCACAAGTGATAGGCTCAAAAGAATTGAACACGAAAAGAAATCCTTTCTAGATGAACAAGCTGCAAAGCAAGAAATGTTTAGACAACTTGAGGAAGAGAGCCAAGCTTTATTGGAAGTACAAAGGAAACTCACTCAAGAGGAGCAAGATAGGCAGTTAGCCCACCAATTAAACATACAATACAATACAAGGGGTGCTAACAATGGACATAATTCTCCTCCCTCCACCCCTTCCAGAACACCAAGAAGTAGAAGGCGGTCAAGGACCCCTTCTAGATCTCCTAGTCCTAAAGGAAGAAGGGCCTCTCGGTATGCTCACTATAGGAGGAAAACTCCTCCTAGAAATTCAAGACCACACTCCCAACATGTACATCCTGGTTCCCAACATGGAGGTGGTGGCTCACATTATGACTTTGATACTCAAGACTTCATGCGAATACAACAAGAGCCTATCTTCCAACAGTATGTGGAGAGGTATTTGGAACAAAACAAAGATAAGTTCTTGGAAAGTCTAATCAACAAGGGTGCTAGAGTCCCTTATAATTTTGATGTGGACAACAAAATACAAAAGCAAAATCCCTCTCAAGAGGAAGAAATCCACCAAATGAAGCAAATGATGGAGAAAATGATGCAACCTAAGAGCTCATTCTCACTAGACTCAATTTGTCCTAATCCATTTGACAAGAGTGTGAGTATGAAAGATTTTCCAAAGAGGGTGGAATTCCCACAATACGATAAATATGATGGCAGTGGTGATCCACACGACCATGTGCGTCAGTTCTATACTATGAGCTTTGAATTCCATCGGGATGACTCCTATTTGATGAGGTTGTTCCCTAGGAGTCTTAAAGGACAAGCAATGGAATGGTTTACCAATATCACTCCTCCTGTCAAGACTTTTAGAGAACTTGTTCATAGATT
>VDFB02193867.1:271142800-271190444 GCA_007258455.2 Sequoia sempervirens
GACAAATCATCAGTATTGGTTGAACCTACAGAAGCTGTTAATTTGGGCACAAAGGAAGTTCCAAAAATTGTCCACTTGGCTAAATCTTTATCACCTGAAGAAAAGAAAGCCTATACTAAGTTCCTCCAAAAGAAGGAAATTAACTTTGCATGGACATACTCAGACATGCTAGGTTTAGACACTAATCTCATTATGCATCATTTTTCCATAGCTCCAGGTGTGAAACTAGTCAAACAGAAGTTGAGAAAAATGTGCCTTCAATCCATAAGGAGGTTTATTTCACAATTGGCAGATAGAGCACAACCTTTCAACAAAAAATTGCATAAAGGTGTTCAATGTGTCTGGAATGAGGATTGCCAAAAGAGCATGGATCAAATTAAAGAATACTTGGCAAATCCTCCCATTTTAATGCCTCCCATTCCAGGAAAACCTCTCATTTTATATGTCTCAGCTACTGAATCTTCACTGGGGGCATTGTTAGCTCAATTAGATGAAGGGAAAGAAAGGGCCATATATTATATTAGTCACACTTTTGTTTCTTATGAGGTTAATTATACTAGTATTGAAAAATCTTGTCTCGCAGTAGTGTTTGCTTCTCAAAAATTGCGACACTATATGCTCGCGCACACCATACACCTCATAGAAAAAATTGATCCTCTCAAATACTTGCTCGGTAAAGCTACTCTCACAGGTAGACTTGTTAAATGGATGATGATTCTTTCTGAATTTGAAATAGAGTATATTGAGCGCAAAGCAATCAAAGGCCAAGCTATTGCAGATCAACTGGCTAATTTCCCTATTTAAGATAATATACCCATTCAAGTCAACTTTCCAGATGAGCATCTTATGTACATGACTGAAAGATCCTGCAAACTATTATTTGATGGTTCCTGCATGCAAAATGGTTCTGGAGCTGGTGTGTTGTTTGTTTCTCCTCATGGGTATACTATTCCTAAATCTTACAAGTTACTCTTTCCATGCAAAAACAACATAGCTGAGTATGAGGCTTTGACAAATGGACTAAAAATGGCCATAGAGTGGAATATCATAAAAGTACATATCTATGGGGATTCTCAGCTGATCATCAACCAAGTCAATGAACAATACCAAACAAAAGATGACAAGTTGGTACCTTACAAAAAAATGGTTGATTCATTAAGACGGTATTTTACTTTTGTCACCTTTCAAAGAAACTCTAGGGTCGAGAACAAAGCACCGGGATGCTATGGCCACAATTCTTGCTTCACTTCAAGAGGAACATGAGTCCAGATATGAATTCCTGGTGGAAGAGCTATGATATCCCATATTTGACTCACCCGAAAGCCATGTCATTTGTACCCTTGTCAATCATGAATCCTCCCGCTATGGTGCTATTTACTCATATCTTCGTGATGGCATCATCCCCGATACATTTAACCGATCTGAAAGAAGAAACCTTATCTGCAACGCCTCTCGCCATTCCCTCATCTCTAGTGATTTGTATAGGAGGGGTCTAGATGGAACACTTCTTAGGTGCTTAGAAAAGGAGGAACTGGATCAAGTTCTAGTTGACATCCAATGAGGGCAGCATATGTGAGGACATTCTAATGGTCTTCCATGGCTAGAAGGTTGCTTAGGCAGGTACTATTGGCCTACTTATGAAGATATAGATGCAGCATTTGCTAAGTCTTGTGAAAAATGTCAGAAACATGGACACCTGATACATGCTCGAGGTAGGGAGCTAATTCCTTCTATATCTCACTGGCCATTTCAGCGATGGGCCTTTGACCTTGTTGGGTAGATTCATCCCAACTCATTAGGTGGGCATAAGTTCATTATCACTGCTACTGACTACTTCACAAAATGGGTAGAGGCTGTTCCACTTTCTATTGCCTCAGGCAAGACAGTGTCTATTTATTTTAAACCATATCATCTATCGATATGGAGTGCCATCTGAGATCATCACTGACAATGGAGGTCAGTTCAAAAACAAGGACCTTAATGAACTCTGCCAAAGATTCAAGATAAAGCAACATTGGTCCTCCATTTACTTCCCACAAGGAAATGGTCAGGGAGAGGCTTCAAACAAAACCATTCTCAAGATTTTGCATAGAACAGTTCATAAGAATGGTAGAGACTAGCACCTACAGATAAATCCGGCCCTGTGGGCCTATAGAATGAGTATTCGTACTCCAACTAGGGCTACTCCTTTTTCCCTCACATACGGCACTGAAGCAGTGTTACCTTTAGAGGTTGAGATTCCATCACTTCGGGCCTCTCTCAAAGGTCTAGTTACAGATGAAGACTATCACGCCATGAGATTGCAAGAATTGGAACTTCTTGATGAGAAGCGTAAAGCATCATTTGATCATATGAGGGTCTATCAAAAGCAGATGTCCAAAGCCTTCAACAAAAAGGTTCGCCCTAGACAATTCCAAGTAGGAGATCTTGTCCTGTGAGAGAATCCTAAGAACTAACAGAATCGAGAACAGAAGGGAAAATTCGAACCTAATTGGCTTGGACCCTACATCATCATAGCATCTTTTGGCACAGGTGCCTATCTACTATCTACTGAAGAGGGGGAGCAGCTCCTTGAGCCTATCAATATTTTGCACCTGAAGAAGTTCTATCCTTGATGCCCGTTCTATCTGGGGGCATCCTTTGTATATAATTATGACCCTGAAAAAAGTTCCAAAAAAATTGATATATGATACTGAAAAAATTACAAAAAAAATTGATATATTGTCAAAAAAATCTAAAAAAATTCAAATACGATGCTGAAAAATACAAAAAAAAATGAAAAAATACAAAATTCAAAAAATTCAAAAAAGCAAAAAAAGAAAAAGAAAAAGTGCCTTGGTGAAAACTTGGAAACAAGTGCCTTGGTAGCAAAAATACAAAAAAAATAAATATAAAAAGTCCTAAAAAAAAAATTCTTCCAAGTGGTGAAAACCTAGAAACAGGCGCTACTTGAGGCCTTTGCATCCCTATTTCTTAGCATGCATCCTCGACACTTAGCCTTTCTCCATCATTCCTTGTCCTTATTGCCTTGGTTTGGAATTGGTCTTTGTCTTTGTCTAGGGGCATCACTGTGTTAGCTTTGGTCTCTTGGATATGCTTGTCTTTAGGACACCTCACAAACGGTGTTTTTCAACACTAACCCAACTGTGTTTTTCAACACAACCCCTGACATCGTGTGTTTTTCAACTCTTATCAGTTTGGTCTTATCTAGTTCAGTCATGTGATCTTACCTACTTGCAAGCATTCGATCCTTATCCTCAAAATTTAGTATCAGTTTGCACACTTAAAATTTTTTAATTGCAACACTTAATGCTTGAGATATGCCATGATCTTTTCTTTGTGTGCTGACTGATATTGATTTTCGTTGAGTGTCCTTGTCTAATAAGTCTCTCCGTGATGCATAGCTAGAGGACTTGGGGCATGGGGCATGTTTTTATTTGCTTTCTGCTTGTGGGTGTTGTCTTGAACCTCTTCAATGTCTCTTGTTGTCTCCTTGATACACTTAAGAGATTTATGGCATCATCCTTGAATGTTTTTGCACAACCATTCTCATGGTAATCCTGGTGTTTATGTCTTGATGCGAGCGTGGTTTTGCTACATTAAATTGGGTAAGCTAACATTGTAGTCATCTTGACCTTCATGTCTTTGATGCTCATGTTAGAATCTTTCCACATTCCAAGTTGATATAAATCACATTCATATCTTCATAGTTGCGTTTGTGACTAGTGATGATTGTGTGATCGTCCGATGTCCGGTAATAATGGCCCAATGATGAAAATAAGTTCTCTTTACATTCTCTAAATGGAATGATGAACACACAAAACTCTATGTTACCCCGCTGTAAGTACACTCTGTATTTTCTATGCAGCTTGCATTATTTAGACTCTACACTCTGTGCACTTTTAGGTCAGATATGGGTTTGAGAGGGTTTCCTTCATCTTTTCTCTTGTGGATTTTTTCATCAACTGTGATCACATTCTTCATTTCCTTATCTTCTTTCGTGATCTCAATCGAAATTCCCTATCTTAAACAGTTGATGGATTTTGATGCATCCTCTTTATTGAGGCAGATTATCTTCCTTCTCTCCATTTATTTCCATTTCTTCCAAACTTCTATCTTCCATCTGGATTTCACTCCCACTTCTTTCTAATCTAACCTTAGGGCATAATTTTCTTGGGTTGATCTAATTGTCTCCAGGATTCTTATATTTTTCATCTTACATCAAGAACCTTATCTTTTGTTTGATTTTGATCAAATTATTATTTCTCCTCTATCTCATTTCCAATTTCGGATCACGAGGGCAAAGACCTATCAAACTTCAACTTGATTCAACTTTTATCAATTTATCAATTGCTTCTCTTGGGGCAACCTTGCTTGAGATTCTTATCTCTCACTTTGGATGTGATCCCGAATCGACCTCATGTTCAAAGGCCTTTTGTTTATGTTTGTCCAGATGTGATCCCGAGTCGACCTCACATCTGAGTTGTTTTGTGATCCCAAATCGATCTCACATTGCAACTTCATTCTTTGACTGCATGTGATCCCGAGTCGACCTCACATTAGTCAAAGAGGGGCAAATGTATGCAACCTAAAATGGTCACCTAGACTTTGGGCCCCATTTATTTAATTTGTCAACATCAACTTTCTGAATCAATGATTGTTGCATTTTCAAATCAAATTTCTTAATCAATTCATAACTATTTCAAATGTTTCAATTTTCCCTAAGATTTGAATGCTTCATTAATTTTATTTAATCAAAAGAAATAAATCCCTTTTAATAAATAAAATAATGTTATTTAATTGAAGTTAATATTACTTAAATAAAATGATGCTATTTAATTAAATCTATTTTAATTAAATAATTTTATTTTATTTTATTAATATTCATTTCTAAATTACATAATCTTATTTTATTTTATTAAAAGAGATATTATCATCTTAAATTAAATAAAATAAATGAAATATCCTCTCAAGAATATCCTGTGATGAAAAAAATGGAAACAAATCAGTTAAAAGGGAAATAAACTAAAAAAAGAATTCCAATCAAGATTTGTTTCTATTTTTCTATTTATCCCACATTGCTTCTGAATTTGCCTTCAATTCCACTTTTGCCTATAAAATGAGCCCTCTCATTCTCATCAAAAAGATCACGAATTTTTACATCAAACTTATGCTACAAATTTTCTTGAATTTTATCATTTGAGATTACACATTAGTTTGATTTTATAAGCATCTTAGTTTTAGAGCATATAGTTTAATATTACATTTTAGCTTAATCTTCATAGTAGATTAATTTGCAAAGTAATTCATTTATGGCATTGCATGTAGATCAATTTTCATTTCAATAAATTAGTTTTGTTTATTGCATTTTACAGTCATTTAGATTAGTTTTCATTATTGCATTGCAAGAACAGGATTCATGGAGATTGGCATTCTTGCTTCTCCTCTTTGAATCTCTCATTCCGAGACTGTATTTGCAAGGGTAACTGGGTTAATCTAAGGACCACAATATCAATCTCTGCTCTTCTCGGATAGAGAGCTGTGAATTGATTTGCAAGGACTCATTATTGAGTATCCTCGCATGCAAGGATTCACAGAAGTATAACATATTTTCAGTTATACAACATCATCCAAAATAAAAATAAAATTATTCATTTTATAAAATAAAACTTTCTAAAATCTTATGAATTAACTCATGATGGTTAATTTAACTCTACATATCCTATTATATCTCATTCATCTTTCTAAATATAAAATATTCTTTTTGTTTTTTAAGATTTATATTCTTAAGTTCTATTAAGTTATATTATAGAAATTTTTATATTTTCAAAAAAAAAAAATTCTTTAAGAAAAAAATATAAAAAACATTTAAGAAAAACATTAAAAATCATAAAAATCATTTATGAAGTGCAATTTCATCCAAAAGAAATTAAAAATTATTCTCAAAAAACTACAAACCAAATAAATTGGAATAAATTTAAAAACCAAAAATAAATTGGAAAAAATTAAATAAAATTAAAAAAACTGAAACCTGCTGGAAGGAGAAAAGTTGAGAAAATCACTTAAACTATGGAAAAATTAATTGGAAAAATTAAAAATTAAAAACCAAAAAAAAATTCAAAGAAAAGAAAATGAGAAAATCAAAGAGACTATGGAAAAAAAAATATCCCTCAACATACTTTTTTAAATATAAATATACTATTATAAAACCTATAAACGTGTTTATTTAAATAAACGTACATAACATAATAAATCTAAATCTATAAAATCTTATATATATAAAATAAAATACTAAGTAAAAGATAAAATATCTAAAGTTACTTTTACTCTACCACTTTTTAAATAAAAACAAATAATTTAAAAATAGTAATAATCAAGAAAAGAAAGTGAACTTGACATTTTTAATAAATTATAATAGAAATATAAGTTACCAAACTTGAGTTTAAGAGTTTTTAAATAAAAAATAAGTAATGAAGAAAATGAACTTGAGTTTTTTAATAAATTATAATAGAAATATATGTTACCACTTTTAAAAAATCACGGACTTCAGTTTTTTAAGGAATTATAATAGAAATGTGTGTCCCCACTTAACCCATGTAGTTAAGTAATTTATATTTTTTATATTTAAATAATTTGTATTATATGAGATAATTTTTGCTTTCTTAGAGTTCCTTAGGAGGCCCATTTTTTATGTAAATTTCCCCTAATGGGTTAGATGACGACAGGGTCCTCAGGGAAAGAGAGATGGAGGGAGGGGGAGGGGTGATGATGGAGGAGGAGGTAGTGGTTAGGGTGATGATGGAGGAGATGGAGGAGTTGGTGGTGATGGTGGTAGGTGTAGGAGAGGAGACCATGATGGAGACTGCAGAGGAGGAGGAGTGGATCACTTTCTCCCATCCAGGAGGAGGGAGAGGAGGAGGAGAGAGAGGAGGGCCAATAGGAGGAAGCCATGCCAAATGTGACAGTAGAGGAGGAGCAGCCTGATCCAGAGTAGCTGGATATATTAGCAAGTACAACTGCTATGGATGTGGAGATAGTCAGGCATGGGGAGCAGTTAGAGGAGGAGATGGGTGAGGAGGAGCGGATCCTATGTGAGAAGATTTTGCATTGGGATGAGGGATTTGAGGATGTTCCTATTAGAGGTGATACAAGAGATTGGGATCATAAGCTGGTGAGTCTGTAGACTAGAGTAAAAGAATTGGAGGCTGAGTTGTAGGCCCTATTGGTGGAAGAGATGGTATACAGGTAGAGAGGGATACCCTATAGTCAGAGAGAGATAGGGAAAAAATATGGGAACAAGAGGCAGAGCAGAGGGTTATTGAATTTGCAGTCCCATGCATAGGATCTGTCACCAACATGACATAGGAACTTATCAAAGCATGGATGTGAGAGTAGTACTATAGAGAATTATATGAGGAGGTAGTCCCAACTAAGCATAGGGCACCTAGTGCATCAGTGGCATTTAGCAACGGTTGGTCCCACAACAGATGGCCATGTAGTAGATCTAGCTAAGGTGAGAGTAGCAACATGGGTTTTGGAGAGCATTGTAGCACTGGATAGATCTATTTTGACTCATTTATGTTGACACTTGTATTTTGTATCCATCAAGCCCATGAGCTCTATTTGGGGAGATACATTATGACATTGTTATTGTGACACTTTTTGAGATATATATACATACATACATATATATATAATTTTTGGTGGCGATTATATGTTGTGTTATGTTATTATGCATGGAGATTTATGATATTTATGTGATGTTTCCTATGCTATGCTTCTAATGATGATGCATTGTATCTTATGTGATCTATGCTTTATGATGTTATGATAATTCTCTATCTATGTGTTATTTTATGATGAAATGTGATGGTAGATAATGATGTATGATTTATGATGTTCATGTAGCTTATGAAAATGTCCTAATGCTAATGTATGTATTTGTGTTTATGGTGCCATGGATTTCATGTGTTTATGTTATACTAATTATTATAAGATACGATGTTATGGGTGAGATTATGATTATGAATGCAATGGGAGATGACTGTGAATGATGTGATTATGTTATGGATGATGCTTTATGCTATGTTATGATTATATTGGTTATGTATGTATGTGAAGCAAGGACATGTAGGATGTATGTGATGAAAAGGTGCATCTATGTTATGTAAATTCCAACAAAATTATGCAAATGATCTGTAAATGGATGTATGCAAATGAGATGTAAATGGATGGATGTATATGATATGTAAATGGATGGATGTATATGATATGTCTAACCTAGGTGAAATGTACTAATGCAAACCACTACATGAGCATGTATGCAGCTATGTTTTTGTGTGTCACAGGATAGTGTCAGAGGACGGAAGAAGAGGGACTGTTAGATGGAAGGAGATGGATGTTAGAGCGGAGAAAGAAACCCTTCAATATTTTTCCAAAGTACAAATAGATGTTGCATTAATCATCATTGGGCAGATTGTTGCAATGGCCAACAAACACCATGATATGACATAAATCAATGGTGTGCAAGGTCGTGTCATTGCGTAAAACAAATAGTCACAAATAAGGATGATCATGACTAATACAAGGAGCCTAAATGCCCTAGTCTTTTTTCCATAATCAACCACAAATAGTCATCAAAAATAAAGACAAGTCATGAAACGTTATTCCTCCTCTAAATCCTGTACAGGACATCCTCGAGGTGGCTAGTATCATGACGAAAAAAAGAAAATGGCAGTTGTGACCATATTTAAAGACAATGTTTTGCCAAAGTTTTTTCCAAGAGTGTCAAGATTATTAATTTCAAGATGTCAGTTTTGATGAAGCCTAGTTATGTGTCAGGTAGGCTAATGTGTGATAAATGTCAAGGAGTCAAATTCAAGAAGGACACATCTTGAATAGAGTTGATGTCGGGAGTGTCGATCCCCTAATATGGATAGGATACCCCAAAATGCCAGTTGCTAGTGTTGAGGCAAAAAAAGACATATCCTAAAGCCAAGATAAATGACAAGGGTCATTCCTCATAAAGACTTATCCGAGGAAGGACCAAGAATTGACAATTTGACATTGTTATGAGACTTTGACCAAGTTTGACTAGATGACCCAATTGATTGCGTGCCACATTTGAAGTGTTAAAGGGCCTCAGGGCACATTGATGATGCTCTTGCCTACGTCATACACTCAGAGACCATGTAGTTCAATGACAACAAGACTGACATACTAAAGATGAACAAACATGTTTTGACTTGACCCAACGAACCCTAAAGGACTGGACCTAGGGGGCCTCAGGGGCACATCAATGATGGCCTTTCCTACATAGAAAATGTGCAAAGACCTCATAGTCCGATTGACACCATGATCACAGATGACAAATTTTATTGGACCCAAATGGCTAACTAACATTAAAAACCTAAAAGACTAACTTAGGTGGTCTTGGGGGTACATCAAATGATGACCTTGCCTATGTAGCAAATGCACAGAGACCATGTAGTTCGACCATTCTAACTATGACGTGACTTTGATTGATTGTGACTCTTTTTTTGGGATTTTTGCAAGTTATTTGGATGTTTTTGTGTTTTTTGATTTTTTATTTTTCAAGACATTTTCTGATTTTTTATGGACTTTTTCAGGACATTTTCTAATTTTTATGGATTTTTTCAAGACATTTTTTAATTTTTATGGATTTTTCAGTACATTTTTTGATTTTAATGGATTTTTTCAAGACATTTTATGATATACGAGACCATGTGCAAGACCCACTACAGTCAAGTGATAAGGTTGTTTCCCCTAGTTAGGTCTAGGACAAACCAGGATGAATGAGATGGAAAAGGCCATGCTCAAGAGGAAAGCTGGAGGATGTGTGAGAAATGATATCACCATTGTCAATCATGGAAAAAATAGTAGTATTTTATGATGGAAGTTGCGAGGGCATTAGATGACTGGGTATTTATTATGGACAAAGGAAGATGGGGTGATAGTAGATGGCAAAGCAAAGATTTCCTATGCATGGCACCTATTTTCCAAGTTTTCACCATGGTACTTATCCAAAGTGCCACCGAAGTGGTTTTCACTATTGGACGAATTATCTCTCTTTACTATTTTTGATATTTTCTAATTTTCTTTTTGGTGTTACTAAGATGCCTGTTTTCCAAGTTTTCATCAAGGTAACGAGTTTTTTGATTTTTCAATTTTTTTGCATTTTTATGGTCTTGGCCAAGCTCTCTGAAGCTATGTATAGAATTTTCATAGGTGCAAACTATTGATGGGTTTTGGTAATTTTTCACCTTTTGGAGTAGCTAACTGAAAAGCACTAGAACCAAAGGATGCAGTGATGACATATGGGCCCAAACAATTAGGTTCAAACTTGTTGAGCTTTTCATAGTCAACTTGATTTTTTAGGTTTTGCATCAAGACTAAGTCACCAATGTCAAATATTTTGACCATAAGTCTCTTGTTGTAACTTCGACAAAGGCGATTTTGATATGTTTGTAAGTGAGTCATGGATTTTTTTCTACATTCTAATAGTTCCAACTCATGCAATTAGGACTGTCGATATTCCTCATCATTGATTAATCCCTTCATGGAGACCCTTAAGGAGGGGAATTTGACCTTAATGGGCAGGATAGCTTCAGATCCATAAACCAAAGCAAATGCAGTGGTGCCTATAGGTGTACAAATGCTGGTGTGGTAAGCCCATAGGGGTGGGTTAAGTTGGAGATGCTAATCACAACCAACATCATTGACATCCTTCTTAAGAAGTTTGATAATTGTCTTGTTGGATGTCTCAGCTTGGCCATTACCTTGTGGATAATATGGTGTGGATAAATGATGTTGAATATGGAATTGCTCACAAAGCTCACAGACATCCTAATTTTTAAAAGGATGACCATTGTATGTGATGATGGATTGGGGAACACCATACTGGCATATGATGTAGTTAAGGATGAATTTGGAAATTTGTTTACTGGTTATGTAGGTGAGAGGAATAGCCTCAATATATTTTGTGAAATACTTGGTTACAATAATGAATTTATGGTCATTGGATGAGGTGGGGTGAATTTTTCCCATGAGGCTGAGTCCCCATTGTGCAAAGGGCCAAGGAGAAGTGATTGGTTTTAGTTATTGTGTCGGTGCATGAATAAGGTTACTGTGTACCTGACATTGATGACACTTCCTCATGAAATGAAGAGCATCATTCTCCATGGTTGGCTAGTAGTATCCAAGTCTCATCATTTTCTTAGCTAAGGTTGGGCCACTCGAATGAGATCCACATATACCCTCATGTACCTCGTGTAAGGTTGTTTGTGCTTCATCTATGTCAAGACATCAGAGGAGCGTATTTTCAAAGTTGCATCTATAAAAGGTGTCACTGATGATTATATAGCGGGAAAATTTGTGAATAAAGGACTTGTGTTGGTTATTGGAAAGGTCTGGTGGGAAAATCTAGGAATGTAAGTAATTATATGTCTTGATACCAGGGGGAATTGAGATCAACAAGCTCGCAAATCATTTTGGATATAGGAATGTCATAGGCGAGGACCAACAACTATTCTACTAAGAACTCAAATTGTGGCACATTATAAGGGATGTCCAAGAGAGATCCAATTGTGGCCATAACATTGACAACTTTGTTTTGTGCTCGAGGAATCTACTCAAAATCCATCATATGGAAGTATGATAGGAAACTATCCACCATGCACTTATAAGGCATCAGATTCTCATCCTTGGTGTCGTAATCATCATTGATCTAGTTGATAACTAACTGAGAATCACCAAAAACTAGGAGTTCTTTGATTTTTCATTGAAACGCCATTCAAAGTCCTGTCAATAATGCTTCATATTCAGTGACATTATTAGTGCATGCAAAGGCGATATAAAATTATTTAGGAATAGAGTCACCTTGCAGTGTGATCAATAATATGCCTTCCCTGGAACCATGACCTATATGGGACCCATCAAAATAAATTTTCCAAGGTAATCTCGGTCCTACATGAAAGACATTTTCATCTGGAAAATAAGCTACCAACGGGCGATCATCTTTTGTAGGTGCGTCAGCGAGTTGATCTGCTATGACCTTTCCTTTTATTGCTTTGTGCTCTACATATTATATGTCATACTCACTCAATACCATGACCCACTTTGCTAAGTGTCTTGTTAACACTACCCAATTGATAAGGTACTTCAATGGATCTATCTTATGATGTAGTATATTGCTCTTTCATTTTCTTTATGGTCACTATGTGCGAGTAATGCCCCCAGTGTAGAAATGGTTACATAAATATACAATATCAAGGGTTTCCCATCAATAGGTGGCATGAGGATTGGCGGTGTTAAAGGATAGTCTTTGACTTTTTGAAAAGGATCTAGACACCTGTCAATCCACACAAAGGGAATTCCCTTGTGTAATAGGTATTGGAATGGTTGACATTTATTAGCCAATTGTGCAATGAAACGTCTGATGGACTACAATCTTCCCTATAATGTTCATAGCTCACTAATTCCTTTTGGTGTAGGCATATCCAAGATTGCTTTTACCTTAGCTAGTTCGACTTCAATGCCCCAGTGAGAAACTATGTACCCCAATATTTTAACTTAAATTACGTAAATACACACTTCTTAAGATTGAGACGGACCTTATACTCTTCTAGCCTTTTGAAGATATTGTCTAGCACCTTTAGGTGATCATTTCATGTTATGGATTTTTCCAGGAGATCATCAACATAGTCCTCCATTAATGTGTGCATAAGATTGTCAAAGATCATGGTCATATCCCATTGGTAAGTGGCACCCACATTGTTTAGTCCAAAATAAATGGTGTTCCCATAGTATGTACCCCAGGGAAAAGTAAATTTTGTTTTATGTTGATCTTCAGGGTTGATACATATTTGGTTGTATCCTAAGAAACCATCCATAAGAGACAACATCTCATACCCTACTGTAAGATCCACTATGATGTCAAAGTTTGGGAGTGGAAAATCATCCTTTGGGAAAGCTCTATTCAAATCCTAGAAGTCTATGTAGATGTGGATTTTCCCATTAGGTTTGGTGATAGGTACAAGATTTGATATCCAATTGACATAATTTATAGACTTATGAACCCAACATCTAGCAACTTTTTGAGGTCACCTTTGACAAGCAAGGAAATCTATGGGTGCATCTTTCAAAGTTTTTGTTTGACTAGTTTGGCATCTGCAAGTAAGGGAAAATGATGTAAGACTAATACTGGATCCAAAGCTGGCATGTCTACATATGACCAAGTGAAGTTGACCTGATGTTCTGTGAAGAATTCTTGAAATTCGAGTTTTCCTTTTCTATCAACGATGTCGCAAGTAGAACCATTTTGGGATTTTTTGGTGTGCATGTATTGAATTCTATGGTATCTTTAATTAGCATGGCTAATTTATCTTGAGTGACAGGGAGAAAGTCCAACCCTCCATCCTTAGGAACCTCAAAGAGGTTTTCACCCTCAGATACGTCCTTTCATTTTACTTTTGTGTCGTTAGAAGGTTCCTTGTGGTTTTCACCTAAAGACGCATCCTTTTTTGTTTTCTTTTTATTACTTTTGTGACTAGAGGGTTGCACAGTCTCTCTGAAATAAGCTACAAAATTGAGATCTATAGTAAACCCAACTTTATGGTCCCCTCTTGGTATTCTGTCATGCAGTCCCATGAATTCAACAATGGATTTTTCATTTTGAAAAGTGTCCATGGTAGGCAGCCCTTGTTGATCCCATTCAATGAGTTGTGGGTAGATGAGGGAGATACCATCATCAGTGTAAGCGAAGGGTGGAGATGACATTGAGAGCATGAAAATAGAGGTCAAAATGGTAAAGAAAAAAGTATCATCAGGATCCCAGGAGGATTCCATCCAATCTTCATCCTTAGTGATCTCGGGTAGATCAGACTCATGGGGGAGTTTAGGATTGGGAAAGAGTGAGTCAGAAGAATCAAGTGGTGGTTTAGGTTTTTCATTGTTATGAGGCCAAAATGTTTTTACCCAGGCTTCTCTTTTCATCAAGATTTTAGAGTTTTCATTAGAAGGATCCTATGGTGGACCAATCTTAAACATTTGTATAAATATTTCCTCAAAAGAAGGCTCACCTAGTTCTAGAAACATTTCTTCAAGATCATAGTCACTAAGGGATCTCTCAAAACCGTATTCCCATTCATGAGAGTCATCCTCAATATAGGATTCATCAAATATATTGACATTTTCAGAAGCACTTACATCCTTACTAGAAGTTGCAAGGGTACGTGGAGTGCCAATCATGATTATCTTAAACCCTAACCCTCGATTCTTTGGTCTTGTAGTTGGCATTAAGGGTTCTCTCCTTCCATTTTGTTTATGCGAAGACCATTGATTCAATCATAGCCTTTTTCCTTCATTATCTCAAAGGCTTTTCCATATTTTTGTAGTGGTAATGGTGGTAGATCTTTCTTGTCTTTGTAGATCCAAGTTGAAATATCATCAATATCTTCTTTGTTTACCTCTCCCCATTTTGTGATGGTAATAGTGGGAGGAACTTTAAAGACAACCTTAGGTTCTAATCTGAAGCATGATCTACCATAAATATTCGAAGACTTGGCAAACTATGAGATGAAATAAGCAGTGTTTAGTTTATACTCTCCACATCCTATGTCCTGGATCTTGATATTTAGATCGATGGTTGGAATGGTGGGAGTAGATGGTATGGTGGAGGTTGGAGTAGTGGAAGTGGATGACTTGGTAAGGGTAGATGGATCAACATATTGGGATGAGGTGGATGTTGAAGCTTCATGATTAATAGGCACTTGATGTTTAGAAATTCCCCTTAAGTTGGTGCAATATTAAAAGGGGTTAGGATCACCAATTATGGTAATCTCAGTTTCGTTATAGGGGAAATTCAAACATTGGTGATATGTGGAGGGTATAAACTTCAATTTGTGAACCCAAGGTCGACTAAGGAGGATGTTGTAGGGAATTCAAGATCCAAAACTTGACATGTAGTATCTATGATTCTTGGCCCAACATGAATAGGAAGTGTGATAATTCCCTTATAAGATGCTCCTCATCATCATATGCTTTGATTACAATGCTTTTAGTGGCATCTACACATGCATCAGAGAAGCCTAGTGCCTTGACAAATTTTAAGGAGCATATGTTGAATCTCGCTCCACCATCTACTAAGACTCATCTGACCTTGTGTTTATGAATGAAAACTTCATTGTGTAATGCATCATTGTGGTATGGCTTAGGCATAGAGTAATCTTGGTCTAAGAATGTGACCTGGTGGGAATTATCCAAATATCTGACCATAGCTTCAAAGTGGTTGACATTAATTTCGGTGGGGATTGAACTCTCTTTTAAAGCCTTGTCAAGGATAGCTTTATGTGTAGGAGAGATGCACCCAATTGATCGACAAGGTTAAATTTTCCTTTAGGCTATGGTTGCTTAGAAGAAGGGCCATGTATCGTGATTTTGGCTTGGTGAGTGGTGATGTTACATTCAAGATTCCTTTTGATAGTGATAGTATTTAAATATTCATTGGAAATTCGAAGGTGATTGATTATAGGTCCACTCAAGTAAACAAAGGCAACGTGAGTGTAGTTAGCCTAGTTATTAGTCTTTTGACCTGATGAGGAGGGGTTGCTCGAACCATGATCTTGCAATTGGTTTTTATGAATGGTATGGTCAGTATTGGAAGAGTATTGTTGACCATTAATTTTGATGTCTTTGTTCTTAATTAAATCTTGTATAATGTTTTTCAATTTTCTACATGATGATATTTTGTGTCCTTTTGCTCTATGGTAATCACAAAAGGTGTTTTTGTTTCACCATGATGGTTTAAATTATCCTAGATCATATGCTTTAGGTTCTTGCAATGTTATGATATTATTTTGGATGAGCTTCTTGAGGACAACTTCAATAGGTTCTCGCAAGGGTGTGTAACTATGTCACTTTGGGAATTGTCTGGCTTGTCTTTGTTGACCTTAGGTTTGGTTATTTAAAAAAAAAATTGTGATAGGTGTTAGGAGAGATGGGGGATTTTTTTGTGGTCGAGATCCCTTGAGTGTGATTGTGGGACCTATTTTATTCACCGCCTTAGTGTTGACGACACCATCATCGGTAACATTTTTGTTCTTAGCCCAATACTTGTTCTTATCATAGGTTGTGTTTGTGTTTGTGTTCTTACTAGGGTACTTGAGTTTTCCTTTTTCATTGAGGGCCTTTTCAAGTTGGACACCCTTTTCAACAAGGTCTATGAAGGTTGTACAACAATGGACTTGCAAGCCATATTTCAAAGGTCCTAGGAAGTTTTGGACAAACATGTATACCTTCTCTTTTTTAGGGATTTCAACTAGACATTAGCGTTCCAAGCTTTTCCATCTTTGAAAGAAAGGAATGAATGTTTCACCAGATTCTTCTTGTGTCATCTTACAAAGTGTGGTGATTGTAACGTCAGTGTCAATCTTATAGGCATATTTATCTACAAATTTGTTGGCAAGTTCATCCCATGATCTTATCCCTTTAGGAAATTTTTTGAACCAATCAGGTACAGGACTTGCAAAACTCCTAGGAAAAAGTATCATCAAATAAGTGTGTTCATGTGCCACGTCTACACAATTGGTTGTGAATTCTCTTATGTGCTCAATAGGGTTTGTATTTCATTTGTACTTAGAGAAATTTGGGAACACATATCCTGGAGGAAATGGTGTCATGTATAATTTTGTGTCAAATGGATATAGATGTAAGTCAAAATATGTATGAGTCTTTATGTGATAATTGCATGTCCTCTACTTTTTTTTGTAAGGCAACTAGTTGAGCAGTCAAGGCATTCACTATTGGATTATTGGTGGCATCACACATGGTGATAAGTATCCCATGAGTTCTCATTTGTTGTGATGATATTTTTGAGTTGGAATGTGTTGATGTTGAGCTTGTGTATGAATATGGGAAGTGTATGCTGGAATATGTGATCTAGTAGAGTTGAATTGCATTTAGGGAACATATTTTCCATGTGTGTTTTGATAACCAAGAGGGGTATGACCTGTTTGTGACATGTTCATGTGTTGTGAAGCTTGATTTCCTTGTCCATTTTGAGGGATATGACTATATGAGAAGTTCATGTTTTGTCTTTGAGGGCCACTAATTTTTGTGTTAATTTGAGGACCTTGATGGCCACTGATGAGCCTAGTTTTTGATCAAATTTTGGGTAGGATTTATAGTCCATTTGTTGGAAGTCTCATGAAATTTAGTAGTTAAGTGTTAATGTTTGCATAATGTTTCCCTCAAACCATTGACATTGGGTTTAACTCTATCTCTGTGAAGTTTTAATGACATTGGCATATTATGTGGATTAACTGTATTAATTTTGTGCATGGTTGATGAATGTTCCTTAAGGTGATTATAGATGTGAAATTATTATGTGTACTAACATTGCTATGCAGGCCATAATTTATGGATGCTAAGTTGAGAAAGGAAACCGCCAGATGGTCATGCAAGGGAATCATTCAAAGGATTCAACTGAACACTGACGACAAAAAATTCCCCACGATAGTCAATTGTAACCACCTTGTATTTATGGAATTGAGCAATTGTGGGAATTATTGCAACATTGAGTCCACGTTCGGGCATGCATGTCTAACTAGATTCCCTGTAGACGTAACTACTCTGCCAATCTTTTCCTCGCTTTCCCTAAATGATGTCCTCTCAGTTAGTGAGAGTTGACCGCCTTGTTTAGCTGGTAGTTTAAATAAGGATTGGAATCTTCTTCTGGGGACTTCTTCTTAGCTCTTGATTTTTGTTGTTACATGATATCAATGATGTATTAAGCATTCACTACTTTTCAATACAGCCATGTTGCTACTTTGTTTACATATTTTTCAATGAATGAGATGATAGTCTAAATTTAAGCATTTGAGTTTGTATTAGTCTTAGTGGATACTCATCCAAGGGGGCCCACTTGGTGAGTAATCCTTTCTTTAGAGTAATTAGCTTAGTTATTATTTCCTATTATGTACTTAGTTCAAAATTTGGCACCGACTGTTCCTACAACCATTAGAAGTCCATTTTGTGTATGTTCCTGCAGCCAAAGCAAACAGAGTAGTTTCCTGTCTATTTGCCTAGATCTTTATTCTTGTTATGCATTTAATCTTAGCATAGTTATAGGTTGATTTTCAACATTTTATTTATTTCCTTTCCACAAATTACTTTTAGTCTCGTGTTCCTTAGTTGTAGGATGCAATGACTACTTGAGCCCCTAGTGCACATACACTACTAACCCATTTCAATTCTACATCCTTGGGTTGACAAGTTAAATGCACCTTCATGATGATTAAGATAGCTATTTAGGTTAGATGCCCAATCTACGAATAATGGTTGTGAAGGCCTAGTTATTGGATCATTGTGGGAGGTCGACAGCCACTAGTGTTTGTGGTGATTTGAGGACCTTGTGATGTGGTATTGATGTTAGCTTGAGATCCTTGAATGTAAATTATTCTTGTTTTACTTCTTGTGAAATGATTGAATGGGGATGTCCCCAAGACATTGGATGATGATCCAAATATGGAAAATGTTGATCCAATAGTTTGTGATACAGTTTGAGACACTTGTGGCATTGATTGTGATGTGGTTTGTGATGTAGTGGGTACCCCAAAAGCAAATGTTGCATTGATTGTGTTTTTTGCACTTTGATTTTTTGTGCCACTAGAAGTAGAGGTAGAATTATATTGTGGTGTTGAGGGAGCTTGACTAGTTTGTGTGTCATGACTAGGTGATCTTGCTCTCAAGGTGTTGACATAAAATCCATGTGGTAATCTAACCCCTTCATGCAAGATTTTGGCTAAATATCATTGTGGATCTAGCATGATTAATTCATCTACAAAAGAAGCTACTTCTGTATTTTGGGCAATAGCCTCTACGTCTTCTACAAACACATTTCCTTTGGGATCTCTTTGAATGAATTGCTCAAAAGTATTGTTGTGTGAGATATGTATAATGTTTGTGTCATTAAAGGGATTGTTGGAGGTAGATCCCATGTTGGTTTTGTTGTGAGTTGTATGTGAGGTAGCATTTTGGTTCATGTCACTAGTATGGTTATAAAGGTCATCTTCATGTCCAAAGGGGTCCATGTCTCTTCTCCCTTTTTGTAATCTACTCTCAACCATGTAAGTTTTTCTCAAATCAGATAAAATGCAAATGATATGGGACTAGGTCTAGTGATGGAAACTATGTTTTTGGTCTTTTGGGGATGAGAAAGATGAGTGACCTAATGCAAGATGCCAATAACACCTAAGGAGGATAGTATATTCCCAATGTGAAGTGACAATAATATTTATGAGGGATGTAAAGTGATAATGATGTATAAGAGTAATGGTGATGTCTAGGATGAATGTATAATGCAAGGATAGGCTAAATATGTTAAAGGAAGTGTTCTAAATGCAAGGTGTAAGCAAGCTCTAAAGGTGATCAACTTTGGGAGATTTGGGAAAAAGGTTACTAACCATCCAAAGTTTAGCCAATGCTTCAATTTAATTGTCAAAGGACCTTGTGTGGGATCAAGTGAAATGACAAAGAGACTAAGTGAGTTCCCAAACTAGACTTATGAGTTGGAAAAGACTCACTCAAAATGACAAAGACTATAGGTGTAACAAGTGACTTGGTCAATGACAATTTTTTTGAAGCAATGGTTTATACAAGGTATGGAAAGTTGGCCTATTTTGAAATATTCAAACACAAGGACCTAAGAGTTTGGATAAGCTAGAAGTGATTAGGAATCCTAAAATGCAACTAAAGTTTGCAATGGTATACCTATTGTTAAGACTAAATGACAAACCTAAGGGTGTAATGGTGGATTGTTTGAGCAAATATTTCTAGTTTTTGTATAGAGATCAATTTAAAAGGGTAATTAGAGATAGCTATTGAAGGTTTGACCTCAAATTGTGACAGTGATAGTTTTTTTCTAAGTGATAGGTAGTTGCAGTTTAGGACAGTCAATTGCATTGCAAATTTAGCAGATGCATTGTTTATCAATAGTTCCATTTCAGGTTTAGCAGATGCATTGCAAGACAGTCAATTGCATTTTATAGTGAACAAGGTTTGGTTTTTCTACAATTTTTACTAGGTTGTGAATTTTTTTCTAGTTTGACTATGGTTTTCCAAATTTCAAATGTTTTTGTTTGTCTATTAATTCAACAAACACTTTGGCAAAGACTTTGTCTTGTCTTAGGTTGTTTGATACAATAACTTTGAAAAAAATGTACAAATCCTAATAGGAAAGGGATTATATACTTGGTATAGCTCACTCAAATACCTTGAATCAGTGTTGAACACTTGTTGTTCTCAAGAGCGGATAACTTAGAATTTTGGTGGCACTGGCTCCCCTCCATGACACTCACTTCTACGGGTGCACCAAATTCAAATTCTCGAAAGGGGAATTTGCTATCTCTACTCAAGGGAGTTAGTAGTGAGTATCTTCAGGCATGATGTTATACCCAACACTATACCAAGCAATAGCCAAAAGGTGAGGCTTCTAAAAACAAGAGGGATCTAGTGAATACTCGAGGACATGGCACATTACGAGCATCCAACAAGCCACTTAAGGCTTTAATCACTCTACTAGGGGCTCTTATACCTTTAAAATAAAAGGTAGGTACCCTGTTTCAAGTGACACTACACAAATAATACCTACATACCATGAGGACTTGACAATTTAGTCTTATCCTTTTATATACTAGCTTGAGCAAAAAACTAGTTAGAGTTGTTCCCTCTTTCGAGGAAGGAACCTCTAAAGTTAAACAAAAGCGAATTGAAAAAAATGTTTTTGGTCATCCAAGATCGCACTAAGGCATGAGGAGATTACATACACAAAGCTTTCTATTCACACTCACAAGGTTGTTTATTTTAATGCCCAAATCCAAAATGTGTGGGTGGAAAAGCAATAATCCCTAAGTGATTTTGATTCTCCAAATCATTGTGAGGTGCAAGAGAAGTGCATACATACTAAGAAAGTAATACCATACCACAAGACACACCAAACACTTGTAAATTTTAACCCAACTTATTATGAAACAAACAAGGTTATTTTTAACCCAAGTCCATGGGAATGCAAGTTCATTTTATCCTTGATGAGTGTAGATGCAAGTTGTGCTCTTTTTAAACCCAATGAATGTAGATGCAGTTCATTTTAATCCATGAATGTGAGAGGAAAGTTATAGTTTGTTGCTTAAAAATAAAGGATTTTATGAAAAATGAACAACAAAACAAAGTTAGTATCCTCCTCCAACTTGCCACATGCTGCCAACAGAATACTAGCAACCAAAAAAAACCTATCCTACTAAACTAGAAATGTAGAAAACTGGAAATACTTGTAGAAATTAAAAGTAAACCCTAGACCGGTAGTTACATCACAAAACTAGTAGATGCGGCTCATGGGAATGATCAAATGCATCTTAGGAATTTTCACTGTAGATCATGGGATGTCAACTACAATTCACCAAAGCAGATGCGACTCGGGTTTTTCTTGACTGCGATGAACCAGAAAGATGAATGCGGTGAACAACAATCAGTTGCAGCCCATGAACGTGAACCTACAAAATGGCCAAAATTCTACCAAAAACAAGTGATCTAATGATGCCTATGATATGACCCTAGGTTTATATTGATTAACCAAAAAGCTAAATAACCCAGATTTAACAAAATAACCAAAAATTAAAGATAATCTAAATATGCCCTAATTCAAAGAAATTGCATCATTTTGTTGGTGATTACATCATTCTATTTTTGTTAGTTGCGTTGAACCATACCTACAACCTGCAAAATCAAAAAAATTGTACGAAATCTGCAAAAAAAATTCCCTTCACGTTAGGTTCAACAAATATAACTAAGGAAAAATTTAGGTTAGCAATATAAAGCATAAACTAACTAAACCCTAGCTAACAATGAAGCACAATGGAACATAAAAGCATGAAAAAAAGAGCAATCTTACCAAAACCTTTGAATGCACTCCATGAGTCACCTTCATTGACCCTCTCCATTTTGTTGTAAATAGTGTTTGCCCTCGGATTTTTTTATGAGAAACTATGACCTATGACAAAGACCTTAGCAAAATATTGAAAGATTGTACTCAGCAATTGCAAGTGTACATGGAAATTTGCAAGCATGAAGTATGAAAAATGAGGTTGACATTTCATTTTTATAAAAAAATCAATTTTGGATGAATGGCCAAGATTGTCAGTTGACAAATTCCCTAAGATGAAAGGCGGATATTGAATATGACAACTAGCAATTAGGGTAAAATTTGAAATGGAGGGCTATGATTTAATTTTTAGGAAAATTAAATCAATGGACATGAATGTATGTGACAAGAGGATATTGGGAACATAAAAAGAGATTGCTGGAGAATCAAATAATAATTTAAAATTATTTGATTTATGAGGCATAATTGACCTTTTGAATTAAAAAGAAATTTAATTCAGAAGTGGTGGGACTAGGACAATAAATAATGATTTTTAATTATTTACTTGGTGGGAAAGTGGGAATGAGAAATTAAATAAATAATTTTATTCAAGTTTGGAGGAAAAGACAAAAGAAAAATTAAATAATTAATGAGAATTATTTAATTGTAGAGGAAAGTATAAAGTGAATAATAATTGAATGAATTGAGGAATTTATTTAATTATAGAGAGACATAGGGAATTAGTAATGTATTTAAATGAATAAATGTAATTTATTTATTCAAATAATCATGAGGAATAAAGGATATGAATTAATTAAATAATTAATAATTATTTAATTAATAGTTGAATTTGGACTATAGGGCATAATTAGAAATTTTAATTATGTTGAGACGAAATATGGTAAGACATAGAAAAATAGAGCTCACAGGCCTAGGTTATTTTTATGTGTCTACAACATGTTTGGAGACTTCTTGGATGACTTTGTTTTGATTTTCATTAATGACATCCTAGTTTATAAAAAGTCTATTGAAGAGAATAATAGGGATTTGAGGATAGTTTTATCTCGACTAAGAGAGAAGAAACTCTTTAGGAAGCTATCTAAGTGCTCATTTTATCAAGATAGGGTGCACTACCTTGGCCATATTATTACAGTTGAGGGAGTCTCTGTAGACCCTGAGAAGATTAAGGCAATCATGGAATGGCCAGTGTCTCAAAATGTGCCATAATTTCGTAGCTTCATGGGCCTCGTAGGATACTATAGAAAGTTTGTGCAAGGGTTCTCCCAGATTGTGTCTCCAATCATGTCACTCCAAAGAAAAGGAACATGGTTTGAATGGACCGAGAAGTGTGAACAAGCATTCCAACTCCTAAAGGAGAGGCTCACGACAACCCTAGTGCTAACCATTCCTGATCCTAATGGAAGATTCACCATAATCATAGCTACTTCAGGAGAGGGAGTGGGAGTAGTGCTAATGTAGGATGGACAAGTGGTAGCATATGAATCAAGGAAACTTAAACAACATGAGGTTAATTATGCGCCTCCTAACTTAGAGTTGGTCACAATAGTTCATGCTTTGAAAATGTGGAGACATTATCTCTTGGGGAAGTTGTTTGAGCTCAAGATAGACCATTTGGGATTGAGATACATGTTTACTCAACCAAACCTCAATGCATGATAGAGAAGGTGGTTGGAATTCCTTAGTGAGTATGAATTCAGAATTTACTATATAAAGGGGAAAGAGAATAGAGTGGCTAATGCTCTTAGTAGATGAAGACATCTGGAAACCATGATCTCAACAAGGTCTAATTTGAGATAGTAGGTGAAATTTTTTTCCCAAGATGGGCACTATGAAAGAGAGAAGATCACCCTAGCAGAGAATCCATCAGGTCATTGGTTTGATGGGTATGGGATCGAACCAAATGGCAATTTGAGATACCAGAGAAGGATGTACATTCCAAACTTTGGAGAACTGATGGAGTTGGTTATAGAGGAAGTTCATAATGCACCTTATTCAAGACACCCCAGACTATCCAGAATGATCGTAGAATTGAAAAATTTGTACTTTTGGCCTAAACTAAAGAAGGATGTAGTGGAGTACATAGCCAAATTCTTAGAGTGTCAACGAGTAAAGGCAGAACATGCACATCTAGCAGGGCTATTGTATCCTCATGACATACCTAACTATAAATGGAAGGTGATCAGTACGGACTTCATATAGGGGTTACCTTTGAGCAAGAATCAACATGATGTTATCTTGGTTGTGATCAATAAGTTGACCAAGGTGGCACACTTCATCCCAAGAAACCTTAAGGATGGATCATTGACCTTGGCTAAGAAATTTTTCCAGGAGATCTTTCACTTACATGGAGTGCTAGAGACTATGGGAAGATAGAGAGGGTGAATTAGGTAGTCGAAGACCTCTGAATGTATTGCATGGACCAACAGTATAAGTGGGAAGAATACTTACCATTGGTAGAGTTTTCTTATACTGATTCTTATCACACATCTCTAGGTATAACAACATTCAAATCTCTTTATGGGTGGAAGATTCGTACACCCATAAGTTGGGATAGATTAGAAGATAGGATCACAGTAGGACCTGAAATGCTCAAGGAGATGGAAGAAAAAATGAGAGTTATTAAGAGCAGACTAAAGAAGGTGGAAGACCAATAGAAGAGTTATACCAACAAGAATATAACTCTTAGATAGTTTGCAGCAGGGGATAAAGTCGTCTTAAGAGTCAAGCCTCATAAAAGATCCATTGCCTTTGGAAAATCTTCCAAGTTAGCCCCAAGATATGTGGCTCCATTTGAGGTATTGGAAGTGATTAACCCAATTGCTTATAGTCTTGCTCTACCACCTACTCTGGCTCAACTTCATATTGTGTTTCATGTTTCGTTACTTAAGCCATATCATCCTGATGTAGCTCATGTGCTTGATTGGAAAACTTTGCAAGTATAGGACCTAGGAGTGGTGCTAGTGGACCGCATTAGAATCTTGGATAGACACAATGTTAAGTTATGGAGTAGAGATATTGCTCAATTTAAGGTCCAATTGGACCAATATTCAGAAGACAGTGCTACTTGGGAGGATGCGGAAGAAAAAGAACGCTCCTCACATTTGCTTTCTTAGAAAGAGACTCTTAATAATTTTGTTTGAGTATTTTGGATTGAATATTATAATGTTTTGGATTGGAAACAATATGATATGATGTTGAAATAGAGATATATGTTCTAATTTTTATTAAATAGAATTGGGATGATGTCTCTTCCAAGGGGGGAAGGATGCCATAAACTAATTTTTATTGCATTTAAATTAAAATATTATAAATTGAATTATTGAGGAAAATCAATATGTTGAATGAAAAACTTGATAATTTTGAAAATTTTGAAAGAAGTTGACCATATTTTGACTATGTGATCTTTTGAATTATCTTATACTTTATCATGATTGAATGTTATTGATGAACTATGTAAGTGCAAGTGTGTGCAAATGTAGGAAAATAGGTTGAAGGATGGTGCAAGGCACCAATTTTATTTTTATAAATTTGTTCAAACAAGGTCTTTTCCAATAAGTTCATAATAGACCATTCTTGATGTAATTTGAGTCACTAGAGGTTCACTTTGCACAAATTGTCCATGTTTTCAAAAGTTGTCATATTGCAATATTGTAAGAGTGCAAAAATGCAAAATATGAAGACCAAAGGTCATTTGGATTTAAAAGGTAGTTGATGCAGTTAATTCACATGGGTTGATGGTTAAAAATACTTGTAAACATCGAGGTAGAGGCTGGTGAATTTTTTTTGAAGCTCACATAATAAAGAATACCCTGTTTCATTGATTTTTTTGTGTTTCTACTGGTAATCTGTTTCTCCCAAGATCTGTATGGTTTCATACTAAGGGAGATTGATCAAAGGTGAATTGAATTAGATAGATACATGTGTTAAGCATGTTTTGGCCTTGATTTTACTAGTTTTTATCAAGTTTGAAGGATTTCGTGAGTAATTTACTGTAGGTGGCCAAAAACACAGAATTTGAAGTTTTGAGAGTATAAAATGGAGATTTAGGCCATTCCACCCAGTGAAACCTATTCAAACTTGGTGGAATGGCTCCTTTAGAATTAAATTTTCTATTTGTGTTCTTTGTAGGAGCAGGGAAGGCCGATTGAAGGAGTTTGAATGCTGCCCTAGTTAGGATTTCTTGAGTTTTTGCCTAAATTTGATGGCTAAGAATAGGAGTTTGATGAAATAACATTGATAAAGGATGGGAGATGGTTCATAAAGCATCTGTAGACATATTATAATGTGTTTCAGGTGTTGAAAAGGTAAGAAAAGGTGTGGAGTGTTGATTTCCAATAAACCCCTATGGAACCTAGCCTAGAATGGCTTAAACAAGGGTTTGATGTTTTGGTGAATTTTTGAATGTTTCCCCTAATGAAATTTGTTGATTTTGAGGTTTTTTAACCTAGTTGTAAACTTTCAATAGGATTTTGGGGTTGAGAGATTGATTGGGTTAGTGTTGCTTTGTAAAAGTGGCCTAATTTGGCCTTGGGACAGTGTAACAATAGTGTTTTGGAGATGGTGATCCAAAGTGACCCTAAGAAATTTAAAGATATGTTAAAGCAAGACATAATGGGTGTCTGAAATGATAAGTGATTTGTGGGTTTGAAGGGTCTTCTAAAAGATATGCACGTTTTCCATCACTTGGAATGCTAGTAGAGAAATTTAAAGGAATTGTGATTGTTTGAGGTTTTCTTCCTTGCTCTACATCAATTGGTATCCGAGCATAGGTACTAGATCTCTTGAAGGTGAAAGGTTGTAGTTTGAAGAAGTGAAGAGTTGTAGATTAAAGGAGAATATTCCTCCTAAAGGAAGTGGAGTTCTTGCTAGAGAGATTAGGTTGTTGAAGGAATCTCAAGAAGCAATATTAGCTAGGTTTGTAGCATTAAAAACATAACAAAGAAGAGGAAATTCCATTGAAGAGGAAAGTGATCAAGAGGAAGAGGAAGAGGGTGAGGAATAAAACCCTCCAAGTGGAAGAGTCCAAGGTGATAATTTGGACCTAGGTGAGAGAAGAATGGTGAAGATGCTCAAGGCTATTAGAGGAGATGCTTCTGGTGAGAAAATAGATGTGTCAATGTATAATGGAAATTTGGATGTTGAAGAGGTATTGGATTGGCTAGATGCATTGGATAATTACTTTGAGTATAAGGACGTTGTTGAAGAATAGAAGGTAAAGTTTGCTAAGACTAAGTTGAAAGGACCTGCTCTTACATGGTGGAATTATGTTCAAGAGGAAAGACTGAAGAAGGGGAAAACAAAAATAAGTTCATGGAATAGGATGGTGTCAAAGATAAAAATCCAATTCTTTCCAGGTGATCATGCAATACAAAATTTTAAGAATCTACAAATTTTAAAGTAGAAGGATAAGGATGTTATGGCCTAGATTGAAGAATTTCACAAGTTGAGTATTAGGGCTGGTCATGTTGAAAACAAAGATGAAAATATTTCAAGATATATGTGTGGGTTGAGGTATCAAATTCAAGATGAATTGAGTTTGGCTATGCCCAGATCAGTTGAAGAATTTTTTTAGTTGGCTGTGAGGGCAGAAGAAAAACTAAAAAGAAGGAAAGAAAGACAAGGAAGAGGTAGAGGAAGCACTAGTAGAGGAAGAGGTACAAGAAAATCCTATGAAGAACAAGAGGATACAAGAAAAAACAAAGACCAAGGAGCTAATCAAAGAGGTGGCTTTGGAGGTTTCAAAGGAAGATTTGGTGGAGGTAGAGGTTCAAGTTCATTTTCAGGTAGGTGTTACCATTGCAATCAGTTTGGGAATCAGGCATGGAAGTGTCCAAATAAACAAGGTTCTACTTCAAGTGGTGGTGATAAAATAGTTCAGTTGGTACAAGAGGATGATTATGAGAGCATTCATTCTCCTAATTAGCTTGTTGCTCTAGAAGTAGGAGAGTTGTTTATGGTGAGAAGAACACTACTGAAAGCATCCAAGGAGAAGGAGATGACACAAAGGAGAACACTTTTCAAGACCACCTGCAAATGCAAAGGAAGGGTATGTAAAGTTTTTATAGATTTAGGGAGCACTGCTAACATGGTGTCCAATGAAATGGTTGATAAACTAAAGTTAGAGAAAATTCCTCATGAAACACCTTATAAATTGTCTTGGGTGAATGATAATTAGTCTATTTTGGAGAATGAACAAGCTTTGGTTGAGTTTAACATTGGTGGATATAAGGACAATATTTTTTGTGATGTGTTTCCTATGGATTGTTGTCATTTGTTGCTTGGAAGACCATGGCAGTTTGATAGACATGCCATATATAATGGAATAGATAATACTTATCAGATTGAAAAGGATGGAACCATTTTTACACTAACACCATTGCAGGAGGATGATAAAGGACAGAGTAAGGAAGCTCAGGTGATAATGCTAGGTAAGAAAGAGTTTGTGAAACTTGAGGAAGACAAAATTGAAGAGTGTGTAGCCACTATAAAAGAAGATGTGAAGATAGTAAGTTTGAGGAATGATTCTATGTTGGAAGGAAAAAGACATGATGATTTGGTATCAAAAAAAGTTCAAGAGAAGGTCAAGGATGAATTGCACGATTGGGTAGAAAATAATGTTGAGATCATGGTGGGAAAGATACTTTGTCCATTGAATGCAAATGAGGTTAGAGGGAATTCATATTTTGTCAGTACAAAGGTGCATAAACTCGATGCTACAAAGATTATTGGGGCAAAGAATCTGGTGAAAGAAATAAAGTGAAAAGGTGAATTGAATAGAGGTAAATGACAAGAGAGTGTAGGTGAATTCAAGTGTGCAAAAATAGTAAATGAGAGGGAAGTTCAAGACCAAGCTAGAAAAGGTATGTTTGTAGGCATGAAAACAAGTTCAACCTCAATTTCAAATGAGGGAAAGGTAATAGAACATTCAACAAGACAGTTTGGAAAGGTGGAACAGTTTCTAGATGTCAAGGAGTTCATAAATGCAAAGAATGATGCAACTCTATAGTACATGTTTCAATCGAAAGGATTACCAGATGAAGGAGCATTTGAGGATCAATGAGATGATGTGAAGAAGCATGGTTCACTGCAATACAGTCCTCAAGGGACTTTTGAGGTCTTTTTTTTAGGTCAGGTGTATGGTGTAGGACACCAAGTTCATTTTTGTAAATTTAGTCAAACAAGGTCATTTGATAGAGTTTAGGGTTTTTTGAGTCTTTTGAGTCCAATAAGGTCATAATAGACCATTCTTGATGTAATTTGAGTCACTAGAGGTTCACTTTGCAAAAAATGTCCATGTTTTCAAAAGTTGTCATATTGCAATATTGTAAGAGTGCAAAAATGCAAAATAGGAAGACCAACGGTAATTTGGTTTTAAAATGTAGTTGAAGAAGTTGATTCACACGGATTGATGGTTAAAAATACTTGTAAAACTCAAGGAAAAGGTTGGTGAATTGTTTTTGAAGCTCACACAATAAAGAATACCCTGTTTCACTGATTTTTTTGTGTTTTTACTAGTAATTTGCTGCTCCCAAGATCTATACGGTTTCGTATTGAGGGAGATTAATCAAAGGTTAATTTAATTAGATAGATACATGTCTTAACCACATTTTGGCCTTGCTTTGACTCGTTTTTGTCAATTTTGAAGGATTTGGTGAGTAATTTACTATAGGCAGCTAGAAACTCAAAATTTGAAGTTTTGAGAGTATAAAATGGAGATTTAGGACATTCCACCTAGTGAAACCTATCCAAACTTGGTGGAATGGATCCTTTTGAATTATGTTTTCTGTTTGTGTGATTTTTAGTAGTAGTGAAGGCCGATTGAAGGAGTTTGAATGCTGCCCTAGTTAGGATTTCTTGAGTTTTTGCCTAAATTTGATGGCTAAGAATAGGAGTTTGATGAAATGGCATTGATAAAGGATGAAAGATGGTTCATAAAGCATGTGCAAACATATTATAATGTGTTTGAGGTTTTGGAAAGGTAAGAAAAGGTGTGAAGTGTTGATTTCTAATAAACCCCTATGAAACCTAGCCTAAAATGGCTTAAACAAGGGTTTGATGTTTTGGTGAATTTGTGAATGTTTCCCCTAATGAAATTCATTGATTTTTGGGTTTTGTAACCTAATTATGAACTTGCAATAGGATTTTGTGGTTGAGAGAGTGATTTGGTTGGTGTTGCCTTGTAAAAGTGGCCTAATTTGGCCTTGGGCAGTGTAGCAATAGTGTTTTGGAGATGACGGTCCAAAGTGACCCTAAGAGATTTCAAGATATGTTAAAGTAAGCCATAATGGGTGTCTAAAATGATGAGTGGTTTGTGGGTTTGAAGGGTCTTCTGAAAGATATGCACTATTTCCATCATTTGGAATGATAGTAGAGAAATTTGAAGGAATTGTCAAATAAGGTCAAGATAGGGTTTTGAAGATTGGAAAGTTGTTTGAATCACTTTGAATTGTGATTGTTTGAGGTTTTCCTCCATACTCTGAATCAAAGGATGAGAATACAGTTGAGGTAGGATCATTTAGATGGATTGAACAATAAGCTTGATGGAGTTTGGGTGCACACACCACAAAACAACATGATAGTTACATTTGAAACTTCATATAGAAGATTATAATGACTTGATTCAAATGATTCAAATTTTTTTAAAAAAGGATTGTAAAATGATATACATGTGATTTATTATCTAATCGTCTATTTTGATATCGTGTTTTTAAAATTTAAAAGAAAATGATAGCATGGTTAAACAAATGTGTATGTAATTTAAAAGGAATTCTTGAAGAATATGAAAACCACTTTATTTAAAAATAATTATTTGAATAAAATTAAATTTTATTCTTTGCATAAAAGTGATTGAATACTATACTGTTATAAAAGTAAAATAGAGATAAATAAATAAATATGTATATCTATATATGTACACACACACACACATATATATATGTATGTATGTATGTATAAATAAATATATATGCACACACACACACACTCATATATATATATTCTATTCCTTATAAAATCAAATATGGGATCGAAATTATCAAAACCATATTGTTGAATTGAAATAATATCCAAAGGAAGATATTATGAAATAGTGGCCTGCATTTGAATTTAAGGAAACATATTCAAATTTCAATGTGGGGCGGCTAAAATTAATGTCAATGATGGAATGAAATGACTCTGATAATGGAGGGAATAGGGTATTCCATTTTGGTAGTATGGTATACGTGGAAGGAATCAAAGAGACTAGCAGTGGCAATGGGGAATCAACAACAGAAAGCAAGTGAATCGACTCATCTGGAAAAGAAGGAAAAGCCACAAACAAAGGTAAAAATTAATATTTGATGTTGTATATGTTTGCTTTATCGGTACAAAATATTCAAAATTTTCATTTTTCCCTTTCATTATGTTAATTTCATTCGAGTTGATGGCAAAACATTAAGATGTCCAATTACTACAAGTGTATTTTTTTTAGTACTAGAATGTTTTGATTTAAGATCGATCATTTCTTGAAAAATATTGTGAGGGCCTTATCAACCAAACTTTGTATGCATTAATTCTATGCATAATCTTCTATCGACATGATAGCCGAATCTGGTTAAGCTCTATTTTTTTTATTGTTATCACCTCAAATCAATATTTTTTGCATGTAAATTTTATTAACCATTTCATGGTTAATTAGATGAATCCGATGGCTATTAGTATTGTTTTATTTTAAACAATTTTTAAATTGTTTATCCTCTCCCTCTAAGGAAAATGACTATTTCTCTAATGTCATTCTTCACTGTTGTTGATCTTCCTATTAGCTACGCCGACTAGGTATGTCGTGCCAAATGGGTGTGAAGGCTTCTATAATCATTCATAGAATGATGTATATATGTTGCTCTTATTAAATTTGTCACCTCATTCACCATGAATGAAGGCCAAATGATTATATCGTTCAATTTTATTTTCATTATGTTGGAACGATCTTTATGATCAATTATCAATATACCATTTGTATACAGATTTAATCGTTCATCAAAATGATTCCCATTAATGTTGCTTTCATATGATGTTCACAATATTTGTTTTCATCAGACCTTATTTCATAAATAATATTATTCCTTGAGAATGATACTCAAATTTTTTCATTGCAAAAATGCCACAGAGGTTGAAGAAGCATGAATTTCTCCATAACCCAAAAAATAATAAAATTGTTCTAGATTCATATGTTTATTTTGGTTCTAACATGACAAGAATTTCGTTCGATTCTTTTATTTGCACAAAAAGATATTAGTGTTGTTTAAATATTTTTTGTATATCCAAAATGATAGAAACATTGATCGTTCACATGTACTAGTTAACTTGAAACTATTAATGAGATACATTGGCACAGTAACTTGTAAACTTTTGCAAACAACATGGATTTATTACAAACAGTGTACTAGTATGTATTAATTGTTTTGAACATAATTGTTCTTCTTTCCTTGAAAAGGAAATTTTACATCTTGTATAACAGTCAAATGATATGACAATCTATAGCATTATTTTGAATGAAATCAATCTATTATAATGGTTTTTATTTTAGAAATCATTCACGAATATAATAACTTAATTTGGCACATATATGTGTATGCACATAGACCTTCATCTACGTACATACACATACTTGTGACATACCTTCTTTTGTTACTATTTAATTTATTTTTAATGAATACTAAATTGCATTGAATGTAATCATGTGACATGTGTATGAATTGAATGGATAATGTAATGAACAGATCCACTTGAATTATTTTTCTAAATTTATTAAGTTGAGAGATTAAGTAGACTGAATTACTTTTCTGTAGATTAGTGTGTAAAGAATATTCTCTTGTTTAGTGGAACAGCAACACCTAAGTAGACTAGATCACCTCAAGGTAGATGCTCCTAGAGAGTAGATGGTTGATAAGGATTAAAATTGTGTTATTTGAAAGTTACCTTTCGAGAAAGGTGTTGAAATGGAGTTCAAAGGGTATAGGTTTTTGCTTTATCCAAAACCTATCTTTTGTTGTTGCAACTAGATTTTATGCTTGGCCAAGCAATTATCCCATTATGTATGTATGGAAATTGTGATAACAATCTCTGCCATTCCTAGCATAGATCTTGCATTTTTCTAATCATAGATAGAGATGCATGTTGATGTTTGGGCATGCACCAGATTCGACCTTGCAAATTGTTCTCTTGTTGAACTTTCCATACACGGTCGAGTATTCTTCAAGTAGGAAGAATTCCAAGGAAGTGTAAGCTTCGTGGTTGAGTGGTAAAGCACTTCAGTTATGTTCTCATCCACCAAAGGAGGTGAGCATCAAGAGGAAATCTTGGATGTTTTTAGGTTATTAGAGGATTATGATGTAACCTTGATGTATTGTTTATTGTATTGAATTTGTGACCCTATGAGCCAAGTCAACTTGGATTTTTAATTGACATTTGGAAATGAATATGTATCATGACTCTTATTTTAATTATACATGTGTTTCTATGATTAAAAATAGCTACTTAAGTTATGTCTTTTTAAAATCTAATATTCATAATGTCATTTGCAATAAATATTTAAGTAATAATTAGAATGGGTTATTACACGAATGTTGGGGGAAAAATCAAGAGGGGGCATATAGTTACCTCTTTACCATATTTTTCTTCCAAACCATCAAATTTTTTCTTGATCATTCTTCTCACCTTGGTATCTTCCTCAAAATTTTTTGGACTAACTTAAAATTTGAGTTTTGTAGAATCAAACTTTGTGCACAATTTAATGATAAATGTTGTATATTTCACTAAGTTTGATTGATAGGGGCATATTTTGTACCTACTTACTTGACCTCTACATCCTCTACAATATCCATTTAGCACATAAATCTATAATTTTTTTAATTTTTTAGTGTTTATTCTCTTTTCTATTTTAGTGTGGCTGATTTTTCCCAAAATTGAGCCAACTAAAGTGGGGGAAAAATGTAATGTTGCAAAATTTCACCTTAGGGGGAATTTCACATTTTAGCACTTTTCCTTGCATTTATTACAGCTAAGCACATTTATGGTAAGAGCCTCATGGGTCATAATTTTGTGATTTTAACTCCATGAGGTTTAATTACGAAGCGACAACAGTCTACTAGCTCGTTTCTTGAAAATTGATGTGTTGGACACCCGCATAGCATGTGGATTGTCTATGTGATGTGTTAACGTCCTAGCGGTTTTCTAAGTTTGAAATGAGGAATCTCAAAATATTGACTCATGACACATGTCCTTGTACTCAAAATTTTGAGTGTAAAGGATCCTCCCACCCTTATAGCAATAAAACTCCCTTTCTTTCTCTCATTTGGGGGTTCTCTCTCTCATTCTAACACTTCACTTCTCCAATCTCACTCCATTCTTTGCTCTTCTTATCTATTTATGAATAGATTATATTTCTTACTTGCTATTTTGTGGTTGGGCTCTCCTCAAGTAGGGATTTTTTTCACCACTCTTCATTTGTATACTTTGTTTACTCTCTCTATCTATCTAGTTTTCTGTGGAGGTGGAAACACCAAAAAGGGGGTTTCGTTGTGGCAAGCTTCGAAATAGCCCCCACATTTTTCCTCATTCGTCTTGTGTGTAGGTTGCTAGAGTGGATCTTGGAGAAATATTTCAAGCACTCATGCATTTGTAATTTCTCTCTTGGCTCTCCTTTATCCTTCACATCATTCCCTGCTTTCTATTCTTTTCTTTTGTTAAATAGACCTCAGATCTATGTATGATAGTTGGATTTTAGATTTTATGTCAAAGGTTTTAGTGTTAGAAAACCAAGATCACCTGCATGCAAGATGGATACCTGTCACATGCAAAATATATGAAGAACCAAAAAGATGTTCTCTGAACCTCAAAGTGTAAAATGCATTAAGAGAATCAATTATTATAAAGAGATCAATCCTTATGAAGGAGATCAAGAAACCCTAAATGAAACCCTAGTGTGCACACTTAATAATTAATCAATTAATTAATTATTAATGTGCCTAAGTTTAGCTTAAGTAACAATGAGGAATAAGTGACTTAATTAATTAATCAATATGATATAATTAATTAAGCATAATAACTTATTACTCTAACACCCCCCCTTAAGATGAACTTAGGAAGAAGCTAAAACACTAGAATAAGATGCATGAAAGCAAAGATGGGTCCCGACAACTAGGCCTGATCAAGTACCCCTCTACAAATGCAAGAAAGAGTAAGAGAAGGAAAAACCCAGTGGGACAAAACCCCCCTTACAATGAGATGTCATGCTGCAAAGAAGCACTAGAATAACTCTATAGAGTAACACTGGAACCGAAATCTGGCAAGTAAGGAAAGATATTTATGTCTACTACTGAAACCGATTGAGATTCAATGATTGGTTTAAGGAATCATGAAAAAGTGATAGTAGAGCCGATGCCTCGGAACACTCAAAAACTCCAAATGGGAACAACCCTGGAATCTATGAAGCAGCAAGCAATTATTAAATGATGTATTACTGAAAACAAAGTGCAAAGATGCAAAATGCACTCTCCCAACTGCCAAAACATCCAAGTAATTGCCAAAAAACCCATCGGTCCAAATCTGGACTAAGTGATAAACCTAGGATAGATACAGAAAAAGTGTATGGACAACAACCTAGAGCTCCTCAATACCTTTCTGATGCTTCAAACGAGGCGAAAAACAGAGATTGTGGCAAAAAGTTATGAGCTCAAAAGCATAAAAAGTACATCTAACTTCAAACAGAAATAAATGTAGTAAAACAAAAAAATACTATAAAATAAATAGCACCACTGGAAAGTACTCAGAACCAGATTTCTGGTGATATCTCGTTTGCCCGATTTTGATACTGTATGCCCAAGTTATGGCCAAAAGAAAAAAACTGCTCTTTTAGAAAAAACTAGGGTTAGGAGGGGCAAAGAGGGCCGTACGGCCGATGATGTCATGCTGACGTTAGCACTTCACTGTGATAAATTTGACGGCCATCTGGCTGTCGCCGCAAAAAAAGCCCCCCTGCAAAAAAAAATTCGGCCACCGGTATATACCCTTTTTGCCAGAATATTCCAGTATTGGTGGTCGGTTGGGTCGGGTTGTTGGGCTCCTGGTTCTCCCATAGGACCTGCGCGGAGGAAAGGAGAGCCCGCGGGGGCTAGGGTAGCCAGCAATGGGTTGAGCATGGCCAGTGGTGGCGGGTTGGAGGCCGCCGCCTGGTGGGCGCCACTCCTGGTGGCCATCGGGTGGCGCGGCGGTGGCGCGGCCATTTAGAACTGGAGGCATCGGCTGAACTCCAAAAAACTTCAATTTTTTTTTGAAATTTTTGCCTCGAACTACGTGTTGGGGAGGCCGAACGGCCACTCAAACAAATTTTTTTTGCCTCCCAGATCAATTGCACCAAAATGGACAATTTGACAGGCGTTTCTAGGGTTTTTGGACGCTGCGAACGCGATGGCGACGTCCGTTGGAGCCCATAGTGTCCCAAAAAGATGGCTTCCCCTAGATCTCAAAAAAAAGATGCTTGTGGAAACCCTTGCACTTGAAACTCATAGAAAGGCCATATCTTCAGATCACGAACAAGCAGCTGCAGGTCTGGAGCTCTAATACCATGTTAGAAAACCAAGATCACCTACATGCAAGATGGATACTTGTCACATGCAAAAGATATGAAGAACCAAAAAGATGTTCTCTGAACCTCAAAGTGTAAAATGTATTAAGAGAATCAATTATTACAAAGAGATCAATCCTTATGAAGGAGATCAAGAAACCCTAAAAGGGAAACCCTAAATGAAACCCTAGTGTGCACACTTAATAATTAATCAATTAATTAATTATTAATGTACCTAAGTTTAGCTTAAGTAACAAAGAGGAATAAGTGACTTAATTAATTAATCAATATGATATAATTAATTAAGCATAATAACTTATTACTCTAACATCTAGTTCTTTGTTTGTCTTGGATGCTGACACATCCTTTAGACTCTAGCATGTCGCACTAGCATCCTAATATTGTGTTGTTTTCCTCTGGCAAAAAACTATTCCTTTTACAACATAAGTCCTAAAACCTTTCTCTTTCAGATTTTGAAGTAGTCTTCCTAGATAGCTAGTCTATATAAGACCTTCTTTGCAATTTATTCATTCAACAATATTTGAGGTGGCTAAGGGTAGTTCACTCCCTTAGATTCTATTGAGAGCAAAGAGACTTGTGAGCAATGAATCCCCCTTATCTCACAAATTCAAGCTACCTTTGTAAGTAGGTAGGTACACTCAATGTTTGTTACTAGTTCTGGTCATTGCACTTAGGAACCTACTTTCCTACTTAGCTCTTGATTATTCTTTGTTATTTATCACATCTATTACAAGTAATCCTTTATAATGTGTTCTCTATATTGCATCTACTCTATTTAAATACCTCTTAAAATTTCTACAAGTGCATCATCCCTAGCTCATGGATGGCTCTTCTTTCTCTACCTCTATGTAAAATATCTTCAAAAACCTCTGTAGTTTTAAGTCCTTTCTTCCCTATTCCTACAATAATATCCTTAGGGTTTCTCACTCAACATTTCCACAATCACAAGGGCTCAAAATTTATCTAATACTAAACGGTGTAAGAAAAGATTCAAGAGCCTTATGAGGCTACTAAATTAGGTAGAAAAATAAAATTTTAATAGAAAAACAACCTTCATTGCATTTGTAGACACCTAAAAATGACCTAGGCCGGCAAGCTTCATTTTTACCACTTTCGTCCTAGCATAATTAAGTCATTTAATTATATCCTTGGTCCATATTCGACTATTGATTAAATAATTCATAATTATTTAATTAATTCATGTCATTTGTTCCTCCTGATTGTTAAATAAATAAATTTTATTTATTTATCTAATATGTCATTAATTACCTAAGTCTTCCTTTAATTAAATAAATTTCTTAATTTATTTAATTCCCCTTTGTCATTTATTTCTGCTTGATTATTAAATAAATAAATTTTATTTATTTATCTAATATGTCATTAATTATCTGTTTTCTTTTAATTAAATAAATTTCTTAATCTATTTAATTTTGTCATTTATATTCTTTGATTAAATAAATAAATTTTATTTATTTAATTACACTAATTAAGTTCCTTTCAAAAATTAAATGGATTCTAATTTATTTAATTTTTTGTCCACTTTCCACTATAATTAAATAATTATTTTAATTATTTAATTATTCATTAGCATTTTCTCTCATTAAATTAAATAAATTTAATTTATTTAATTTAGCCCACCCTCTGGAATTTTGAATTAAATCATTAGTTGATTCAAAATAACTCATTTTGTCACATTCCTCTATAATTAAATAATATCTTTATTATTTAATTGTTCAGTGGTCACCTAAATTAAATAAATTTTATTATTTAATTTCTCCAGCACCTCTTTGTCTATGCCAGTCTTATCTTCCAAATCAAATCTTATCTTTTGACATCTCATTTAATTTCGGCCATTGATTGAATTATCTTATAATTCAATCTCAACCCTTCATCCTTGTCATTGCCCTAATTTTGACCTAACCCTAATTCATAATACAACATTCAATCTTGACCATTGATTCTAGGGTATTTATCATCTTCTCATCCTGGCCACACATTCAAAATTGTAGTTTTTATAAAATGGCAATTTTGTTCTTATTTTGATCTCTCAGGCTCATTTATGTTCATTTTTAGGTTATGGTCATTGTCATTTGCAGTCATTGTCATTTTATTAGGAGGTCATTTCTTTTATATAAATCCTTCAACCTTTGCATAGGGCTTTGACATTAGTCTAGGTGCTCATTGGAAATCTGAGGGCCTCATTCAATTTTCTGCAAACTAGAAGGTGTAACAAAGGTTAACCATGGAAGATGAGGACTTAGGGTAATATTGTTCCTTTTGTTTTCATATTATTTCCTTTGTGCTTTGTTATTTCATTGGAATTTTAATGTTATTGTACTAACCCCTTTAACAAATCTAATTTTCCATTGATTACATTGGTGAACCCGACTCCGTTTTTCTATTTTTCATAGTTTTTTTTGTCTTATGTTGTTTTGCAGGTACAGGTACGGATCGCCGCAAGTGTTTTTTAAAAAACATTGTGACGCATTCGATGCGTCGCGACGCATCCGATCTGACAAGCTGCAACCGACAACCAAAATGACACATTTGATCTGACGAGCCGCATTCGAAAACCCGAGCGACGCATCTGCTTGACGAGCCGCATCTGTCTGGTAAAAATTTCTCTCAGTTTTGTCATTTTGATTTCCAGATTTTTAGGTTTTTTTGTTTAATAGTTTTCTGGTTTTCTATTTCTTCTGTGTTTTTATTCCTGCTTGGCTAGATTAGATTTTGTGTTACTAATCCTCTTTTGTAGCGATTGGCGAGCCCCATTCATGTGTTTTCTATTTCGTAGGGTTTTTTGTTGTTTTCTGTTGTTTTGTAGGTACAGGTACGGATTGACGCAACTATTTTTAAAACATCACGACGCATTTGCTAACATAAGCGATGCAACCGCTCTGACAAGCCGCAACTGACAGACAAAACGATGCATCTGACATTCTGAGTCGCATTTGAAGTCCCGAACGACGCATCTGCCCTGTCGAGCCGCATCTGTCTGGTAAAAGTTTCTCTTGGTTTTGTCATTTTGATTTCCAGATTTTTGGGTGTTTCTGTTTACTGGTTTTCTGGTTTTCTATTTTTTTTATGTTGGTTATTCCTGCATGTTAATTAGAATAGATCTTTTGTGTTACTAATATTTTCTTGTAGCATGTGGCAATCCTCTTTCGTGTGTCCAAGACCATTACATACAAGACTACTAATACTCATTGTTTGTAGATTCGCATGTCAAAGAAGGAAGAAATAAACATTGTGCTTGTTTATTTCTAGATTAGAAAACATTTGTTTTGGTGCTTATAAAAAGAATCATGTCTTCTTTGATTGATTGTGCTTATGGAGTGGTAGGTGAGTACGCTCTCACTTGGTGAAAACCTTGTGATAAAAAAATTAGACCCATTCTTATTTGTTATTTACCTTGACTTGGTACATCGAAGTATCCTCTCCCCTCGTGCTTTCGGGCGATCTTGGGTGTAAGAGAAATGGTTACCAACTCTAGAAATTGGGCCTGCTTGGGGATTTCATCACCCCAACGCGACTCAAACCGGAAACGAAGCTAAAGCCAAGCTACCCCCGATCGGTATATAAATGTAAACCTTAAGGGAAACCTAATTGCAGTATGTGTCACCATAGAGTTGTATTCCCTTAAACCCCGAGCTTAACCTCTTGTAGTGCCACTTTAATGGTGATTAATCTCTTGCCCCATGTATGGCCACTCAAACGGGGTCCCTGAACTAAACACCTTTGTGTAGTAAGCCAAAATCCTTCTATTTGCTAGCGCAGCACCGGTCGGTGTGAAGGCATCCACACTTTCGCAATTTGTAGTAGAGGTGATCAGCTCACCATGGGAGTTTCATGGGGGTTGGCTTGGTTGGCCTCGAGAAGAGAGTGCAATCGTATGGGGAGCCCGTGCAACCAAGCTTCAATTCACACGCTACAAATAAGCGTTGGGGAAACCCACGTGGAATCTAGCGAATATTATCATGGCCTAACCTAGGATCGTGCTTATTTGATGTGTGTTTGGTTACTTTATAAAACGCTGTGTTTGTCAAGTGTTTTCTAGTTTTTACCACAGTTCAGAACAAAACATTCATTAAACCGATCAAAACTTCCATCAAAACAACACAATAATCACTTTGAAACAAAACTGTCATATATGTCGAACTGCAACTGATATTCTGCAACGCAACTGCTCTGATAAACTGCATCTAAAACTTAGAAAAATGCATCTGTAGGCGTCACGACGCATCTGACAAATGAAAAGCCGCATTTGCTTAACCGAGTCGCATTTGACAGTCAGAAAGCCGCAATTGATAAACATAACCGCATGTGCTTAACTGTGACGCATCTACTAAACTATGATGCATTTTCCTGTCAAAATTTTAAGCTTCACAGCCGAAACCTGAGGTCTTGAAACTGTCAACCATTTGTCAAACTCTATCACCAAGCAGACTCTGTCAGAAACCTAACTTGAAATTGCTCAAAGTCTTGACCATTAGTTTACATTAGTCACCATAGGTTTCATACCTCATTCCTTTTCGTTGCATACATTTGACTCTCCATAGTTAGGATTAGGAAACTCTTAAGCACACTTTGCAAAGTCATTGTTTTCGAAATTAGACCCTCTTGGACCAAGTTATCAAATCATCCTTTTAGTCATTATCCTCTTTTGTGAGATTTCTTCCAACTCAAAAGTCTAGTTAGGAAGACTCACTAGTCATTTAGATCTTGTCAACTTGTCATTTCCAACAAAGTCCTTTAGCAGTCCAAATCGAAAACAAAGTTCAAGCTTAGAAGTGCTTAGATAACCTTATCTTACATTGCATACGCATTACATACCTTATTCACAAAAAATCCAAAAACATTAGTCATTCCAGGCGTCATTTCGAACCTAGACTTCACATAGTGTCATACTTGCATTTAGCTGTCATCCCCTTTTTGAGCAATCTCATTTATGGTCGAAACCAGACTTCAAAAACAAAAGAGACAAATGGAAAACTTTAGGCAAGACCCCAACAATCCTCCACATGACTCAAACTAGACCTTGTACGATCCATTTTCTAATCTAGACAATCAACCTCTAGTGACAACACAGTCCTCCTCAAATAGTACTTTCGAACTCTACGTGCAATGAGATGAAAATGGTCAACTACTCCAGGAAAACATAGAGGCATTGACACAAGACCCAGAGGTTTATCAGCTTGCTGAAATAATAGCTCATCAAGACAGAGACAGATTCATAGCTATGCTCTTGAGTGAAGGAGCTAAGTTACCGCAAGGATTTGACATTAACTCGCTAAATGACCCTAATGCCAACAACGCACATAAAAGTTCACATAGTGGTCAATTCCCAAATACTATGAGCAACACCCCTTTTGACACCACAACGACATCGCATACCACATCCAACATCCCAAACATCTCTAATACAATAAACGCTACATCTATTAGGGGATCACAATCATCCACAACATCCACAACACTACCCCAATCAGATGGAACCACTCTTGGCTCCCCAACAACATGGGAAAATTATTCCAATCCTCTTTTTACCGCAACAGTAAATACCACGGGGGCATCATCAAGTCACCATAATCCCCCCCTTGACAACTCCATCTACTACCATGAACACAACTTCGGCAAATCTGTTCAGTAGTACTTCACAGAATACTCCGAGAGGATCCACAGGATGTATCTTTATCCAAGGACAACCACAAAATGTCAACACGACAACACAGTCAAATGTCACTACCTCCCAAGGCACAAACACAAATGTCCCCCTTGTTCAAAACCAGCAATTTACACAAGGTGGCCAAATAACACAACCCATGACATCATCGACACACTATACCAGTCATAGTCACCACATCCCTCAAATAACAACACACATGGGTGGGGGACACATACCAACATACTCATCCAACATTCATACTCATCAACATGTACCCAATCATAACTTCCAATACCAACAACACACGTCATACGTACCGCAACAATCAGTACCACCACAGTACACCAACATTCATGCACAACAGACAAGAACACACGGCGTACGAGGCAATCCAATGCCCGAAAACATAAACGACCCTACCATAGATGAACTCAAAGTAAGAATGAGGGATATGGAGAAAACTATCCAAAACATGTACATTTCAGGCAAGAAATCAGAAATATCATACGACCTGGATGTATACCCATTTGACCCAAGCCTATATATGCCTGCTTTTCCACCAGGATACGTGTCACCAAACTTCACAAAATATAGAGGCAAGAAAAATCCTATTGAACATGTTCGCGAGTTCGCAACTCACTGTATGGATATCGCCTACGAACCCACATACTTGATGAGACTTTTTTCCAAAAGTCTGGCGGGTCAAGCCCTTGAATGGTTTTCAACTCAAAAAGATATCCAGACACGGGATGAGCTTAAACAAAAATTCATAAGAAATTACGCATACAACATTGACATAAAGACCTCTATCACTAGCTTGTGCAATCTCACGCAAGAAGATTCGGGTGAGACATTTATCCCGTTCTTTCAAAAATGGAGAAGCCTCGCTAGTCGATGTCACATTGACATCCCCGAAAGGGAAAAAGTCGACATGTTTGTCCAAACACTTCTAGGACCCCTCAAATTCGCATTACAAATACATTATTGCACAAACTTTACAGAATTGGTCGAAAAGGGAGTCCAAATTGAGAAAGCTCTTATCGCAAAGGGAGAACTGAGATATGGTTCCAAAAACATGAACGTCAATCCACCCGCTGACAAAAAAAAATATTGGGTTAAGAATAAGCATGTCACAAATGATGGTGTTGTTGATGCTAAGACTGCAAACACTGTAGGTCCTGTATTGGCCCTAAAAGGGGTTCAACAACAAAACAGACCCGCAACGACATTGACACCTCTCCCCAATACTCCTTCAAACAACCAAAATGTTCAAAATAATCAGGGCCAATATCGTCAGATGCGACAATTCCCTAGGGGTCGCACATATACTCATTTGGGTGAACCCATTGAAGAAGTCCTTAAGAAATGCATCCAGCATGGGGTCATCACACTTCCGGAAATAAAACCATATGACCCAAGACAATTCAAACCAGCGTGGTGGAATGACAATGCACTTTGTGAATATCATCGAGTCAAAGGGCATACAACTTCCAACTGTCGACAACTGAAAAACATAATACAAGACCTTATCAACAATCACACCATCGAGGTAGGTGGATTGCAATTCACCTCCAACGCAGATCATACTATCCACAAGAATCCACTGCAGGATCATGGTTCTCATAATGCTTCCACTTCAGGTTCACAAAACCAAGCTAACTACGCTCGAGTCAAGTACGATTATTCTAGTGGACCAATTATAAACAATGTCCGAACTGATGGTGTGTACATCAATACCATTATGGTCAAGAGAGCACCATAGTGTAATGCTACTACTCGCAGTGGCAAGGTCACTATAGCTGGTCTGCCTCCCCCTAGACAAACCAAGATCACTATATCGGGCCCGTCCGTTGAACAGTCACAACGTGCTGCATCGCCTAAAGAGCCAAATCCTGTCTCAACCCCACCACAGTGGAAACCCAAAAGTCAGTTCAACCTAATTGACCAACTAGGAAAGACCCCTGCGCAAATATCTATCCTTGAGCTGCTTCATATCTCTCCTACACACAAAGAAATCCTAGATAAAACTCTCCTAGAGTCGTCAGTCCCGAAGGACATTGATGTCAATCAGTTTGAAACTATGGTGGGGTATCTCACCACACCGCACCATGTCACCTTCTCGGATCAGGATTACTCATCATCTAAAACCAACCACAATGATGCGTTACACATAGAAGTTTTTGTCCACAAGCACAAGGTTAGATGGGTTTTAATAGATGGCGGAGCAGGGTTGAATATATGCTCTCTCAAATTGGTTAAGGCTCTTGGATTCTCTGATGCATGCGTAGACCCAATGAAAATTATAGTGATGAAAGCATATGATGATGAGGAACGCTCTTCATGAGGTGTTATCTCTCTCCCTATCAGAGTGGGACCGGTCATTGTGGACACAACCTGCCAAGTCCTGGATTTGGAACTACCATATAACATCTTACTTGGCCGTCCATGGATCCACACTTTAAAAGCTGTCCCATCAACATACCACCAATGCCTCAAGTTTCCTTTCGACGGCACAGAAGTAACCATATACGGAGACCCCGACCCTTTCCAATATTGTACCAACTTAAGGGGTATCTCCAAAAACCAAGTACCAATTAATCGAGAAGCACCTGGCTCCTCATCGTCCAAGTACATTGACCCCTCCACACTCACACCATCTTCCACATCCACTCCATCCACGTCTTCTGACATGCCACCACCTTCCACCAACCCTAAGACTAAATCAACTGTCAAAATCCAGGACCTTGGTTGCGGAGAATTCAAACTGCACACAACATACAGCATAACAACAATGCCTAGATCTCCCAAGGACTATGGTCGGCCATGCTTTAGAATGGAACCTCAGGAAACCTTCAAAGTTCCACCGAATATAGTTTTTATCAAGTGGGGAGACATGAGTGAGGAAGACCTTGCTGACATCATAGGATGAATCTATAAGGATACTGTCACATTACCCCCATTACCAGTTCAAATATATGGAAAAGGTTATGACTTCATGAAGGCTAAAGGCTACGATGGTACTAGTGGCCTTGGAAAAAATAAATCTGGTCGAAGGGAACCCATAGAAGATTTTCAAATTCGGAAGTATCTTGGTTTGGGGTTTGGATCACTTAACAATGACGATCGACGTACCTCTAAACTTTCAAATGAGCGAGTCCATGCTTCTGATAGTGTCGAGACTACTAGGGATCCTCTCACCGAAACTGACTCCCACGAGTGGGAATTTGGCTCCGAATGATCCCTAAGTGACTGTTGTCTTGATGATTTGTTTGTCGAACCAGGGGAATTGACCTCTGAACAACGATTTTGGCAAACATTCAAAATTGAGCAGGCACCAAATAGTCAAAATCCTACTACCACTTCCCATGACACACAACAACCATCATCTGAACCCCCTCAGTCTAATCTATCTGAAGTCTCAGATGATATTGATAGCCAGGGCTCTAAAACCTTCACTCCTTATTATGACAACGAATATGACACTAGTGAAGGAGAATACTGGATAGAGTCCGATGTCAAGTTGGATGATGATAACCTTATTTATAACATTACCGAATCCATCTGCATGCTGTCCGCATCCTCACCCGAATTCACTAGCCTTGACGATGGCATTTCATTAGTCTACCCTGAACTAGTCGATTGGGACCAACAAGAACCGCCAATGCTGGACACATTTCAGAATGATGAGGCAATTGCCGAATTCATGGGATTACGAGAAGGCATACCGAGTGGGGACCACAAATCTGGATTTTCCATTGATTTTGACGGCACTGCATACTTCGGCGAGACTGTCTAGTCCTCTAGTCGCAAAAGTACAAACAAGGTAAAAAATGAAACATCTCTAGGTGAAAACCGAAAGGCACCTCTTGACGATAAAATAGTAAAAATAAAGGATGTATCTGCAGGTGAAAACCTCTCTGAGGCACCCAAAGATGGAGGACTGGACTTTCTCCCTGTACAACAAGAAAAATCGGCTATGCTTATTGAGGACACAATAGAGGATAACATTTCAACTGCCAAAGACCCCAAGATGGTCCTATTTGCCGCATCATTGACTGAGGAAGAGAAACTAGAATTTCATAAATTCTTTGCAGAACGGAAGATCAACTTTGCATGGTCCTATGCGGATATGCCAGGATTAGACCCAGAACTAGTTCTACATCATCTGCCACTATTACCCAATGCTAAACCAGTCAAGCAGAAGTTGCACAAAATGCACCCTCAAGTTGCTCTATTGGTCAAGGCCGAGTTAAAGAAATTACCGACACGTGGATTCATAAGGTCTATAGATTATGCTGAATGGATTCCCCAACCCCAGTGCCGTGACAGCCAAATGCCTGGATTCGGTATGCGCTAGATTTTGAGACCTAAATAAAGCATGTCCAAAGGATGACTTTCCTTTGCCCAACATTGACATCATAGTTGACCTAATCGTAAGACATGAGATGCTATCCCTCATGGATAGTTTCTCCGGTATAATCAACCGCATTGCTCCCGAGGATCAACACAAAAATATACTACTTCCAAGTAAGCTACTACCGTTGGAATGTCATGCGCTTCGGTCTCAAAAATGCAGGTGCCACATATCAAAGGGCTATGACCACGATCTTCCATGACATGATGCACAATATAATGGAGGATTATGTAGATGACCTGTTGGCCAAATCAACAACTAGGAAAGATCATTTGAGGGTACTCGACATAATTTTCAAGAGACTTGAAGAGTACAAAGTCTGGCTAAACCCTAAGAAGTGTGTCTTTGGGGTCACATCAGGAAAACTATTGGGATACATAGTTTCCCGAAGAGGCATAGAGGTCAATCCGACAAAATTCAAAGCAATCATAGACATGCCTCCGCCTAGAGGGATCAGTGAACTTAGAACTTTGTAGGGCAGAGTACAATCTATTCGCCGTTTCATAGCCCAATTGGCAGACAAGTGCCACCCGTTCCAATACCTGTTGCGCAAAAGTGTCCCCTTTGTATGGACGAATAAGTGTCAAGAGGCCTTCCAGCAAATCAAAAATTACCTGTTGTCAACACCAGTACTCATGCCGCCCATCCAGGGAAAGTCGTTGATTCCATACATCTCAACTACTAGTTCAGCATTGGGGGCATTGCTGGCCCAAAATGATCACGACAGAAAAGAAAGAGCAATTTATTACATCAGTCACACATTGATAGGCTATGAATTGAACTACACATACATTGAACGTGCATGCCTCACTGTTGTCTTTGCATCCCAAAAACTAAGACACTATATGCTCAGTCATCAGACACAACTGGTTGCCAAGATTGATCCATTGAAATATCTACTAAGTCGGGCAGCATTAACAGGCCGGTTGGCAAAATAGGTCATGATCCTCAGGGAGTATGACATACAGTATGTTGAGCGCAAGGCAA
>VDFB02193867.1:271190544-271260475 GCA_007258455.2 Sequoia sempervirens
TAGTTGTTCAGAACTAGTTAAAACTCAAGAGATCACCTCATTGCTAAAATATCAAATCAACTCCTGGCGAGCTGCCACTGGACATAGTAGTTCATTTGGATGCACTAAAAATGTGTGTAAAATTATTTAGCTTGAATCATCACCCATCAAAATATATGAGGTTTCAAAGTTGACCACCTTGAAATGTTGTCAAGAATGCAACTGTAAAACCGAAGAAATTGCATTTGGTTTTGGCCTGCTAAAAAGAGCAAATCAGCTCATAAGGCTCTGAAACCTAACATGTGAGGTCATTTAGGCATGGAGATCTGATAGCAACAATAATTTTGACTTGATTATCATCAGATTGCAAAATACAAGCTCAAATGGGAGGCTACTTTGCAAAATTGCAAGTGTGCAAACAACTGAAATGTGACAAAACCATCCAGCTTCACTTTTCAAAACCCAGTCAAAACTCATCATGGGAAGCTAAAAATTGACATGCACATTCACATATGTCACATGAATCAGCGTGCAAAGGGATTTTGTACGAAAATCAACAAGCTTCATGTTATGAACTCTCAAAGTAGGCCATTTAGGTAGATTAATCAGGTGCACTTCTGAAAGTGCAGAGGCAAAATTTTTGATATAATCATCTCAAATTTGCAAAATTTGAGAGTTCCAACAGTGGTTCCGACTAGGGATGTATGCCCCCTGTGGGCATAGCAAGATTCTAGATCTTTGGGGAGTAGACCAAAAAACTGAGTCAATCAAGTAGTCCTCAAACTGCTCCTTCATTCATTCTTTATTTTTCAACTTCATTTGATGACCCTAGGCCACCAAATGAAAAAATGGGAGTCAACATTTACCTCTTTCAAACACAACTCTGCAAAAAGAGTTGATCTCCCTGAACTCATGCTTGCCACTATCAAATCATAACGACATGGGTGACTACATATGTGCAAACACAAGCATCAGGCTTCCTTCACGCAAGTGGAAACTTGCTCTCTATTTGGCTTTGTCATCAATTGGCAACCAAATCAAATAGGCCACATTATTGCCACTTTCATCATTCTCTAATTTTTCATCAAGTGGCAACATTTGAAAATGGGGATCAAGACCATATGAAAGCATAGTCTGATCACAACCATTTGCTTGATTGAACATGTTGGTACCTCTCAATAGGCCATCATATAAAACATCATCAACATGTTCATAATCACTATGCATTTGAAAGTCAGGCACACTTTCAAAATGTTGATTGTCATGTGGCAACAACTAATTACGTTCATCATGTAAATCACTCTCAAGTTGAAAACAACTTGTTTCAATGTTCTGCACATTGCCACATTCAATGAAAACTTCTTCCAGCTGACAAAAATAACACTCACAATCTGCTACATGGCTGGAACTGTTATGCTCAATCTGATCATTAGTTTGCACATCAAAATTTATGCCATCACAAGAACTTTCTAGAAGATCTGGCTCATCATGCAAACTATCTTCAAGTGTATTCAAAGAGATAAACTCATTCATTAGCACACTCTGCAACTATTTTCCATCATGTTGGTATTGAGAGTCATCAGAAATCTCTGACTCCTCATCATCTATAGTCATATTGTCATCTTCTAAACATAAGGTATCAACCTTTTCAATATCACAAGTTTTCTCAATAAGCAATTTTGGTTCAGAATCATAATCTGGTTTCTCATCGAAATCAACCTCTACATCCACATGAAGACTCATGGCTAGGCTCATTCAAGTCAACAAACAAAGACTTGTTTAAATCTACATCAAAGTTTTCAAAACTTGGCTCATTAGATGCACAATCCTCATAGTCATTTGCTGCTTCAAACTCATTAAAACAGATACCTAAGTTTGCATTAGCATGCTCACTTTCATAATCATTATACATTGCATCATTGCCATCATATAACTACTTGTCGTCATCCTCATTATTATCATCATGATCATCTAGTTCATAATTTGAAGGAGAATCAAATTCACTTGCATCATACCTTAAACCATGAAGATCATCATCATTGTCAAAGAAAAAAGATGAATATTAAGTGGTCAATAGATCTGAGATTTGTTCACAACTTAATAGATCATTGTTTTGATCTATTCCTTCAACTATTTCCTCTTCTTGATCTTCACTTGAATTGGATACATTATCAAATTTCAAATCAGGGTATTCCAAAACATCATCATCATCAAAGTCTGAAAACTCAATGGATTGATCATAAATATGGTCTCCCCAATCATAGGAGATTGAATTGTTAACAACATTGTTAGGAACATGGTCACAATCTATCATAGAGAATAGGCCATCCACTTGTCCATCCTTACTCACCATTAGGTTTTCATAACAACAATCCACATCTCTTTGTATTTCAACATTGCACTGAATCTCCTCATTGAGTTTGTCATTTACATCCTCTTGAGGGTAGACATAAACATCTACTCTATCAAACTAAAAACCATCAATGGTTTCCTCATTGCAACTACTTGTAGTTGATCTTTCAAACTGAAAATCATCACATACTCTACCACTTGTAGCTGGTAAACTGATGTTCTCAAGAGAAATCCCTAAGTTATCAAATTCAAATGTACCATCATGGAGATTCATACCAAAGCTAAATTCAACCCTTGTAGGATTGACATGGTCAACTGTATTACAACATTACCGATTGCACTTCTCTTCTTCAAAGAGTAAGTCCAATTGATATCCTTCATCATGTTCTTGGCTCAGAAGACTCAGCTGTTGATTCTCAGTTTGGTAGACTTCTTCTATAATTTGTTCATTAACAAATTTCTCATCATCTGATGATGCATCTTTTTCATCTTCTACCTTCTCAACTATGCACTTGTTTGAAGACCTTTGATTGTTCACATTCGCATAGTTTTTTATTTCACCAGCATGTTTATTGACAATTGAAGACAACAAGCTTTGCATATATTCATTCCTCTTCTTCTCCAAACTGTCCAGGACTGTGTAAGCCATCTACATACTCAATATTTCAAAATATTTTAACAATGCACTAGATCTGTCTTCATAAGCTTTAAAATACACATGAATACAATATGATGTGCTAGGTCTGAAATTGTTTAGGATTAGTGACAAGGCAGCAGTAAATCTATGACTAAAATCAACACTTGACTCTTCATCTTGTTTCTTGATATGCTTTAACCTTATGACAAGGTCATAGGGATCTCTCACAAACTCTTTTCTATAAGCATTCACCAATTTATCCCAACAAGGAAATGACTTATCTGGGAACTTTAGATACCAATCCCTAGCTCGTGATTCAAGAGATCTAACAAAGAATCTCATCCACATATCCTGATATTCAAATGAGTGTTTCTCCATGAAGCTGGAAAACCTTTTGACATGTGCATTTCCTTCACAAACATTATATCCATCAAATCTAGGCATCTTCTTGTAGACTTGAGCTGGCATACTTTGAATTTTGTAATCAAGCCATGACAAATTTAATTGAGCATACAATGGATCAAAGGAATTCACAAATGGTGCAACAATTTGGCAAGTAGATACAATATGATTGTCTCTTAACTAGGCTTATTCAAACATTAGGTGTCTTTCATCCATTTCCCTAAGTCCTCTTTCAAACACTGTTTTCCATTCAGGCCTTACCTTATGCTTATGCACTCTTGTGTTCTTACACTTTGGGGTCTCAACTGAATTAATATTATCATACTTTTGACACTTCTTAACAAGTTATCTCAAAGTTTCTACATGCATGGCTATCTTATGATCCATAGATATTACAATCCAAGGCTCTCTAATTATGCATAATTACAATCATCACCATACGAAGGATTACAATGACAATTAATGACAATCTGGACCTGAAATGTATGACAATACAAATGAATGGAAATCCTTAAGATGTACAAATACATTCTAACCATCCAAATTAGCAAATATTTGAGCACTGGAAAAAATTCTTTCAATGGAATTGCAATTACATTCAACAGATCCAACAAATGGAAGTGTGCAAACTTAAATTCATTGTTCTTTCCCTCTGGTAGAGCTAAATCACTAAATAGGGAACCCAAATTTCTTTCTAAGAAGTTCAAATATGTGAAGAATACCTGGAAACATTGTCACTGCTGCAAATTTTCTAGAAATATTGTAGATCTAGAATTGTATTCTTTAAACCTTCAACAGGTTCTTCTGATAGAGTCACCAACTCTCTTCAAAGAGGAGTGAACTTCGAACAACAGGAAGTTCTTTAACATGTAATTGTCTTTTTGAGTTCCTTTCACTAGTAGAGCACCACAGATCTTGAAATTAATTAGGTTCACTACAACAATTATCTCTCCAGGCTTGAGATCCTTCAAGATTTGAACTAAATTCAAAATGGAAAACAATAATATGACTTTGTAACTAAGCAGTCTGCACTTCGATATTCAAAGTTGTCCCCAATAGAGTCACCATTTTGTTGGCTTGTTTTTTTAATACAACCAGGTTTGTCTTCTAATCTACATATGGAATTGCCAATTCCAATCAAGGGCAGCTCGAAGGACCTGGACCAACTGATGAGAACTTTAAAAAGCCTCCCACACTTCAGGCTCTACAAGACCTAAGAGGGTGATCCCTTAATGCTTTTACAATCTTTGCACTATTATCATAAACAACATTAACTACAATAGATAATATCATTTAATAGCTCAACATAATAGGATAATACTGAATAGAATTGGTTGTTCATTAGTAATATCAACTATTTGGAGCATGAGATAACTACAACATCTAGGGATTTAAAATGATTTTGAATTTATAAAACATTAATGAGATGCACTAAGTTGTAAGATAAATCGGTGCCTAATTCTGGGCCATGGAGTCAAACACATAAAAAGAATTCATCAGCAAATGACATTCAACTAGTGGATTTAAATTTTTAATGTCTTGCATGAACTGTTAGTGTCTTACACCAACAATCCCACACCTATTATCAATCAAACTCTCCTTACCAAATCCAACCTGCACACTTGAAATCATTGTTATCTGCTCAAAGTATTTAACCATTTCTTTATAATAGACCCATAAACAAATAACACAATCTCATGAAATTTGAGATGAAAAACTCAAAGATACTTTGTATTATTGAATTCATATGATTAAACTATACAAGTATGGAGACAATTTGAAGATATTCATGAATTTGCATACACTTTCATGATTTATTTGCATAAACTAGTTGTATTTGCTTATGAAATCAAAAAATTATAGCTTACAGACTCAAATTATGACTCAGAACTTGACATTTCTCTATCTACCCCAGCCTCATACAAAACCCCAGAACAAGAACTCAATCTCAAAACCTGAATAATGAGAAGAGAAGAGAATAAATAGAAGAAGAGAAGATTTAAAAGAAGCCCTAAAGCTGATCTGAAGATGCCATTTGGAATCCTCTTCACCATTGATCAATAGAATGCAAAGCATCTCTCCTCTCTCTGTAACTAACTTTTTCCTGCAATCTTCCTTTGATGTTAGTTTCCAAGCAACAAAAAAATACCCATGTGAAAATCTCTTCATTTTACCCAGTTGCATAAAAATTGCCTCTCTACCCGTGAAAATTCTGTTTTTCTACCCTTGACAATGCTGTTGTATTTTATTTTTCTATAGTTTCAATTTTATCTCATAGTATGTTAGCCTTTTGAATATAAAGTGAACATAAAACTCACTTTATTTATCTCCTTTGTGCATTAAAATATTTTCCAAGCAAAATAAAATATTTAATCTTATAGAAGGATTTCACCCAACTGCACTAAATATCCATCCCCATATTTTAAATGGCACCATATTTCCTTAAATGTATGATTTAAATTTTTTTTCTCATGAGTATCTAATTTCACTTTACAAAAGTGACATTAGACAAATATATCATCAACAACACAGCTTTACTCACTATTTTAAATAAAACAATGGGGCCAATTAAAATCTTCACTTTATACTTTGTGCTCACACCTTTTAAAATTGAATGAGGCCACCTTTACAATTTACCTCCATATGGAATTTAATTTTCATCTTGCAAGAAAATATTTTGCCCCTGTTGAGTATTTCCCCTGCCAACAAAATATTACTATTGGCCTCCTTCAAAGCTCTTTAAAACTTTTACCACGGCAATAATTTAACTTTTAAATGTCTCACTTTCCTATAAGCAACTAGGAACATTAAAAAATCAAGTCATCGCCCCCTTATAAAATTATGCCCATGCACATGGAAATACACCCGCTCGACGAAAATTTTCCTGGGCCCCACTTGTCATTTGTCACTAGTCTGCAATATTAGATCAATAAAAAGTGAGCACCTTCATCTTGCGGGCTAGCGGGCAACGACCTGGATGTTGTTGCATCCTGCATTCAATTTTCACTGTTCATTTCACTTCTACATCTTCTGACTTTTTTGTGCCCTAATTTCCTTCGCTTTGGTTTGCTCGAGCTTTGTTCTTCATGGATCATGGCAGAAACTCTTTGCATCCATTCTCATTTTTTTTTTATGCATAAAATTTATGCCAAAACAAACACCTTCATCCTTCATATTGCAGCCAACACACTCCATCTGCAATCTGATTAAAATTTTCTAAGGAATTCTCTATATGCGCAGGGCACGTGCTCTCCCCCCAAATGCATTTGGGTGAAAATTTCTAAAATATTTGCCACAAATGAATTTTATATGCATCTTCTGCTATGATGGCATTCCATGGAAATCTTTCAATTATGGCAAGTCTTAAAGAGAACTCCCTCTCACCTAGCATGGTGGTTCCTTTATCAAACATATCTCCATCCCTCAATGCTTTGTTAAGTGCTTGTGTTCATCATGCCTAGTGTAGCAACCTACGCCCTCTTCATTTGCTTGGAAGTTAAATAGTTTTTATACATCCTCAATGTCTTTCTCTATATCTCAAACAATCATATGCAAAATTTATCCATGCATCGAATGCCTAAGGTCCATTTCAAATGCCTCCCTCAATGGTTTGATGGAAAAAGAATGTGTAATTTTTCCTTACAAATGCCAAGTGTGTTGCATTTCATTGTTGTTTTGAAGCCTTGCCCTTCTTCTGTTTTTGTGTGCGCCTTCCTCATAGTTGTGCCCCTACCATTAGTGTCCCATTCTCTATTCATTTGCTTAAAAGTCTTTAAAGAATTTCACTAAGTCTTCTTTGTGCATATGTTGTGTTTGATGGTGTTCCACCCTCTTAATGTTGGCGTACAGGCTGGAAGTTCTTTTTGTTTGATATTTTTTAAGAGATTCACTATATGTGAAGGCCACTCAATGCCCTATATTTCAATGGGTATGCATACCCCTCCATATGCTGCACAGGCATTGGAGTCTCCTCTACCTATGGTGAGTGGCATGTTTGTCAATTGCATTTGTTTGAAGTTACTACAACCCCCTCAATAAATTCCATTTTGCTGGATATGCGTAGCCATCTCATTGTGCTTTACTGCAAATGTGGCACTCGTGTTTTGTTCATTGGTGCATGGATTTCCTTCTATATGTTGTGCATTGGGACTAAAACTTGCTCCAAGGTCTTTTAAAGCCATTTCAACATTTCATTTTGTGCCTTTTCAGCCATTTGATGCACTCACTAGGGCTATGTTCATTTGGAGATTCATTAAAAACAAACAGACCACATGCCCTGTCAGCTAGTTTATAGCTTCCTCCCATTACATTTACTTAAGAGTTCCTAAGGCCCTTGCAAATCAACACGCACCTACATAAAAGCTTCCGAGAGTTTTCAATGAATCTATTTTGTATAGAGGTTGCTTTTGAAGTTGTAAAAGCCCCCTTTTAATAAATGCATTTTGTGCTCTTTCTGCTTCATGGTGTTCCCCTGTTTATTGGCTACAAATTCAATCTCAGTCAAGATCTACATTAAAATTTTCTCTTTCAAAAGTATTTTCCTGAAAGTGTCCTAAGTCTTTCAAATAAATCACTTTCACCCTTATGTAATATTCATCTTTTGTGCGGGCTTCTTGAAATTCTTTATTTTCAGCCTTAACCCTTCCATACATTATGTTTTCAATGGTAAAACCATTGATGGATCTCTTCTTTCAATAGCACTAATTGTACTACCGGCTTGGCTATCTTGGCCTCTAGGGGATGAATGAACTCTGAGTGGACTCATTCCAGATTATGAACTTGTTCCTTATCCATGAATTTTTTTGACATTTTTCCCACAAATAGTTCATATTTGACCCTATCATTAACATGAATATCAAGCAAGGAATCAACTTGAATGTCAATAGCTCAATTCTCCAATGCAAATAAAGGGAGAGAGAATAGACAGCCTTAAACATATAGTATATTGAGCATATGCTGCAACAATTCCATTCCATGAGAAAACACTTCTCTCATAAAGTCTTTCAAAGTCATGTGAGCACCATCAATGCTTATGCATTTACCCTAGTTGCTAGTCAAAGCACTCTCCAGAGAGGTCATGTTCAACTTTCAAACTTGCAGTGTGGCAATAAACATTTTTTCCTTCAAACCCTTGAGGGTACATATGATGATGCATCCCTTTTCTTTCTATTGATGAACAACTATATTATAATGAAAGCTACCTTGTCTTGGCTCAATTGCGATCTTGAGTCACTGCTTTCTACAATTCAATTGCACATGTTGTCTTTTCTTTTAGAAAATACTAAACAAGCACTTTACCATCCTTTTTAGGGCATTTTATCCATTACAATTTCAAAACCATGCAAAGCAAGTCAGGTCCCCATGTGGGCCCGACTAAATTTCTTTCGTTTTGAAACAATTTTTACCTTCAAATTGACTTTAGGCAGCTTCTGAATATATCTAGTACTGAAAATGTGAAAAGGGGTTTCAGTAAAACTTACTTTTAGCCACATTTAAAAAATGTGCAAAACTAGCTAAGTAGGCTTTGGAATCAGCTCTAAAAACTAAGCAAAAGACCTCCTGGAGACATAAAAATTTGTAGGCATGTAGACATTCCTCCCGAGAATACAATGCAAAAGACAGATCAGAGGAATCAATCATGAGAAAAAAATTATTAATTCAAAAATTTTCCCTCTCAAACTTTTCTGCAAATGTAGTTGTTGAAAACCAATTAAAACTCAAGAGATCGCCTCATTGCTAAAATATCAAATCAACTCCTGGCAAGCTGCCACTAGACATAGTAGTTCGTTTGGATGTAGTGAAAATGTGTGTAAAAGGATTTAGCTTGAATGATCACCAATCAAAAGATATGAGGTGTCAAATTTGACCACCTTGAAATTTTGTCAGGAATGCAACTTTAAAACCAGAGAAATTGCATTTGGTTTTGGCCTGCTAAAAATAGCAAATCAGCTCATAAGGCTCTAAAACCTAACATGTGAGGTCATTTAGGAATGGAGATCTAATAGCAACAATTATTTTGACTTGATGATAATCAGATTGCAAAATGCAAGCTCAAATGGGAGGCTACTTTGCAAAACTACAAGTTTGCAAATAGCTGAAATGTGACAAAACCCTCCAGCTTTGCTTTTCAAAACCCAATCAAAACTCATCATGGGAAGCTGAAAGTAGACATTAAAATTCACATATGTCACATGAATGGGCGTGCAAAGGGATTTTGCGCGAAAATCAACAAGCTTCAAGTTATGACCTCTTAAAGTAGGTCATTCAGGTAGATTAATCAGGTGCACTTCTGAAAGTGTAGTGGAAAATTTTCGATATAAGCATCTCAAATTCGCAAAATTTGAGAGTTCCAACAATGGGATTGGATAGTGAATAAGTTGAAGAAAAAATTTATCCCTGTAGATTATTAGATCAATTTTTTCTAGAAGTTGCAAAATTTGAAGCAGAAAGAATCAAGTGTGATAGAGTATACTGAAGAGTTTTATAAGTTGAATATCAAATCTGGACATTTGGAGGATTAGATCAAGAAAGTAGCCAGATATGTGAATGGTTTGAGGTCATATATATAGGATGAGATCAGTTTTATTAAGTTGCAAAGTGTGGAGTAAGCATATCAATGTTCCCTAAAGGCAGAAGAGAAGTTGAATAAAAGACATGAGCAAAGACAAAGAGTAAGAGGTGGGAGATTTCAAAGAGGAAGGACTTTTACTGGAGGAGGAAGAGGATCTTTTCTAGATCAGAATAAGGATAGGGAGGTTAGTAAGAATGATAATTCATATCATAGAGATGATGGAAACTCTTACTGAAGAGGAGGATATAGTGGTTATTAGAATGAGGGTTATAGAAAAGATGATAAGGAGAAAACAATATTCAAGGGAACTTGTTTTAAATGTGGTGGAGAAGGACATAGAGCATTTGAATGTAATCAAGGAGAGATAAGTAGGAAGACAAAACACAATAGAAGAACAACCTTTGTTGAGGAAGATCATGCTGGATCATCTAATAAACTGGAAGATGGAGAAGTTTTGGTGAATAGGAGAGTATTATGTCAAAGTGAGATGGAGCAAGATCCATTGCAAAGAAAGAATTTATTTTGGACTAGATGCAAGGTAGTTGGTAAATGTTGCAAAGTGATTGTTGATAGTGGAAGCTTAGAGAACCTGGCTTCTGAAGAGATGGTGACCAAACTAAAGCCCTATCAGATAGATTGGATTCAAGATGAGCATAAGATTTTGGTAAGTGAACAATGTTTGGAGAAATTAAAGATAGGAAACTACCATGATGAAAATTTGTGTGATATCATGGCTATGGATGTATGCCATGTTTTGTTTGGAAGACCTTGGTAGTATGATAGATAGGATATTCATGACGGAAAGAGGAATACATATACCATTGTTGCTAATGGGATGAAGAAAACTTTGTTGCCATTGGAGGATGTTCCTAAGGTTGAGGTTTGTACGAGTGCTAGGAGTTTTTTGGTTGATAGAAGGATATTTCTGGATGGAGTGAGACATGAGTATATGTGCTATGCCTTGGTTCCTAAGAAGGCTAAAGCCTTGAAGCATGTAGAAGAACAACCGGATGAGATAAAGGAGTTGTTGATAGAATATAAAGAAATAATTTTAGATAATGTACCTGATGGATTACCACATGTGAGGAGTATTAGTCATTGCATGGATCTAATTCCTAGAGCTAGTTTTCCTAATAAAGAAGCACACCAGATGACACTTGCAGAGAATGAAGAGTTGAATAGACAAGTGCAAGAATTATTGAGAAAAGGGTTTGATCAAAGAAATTTTAAGTCCTTGTCCAGTACTTGTTGTGTTAGCACCTAAGAAGGATGGAGAATGGAGGATGTGTATAGACTCTAGATCCATAAACAAAATCTTGGTTAATTATAGATTTCCTTTGCCCTGGATGGATGACATTATGGATTGTTTGAGTGGAGCTAGATACTTTACAAAGATAGATTTGAAGAGTGGATATCATCAAATAAGAATCAGAGAAGGGGATGATTGGAAGACAACACTCGAGACAAATGAAGGATTGTATGAATAGTTGGTGATGCCTTTTGGACTAACTAATGCATCGAGTACTTTCATGAGGTTGATGAATGAGGTATTCAAGAAATTTTTGGGTAAGTTTGTGATTGTTTACTTGGATGAAATCTTGATTTTTAGTAAGACTAGAGAAGAACATTTGTTGTACATACGACAAGTTTTGCAGAGGTTGAAAGAAGAGCAGTTGCTGATAAACATTAAGAAGTGTAGTTTCATGAAGGAATAATTGGTATATCTGGGATTTGTAATAACTATGGATGGATTGAAGATGGATCTTGAGAAGGTAAGAGCAATAGCTGAGTGGCCTACATAGGATAGCATTAGAGAGGTAAGATCATTTCATGGGTTGGCTAGTTTCTACTGAAAGTTCATTAGTAATTTCAATTCTATTTGTAGTTCGATGACATAAACAATGAGAGGAGATAAAAAATATTTTAGGTGGACATCTAGAGCAGATTAGAGTTTTGAGTTGTTGAAATAGAAGGTGACTAAGCAGCCTCTGTTGGCTTCACCAAATTTTTTTAAGGTATTTCAAGTAGACTGTGATGCAAGTTGAAATGCAATTGGAGTATTGTTGAGTCAATAAGGAAGACCAATGACCTATTTCAGTGAGAAGTTGAATTATGCTCGTAGAATATATTTAGTGTATGATCAGAAGTTTTATGCCATAGTTCAAGCCTTGAAGAAGTGGAGACATTAATTTTTTCCTAAGGAGTTTTTGTTGTATATGAATCATCAAGCATTGCAATATTTGAACAATCAAGGTAAGCTGAATCAGAGACACATGAGATGGGTAGAATTCTTCCAAAGTTATACTTTTATTTTGAAGCATAGGAGTGGAAATTCAAATAGATTTGTTGATGCTTTGAGTAGGAGAAGAAATTTACTGACAGAGATGAGAGTGGAGGTATTAGGCTTTGATGAATTGAAGAACTTGTATGAGGAAGACCCAGATTTTGTAGAACCCTGGAGAGCTTGTAAAGAACCAGTTTTGCGGGATAGAAGTCAGTGGTTGGATTATTTCATTCAGGGGGATATGTTGTTCAAAGGGAATCAATTGTGTATAACCCAAAGTTTAATGAGGGATAACTTGGTGAAAGAAAATAATAGTGGAGGATTGTCAGGACACTTTGGAGTTGATAAGACAATAGCATTGGTAAGTGAGAATTACTTTTGGCTATAGATTTATAAGGATGTTAGGAAATTTGTGCAAAGTTGTAGAGTTTTTCAAGTTTCAAAAGGGAGTAGTTAGAATGTTGGATTGTATAAACCCTTGATAGTTTCAAAGAGACCTAAAGAGGTAATGATTATGTATTTGTGGTGGCTAATCGATTTTCTAAAATGGCACATTTCATACCTTGTAAGAAGACAACAGATGTAATACATGTAGAAGACTTGCTTTTCAAAGAAGTGGTCAGATTGCATGAGTTACCTAGGAGTATTGTTTCAGACATCGATACAAAATTTTTTGGTTACTTTTGGAGGACACTTTGGAGGAAGTTAAAGACCAATTTGAAGTTATGTTCTACTTTTCACCCACAAACTAATGGATACACAGAGGTAGTAAACAAGAGTTTGGGGAAATTTTTGAGATGCTTGGTTGGAGAGAAGATCAAAAGTTAGGATTTAGTGCTTGCACAAGTAGAGTTTACATACAATAATTCAGTTAACAGGAGTACCAGAAAAACACCTTTTGAGATTGTTACTGGAGTCCATCCTAGAGGTATATCAGAGTTGAGAGACATTAGTGTGGAAGATAAAAAGAGTTCAGAAGTAGAGGAATTTGTAGAGCATATGAAGAAAGTGCATACTCAAGTGAAGGAGCAATTGGAAGATATGAACTGAAAGTATAAGGAGAAATCAAATGAGAAGAGGAGATATAAGGAGTTCGAAGTGGGAGATGAAGTGATGGTGTATTTGAGAAAGGAAAGATTTCCAGTTGGAACATACAACAAGCTAAAGATGAGGAAGTTTGGACCCTGTAAGATTTTGAAGAAGTTTGATTCAGGAAATGCATATGAAGTGGGGTTATCAGATGACATGGGTATATCACCTATATCCAATATTATAGATCTAAATCAGTACCATGAAGTAGAATTCAATGAAGATAGTAAAGAAAAATTGGAGAATCAGTTTCCTAAACAATAGTCAGATGAGACTGAAGATATTTTGGATATCAGAGATGGAATAAAACTCATGGAAGACAGTACAAAGAATATCTTGTGAAGTGGAAAGGCAGACCAGTGGAAGATTCTTCTTGGAATTCTTAGGCTGAGGTAGACTGTATTTTTTCCTTTAGCCCAAAAAAGTGAGGGACTCACTTTTCAATAACCCTAGATGTCTGATGCAGGAGCATCCTTGGTTCTTGGCAATCTTGCATCAACCAAAAATATTTTCTTTTATTTTTTGTTCTTGTTCAATTATTGCTTAGTTCATGTTGGTGGATTCATCAAATTTTCTCACCAAACCCTGTGGATATACATTTTCATTGTGGACATGTTCATTTTCCTTATTCCAAGATTTGAGCATGATTGGATCTTTTTCTAGAAATTTATCACTTTCGAATTTATTGGCAGTTTCTTGAACTGGAACCAAAATAATTTTAAACCTAACAATTAATTTGATTGTTTGTCGATCGTCCTTGTGACTTGAAAATTTTAATGGTGTGATTCAAATTGTTCCATGGAGTGTCCCCAACATTAATTATAGGTCCACACTTCATCCTATGCATTCATCGAGGAGTAATTCAAATTTGAGGCTGACCTATTCATGCACACATTACATTTTCTTTCATTAGAGATTGTAATAATCTTTGGCCGACGCAGATGATTTTAGATCTCAAGATGTGATATAAATCATTGTAATAGATCATTAGGAAAGCATATTAGAGACATATAGGATTTCATATGTAATATTTTCACTCGCATAAAGGAGCATATATGAATATTGTATTTTGAACATGTTAAATTAGGCCTATGAGCCGAATTTGTAAGCCCGGATGTTGCCAACTGATTATAATAAAGATTTCTATTAATGAGCATGTTTTAACCTACATTTTCCTCCATATTCTATGTTTCTTCTATTGTTTTACTCTTGTTGCATGGTCTGGATTATTCTCTTTGAGAACCCTCCTACCGTGGTTGCACCAAATATCCTATGTTCAAAATATTCATTGTTGTCCTCTTGGATGTAAAATTCCCTCCACAAGGTTCATTGTGACATGCATGGAATATATCATATGTCTCATATCCCCTCACACATATCCTCATGACATGGTCTGGTCTAGTGTAGAACAAACACCCAACAATCCATGAGAAAGGAAAATCCTTCTCAATGAGAACCCTTCTCTCTTTTGGAGAGAAATGAGGGGGAACTCTTCATGTGACCAGATAATTTTCTATATCTGCATACCAAGGTGTGTGTACACTGATGGAAAAAATGTGTTCATTAGGGAAGGAGTCATCAATGACTTTATTTTCCTTTGATGTAGTCACCCTTGAGAGAAATTCTACTACAACATTTGCTTTACCCAGTTTTTCAACAATGGTGATGTCAAATTCTTGCATGACCAGCAAGCATCTTGCTAGCCTACCTAAGATCAGGGGCTTATTCATGAGGTACCTAATGGCTACATGGTCTGTGTGCATAAAGATCCGCTAGCATGTTATGTAGTGCCTAATTTTTTTAAGGGCATAAACCATTTCCATCATTTCCTTTTTTGTCACTGTAAAATTGAATTCAACTCCTTCCAAGTTTTTGTTGACAAAATAAATAGCATTCTCAATTGCTCCTTCTTTATGTCCCAAGATAGATCCTATAGCATAATCTAATGCATCTATATGAATGTGAAAAGGAAGCTCCTAATTAGGGCTTTTGGGTATAGGAGCATGAGTTAAAGCTACTTTCAAATCAAAGAATTCCCTGTCACAGTCCTCTGTCCATTGGAACTCAACATATTTAGTTAGGAGATTGTACAATGGTGTTTCCATCTTTTTGAAATATTTGATGAAACACCTATAGTAGCTTGCATGTCCCAAGAAATTTTTGACATCTTTTTGCTTTGTAGGTATAGGCAGATTGGTGATCACCTCAATGTTGGTAGGATCTACTTGAATTCCTTTGTGAGAGATGTAGTGGCAGAGGACTACACCTTGCTGCATCATCATGAAGCATTTTTCACTATTTAAAGATAGATTATGGTCTTCACATCTCTGTAAGACTCTCCTGAGATTTTCCAATGCTTCATTAAAATCAACACCATAGGTAGTAAAATCATCCATATAAATTTCCATGCAATCATGTGATATATCTGAAAATATGCTAATGAATGCCCTCTGAAAAGTTGCAAGTGCATTGCATAAGCCAAATGGAAGTACTAAGTAGGCATAAGTCCCCCATGGATAGGTAAAGTTGGTCTTCTCTTGATCCTTGGGTGCAATTTGTATATGGTTATAGCCATTGAAACCATCTAGAAAAGAGAAATATTGCTTGCCTGCAGGGGAATCCAATACTTGGTCAATGAAGGGAAGGGGAAAATGATCCTTTTTAGTGGAAGAGTTGAGCTCTCTATAGTCAATACAAACTCTCCATTTTTCTCCCTTCTTAAGTACAATCACCAAAGGAGAGACTCATTGGTTGTCTGAAATAGGGAGATGAATCTTGCATCCAATAACTTATGTAGTTATCCTTTGAAAATATCCCTTAATGCAGGATTGATCCTCCTTTGTGGTTGCCTTACTGGTGTGCAATCTTCTCTAATGTAGATCCTATGTGTACAAATTTTAGGATCTAATCCTTTCATGTCATGGTAATCCCATGCAAATGCAGATTTATGCTTCTTTAACAAGTTAGTTAGGGACAATTGGTGCTTTTGAGTAAGCTTGTTATTAATGTTCAAATACCTCCCTTCTAACACTTGCACTTGTGCGGATAACTCTACCATAGCCATTTCACTAATTATTGGAATTTTTAGCTCATGTGGTAGAAATTTATGAGACATACCTATTTATGAGAGGATGATGTTTCCTACACCTCACAATGGTTCTGAATTATGTTAGACAATACTTCATCTTCTTCTTGAAGCTGCATGAAATAACCTCTACATAACATCATAAGTTGTGCCACAAAATTGACTTCCTCGGCCTTTTCACCAACATGTGGCTATATGGGGTTATCCATATCATGGGATGGCTGAGCAGGAGGGTAGAGAACAAGATTTTTGGTGCTCTTCCCATTAGAAATGGTCATGTACCCTAACCAACATCCAATATAGGCATCTATTGTTGCTAACCATGGCCTTCCTAGAATAATGGGATACCTGCCTAGTGTAGCTTTAGGAGAAAGAATCATGAAATCTGTTGGGTACTCCCAAGAGTCTAGAGTTACCACAAGGTCCTCTGCCATACCATTAGGTTTAATAGTGGAACTATCAGCAAGCTACAAGATAGCAGGAGTAAGTCTCATGCTTGCAACATTTAGTTGTTGTAGGTTATCCTTAGTCATCACATTTATTTTTGCTCCCAAATTAATCAGAGAATTCTTTATTTGGATCTCGTTTATAACAACTCCTACCAAAGGACTACCTGAGTCATTGTATTTGGGAATATTCACTTTCCCAAGCATGATTTCAGCTAGTTGTCCCACCACATGAACCATAGTGGGGTCTTTCTTTTTCCTTCCTAGCTTCTTGAGGCATGCTTCCTTAATTGCTTTGCCATATATGGTACACTTGGTTGAATGGGGACATTCAGATGCTCCTCTTCTTCCACAGGAAGCTTGGTGATGATAGGAGTGGAAAGAGCTAGAAAAGTGGTTCCTGAAGACAAGTAGATGTCACTTACACTGACAACATATGTAGGAAAGTGATTTGAATCAGTAGAATAGACTTGTTGATGTTGTGGTTTGTTATTTGGGTTAGGTTTGGGTTGCACTGGTAGTTGAGTAGGTCTAGGTGTGTTTGAACTTGAGCTAGTAGGAGGCATTATAGCAAGTTGATGGGGTTGAGAAGGTGGTTACATGTAATTGGTTGTCTGGTTTGGCCATTGGTTTCCTCCCCTCCATTGGAATGTTTGCTACCAGTTTCCTTGAGGTGGTTGTCAATTTCCCTGAAACTGCTGCCAATTCCCTTGAGGTTTTTGTCACTGGGGTGGAGAGTTTTGGTGATTGGGATAGGTATTTGGAGGGTTATTCCAAGGTTGAGGTGGATATCCTCCATAGTTGGATGGATATGGGGGCTACCATTGATTACCTAATGCATAAGAATTGAAATATGGCCCAACAATGGATAATGGATATGGTGGCATACCTTATCTTGGAACCCATGGTATCCTTTATGAAATTTAGTATAATTGATCATCATCACCCTGAATAGGCTTGAACTTAGATGGGATATACTTACTATCAATGTTAGCTACCATTTTGCATATGTAGTCCTTTTTTTTGTAATGAAGGTAGTATTCTGCCAACATTGCCTCTACCTCCTCTTGTTTCTTCTTTTCTTGAAGTGTATCCAACTAAGTAGCCAGATTGTTTATGATGTCTTACTTGAATTCTGCTAGCAAGTGAGTATTCCCCATCCTTGAAACTCCACTGCTAGATGATTTTCCCATAGAGGGTTGGTAAGCTCTCACTTTCTTTGAAGCTTCCCTAGAATAGTTCTGACATAGCTTCTTAATATCTTCCCAAGGATCTTGGGTGATATCTCCTCCTCCCATCAGGTCTAAAGCCTCAATGCAGCTCTCATTAATCCCTCTCAATAAGAGTGGCTTTAGGGACTCTTCATTGAGTTTATGATGTGAATATTTCTATAGGAAAAATAGAAACCTTGAAATGTAATCCTCCAAACTCTCATCTTCCTTCTATTGCATCCTAAAGATGTCATCTCCTCTCATGTCACTACCCCTGCAATATTCCTTTTACTTCTCAAGGAACTTTTTCTTCATGTCATCCCAAGTTCCATAGTATTTCTTCCTAGGCTCATAAACCATCTTAATGCAACCTCTTTAAATGTGGTCAGAAAAAACTTAAGCCTATGAGCATCAGTGGTATAGTCATAGCTTCTACAAAGGATATCAAACTCAAAAAAGAAAGTATCAGGGTCTTTTGTGAAAAGTCCATAGAACTTAGGAAGGAGTGAAGCAAGGATATTTTTGAGGTTGTCAACTTCATTCTGATGAGCAATGGGGAATGGAAAATCTGGTTCGTTAGGTCTATTTCTATTTGCATCATCAATTCTTTCCTGATGGAGTTCCGAAGAAAATAGGTTCTCAATTAGATTTTGATCTTCAGAGGAAGTTTCAAAACTGGTCAAATTGGGAAATCAATAAGCAAAAGGGTGTGGCTCTTCTTCTTCTTTGTCTCCTAGAAGATTTGGAAGCTCTTCTAGCTAAAATGGATCAGGGTCTTTAGGAAGGAATATCCCATAAGCATCTCTTCTCCTTCCTCTATGCATGTGGTATCAACTCAGTATCAACCAACTCACATAGAGAATTGGTGAAAGAATAGGGGGGTCATTACTTCCTAAATGATAGGTATATGTAGATTAAACTTTTAGAAATACTACAACAAGAAAGAAAATATCAATGACTCAAAAAAACTCCCTAGTTTGACAACATCCCGACAACAACACCAAAAATGTTGGCATCCTACAATGACTTAACAACTAAGCCCTTAAATTTGTGATTTAGAGATTGGATATCTAATTTGAATGGCTATCTTAATCATCATGAAGTTTCCTTTAATTATCAACCCAAGGATGTAGAATTGAAATGGGTCAGCACAGTATGTGCACTAAGAATCCATAGTAGCCATATTCATCCTATAGCTAAGAAAAACAATCCTAAAAGTAATTTTCTTAGAAAGAAGTAACATAAGTACTAAACATCAACCAACAACTATACTAAGTTGAACTGCATGACAAAACTGAAAAACTGAGCAAATGGATAGGAAACTACTCTATCTACTTTGGTTGTAGGAATAGTCATAGAATGGAATTCTAGTGGCTACAGGAATAGACAATTGCCAGATTCATAACTATTTTCTAAATAGAAAAGAAATAACTAAGCTAAAGGATGGAATTCTCACCAAACAGGCCCCCTTGGATGAGTATCCCTTAAAAAAAACTTAGATGCAACAAACTTATAACTTCATTTTATTTATTGAAAAGCATGATTACAATAGAGCAACATAATTGTATTACTGAAAAATTAAGAATGCAAGTACACCATCAGATCAATCAACCTTCTAAGAAGCAGGATCCAAGTCTTATTTATAGAAGGAAAAACTACTAACTAACTACCTAGCAAGACAGTCAACTCCAACAGATTAGGATGCCACTTTATGGAAAGCATAGAAAGTGGAAAGGAGGTTATGCATGCATGGAATTAGGTCAAGCATGTTTTCCTTAATGCAGATCTAGCATAACAATAACTCCTATATTCACTCAACAAACTATTATGACAATTTACAAGGTAGTTACAATCTTTGATTTGAACTAGAAATTTCCCTCCATTGACCTTTGAATGATCACCTTTTTGACCTTTATGGAGAACGACTATCTGGTAGAATCTTCCTCAATTTTATAGGCTCTAATTATATTTGCATGACAACATTAACACACACAAAAATTTCATATCTATAACTATATTAAAGTAACATTTATTAATCTGCATGTAAAATTAACATAGATAGTTCACATAGCATGTTAATGTCATTTCAAAGTTACAAATATAAGCTTATGCCCAATGTCTATGGTTTTGAGGAAATAACATTAAAATGCCAACATCCAAGTATCAAAGTCTATGACAACAACAAAAAATGGATAATAAACTCTATCAAAATTGAGGCATAAATTGGATTCATTAGTGAGTACAGAAAAACCCACTGTTGGTGTAAATAATTATCTTGTACCTAGCTTATTCATTCACTAGGTAATTAGGGGACATATTCACATGGTTAAGTTTACTTAGGTAAGAGATTCTTTCTAGAAGGCTTAGTTGGCTTATCTAGAACTTATCTTATCTAGCTAGGATGCATCATTTCCTAGGTGATTAGGTTGTCGGTTGTCTCATGTCATAGGATCATGACATTTGTCAACATCATATTCATACCTATCTCTCAACCTTGCCCATATAAGCAAGGCATCTCATGTACATTTGTAATAAAGCTGATCAATCAAGCAATCAATCAATCTTGCATTGTGAAGCAAGCTTTCTTGCCATTCTCTCTCTTGTGGAAGTGGTTTTGGTCGCAAATGATCTTGGGGGTGTTGAGGAGTCGCCATTAACTCCCACACCCACTTTGTCAATTTTGTATTTCATGCATTTCTAGATAGGGTAGGAATTTAGCAATCAATTGCATCATTTAGGGATAGCTGCAAGTGCTGTCACATTTGACGCAATTGCCTGGGATTCAATGCAACTGTTGAGAACATGCCTAGGGTAGGTTAGGGATTTTAAATTTTGTGATGCCACTACCAAGGTTTGATGAATCCACTCAATCTAGAACTGGACCTATGTATGCGCAATGCAATTGACTATGGTTGTGCACAAGCATTTAGGGCTTAGCCACAACTGCATTAGGAAGGACGCAACTATAGGAATAGGCCACAATTGAATTGGGGATTTTATGCAACTGATCTCTAGCGACACATTTGTGAAGCATGCAACATAATCGTTATGGCGCAACACAATTGACTGGTGACAAAGTTTCCCTAGGTTAGGAGTAATTTTCTTTTATAACATGCACAAAATAGGTTGATATTGGCTTGTTTAACTAACTCAATGTGTTTCATGTTAGCCATAGGTTCATCTAGATCTAATCTATACATAGGAGTCACAACCGCTAGAGATATATCAGTTCTGAGATCAATTGATCATCGCTAAAAGGCATAGGTTATAGTGCCTTGGTCTATCTAACATTAGATTCATGCTCATCATTAGGGAAAATAGAGGTATCCTGACTACACTTGCTGAGTGGTGTAATTCAGAGACCAGTTCATTTTATCTACCTATAGGAGAGGCTACGATCACCCTAGAGGATTTCTACAAGATCCTTCGACTGTCGATCCAAGGGGAGTGGGTTAGATATGATCCTGACCAAGGATATCAGGCCCTGATGACCTACTATGTGTATGATGATGTGGTACAGTTGGGTATTGATCACTATGAGATCCAATGGGAGACACTAATTGTGTAGTATGAGCAATTTTTCTACATACTGTGCACAATGATAGTCAGGATAGTGGTATTGAATTACTAAGGACATGGATTTCCTATTAGATTGGGGGAGATGCTTTTCGAGATGATGGAAAATGAGATAGTGTATGTTGTTGAGATTATGGATGCACAAGGTCCCTGAAGTTGCAATCTTCAATGGAGGACCTTTTCCAGGAAAGATAATCAACCACAAAGAAAGTGTTGCAACTAGGCATGCACAATGGAGATTCTATATTGATCTACATTATGAGATTGGATGATTACAAATGTACAAGTTGCCTGATTATATAGGAAAAAGAGAAAACCTAAGATGAATGAGATGTTTCCATGTGTCATGATCTAACAACATGTGACAACATGTGAACCCTATCTATGAAATTATTAAATGTTGAGATAAGTTCTAGAAGGACAACTCATCTTCTAGAAGGAATCTTATCCCTAAAAACAAGGAAGGGGACATTACCCCATTATTAAATGATTTATTAAAATGCAACCTAGGACTAAATGATATATGACATAAGTTAACTTATGCTAGTGTAATAATTAATTTAATTACATTAACACCCCCCCATAACTTCAACTTAGGGAGGAAAATTCAATGATTATGCAAGATGATGATCAATGATGGGTCCTGGCTACAAGGCCATGTTAGGTACCCATGTACATGAAGATGAAAAAAATATCCTACAATCGGAGAAAAGGGGAAAAACCAATAGGAAGAAAACCTCTCTCCAAAAAAGGAGATGAAAAAGCAAAAATGTGAGATAGGATGGGAAGGATGGAGGACTCCCAAATACTCCCCAATTACACCATCTGTCACATGGATAAAATACAATAGCCCCCCATAGGGAGGAAATAGAGAGACTATATAGCCCCCCTAGAAGATGTGATCACCTGCAAAGATGGTAAGTGTATGAAGACAAAACAAGATCCAATGTCGACAAACAACTTGTCTCCCTTTTGAAAGAAACAAAACCAAGTGCAAGTGTAGGGATGCTTCCCATTCTAGATAGGAATTGAAGGAAAGATGAAGGTGGATGATGATGTCTCTGAACTTTGATCGAATGTCTCCTTGCCTGATGATGAAGATACCATAGTCCCAAACAATGAAGAGGGTGACAAACCAGGATGATGCAGAAATTGATACTGAAAAATATCCAAAGACAATGTGATGGATATGATGAATGTGATGGAGACTTGATATCCCCTTGAATGAAGTGTCCTCAAAACCACTAAAAGTAGTCTGAAGAAAATCCAATGGTAGAAGCTGAAGAAACCTCAAATCCTAAATGGAATGATAGGGAAGAAGGCTCATACATGAAATCTCTGAAGAGAAACCAAGTGCCTCCAAGATAGTCTTTGGATCCCCAATCAAGGTTGAGACAAAAGGATGAGGAGACTCAATAAAATTATCCAAAGTCATATCTGAATAGAGGAGTGATATCCCCTCAAGAATGTCCTCCAAACTTGTAGAAGTAGCCAACTTAGTGATACCTGAAACAAAGCCATCCTATGATGCCAAGTCCGGAAAACTGAAGGTATCCTGATGGATAGAGATGATGGAAGCCTCAATCAATGAATTTGAATAAGGAATCATTAAATGTGAAGGGATACTAACTGTCTCTGATGGAGAAGAAGCACCTGAAGGAACCTTGTCAACCTCTTAGAAAGATTCAAGGCAATCAACTTCATGCACAACAATATCATCATGGAGTACTTGATCTTCACTTAGATGAGGAACAATACCAAATAGATGAGGAAACATATCAAGTGATTGGAGATGGTGGTTGATCCCATATCACCATTTTTTATAGTTTCCCTTGTGCAACATAGTCAAAGAAGGAGTATATGCAAGCCTCATAATGAAATTTCTCCAAAAACCACAAAGAAAAATGACCTTCAACAACAAAGAAAGACTTCCAAGGATGATGTGCAACTAAAGTGATGCTACTTGGATCAAAAAAATATTTTCCCAAGCTTCAGGATGTCTAGGTTATTGAACAAATGCACCAAATTGAAAAAATCAATGCAAGAGTACCTGGAGCTGAAACTGATCAAGGGGTCTAGATAGATGAAAACATCTTTGAATCACCTTCCTGATGTCGTTGGAATCACTAAAATCTGATGAACAGTTGCAAAGATATGAGCCTCTGAGTCTAGATTAGGGTTTTGTCTTCAGTTGGTTGTAGAAATTTGTGAGAAAAATTTCACAAAAGTGATGTCACCACTAGAAAGTGCTCAAAATTACCTTTCCAATGGTATCTTGTTTTCTGATTTTTGATACAGTGGAGAAAAGTTATGATAAAAAGAAAGAAAATGCCTATATGAGGCACTCTGCAGGCTAACGAGGGTAAAAAAATTAGCCCGTGGGCGCTAAGTCTTGGTCACTGATGTGACCTCACTAGTTTGCGTGGTAATAAAAACACCGCTCGAGGAACAAACACTTGGTCATACATATGCCCTGGTCATTGCACTTTACCCGTGAGCTATACCAAGGTCAATCTTTACAAAATTTACAAAAGTTTAAAATAAAAAACCACGGCCAATAGCCATCACCCTTACAAACTTTTGATAATATAAAGTTTGCAAAAAAAAGACTTGTACCATGCCGATTAAAGGAACTTGTACTAGGTACAAGCGAATAGAGCAAGATTCGGCCGTCGGGATGAAGCGTCATTGTAGAATGCTAGCAAGAAGTAGCCGGTGTCAGATGAAGAGACTCCATGATGATCAATGACAATGGGCTGGAAAGGCCAATGATGCCAGCAGGGGCCTGTGAAAGAATCGCCGGCATCAGAAGCTAGAGCTAGCCAACAGTGGACAAACTGACAGGAATAGTCATCGGCGAATGGAGCAAAGGAAGGTGTCGATGGTCAGATATGGGCCAAGCATAAGATTATTGAACGAACCTATCAAATGGGTTGACACACGTATGCCCTCCTGCAATAGTTGTAGACTTCGACCAAAAGTGATTTGTTTTTTTAATATTTCTGGATCGACAATTAAAAAACAAAGAGGGCTTTTAAATATTTATGCCGACAAAGTATACAAATATTGAGATAGGAGATGTCAACAGATAATAATATTAAAGCCAAAAAAACACTTTATAATGCCGATAGAAATATTATAGTCTGAGGGTTAAAAAATCAAATCCTTAAAATTATGCCAACTGATGATTTAATTACCTGGTTGCTCAAAATATTTTTTCACAAACTATAGAATTTTTTATTTTTTTCCAAACAATACAAATAAGCTTGATTTTTGTTTGAAAAAAAAAGTGCCTACAACTAAATTTTTTTTGCCTCACAGGACAACTGACCAAGGTGATTTTTTACTACAAATTGTACAGATCATACGATTGATTTTTCAAACCCAAAAATACCTCTAATGGCTCCCGGGTTGATGAATCCGATTTTGATGATTGGGCAGGCGATCCTAGGGTTTTGAGGCCTTTTGAATACAATGTCAAGCTCGAATTTGACTCTATTTGCTTCAGAAATTAGCTTGGTCCCTAGGTGGAGTCAAGTAGCCTTCAATGGAAACCTTCAAGCCTGCAAGAATCTTGCACACCAACTTTCTTGATTGAGGGTTGACGTTTCACTGGACAAGCTCTGATACCATGTTGAGATTATGGATGCACAGGGTCCCTGAAGCTGTAGTCTTCAATGGAGGACCTTTTCCAGGAAAGGTAATCAACCACAAAGAAAGTGTTGTAACTAGGCATGCACAATGGAGATTCTATATTGATCTACAATATGAGATTGGATGATTACAAATGTACAAGTTTTCTTATTATATAGGCAAAAGAGAAAACCTAATATGCATGAGATGTTTCCATGTGTCATGATCTAACAACATGTGACAACATGTGAACCCTATCTAGGAAATTATTAAATGTTGAGATAAGCTCTAGAAGGACAACTCATCTTCTAGAAGGAATCTTATCGCTACAAACAAGGAAGGGGACATTACCCCATTATTAAATGATTTATTGAAATGCAACCTAGGACTAAATGATATATGACCTAATTTAACTTATTCTAGTGTAATAATTAATTTAATTACACTAACTGATGGATTTTTTTACTACAAATTTGTACGGATCATACCAGTTAATTTTGCAAACCCAAATACCTTTGATGGCTCCCGGGTTGATGAATGGGCAGGTGATCCTAGGGTTTCAAGGCCTTCTAAAGACAAAACCCTAATCTTGGCTCATAGGCTCATATCTTCACAATTGTTCATCAAATTTTGGTGGTTCCAGTGACATCAAGAAGATTTTTCAGAGCTTTTTTCATCAGTCTAGACCCCTTGATTAGTTTCACCTCTAGGTACTCTTGCATTGACTTTTTTTAGTTTGGTGCATTTGATCAATAACTTGGATATCCTGAAGCTTGGGAAAATATTTTTTGATCTAGGAAGCATCACTTTAGTTACACATCATCCTTGGAAGTCTTTATTTTCTGTTGAAGGTCATTTGTCTTTGTATTTTGTGGAGAAATTTCACTATGGGGCTTGCATATACTCCTTCTTTGACTATGTTGTACAAGGGAAACTATAAGCAATGGCTGGATGGGATTAGCTACCATCTCCCATCACTTGATCTATTGCCTCATCTATATGGTATAGTTCCCCATCTGAGTGAAGGTATTCATGAATTTTCTTGGAGTTGTAGCAGATACACTATCTCGGAGATCATTTCTATGTAAGTTGATTGTAATGTTCTGAGTACTATTGATCATTATGATTGTCCTCACATCCTTTGGACTACGATTTTGGAGATATATGGAGATTCAAACAATCCACCCTTCCCCAATGGTCATGATTTAGAATGTCATTCCTTAGATCAGGTACCCCATGATGCTATTGTTGTGCAAGAAGTTGATTGCCTTGAATCTTCCAAAGAGGTTGACAAGGTTCCTTTAGGTGCTTCTTCTCCATCAGAGACAAATAGTATCCCTTCACATTCAATGATTCCTTGTCCAGAATCATTGATTGAGGCTTCCACCATCATCATTCATCAGGACACATTTAGTTTTCCAGCCTTGACATCACATGATGGCTTTGTTTCAAGTATCACTGACTTGGCTACTTCTATAGGTTTGGAGGACATTCTTGAGGGGTTATCACTCCTCTATTTAGATCCCACTTTGGAGAGTTATCAACCCTGATTGGGAATCCAGAGACTATCTTGGAGGCACCTGGTTTCTCTTCAAATGTTTCATGTATGAGATCTTGTCGGATTGGGGAAGATGCTTGTCGAGATGATGGCCAGCGAAATAGTGTATGCATGGGGATCGTGCTTGCTAGTGATGGTGTATTTTCAGTTGCATGACATAGTATATCAGCAGGGGTAGTCTATGAGCTGCTTCATTACCCTTTTGATGGTTTGGGCCTAGGAGCACATTATAGTATTTCATCCACTAGTTGGTCGATAGTTGGAGAGCATTGTACCTCATGTATACATGTATAGAGGAGTAGTTACAAAGACACATCTCAGCGATATTGGTTACTGGTGACATGGGTTGGATACTTTGGTTAGCTTTATATGGAGGTCATGGATGGATTGTGAATAGTGGCCAAATGAGGGTCAACATTTACCATGGTGTCGGCAAGAGAAGTATCTGATTGGGTGGACTGTCTAGTCAATGCACATTATTGAGAGATATTTGTTGGATAGAGTTCTAAGACAATTTGGTGAGCAACAGGATGAGCCATGAGGAATAGGAGTCTTTTCTCAATCATCTAGAGAGGTGACACCATGGGGTCCCATGATTGTAGTGGTGACAACAAAGCAATAAACAGGTGGGCTACAAGCATTGACATAGGATGGAGAGGGGGACCAACAAATGTAGGTGCTACACCTAAGTATGATGCATGGTGGCATGTACATAGGTCAGTGCCATTCACAGATCCAAAGCAGCCAACACTAGTGGTTAGATGAGGATAGGGTCCTCAGGGAAAGAGAGGTGGAGCGAGGGGGAGGGGAGATGATGGAAGAGGAGGTAGTGGTTAGGGTGATGATGGAGGAGATGGAGGAGTTGGTGGCAATGGTGGTAGGTGTAGGAGAGGAGGGGATAGGGAGAGGAGACCCTGATGGAGACTGCAGAGGAGGAGGAGTGGATCACTTTCTCCCATCCAGGAGGAGGGAGAGGAGGAGGAGAGAGAGGAGGGATGACAGGAGGAGGAGCAGCCCGATCTAGAGTAGCTAGATGTATTAGCAAGTGAAACCGCTATGGATGTGGAGATAGTCGGGCATGAGGAGCAGTTAGAGGAGGAGTAGATCCTATGTGAGAGTATTTTGCATTGTGATGAGGGATTTGAGGATGTTCCTATTAGAGGTGATACAAGAGATTGGGATCAGGAGCTGGCGAGTTTGTAGACTACAGTAAAAGAATTGGAGGCCGAGTTGTAGGCCCTATTGGTGGAAGAGATGGTATACAGGTAGAGAGGGATACCTTGTAGTCAGAGAGAGATAGGGAAAAAATATGGGAACAAGAGGCAGAGTAGAGGGTTATTGAATTTTCCGCCCAATGCATAGGATCTGTCACCAACACGACATAGGAACTTATCAAAGGATGGATCTGAGAGTAGTACTATAGAGAATTATATGAGGAGGTAGTCCCAGCTAAGCGTAGAGCACCTAGTGCATCAGTGGCATTTAGCAGCGGTTGGTCCCACAATAGATGGCCATGTAGTAGATCTAGCTGAGGTGAGAGTAGCAACATGGGTTTTGGAGAGCATTGTAGCACTGGATAGATCTATTTTGACTCATTTATGTTGACACTTGTATTTTGTATCCATCAAGCCCATGAGCTCTATTTGGGGAGATACATTATGACATTGTTATTGTGACACTTTTTGAGATATATATATATACATACATATATATATATATATTGGTGGCATTGTATCTAATGATTCTAATGATGATGCATTGTATCTTATGTGATCTATGCTTTATGATGTTATGATAATTCTCTATCTATGTGTTATTTTATGATGAAATGTGATGATAGATAACGATGTATGATTTATGATGTTCATGTAGCTTATGACAATGTCCTAATGCTAATGTATGCATTTGTGTTTATGGTGCCATGGATTTCATGTGTTTATGTTATACTAATTATTATAAGATGTGATGTTATGGGTGAGATTATGATTATGAATGCAATGGGCGATGACTGTGAATGATGTGATTATGTTATGGATGATGCTTTATGTTATGTTATGATTATATTGGTTATGTGTGTATGTGAAGCAAGGACATGTAGGATGTATGTGATGAAAAGGTGCATCTATGTTATGTAAATGCCAACAAAATTATGCAAATGATCTGTAAATGGATGTATGCAAATGAGATGTAAATGGATGGATGTATATGATATGTAAATGTATGGATGTATATGATATGTATGACCTAGGTGAAATGTACTAATGCAAACCACTACATGAGCATGTATGCAGCTATGTTTTTGTGTGTCACAAGACAGTGTCAGAGGATGGAAGAAGAGGGACTGTTAGATGGAAGGAGATGGATGTTAGAGCAGAGAAAGAAACAAATAGATGTTGCATTAATCATCATTGGTTGGATTGTTGCAATGGCCAACAAACACCATGATATGACATAAATCAATGGTGTGCAAGGTCATGTCATTGCATAAAACAAATAGTCACAAACAAGGATGATCATGACTAATACAAGGAGCCTAAATGCCCCAATATTTTTTCCATAATCAACCATAGATAGTCATCAAAAACAAATACAAGTCATGAAACATTATTGCTCCTCTAAATACTGTACATGACATCCTCGAGGTGGCTAGTATCATGATGAAAAAAAGAAAATGGCAGTTGTGACCATATTTATAGACAATGTTTTGCCAAAGTGTTTTCCAAGAGTGTCAAGATTATTAATGTCAAGATGTCAGTTTTGATAAAGCCTAGTTATGTGTCAGGTAGGCTAATGTGTGATAAATGTCAAGGATTCAAATTCAAGAAGGATGCATCTTGAATAGAGTTGATGTTGGGAGTGTCGATCCCCTAATATGGATAGGATACCCCAAAATGCCAGTTGCTAGTGTTGAGGCACAAAAAAGACATATCCCAAAGCCAAGATAAATGACAAGGGTCATTCCTCATAAAGACTTATCTGAGGAAGGACCAAGAATTGACAATTTGACATTGTTATGAGACTTTGACCAAGTTTGACTAGATGACCCAATTGATTGTGTGTCACATTTGAAGTGTTAATTTAATTGAATTATTGAAGAATTGTCTGATTTAGGATGTCACAATGAGACAAAGGCCAACTGGACAAACCTTAAGGGACTAGACCTAAAGGGCCTCAGGGCACATCGATGATGCCCTTGCCTATGTCATACACTTAGAGACCATGTAGTTCAATGACGACGAGACTGACATACTAAAGATGAACAGACATGTTTTGACTTGACCCAACAGACCCTAAAGGACTAGACCTAGGGGGCCTCGGGGGCACATCAATGATGGCCTTTCCTATGTAGAAAATGTGCAAAGACTTCATAGTTTGATTAACGCCATGATCATGGATGAAAATTTTTATTGGACCCAAATGGCTAACTAACATTAAAGACCTCAAAGACTAACTTAGGTGGTCTTGGGGGTACATCAAATGATGACCTTGCCTACGTAGCAAATGCACAGAGACCATGTAGTTCAACCATTCTAACTATGACATGACTTTGATTGATTGTGACTCTTTTTTTGGGATTTTTGCAAGTTATTTGGACGTTTTTGTGTTTTTTGATTTTTTATTTTTCAAGACATTTTCTAATTTTTTATGGATTTTTTTAGGACATTTTCTAATTTTTATGGATTTTTTCAAGAAATTTTTTATTTTTATGTATTTTTCAATACATTTTCTGATTTTAATGGATTTTTTAGGACATTTTACGATATACGAGACCATGTGCAAGACCCACTATAGTCAAGTGATAAGGGTGTTTCCCCTAGTTAGGTCTAGGACTAACCAAGATGAATGAGATGGCAAAGGCCATGCTCGAGAGGAAAGCTGGAGGATGTGTGAGACATGATATCACCATTGTCAATCATGGAAAAAATAATAGTATTTTATGATGGAAGTTGCGAGGGCGTCAGATGACTGGGTATTTATTATGGAAAAAGGAAGATGGGGTGATAGTAGATGGAAAAGCAAAGATTTCCTATGCATGGCACCTATTTTCCAAGTTTTCACCATGGTACTTATCCAAAGTGCCACCGAAGTGGTTTTCACTATTGGACGAATTATTTCTCTTTACTATTTTTGATATTTTCTGATTTTCTTTTTGGTGTTACTAAGACGCCTGTTTTCCAGGTTTTCATCAAGGTAATGAGTTTTTTGATTTTTCAATTTTTTTGCATTTTTATGGTCTTGGCCAAGCTCTCTGAAGCTATGTATAGAATTTTCATAGGTGTAAACTATTGATGGGTTTTGGTAAATTTTCACCTTTTGGAGTAGCTAACTGATAAGCACTAGAACCAAAGGATGCAGTGATGACATATGGGCCCAACCAATTAGGTTCAAACTTGTTGAGCTTTTCACGGTCAACTTGATTTTTTCGGGTTTTGCATTAAGACTAAGTCACCAATGTCAAATCTTTTGACCATAAGTCTCTTGTTGTAACTTCGAAAAAGGTGATTTTGATATGTTTGTAAGTGAGTCATGGAATTTTTTCTACATTCTAATAATTCCAGCTCATGCAATCAGGACCATCGATATTCCTCATCATTGATTAATCCCTTCATGGAGACCCTTAAGGAGGGGACTTTGACCTCAATGGGCAGGATAGCTTTAGATCCATAAACCAAAGCAAATGCAGTGGTTCCTGTAGGTGTATGAATGCTGGTGCGGTAAGCCCATAAGGGTGGGTTAAGTTAGAGATGCTAATCACGACCAACATCATTGATAGTCTTCTTAAGAAGTTCGATAATTGTCTTGTTGGATGTCTTAGCTTGGCCATTACCTTGTGGATAATATGGTGTGGATAAATGATGTTGAATATGGAATCGCTCACAAAGCTCACAGACATCCTAATTTTTAAAAGGATGACCATTGTATGTGATGATGGATTGGGGAACACCATACTGGCATATCATGATGTAGGTAAGGATGAATTTGGAAATTTGTTTACCGGTTATGTAGGTGAGAGGAATAGCCTCGATCCATTTTGTGAAATACTTGGTTACAATAATAATGAATTTATGGTCGTTGGATGAGGTGGGGTGAATTTTTCCCATAAGGCTAAGTCCCCATTGTGTAAAGGGCCAAGGAGAAGTGATTGGTTTTAGTTATTGTGTCGATGCATGAAGAAGGTTACTATGTACCTAACATTGATGACACTTCCTCATGAAATGAAGAGCATCATTCTCCATGGTTGGCCAGTAGTATCCAAGTCTCATCATTTTCTTAGCTAAGGTTGGGCCACTCGAATGAGATCCACATATACCCTCGTGTACTTCGTGTAAGCTTGTTTGTGCTTCATCTATGTCAAGACATCGAAGGAGCGTATTTTCAAAGTTGCATCTATAAAAGGTGTCACTGATGATTGTATAGTAGGCAACTTTGTGAATAAAGGACTTGTGTTGGTTATTGGAAAGGTCTGGTGGGAAAATATAGGAATGTAAGAAATTGTATGTCTTGATACTAGGGGGAATTGAGATCAACAAGCTCACAAATCATTTTGGATATAGGAATGTCATAGGTGGGGACCAACAACTATTCTACTAAGAACTCAAATTGTGGCACATTATAAGGGATGTCCAAGAGAGATCCAATTGTGGCCATAGCATTGACAACTTTGTTTTGTGCTCAAGGAATCTATTCAAAATCCATCATATGGAAGTATGATAGGAAACTATCCACCATGCACTTATAAGGCATCAGATTCTCATCCTTGGTTTCGTAATCATCATTGATCTAGTTGATAACTAATTGAGAATCACCAAAAACTAGGAGTTCTATGATTTTCCATTGAAACGCCATTCAAAGTCCTGTCAATAATGCTTCATATTCAGTGACATTATTAGTGCATGCAAAGGCGATATAAAATTATTTAGGAATAGAGTCACCTTGCAGTGTGATCAATAATATGCCTTCCCTGGAACCATGACCTATATGGGATCCATCAAAATAAATTTTCCAAGGTAATCTCGGTCCTACATGAAAGACATTTTCATCTGGAAAATAAGCTACCAACGGGTGATCATCTTTTGTAGGTGCGTCATCGAGTTGATCTAATACAACCTTTCCTTTTATCGCTTTGTGTAACGCCAAATAAAAAGATTTTTCACAATATACAACAAAGAAGATCATTAGATTAGAAGCACACATGCATACACCACTAAAATCTAAAATGCAAATTCATTTGTTAAGCAACAAAGAACATGGGAAAGTAAAAACGTAATTAAAACTAGAACAATCTCACCAATTTTCAAACGTATTTCCATGATTCATCTCGATTTCCCTTCTCCATTTTGCTTGTGTAGTATAATTTCCCTCATATTTTCAAGTTCGTGCAAGTATAGCCTAAGATAGTGATTAGAAAAATATCGAAGATTCAAGACAAAGTCCTCTCAAAAGTTATAAAATTCATGAGAGTTTTCGAGAGATTGGAATGAAGAATGACAAATCAATTTATAGAAAATTGATTATTCGAACGACAGACCAAGACCGAAAGATCAACAGATGGTTGAGATTGACTGATTAGACATGCATTCTGATAACTGACAGTGGTGACATGAGTGATTCGAATTAGAAATAGAATTAAAGATTAAATAAATGATTTAATCTTCAGTTTGGCATTTGAAAACATAAGAAATATCTTTGCATGACAAAGATGAAGATTGATTATAACGACTCTCTGTTTGAATGCACACACAACACTTAATTAATTAAATAAGAATAGTTAATTAATCTGCATGTACACGCAATTGAGTTAGAACTGGACGATTGACTAACTTGACGAAGAGATTACTCGAGAATGCCACTCAGACATTAAATCAAAGATTAACTGAATGATTAAAATAGATGTTGAGTCGAGTAAAAGTGAATACTTAGATAACTCACATAATTATCTAAAATATAGAGGAATGTGTTAAAATAGAATTAATGAATTAAATAATTCATTTAATTCAAGACTCAATATTTGAAGAATAATTAAATAAATAAGATTTATCTAATTAAATGATGAAGGGATTTAAACGGATAATTAAATAAATAAGATTTATTTAATTAAATGATGAAGGGATTTAAACGAATAATTAAATAAATAATTTATTTAATTATAGTTGAAATATAATAAAGAGTAAATCAAATAAGAATTTATTTAATTTGACAAGACGAATAAGGTTAATTAGTAAAATAATTAAATAAAAAGTGTTTATTTAATTAATCAGATAGAATAAAGAAAAGTGTGAAATAATTAAATAAATAAGATTATTTAATTAATAGAAGAAATAAAAGAAGATGAATTAATTAAATAATTAATATTATTTAATCAATATAAGAATTAATGTTAAGGTGAATTAATTAAATAATTAAGATTATTTAATCAATAGAAGAATTAATGTTAAGATGAATTAATTAAATAATTAAGATTATTTAATCATGACCATGAAGAATAGGAATTATGAAGAATATTGAAGTCACAGGCCTAGACCAGATTTCAGTGTCTACACTTTGTGCTCTACATATTGTATGTCATACTCACTCAATATCATGACCCACTTTGCTAAGTGTCTTGTTAACACTACCTGATTGAGACGGTACTTCAATGGATCTATCTTATGATGTAGTATATTGCTCTTTCATTTTCTTTATGGTCATTATGTGCGAGTAATGCCCCCAATGTAGAAGTGATTACATAAATATACAATATCAAAGGTTTCCCATCAATAGGTGGCATGAGGATTTGCAGTGTTAAAGGATAGTCTTTGACTTTTTGAAAAGAATCTAGACACCTGTCCATCCACACAAAGGGAATTCCCTTGCATAATAGGTATTGGAATGGTTGGCATTTATTAGCCAATTGTGCAATGAAACATCTGATGGACTACAATCTTCCCTATAATGTTCATAGCTCACTGATTCCTTTCGGTGTAGGCATATCCAAGATTGCTTTTACCTTAGCTATTTTGACTTCAATGCCCTGGTGAGAAACTATGTACCCCAATATTTTACCTTAAATTACATAAATATAAACTTCTTAAGATTGAGATGGACCTTTTACTCTTCTCTTTAGGTGATCATTTCATGTTATGGATTTTTCCAGGAGATCATCAACATAGTCCTCCATTAATGTGTGCATAAGATTGTCAAAGATCATGGTCATATCCCATTGGTAAGTGGCACCCACATTGTTTAGTCCAAAATAAATGGCGTTCCAGTAGTATGTACCTAGGGGAAAAGTAAATTTTGTTTTATGTTTATCTTCGAGGTTGATACAGATTTGGTTGTATCCTAAGAAACCATCCATAAGAGACAACATCTCATACCCTATTGTAAGATCCACTATGATGTCAAAGTTTGGGAGTGGAAATTCATCCTTTGGGAAAGCTCTATTCAAATCTTGGAAGTCTATTTAGATGTGGATTTTCCCATTAGGTTTGGTGATAGGTACAAGATTTGATATCCAATTGACATAATCTATAGATCTTATGAACCCAACATCTAGCAACTTTTTGAGGTCACCTTTGACAAGCAAGGAAATCTGTAGGTGCATCTTTCAAAGTTTTTGTTTGATTAGTTTGGCATATGCAAGTAAGGGAAAATGATGTAAGACTAATGCTAGATCCAGAGCTGGCATGTCTGTGACCAAGTGAAGTTGACTTGATGTTCTGTGAAGAATTCTTGAAATTCAGGTTTTCCTTTTCTATCAACGATGTCGCAAGGAGAACCATTTTGGGATTTTCTGGTGTGCATGTATTGAATTCTATGGTATCTTTAATTAGCATGGCTGATTTATCTTGAGTGACAGGGAGAAATTCCAAACCTCCATCCTTAGGAACCTCAAAGAGGTTTTCACCCTCAGATACGTCCTTTCATTTTACTTTTGTGTCGTCAGAAGGTTCCTTGTGGTTTTCAACTAAAGATGCATCCTTTTTTTTTTTCTTTTTATTACTTTTGTGACTAGAGGGTTGCACATTCTCTCTGAAATAAGCTACCAAATTGAGATCTATAGTAAACCCAACTTTATGGTCCCCTCTTGGTATTCTGTCATGCAGTCCCATGAATTCAACGATGGCTTTGTCATTTTTAAAAGTGTCCATGGTAGGCAGCCCTTGTTGATCCCAATCAATGAGTTGTGGGTAGATGAGGGAGATACCATCATCAGTGTTAGTGAAGGGTGGAGATGACATTGAGAGCATGAAAATAGAGGTTGAAATGGTAAAGAAAAAAGTATCATCAGGATCCCAGGAGAATTCCATCCAATCTTCATCCTTAGTCATCTCAGGTAGGTCAAACTCATGGGGGAGTTCAAGATTGGGAAAGAGTGAGTCAGAAGAATCAAGTGGTGGTTTAGGTTTTTCATTGTTATGGGGCCAAAATGTTCTTACCCAGGCTTCTCTTTTCATCAATATTCTAGAGTTTTCATTAGAAGGATCCTGTGGTGGACCAATCTTAAACATTTGTATAAATATTTCCTCAAAAGAAGGATCACCTAGTTCTAGAAACATTTCTTCAAGATCATAGTCACTAAGGGATCTTTCAAAACTGCATTCCCATTCATGAGAATCATCCTCAATATAGGATTCATTGAATATATTGACATTTTCAGAAGCACTTACATCCTTACTAGAAGTCGCAAGGGTACGTGGAGTGCCAATCATGATTATCTTAAACCCTAACCCTCGATTCTTTGGTCTTGTAGTTAGTATTAAGGGTTCTCTCCTTCCATTTTGTTTATGCCAAGATCATTGATTCAATCATAGCCTTTTTCCTTCATTATCTCAAAGCCTTTTCCATATTTTTGTAGTGGTAATGGTGGTAGATCTTTCTTGTCTTTGTAGATCCAAGTTGAAATATCATCAATATCTTCTTTGTTTACCTCTCCCCATTTTGTGATGGTAATAGTGGGAGGAACTTTAAAGACAACCTTAGGTTCTAATCTGAAGCATGATCTACCATAAATATTCGAAGACTTGGCAAACTATGAGATGAAATATGTAGTGTTTAGTTTATACTCTCCACATCTTATGTCCCGGATCTTGATATTCAAATCGGTGGTTGGAATGGTGGGAGTGGATGGTATGGTGGAGATTGGAAAAGTGGAAATGGATGACTTGGTAAGGGTAGACGAATCAACATATTGGGATGAGGTGGATGTTGAAGCTTCATGATTAATAGGCACTTGATGTTTAGAAATTCCCCTTAATTTGCTACAATATTAAAAGGGGTTAGGATCACCAATTATGGTAATCTCAGTTTCATTATAGGGGAAATTCAAACATTGGTGATATGTGGAGGGTATGACCTTCACTTTGTGAACCCAAGGTTGACCAAGGAGGATGTTGTAGGGAATTCAAGATCCAAAACTTTACATGTAGTATCTATGATTCTTGGCCCAACATGAATAGGGAGTGTGATAATTCCCTTAGAAGATGCTCCTCATCATCATATGCTTTGATTACAATGCTTTTAGTGGCATCTACACATGCATCAGAGAAGCCTAGTGCCTTGACAAATTTTAAGGAGCATATGTTGAATCCTGCTCCACCATATACTAAGACTCATCTAACCTTGTGTTTATGAATGGAAACTTCAATGTGTAATGCATCATTGTGGTATGGCTTAGGCGTAGAGTAATCTTGGTCTAAGAATGTGACCTGGTGGGAATTATCCAAATATCTAACCATATCTTCAAAGTGGTTGACATCAATGTCAGTGGGGATTGAACTCTCTTTTAAAGCCTTGTCAAGGATAGCTTCATGTGTAGGAGAGATGCACAAAAGTTCAACTATGGAAATTTGAGCAAGGGTTTTACCCAATTGATCAACAAGGTTAAATTGTCCTTTAGGCTATGGTTGCTTAGTAGAAGGTCCATGTATCGTGATTTTGGCTTGGCAAGTGGTGATGTTGCATTCAAGACCCCTTTTGATAGTGATAGTATTGAAATATTCATTGGAAACTCGAAGGTGATTGATTATAGGTCCACTCGAGTAAACAAAGGCAACGTGAGTGTAGTTATCCTAGTTATTAGTTTTTTGACCTGATGAGGAGGGGTTGCCTGAACCATGATCTTGCAGTTGGTTTTTATGAATGGTATGGTCAGTATTGGAAGAGTATTGTTGACCATTAATTTTGATGTCTTTGTTCTTAATTAAATCTTGTATAATGTTTTGCAATTTTGTACAGGATGATATTTTGTGTCCTTTTGCTCTATGGTAATCATAGAAGGTGTTTTTGTTTCACCATGATGGTTTAAATTATCCTAGATCATATGCTTTAGGTTCTTGCAATGTTATGATATTATTTTGGATGAGCTTCTTGAGGACAACTTCAATAGGTTCCTGCAAGGGTGTGTAACTGCGTCACTTTGGGAATTGTTTGGCTTGTCTTTGTTGACCTTAGGTTTGGTTATTTTGAAAAAAAATTATGATAGGTGTCAAGAGAGATGGGGGATTTTTTTGTGGTCGATATCCCTTGAGTGTGATTGTGGGACCTATTTTATTCACCGCCTTAGTGTTGACGACACCATCATCGGTAACATTTTTGTTCTTAGCCCAATACTTGTTCTTATCATAGGTTGTGTTCATGTTTGTGTTCTTACTAGGGTACTTGAGTTTTCCTTTTTCATTGAGGGCCTTTTCAAGTTGGACACCATTTTCAACAAGGTCTATGAAGGTTGTACAAAAATGGACTTGCAAGCCATATTTCAAAGGTCCTATGAGGTTTTGGACAAACATGTATACCTTCTCTTTTTTAGGGATATCAACTAGACATCAACTTTCCAAGCATTTCCATCTTTGAAAGAAAGGAATGAATGTTTCACCAGATTCTTCTTGTGTCATCTTACAAAGTGTGGTGATTGTAACATCAGTGTCAATCTTATAGGCATAGTTATCTACAAATTTTTTGGCAAGTTCATCCCATGATCTTATCCCTTTGGGAAATTTTTTGAACCAATCAAGTATAGGACTTGCAAGACTCCTAGGAAAAATTATCATCAAATAAGTGTGTTCATGTGCCACGTCTACACAATTGGTTGTGAATTCTCTTATGTGCTCAATAGGGTTTGTATTTCATTTGTACTTAGAGAAATTGGGGAACACATATCCTGGAGGAAATGGTGTCATGTATAATTTTGTTTCAAATGGATATAGATATAAGTAAAAATATGTATGAGTCTTTACGTGATAATTGCATGTCCTCTACCTTTTTTTGTAAGACAACTAGTTGAGCAGTCAAGGCATTCACTATTGGATTATTGGTGGCATCACACATGTTGGTGATAAGTATCCCATGAGTTCCCATTTGTTGTGATGATATTTTTGAGTTGGAACGTGTTGATGTTGAGCTTGTGTATGAATATGGGAAGTGTATGCTGGAATATGTAATCCAGTAGAGTTGAATTGCATTTAGGGAACATATTGTCCATGTGTGTTTTGATAACCAAGAGGGGTATGACCTATTTGTGACATGTTCATGTGTTGTGAAGCTTGACTTCCTTGTCCAATTTGAGGGATATGACTATATGAGAAGTTCATGTTTTGTCTTTGAGGGCCACTGATTTTTGTGTTAATTTGAGGACCTTCATGGCCACTGATGAGCCTAGTTTTTTATCAAATTTTGGGTAGGATTTATAGTCCATTTGTTGGAAGTCTTGTGAACTTTAGTAGTTAAGTGTTAATGTTTGCATAATGTTTCCCTCAAACCATTGACATTGGGTTTAACTCTATCTCTGTGAAGTTTTAATGACATTGGCATATTATGTGGATTAACTATATTATTTTTGTGCATGGTTGATGAATGTTCCTTAAGGTGATTATAGATGTGCAATTATTATGTGTACTAACATTGCTATGCAGGCCATAATTTATGGATGCTAAGTTGAGAAAGGAAACCGCCAGATGGTCATGCAAGAAAATCATTCAAAGGATTCAACTAAATGCTGACAACAAAAAATTCCCCACGACAGTCAATTGTAACCACCTTGTATTTATGGAATTGAGCAATTATGGGCATTACTGCAGCATTGAGTCCGTGTTTGGGCATGCATGTCTAACTGGATTCCCTGTAGACGTAACTACTTTGCCACTCTTTTCCTCGCTTTCCCTAAATGGTGTCCTCTTAGTTAGTGAGAGTTGACCGCCCTGTTTAGTTGGTAGTTTAAATAAGGATTGGAATCTTCTTCTGGGGACTTCTTCTTAGTTCTTGATTTTTGTTGTTACATGATATCAATGATGTATTAAGCATTCACTACTTTTCTATACAACCATGCTGCTACTTTGTTTACATATTTTTCAATGAATGAGATGATAGTCTGAATTTAAGCGTTTGAGTTTGTATTAGTCTTAGTGGATACTCATCCAAGGGGGCCCACTTGGTGAGTAATCCTTTCTTTAGAGTAATTAGCTTAGTTATTATTTCCTGCTATTTACTTAGTTCAAAATTTGGCACCGACAGTTCCTGCAACTATTAGAAGTCTATTTTGTGTATGTTCCTGTAGCCAAAGCAAATAGAGTAGTTTCCTGTCTATTCACCCAAATATTTATTCTTGTTATGCATTTAATCTTAGCATAGTTATTGGTTGATTTTCAACATTTTATTTATTTCCTTTCCACAAATTACTTTTAGTATTGTGTTCCTTAGTTGTAGGATGCAATGACTACTTGAGCCCCTAGTGCACATATAGTGCTAACCCATTTCAATTCTATGTCCTTGGGTTGACAAGTTAAATGCACCTTCATGATGATTAAGATAGCTATTTAGGTTAGATTCCCAATATATGAATAATGGTTGTGAAGGCCTAGTTATTGGATCATTGTGGGAGGTCAACAGCCACTAGTGTTTGTGGTGATTTGAGGACCTTGTGATGTGGTATTGATGTTAGCTTGAGATCCTTGAATGTAAATTATTCTTGTTTTACTTATTGTGAAATGATTGAATGGGGATGTCCCCAAGGCATTGGATGATAATCCAAATATGAAAAATGTAGGAGTTAATGGTGACTCCTCAACACCCCCAAGATCAGTTGCGACCAAAACCACTTCCACAAGAGAGAGAATGGAAAGAAAGCTTGATTCACAATGCAAGATTGATTGATTGCTTGAATACAAATGCACATGAGATGCCTTGCTTATATGGGCAAGGTTGAGAGATAGGAATGAATATGATGTTGACAAATGTCATGATCTTATGACATGAGACAACCAACAACCTAATCACCTAGGAAATGATGCATCCTAGCTAGATAAGATAAGTTCTAGATAAGCCAACTAAGCCTTCTAGAAAGAATCTTTTACCTAAGTAAACTTAACCATGTGAATTATGTCCCCTAATTACCTAGTGAATTAATTAGCTAGGTACAAGACAATTATTCACACCAACACCCCCCCTTAAGTGCAAATTAGGGAGAAGATTATTATGCAAATTGTGCAAAGACTATGACTATGGGTCTCAGCTACTAGGCCATGTTAGGTACCCATTTACAATGCAAATGATGCAATCTCTCACAAGCGGAGAAAAGGAGAAAAACCAATGGGACAAAACTCCTCTCCAAAAGAGAGAAAACAAAACAAACAAAAATGATGTATGGAGGACTCAATGATACCCCCCAAGGACAACATGCATCATGTATATACAATCAAATACCCCCCCATAAGAAGGAAGTAGAGAGATAAGATATCCCCCTTATGATGAAGAAGCTCCAATGCTGATGAAGAATGCCTGAAAACAAAAGATGACCCAATCTCTGCAAGCAACACATCTTCCCTTAGGAAGAAACAAATCCATAAGCTGATGTTGAAGCCACTCCATGTCCAACTAAAAGGAGGAAGCATGAATGCTCAACATGTATGCCTCTGAAAACTGATGAAGATCCTCCAAGCTTGAATGAACCACAATAGAATCATGGTCAAACTGAACCAAGAAACATGACAAATTAAGTGAAGGAGGAGACTCATGAATGTCAATCTCCAAAGACAAGGAAGATGGGATAATAGTTGTGCTGAAACTATCATCAAAGATGAGATAAATCCCCTCAAGTGTGTCCTCCAAATCTGTAGTATGAGACTCCATGAACAAGTTAGAAATCCCTATCAAATACTCATCCCACAAAGCAAGATCTGAAAAACTATGATCATCCTACTGAATAGAAGCAACAATGGCTGAAGGAGCAGGAAGCTCAACACTGGTTTCTAGAATACCAGGGTGTAGATGACCAAACTTCTCCTCACTATCATGGTTCACACGCAATGGAGTGTGTGATGTAGTCAAAGGAACATTATCATCTTCTGAAGCAAAATGTGAAAAGGAATATACTCGAGATGAATGATCAACCATCCCGATAGCAACAATATCCCTAGTCTCCAAGTCCCTTATGTACACCCTATCTGGAGTGAACTCAACTATTTTACCTTGACCCCCATGAGTAATTTGATAAATAGAAAGGAGATTAGTGGACAAGGAAGGAACACAAAGTACATCATTAAAAGTCCCTTCCCCTATATCAATAGAACCCTTCCCACTTACCTTCATATATGTATTGTTACCCATCAATATATGAGGTGAATTACAAGGCTCAAAAGAAGAGAACATATCCATAGAAGATGTCATATGATGAGATGCCCCTGAATCAAGAAGCCATCTATGAGATTCAAGACTTGTAGAGGTCAAGAGTGCTTGTCCTTTCATCTTGTGTAGCCCAAAAGTAGATCCTGTGTCCTGTGATTGAGATGATGATGATGGAGTTGTCGATTGAGATGTTGAAGAAGAAGTACCAAACATTGATGAGGGAAGCTTAATGTTATTCTTTTGAAGAAGGTGTGTCAATTCATCAATCTTCTTATTATAACATCTATGCTCATCATGTCCTAATCTTTTACAATATGCACATTTTTACTTCTTCTTTTTGGATGATTCCTCTTTAGAAGAGGGTGTAGACTCAGGATTGCTATGTGAAGGAGAATCTTTACCTTGCTCATTAGACTTGGGTGCCTTGTTCTGCTTCTTACCTTTGCCACTTGAATCCTTTGTCTCCTTTGCAACAAGAGCATGAGATCTAGAAGACTTCAATGTGCCCATGTGTACCAACTTTGCTTGTTCCCTTGTGAGTTGAGCTGCAAATTCATCAAGAGAAGGAATTTTGTATGCATTTCCAAGAGCATCCACTGTAGCATAAAAAGTAGAAACAAACACTGAATAATCAGGACCAAGCTTAGAAAGAATAGAAAGTATCAACTATTCATCCTCTTTAGTTACCCCACAATTAGATAACTGCAATCTAAGAGAATTGAGCTTAGAGAAAAAGTCTTGGACATTGTCAAAATCTGAAGGATTAAGACCCATGAGTTCATTCTCCAACTTAAATTTTCTCATCTTATCTGGCTTACCAAAGAGACTCTCTAAAGTATTCCAAGCTTCATTAGGATGAGTGCAAGATGCAACATGATATCTAAGATTTTGAGAAATGGACAACTTCAAAGTACCAAGAGCTTCATCCCTTCTATCAAGCCATTTTCTTTTCTCTTTTGCTCCTGCAGGTTTTGGATCTTGACCAAATGTGATTCGTTGCAACTTTGATTTTAACAATAACAACTCCATTTGAGATTTCCACTCATGATAGTTATATGGAGTTAGAAGTACAACTTTTGTCAAATCCATGATACAATGAGATATTACAAGAGGAGAACAACAAATTTCCCTCACAATACAAGAAATCAACACCTTTGTCCCAACAAGATTATAATTTTTTGCAAATTGACAAGGAATCCCAAACTATCAAATCAGCTACAAACTAAAAATATGAAAATATAGAAACAAATCTCCAAAAAGTGCATGAGTAGATCTGGAGTGCTCCTCAATACCTTTTTGATGCCGCAAATTTGGAGAAAATCAGAGATAAAAGCACAAAGATATGAGCTTGGAAGCAGAAAATGATGATTGGGATTCAACCTAGAAAAAGAGGAAAAATCTCTACAAAATATCTACACCAATGAAAAAATTCAGGTCTTCACCTTTCCGTCGATATTTTGTTTGAAAATTTTTGCCTCCGTATGCAGAAGTTATGAAAAAATGAAAAAAAAGGCCTATAAATAGGCACTTGGTGGAAAAATCAGAAGGCTAATGAGGTGCAAATTTTGCGCACGCAGGGGCTAAAAAAAATCTTTCGGTCATACATTTTGCAAAATAACAAACTTGCTTGCTATAGAGCCCGTCGACATTTATCAAAAAATTTAATACAAAATAGGGTTTAGCCGACAATAATGACTTGGTCAGTCTTGACAAATTTATAACCAAATATCGAAAGCTTTAAAAACAAATCGGGCTGACATACCCATTAATTCTTCGTACCAGATGGACAATGAATGTAGACTTGTCGATTGGATGAAACATACACCGGTGATGGGAGACTGGCACGGGCAATGAGGAAGCTCCTTGATGAAAAACCAACGCATCCCCTCACAATGATGGGACAAGGGACTCTAAATGGTCTGCACTATACCCTTCTGAATGGTCCACACTGTAGGAGTAAATGCAGGCCTGGCAGGCGAAAAGCAAAGGTCGATGACAGAGAGATTTACTGGCCGATGAGCAATTATAAATGTAGAGTACCCAGAAATATGACTCGTCCTACGGATCTATGAACGATCGATGGTAGCCGTAATATATGCCAAGTGACACACGAGTATAGCTGGAAAACTCTGCGAAGATCTGACAGAGGATAGGTCGGGTTCAGGATTGCCCGAATTTTTTAAAACCCCACAATATTTAATAATTGCCCGAAAATATTACAAACCCTTTAAATAATATTTTGCACAATAACTATAGTCCGAAAATAAATTTTACCCCAAAATATTGATGATAAATACACAGAAAATATTTCACTGAAAATATTTTTTTGCGAAATTATGAAAAAATCGTACCGCTTGGGAGGTTGTCCCAGCAAAAAAAAATTTGCCTCAAAAACAACTTTACCCAATATAGGAAAATTTACAGTCAAAATTCATCTGTAGAAGCTTCTGAACTCAACCGTGAGGTTATTGGAACCCCAATCTACACCCAACAAAAATCTTCAAGACAAAATATCACCCTCGAATCTGGGAAGGAATCTGCAACACCTGGAGATCTCTGATACCATGTAGGAGTTAATGGTGACTCCTCAACACCCCCAAGATCAATTGCGACCAAAACCACTTCCACAAGAGAGAGAATGGCAAGAAAGCTTACTTCACAATGCAATATTGATTGATTGCTTGAATACAAATGTACATGAGATGCCTTGCTTATATGGGCAAGGTTGAGAGATAGGAATGAATATGATGTTGACAAATGTCATGATCTTATGACATGAGACAACCAACAACCTAATCACCTAGGAAATGATGCATCCTAGCTAGATAAGATAAGTTCTAGATAATCCAACTAAGCCTTCTAGAAAGAATCTTTTACCTAAGTAAACTTAACCATGTGAATTATGTCCCCTAATTACCTAGTGAATTAATTAGCTAGGTACAAGACAATTATTCACACCAACACCAACAGAAAATGTTGATCCAATAGTTTGTGACACAGTTTGAGACACTTGTGGCATTGATTGTGATGTGGTTTGTGATGTAGTGGGTACCCCAAAAGAAAATGTTGCATTGACCATGTTTTTTGCACTTTGATTTTTTGTGCCACTAGAAGTAGAGGTAGAATTATATTGTGGTGTTGAGGGAGCTTGACTAGTTTGTGTGTCATGACTAGGTGATCTTGCTCTCAAGGTGTTCACAAAAAATCCATGTGGTAATCTAACCCCTTCATGCAATATTTTGGCTAAATATCATTGTGGATCTAGCATGATTAATTCATCTACAAAAGAAGCTACTTCTGTATTTTGGTCAATAGCCTCTATGTCTTCTACAAACACATTTCCTTTGGGATCTCTTTGAATGAATTGCTCAAAAGGATTGATGTGTGAGATATGTATAATGTTTGTGTCATTGAAGGGATTGTTGGAGGTAGATCCCATGTTGGTTTTTTTGTGAATTGTATGTGAGGTAGCATTTTGGTTCATGTCACTAGTATGGTTATAAAGGTCATCTTCATGCCCAAAGGGGTCCATGTCTCTTCTCCCTTTTTGTAATCTAGCCTCAACCATGTAAGTTTTTCTCAAATCAGGTAAAATGAAAATGATATGGGACTAGGTCTAGTGATGGGAATGATATGACTCTAAGTCTATGTTTTTGGAATTTTTGGATATAAAGTGTTAATGCTAATGCAACTATGTTTTTGGTCTTTTGGGGATGAGAAAGATGAGTGACCTAATGCAAGATGCCAATAACACCTAAGGAGGATAGTATATTCCCAATGTGAAGTGACAATAATATTTATGAGGGATGTAAAGTGATAATGATGTATAAGAGTAATGGTGATGTCTAGGATGAATGTATAATGCAAGGATAGGCTAAATATGTTAAAGGAAGTGTTCTAAATGCAAGGTGTAAGCAAGCTCTAAAGGTGATCAACTTTGGGAGATTTGGGAAAAAGGTTACTAACCATCCAAAGTTTAGCCAATGCTTCAATTTAATTGTCAAAGGACCTTGTGTGGGATCAAGTGAAATGACAAAGAGACTAAGTGAGTTCCCAAACTAGACTTATGAGTTGGAAAAGACTCACTCAAAATGACAAAGACTATAGGTGTAACAAGTGACTTGGTCAATGACAATTTTTTTGAAGCAATGGTTTATACAAGGTATGGAAAGTTGGCCTATTTTGAAATATTCAAACACAAGGACCTAAGAGTTTGGATAAGCTAGAAGTGATTAGGAATCCTAAAATGCAACTAAAGTTTGCAATGGTATACCTATTGTTAAGACTAAATGACAAACCTAAGGGTGTAATGGTGGATTGTTTGAGCAAATATTTCTAGTTTTTGTATAGAGATCAATTTAAAAGGGTAATTAGAGATAGCTATTGAAGGTTTGACCTCAAATTGTGACAGTGATAGTTTTTTTCTAAGTGATAGGTAGTTGCAGTTTAGGACAGTCAATTGCATTGCAAATTTAGCAGATGCATTGTTTATCAATAGTTCCATTTCAGGTTTAGCAGATGCATTGCAAGACAGTCAATTGCATTTTATAGTGAACAAGGTTTGGTTTTTCTACAATTTTTACTAGGTTGTGAATTTTTTTCTAGTTTGACTATGGTTTTCCAAATTTCAAATGTTTTTGTTTGTCTATTAATTCAACAAACACTTTGGCAAAGACTTTGTCTTGTCTTAGGTTGTTTGATACAATAACTTTGAAAAAAATGTACAAATCCTAATAGGAAAGGGATTATATACTTGGTATAGCTCACTCAAATACCTTGAATCAGTGTTGAACACTTGTTGTTCTCAAGAGCGGATAACTTAGAATTTTGGTGGCACTGGCTCCCCTCCATGACACTCACTTCTACGGGTGCACCAAATTCAAATTCTCGAAAGGGGAATTTGCTATCTCTACTCAAGGGAGTTAGTAGTGAGTATCTTCAGGCATGATGTTATACCCAACACTATACCAAGCAATAGCCAAAAGGTGAGGCTTCTAAAAACAAGAGGGATCTAGTGAATACTCGAGGACATGGCACATTACGAGCATCCAACAAGCCACTTAAGGCTTTAATCACTCTACTAGGGGCTCTTATACCTTTAAAATAAAAGGTAGGTACCCTGTTTCAAGTGACACTACACAAATAATACCTACATACCATGAGGACTTGACAATTTAGTCTTATCCTTTTATATACTAGCTTGAGCAAAAAACTAGTTAGAGTTGTTCCCTCTTTCGAGGAAGGAACCTCTAAAGTTAAACAAAAGCGAATTGAAAAAAATGTTTTTGGTCATCCAAGATCGCACTAAGGCATGAGGAGATTACATACACAAAGCTTTCTATTCACACTCACAAGGTTGTTTATTTTAATGCCCAAATCCAAAATGTGTGGGTGGAAAAGCAATAATCCCTAAGTGATTTTGATTCTCCAAATCATTGTGAGGTGCAAGAGAAGTGCATACATACTAAGAAAGTAATACCATACCACAAGACACACCAAACACTTGTAAATTTTAACCCAACTTATTATGAAACAAACAAGGTTATTTTTAACCCAAGTCCATGGGAATGCAAGTTCATTTTATCCTTGATGAGTGTAGATGCAAGTTGTGCTCTTTTTAAACCCAATGAATGTAGATGCAGTTCATTTTAATCCATGAATGTGAGAGGAAAGTTATAGTTTGTTGCTTAAAAATAAAGGATTTTATGAAAAATGAACAACAAAACAAAGTTAGTATCCTCCTCCAACTTGCCACATGCTGCCAACAGAATACTAGCAACCAAAAAAAACCTATCCTACTAAACTAGAAATGTAGAAAACTGGAAATACTTGTAGAAATTAAAAGTAAACCCTAGACCGGTAGTTACATCACAAAACTAGTAGATGCGGCTCATGGGAATGATCAAATGCATCTTAGGAATTTTCACTGTAGATCATGGGATGTCAACTACAATTCACCAAAGCAGATGCGACTCGGGTTTTTCTTGACTGCGATGAACCAGAAAGATGAATGCGGTGAACAACAATCAGTTGCAGCCCATGAACGTGAACCTACAAAATGGCCAAAATTCTACCAAAAACAAGTGATCTAATGATGCCTATGATATGACCCTAGGTTTATATTGATTAACCAAAAAGCTAAATAACCCAGATTTAACAAAATAACCAAAAATTAAAGATAATCTAAATATGCCCTAATTCAAAGAAATTGCATCATTTTGTTGGTGATTACATCATTCTATTTTTGTTAGTTGCGTTGAACCATACCTACAACCTGCAAAATCAAAAAAATTGTACGAAATCTGCAAAAAAAATTCCCTTCACGTTAGGTTCAACAAATATAACTAAGGAAAAATTTAGGTTAGCAATATAAAGCATAAACTAACTAAACCCTAGCTAACAATGAAGCACAATGGAACATAAAAGCATGAAAAAAAGAGCAATCTTACCAAAACCTTTGAATGCACTCCATGAGTCACCTTCATTGACCCTCTCCATTTTGTTGTAAATAGTGTTTGCCCTCGGATTTTTTTATGAGAAACTATGACCTATGACAAAGACCTTAGCAAAATATTGAAAGATTGTACTCAGCAATTGCAAGTGTACATGGAAATTTGCAAGCATGAAGTATGAAAAATGAGGTTGACATTTCATTTTTATAAAAAAATCAATTTTGGATGAATGGCCAAGATTGTCAGTTGACAAATTCCCTAAGATGAAAGGCGGATATTGAATATGACAACTAGCAATTAGGGTAAAATTTGAAATGGAGGGCTATGATTTAATTTTTAGGAAAATTAAATCAATGGACATGAATGTATGTGACAAGAGGATATTGGGAACATAAAAAGAGATTGCTGGAGAATCAAATAATAATTTAAAATTATTTGATTTATGAGGCATAATTGACCTTTTGAATTAAAAAGAAATTTAATTCAGAAGTGGTGGGACTAGGACAATAAATAATGATTTTTAATTATTTACTTGGTGGGAAAGTGGGAATGAGAAATTAAATAAATAATTTTATTCAAGTTTGGAGGAAAAGACAAAAGAAAAATTAAATAATTAATGAGAATTATTTAATTGTAGACGAAAGTATAAAGTGAATAATAATTGAATGACTTGGGGAATTTATTTATTTAAATAATCAGGAGGAATAAAGGATATGAATTAATTAAATAATTAATAATTATTTAATTAATAGTTGAATTTGGACTATAGGGCATAATTAGAAATTTTAATTATGTTGAGACGAAATATGGTAAGACATAGAAAAATAGAGCTCATAGGCCTAGGTTATTTCTATGTGTCTACAACATGTTTAGAGACTTCTTGGATGAATTTGTTTTGATTTTCATTAATGACATCCTAGTTTATGAAAAGTCTATTGAAGAGAATGATAGGGATTTGAGGATAGTTTTATCTCAGCTAAGAGAGAAGAAACTCTTTAGGAAGCTATCCAAGTGCTCATTTTATCAAGATAGGGTGCACTACCTTGGCCATATTATTACAGCTAAGGGAGTCTTTGTAGACCCTGAGAAGATTAAGGCAATCATGGAATGGCCAGTGTCTCAAAATGTGTCATAATTTCGTAGCTTCATGGGCCTCGTAGGATACTATAGAAATTTTATGCAAGGGTTCTCCCAGATTGTGTCTCCAATCATGTCACTCCAAAGAAAATGAACATGGTTTGAATGGACCGAGAAGTGTGAACAAGCATTCCAAATCCTAAAGGAGAGGCTCACGACAACCCCAGTGCTAACCATTCCTGATCCTAATGGAAGATTTACCATAATCATAACTACTTCAAGAGAGGGAGTGGGAGTAGTGCTAATGTAGGATGGACAAGTGGTAGCATATGAATCAAGGAAACTTAAACAACATGAGGTTAATTATGCGCCTCCTAACTTAGAGTTGGTCACAATAGTCCATGCTTAGAAAATGTGGAGACATTATCTCTTGGGGAAGTTGTTTGAGCTCAAGATAGACCATTTGGGATTGAGATACATTTTTACTCAGCCAAACCTCAATGCATGACAGAGAAGGTGGTTGGAATTCCTTAGTGAGTATGAATTCAGAATTTAGTATATAAAGGGGAAAGAGAATAGAGTGGCTAATGCTCTTAGTAGATGAAGACATCTGGAAACCATGATCTCAACAAGGTCAAATTTGAGACAGTAGGTGAAAAAAATTTCCCAGGATGGGCACTATGAAAGAGAGAAGATCACCCTAGCAGAGAATCCATTAGGTCATTGGTTCGATGGGTATGGGATTGAACCAAATGGAAATTTGAGATACCAGAGAAGGATGTACATTCCAAACTTTGGAGAACTGATGGAGTTGGTTATAGAGGAAGTTCATAATGCACCTTATTCAAGACACCTCAGACTATCCAGAATGATAGTAGAATTGAAAAATTTATACTGTTGGCCTAAACTAAAGAAGGATGTAGTGGAGTACATAGCCAAATTCTTAAAGTGTCAACGAGTAAAGGCAGAACATGCACATCTAGCAGGGCTATTGTATCCTCATGACATACCTGACTATAAATGGAAGGTGATCAGTATGGACTTCATATAGGGGTTACCTTTGAGCAAGAATTGACATGATGTTATCTTGGTTGTGATCAATAAGTTGACCAAGGTGGCACACTTCATCCCAGGAAACCTTAAGGATGGATCATTGACCTTGGCTAAGAAATTTTTCTAGGAGATCTTTCACTTACATGGAGTGTTAGAGACTATGGGAAGATAGAGAGAGTGAATTAGGTAGTCGAAGACCTTTGAATGTATTACATGGACCAAAAGTATAAGTGGGAAGAATACTTACCGTTGGTAGAGTTTTATTATACTGATTCTTATCACACATCTCTAGGTATAATAACATTCAAAGCTCTTTATGGGTGGAAGATTCGTACACCCATAAATTGGGATAGATTAGAAGATAGGATCACAGTAGGACCTAAAATTCTCAAGGAGATGGAAGAACAAATGATAGTTATTAAAAGTAGACTAAAGAAGGTGGAAGACCAATAGAAGAGTTATACTGACAACAATATAACTCTTATATAGTTTGTGGCAAGGGATAAAGTCGTCTTAACGGTCAAACCTCATAAAAGATCCATTTCTTATGGAAAATATTCCAAGTTAGCCCCAAGATATGTGGCTCCATTTGAGGTATTGGAAGTGATTAACCCAATTGCTTATAGTCTTGCTCTACCACCTACTTTGGCTCAACTTCATATTGTGTTTCATGTTTTGTTACTTAAGCTATATCATCCTGATGTAGCTCATGTGCTTGATTGGAAAACTTTGCAGGTATAAGACCTAGGAGTGGTGCTAGTGGACCCCATTAGAATCTTGGATAGACACAATGTTAAGTTATGGAGTAGAGATATTTCTTAGTTTAAGGTCCAATTGGACCAATATTCAGAAGACAGTGCTACTTGGGAGGATGCGGAAGAAAAAGAACGCTCCTCACATTTGCTTTCTTAGAAAGAGACTCTTGATAATTTTGTTTGAGTATTTTGGATTGGAAACAGTATGATATGATGTTGAAATAGAGATATATGTTATAATTTTTATTAAATAGACATTGTGATGATGTCTCTTCCAAGGGGGGAAGGATGCCATAAACTAATTTTTATTGCATTTAAATTAAAATATGATAAATTGAATTATTGAAGAAAATCAATATGTTGAATGAAAAACTTGATAATTTTGAAATTTTTGAAATAAGTTGACCATATTTTGACTATGTGATCTTTTGAATTATCTTATACTTTATCATGATTGAACATTATTGATGAACTATGTAAGTGCAAGTGTGTGCAAATGTAGGAAAATAGGTTGAAAGATGGTGCAGGGCACCAATTTTATTTTTATAAATTTGTTCAAACAAGGTCTTTTCCAATAAGGTCATAATAGACCATTCTTGATGTAATTTGAGTCACTAGAGGTTCACTTTGCACAAATTGTCCATGTTTTCAAAAGTTATCATATTGCAATATTGTAAGAGTGCAAAAATGCAAAATATGAAGACCAATGGTCATTTGGCTTTAAAAGATAGTTGATGCAGTTGAGTCACATGGGTTGATGGTTAAAAATACTTGTAAACATCAAGGTAGAGGCTGGTGAATTTTTTTTGAAGCTCACACAATAAAGAATACCCCGTTTCATTGATTTTTTGTGTTTCTACTGGTAATCTGTTTCTCCCAAGATCTATATGGTTTCATACTAAGGGAGATTGATCAAAGGTGAATTGAATTAGATAGATACATGTATTTAGCATGTTTTGGCCTTTATTTTACTAGTTTTTATCAAGTTTGAAGGATTTCGTGAGTAATTTACTATAGGTGGCCAAAAACTCAGAATTTGAAGTTTTGAGAGTATAAAATGGAGATTGAGGCCATTCCACCTAATGAAACCTATTCAAACTTGGTGGAATGGCTCCTTTAGATTTAAATTTTCTGTTTGTGTTCTTTTTAGGAGCAAGGAAGGCCGATTGAAGGAGTTTGAATGCTTCCCTAGTTAGGATTTCTTAAGTTTTTACCTAAATTTGATGGCTAAGAATAGGAGTTTGATGAAATAACATTGATAAAGGATGGGAGATGGTTCATAAAGCATCTGTAGACATATTATAATGTGTTTGAGGTGTTGAAAAGGTAAGAAAAGGTGTCGAGTGTTGATTTCCAATAAACCCCTATGGAACCTAGCCTAGAATGGCTTAAACAAGGGTTTGTTGTTTTGGTGAATTTTTGAATGTTTCCCCTAATGAAATTTGTTGATTTTGAGGTTTTGTAACCTAGTTGTGAACTTTCAATAGGATTTTTGGGTTGAGATATTGATTGGGTTGGTGTTGCTTTGTAAAAGTGGCCTAATTTGGCCTTGGGACAGTGTAACAATAGTGTTTTGGAGATGGTAGTCCAAAGTGACCCTAAGAAATTTAAAGATATGTTAAAGCAAGACATAATGGGTGTATGAAATGATGAGTGATTTGTGGGTTTGAAGGGTCTTCTAAAAGATATGCACAATTTCCATCACTTGGAATGCTAGTAGAGAAATTTGAAGGAATTGTCAAATAAGGTCAATATAGGGTTTTGAAGATTGGGAAGTTTGAATCACTTTGAATTGTGATTGTTTGAGGTTTTCCTCCTTGCTCTACATCAATTGGTATCTGAGCATAGGTACTAGATCTCTTGAAGGTGAAAGGTTGTAGTTTGAAGAAGTGAAGAGTTGTAGATTAAAGGACAAGATGCCTCCTAAAGGAAGTGGAGTTCTTGCTAGAGAGATTAGGTTGTTGAAGGAATCTCAAGAAGCAATCTTAGCTAGGTTTTCAGCATTAGAGACACAAAAAAGAAGAGGAAATGCCATTGAAGAGGAAAGTGATCAAGAGGAAGAGGAAGAGGGTGAGGAATAAAACCCTCCAAGTGGAAGAGTCCAAGGTGATGATTTGGACCTAGGTGAGAGAAGAATGGTGAAGATGCTCAAGGCTATTAGAGGAGATGCTTCTGGTGAGAAAAAAGATGTGTCAATGTATAATGGAAAGTTGGATGTTGAAGAGGTATTGGATTAGCTCGATGCATTGGATAATTACTTTGAGTATAAGGAGGTTGTTGAAGAATAGAAGGTAAAGTTTGCTAAGACTAAGTTGAAAGGACTTGCTCTTACATGGTGGAATTATGTTCAAGAGGAAAGATTGAAGAAGGGGAAGAAAAATAAGTTCATGGAATAGGATGGTGTCAAAGATAAAAATCCAATTCTTGCAAGGTGATCATGCAATACAAAATTTTAAGAAGCTACAAATTTTAAAGCGGAAGGATAAGGATGTTATGGCCTAGATTGAAGAATTTCACAAGTTGAGTATTAGGGCTAGTCATGTTGAAAACAAAGATGAAAATATTTCAAGATATATGTGTGGGTTGAGGTATCAAATTCAAGATGAATTGAATTTGGCTATGCCAAGATCATGAAGAATTTTTTTCAGTTGGCTGCAAGGGTAGAAGAAAAACTTAAAAGGCAAGAAAGACAAAGAAGAGGTAGAGGAAGCACTAGTAGAGGAAGAGGTACAAGAAAATCCTATGAAGAACAAGAGGATGCAAGCAAAAACAAAGACCAAGGTGCTAATAAAAGAGGTGGCTTTAGAGGTTTCAAAGGAAGATTTGGTGGAGGTAGAGGTTCAAGTTCATTTTCAGGTAGGTGTTACCATTGCAATCAGTTTGGGAATCAAGCATGGAAGTGTCCAAATAAACAAGGTTCTACTTCAAGTGGTGGTGATAAAATAGTTCAGTTGGTACAAGAGGATGATTATGAGAGCATTCATTCTCCTAATTAGCTTGTTGCTCTAGAAGTAGGAGAGTTGTTGATGGTGAGAAGAATACTACTGAAAGCATCCAAGGAGAAGGAGATGACACAAAGGAGAACACTTTTCAAGACCACCTGCAAATGCAAAGGAAGGGTATGTAAAGTTTTTATAGATTTAGGGAGCACTGCTAACATGGTGTCCAATGAAATGGTTGATAAACTGAAGTTAGAAAAAATTCCTCATGAAACACCTTACAAAGTGTCTTGGGTGAATGATAATTAGTCTATTTTGGAGAATGAACAAGCTTTAGTTGACTTTAACATCGGTGGATATAAGGATAATATTTTTTGTGATGTGTTTCCTATGGATTGTTGTCATTTGTTGCTTGGACGACCATGGCAGTTTGATAGACATGCCATATATAATGGAATAGATAATACTTATCAGATTGAAAAGGATGGAACCATTTTTACACTAACACCATTGTAGGAGGATGATAAAGGACAGAGTAAGGAAGCTTAGGTGATAATGCTAGGTAAGAAAGAGTTTGTGAAACTTGAGGAAGACAAAATTGAAGAGTGTGTAGCCACTATAAAAGAAGAAGATGTGAAGATGGTAAGTTTGAGGAATGATTCTATGTTGGAAGGAAAAAGAGATGATGATTTGGTATCAAAAAAAGTTCAAGAGAAGGTCAAGGATGAATTGCACGATTGCGTAGAAAATAATGTTGAGATCATGGTGGGAAAGATACTTTTTCCATTGAATGAAAATGAGGTTAGAGGGCAGTCATATTTTGTCAATACAAAGGTGCATAAACTTGATGCTACAAAGATTATTGGGGCAAAGAATCTGGTGAAAGAAATAAAGGGAAAAGGTGAATTGAATAGAGGTAAATGACAAGAGAGTGTAGGTGAATTCAAGTGTGCAACAATAGTAAATGAGAGAGAAGTTCAAGACCAACCTAGCAAAGGTATTTTTGTAGGCATGAAAACAAGTTCAACCTCAATTTTAGATGAGGGAAAGGTAAGAGAACATTCAACAAGATAGTTTGGAAAGGTGGAATAGTTTCTAGATGTAAAGGAGTTCACAAATGCAAAGAATGATGCAACTCTATAGTACATTTTTCAATGGAAAGGATTACCAGATGAAGGAGCATTTGAGGATCAATGAGATGATGTGAAGAAGCATTGTTCACTGTAATACAGTCCTCAAGGGACTTTTGAGATCTTTTTTTAGGCCGGGTGTATGGTGTAGGACACCAAGTTCATTTTTGTAAATTTGGTCAAACAAGGTCATTTGATAGAGTTTAGGGTTTTTTGAGTATTTTGAGTCCAATAAGGTCATAATAGACCATTCTTGATGTAATTTGAGTCACTAGAGGTTCACTTTGTAAAAAATGTCCATGTTTTCAAAAGTTGTCATATTGCAATATTGTAAGAATGCAAAAATGCAAAATAGGAAGACCAACGGTAATTTGGTTTTAAAATTTAGTTGAATAAGTTGATTCACATGGATTGATGGTTAAAAATACTTGCAAAACTCAAGGAAAAGGTTGGTGAATTGTTTTTGAAGCTCACACAATAAAGAATACCCTGTTTCATTGATTTTTTTGTGTTTTTACTAGTAATTTGCTGCTCCCAAGATCTATACGGTTTCGTATTGAGGGAGATTAATCAAAGGTTAATTTAATTAGATAGATACATGTCTTAACCACATTTTGGCCTTGCTTTGACTGGTTTTTGTCAATTTGAAGGATTTGGTGAGTAATTTACTATAGGTAGCTAGAAACTCAAAATTTGAAGTTTTGAGAGTATAAAATGGAGATTTAGGACATTCCACCTAGTGAAACCTATCCAAAATTGGTGGAATGGATCCTTTTGAATTAGGTTTTCTGTTTTTGTGCTTTTTAGGAGTAGGGAAGGCCGATTGAAGGAGTTTGAATGCTACCCTAGTTAGGATTTCTTGAGTTTTTTCCTAAATTTGATGGCTAAGAATAGGAGTTTGATGAAATGGTATTGATAAAGGATGAAAGATGGTTAATAAAGCATGTACAAACATATTATAATATGTTTGAGGTGTTTGAAAGGCAAGAAAAGGCATGCAGTGTTGATTTCTAATAAACCCCTATGAAACCTAGCCTAGAATGGCTTAAACAAGGGTTTGATGTTTTGGTGAATTTGTGAATGTTTCCCATAATAAAAGTCATTGATTTTTGGGTTTTGTAACCTAATTGTGAACTTTCAATAGGATTTTGTGGTTGAGAGAGTGATTTGGTTGGTGTTGCTTTGTAAAAGTGGCCTAATTTGGCCTTGGGCAGTGTAGCAATAGTGTTTTGGAGATGGTGGTCCAAAGTGACCCTAAGAGATTTCAAGATATGTTAAATTAATCCATAATGGGTGTCTAAAATGATGAGTCGTTTGTGGGTTTGAAGGGTCTTCTGAAAGATATGCACAATTTCCATCATTTGGAATGATAGTAGAGAAATTTGAAGGAATTGTCAAATAAGGTCAAGATAGGGTTTTGAAGATTGGAAAGTTGTTTGAATCACTTTGAATTGTGATTGTTTGAGGTTTTCCTCCATACTCTGAATCAAAGGATGAGAACACAGTTGAGGTAGGATCATTTAGATGGATTGACCAGTAAGCTTGATGGAGTTTGGGTGCACACACCACAAAACAACATGATAGTTGCATTTGAAACTTCATATAGAAGATTATAATGACTTGATTTGAATGATTCAATTTTTTTTTAAAAAGGCTTGTGAAATGATATACATGTGATTTCTTATCTAATTGTCTATTTTGATCTCGTGTTTTTGAAATTTAAAAGAAAATGATAGCATGGTTAAATAATTTGTATGTAATTTAAAAGGAATGCTTGAAGGATAAGAAAACCACTTTATTTAAAAATATTATTCGAATAAAATAAAAGTTTATTCTTTGCTTGAAAGTGATTGAATACTATACTATTATAAAAGTAAAATAGAGATAAGTATATATATCTATATATGTGCACACACACACACACACAGATATATATATATATATATATATATATATATATATATATATATATATATATATATATTCTATTCCTTATAAAATCGAATATGGGATCGAAATTATCAAAACTGTATTGTTGAATTGAAATAATATCCAAAGGAAGATATTATGAAATAGTGGCCTGCATTTGAATTTAAGGAAACATATTCAAATTTCAATGTGAGGTGGCTAAAATTAATGTCAATGATGGAATGAAATGACTGATAATCGAGGGAATAGGGTTTTCCATCTTGGTAGTACAGTATACGTGGAAGGAATCAAAGAGACTAGCAGTGGCGATGGGGAATCAATAAGAGAAAGCAAGTGAATCGACTCATCTAGAAAAGAAGGAAAAGCCACAAACAGAGTTAAAATTTAATCTTTGATGTTGTATATATTTGCTTTATCGGTACAAAATATTCAAAATTTTCATTTTTCCCTTTCATTATGTTGATTTCATTCAAGTTGATGGCAAAACATTAAGATGTCCAATTACTGCAAGTGTATTTTTTTTAGTACTAGAATGTTTTGATTTAAGATCGATCATTTCTTGAAAAATATTGTCAGGGCCTTATCGACCAAACTTTGTATGCACTAATTCTATGCATAATCTTTTATCGGCATGATAGCCGAATCTGGTTAAGCTCTATTTGTTTTATTGTTATCACCTCAAATCAATATTTTTTGCATGTAAATTTTATTAACCATTTCATGGTTAATTAGATGAATCCGATGGCTATTAGTATTGTTTTATTTTAAACAATTTTAAAATTCTTTATCCTCTCCCTCTAAGGAAAATGACCATTTCTCTAATGTCATTCTTCACTGTTGTTGATCTTCCTATTAGCTACGCCAACTAGGTATGTCATGCCAAATGGGTGTGAAGGATTCTATAATCATTCATAGAATGATGTATATATGTTGCTCTTATTAAAGTTGTCACCTCATTCACCATGAATGAAGGCCAAATGATTATATCATTCAATTTTATTTTCATTATGTTGCAATGATCTTTATGATCAATTATCAATATACCATTTGTATACAGATTTAATCATTCATCAAAATGATTCCCATTAATGTTGCTTTCATATGATGTTCATAATATTTGTTTTCATCAGACCTTATTGCATGCATAATATTATTCCTTGAGAACGATACTCAAATTTTTTCATTGCAAAAAATGCCAGAAAGGTTGAAGAAGCAAGAATTTCTCCATAACCCAAAAAATAATAAAATTGTTCTAGATTCATATGTTTATTTTGGTTCTGACACGACAAGAATTTCGTTTGATTCTTTTATTTGCAAAAAAAGATATTAGTGTTGTTTAAATATTTTGTGTATATCCAAAATGATAGAAACATTGATCGTTTACATGTTCTAGTTAACTTGAAACTATTAATGAGATACATTGGCACAGTAACTTGTAAACTTCTGCAAACAACATGGATTTATTACAAACAGTGTACTAGTATGTAGTAACTATTTTGAACATAATTGTTCTTCTTTCCTTGAAAAGGGAATTTTACATCTTGTATAACAGTCAAATGATATGAAAATCTATAACATTATTTTGAATGAAATCAAATCTATTATAATGGTTTTTATTTTAGAATGTATGCACAAATATAATAACTTAATTTGGCACATATATGTGTATGCACATAGACCTTCATCTACGTACATACACATACTTGTGACATACCTTCTTTTGTTACTATTTAATTTATTTTTAATGAATACTGAATTGCATTGAATGTAATCATGTGACATGTGTATGAATTGAATGGATAATGTAATGAACAGATCCACTTGAATTATTTTTCTGAATTTATTAAGTTGAGGGATTAAGTAGACTGAATTACTTTTCTGTAGATTAGTGTGTAAATAATATTCTCTTGTTTAGTGGAACAACAAAACCTAAGTAGACTAGATCACCTCAAGGTAGATGCTCCTAGAGAGTAGATGGTTGATAAGGATTAAACTTGTGTTATTTGAAAGTTACCTTTCGAGAAAGGTGTCGAAATGGAGTTCAAAGCGTATAGGTTTTACTTTATCCCAAACCTATCTTTTGTTCTTCCAACTAGATTTTATGCTTGGCCAAGCAATTATCCCATTATGTATGTATGGAAATTGTGATAACAATCTCTACCATTCCTAGCATAGATCTTTCATTTTTCTAATCATAGATAGAGATGCATGTTGATGTTTGGGCATGCACCAGATTCGACCTTGTAGATTGTTCTCTTGTTGAACTTTCCATACAGGGTCGAGTATTCTTCAAGTAGGAAGAATTCCAAGGAAGCGTGAGCTTCGTGTTTGAGTGGTAAAGCACTTCATTTATGTTCTCATCCACCAAAGGAGGTGAGCATCAAGAGGAAACCTTGGATGTTTTCAGGTTATCAGAGGATTATGATGTAACCTTAATGTATTGTTTATTGTATTGAATTTGTGACCCTATGAGCCAAGTCAACTTGGATTTGTAATTGACATTTGGAAATGAATATGTATCATGACTCTTATTTTAATTATACATGTGTTTCTATGATTAAAAATAGCTACTTAAGTTATGTCTTTTTAAAATCTAATATTCATAATGTCATTTGCAATAAATATTTAAGTAATAATTAGAATGGGTTATTACACGAATGTTGGGGGAAAAATCAAGAGGGGGCATATAGTTACCTCTTTACCATATTTTTCTTCCAAACCATCAAATTTTTTCTTGATCATTGTTCTCACCTTGGTAGCTTCCTCCAAATTTTTTGGACTAACTTAAAATTTGAGTTTTGTAGAATCAAACTTTGTGCACATTTTAATGATAAATGTTGTATATTTCACTAAGTTTGATTGCTAGGGGCATCTTTTGTACCTGCTTACTTGACCTCTACATCCTCTACAATATCCTTTTAGCACATAAATCTATAATTTTTTTAAGTTTTTAGTGTTTATTCTCTTTTCTATTTTAGTGTGGCTGATTTTTCTCAAAATCGAGCCAACTAAAGTGGGGGAAAAATGTAATGTTGCAAAACTTCACCTTAGGGTCAATTTCAAATTTTAGCACTTTTCCTTGCATTTGTTACACCTAAGCACATTTATGGTAAGAGCCTCATGGGTCATAATTTTGTGATTTTAACTCCATGAGGTCCAATTACGAAGTGACAACAGTCTACTAGTTCGTTTCTTGAAAATTGATGTGTTGGACACCTGCATAGCACATGGATGTATGTGTGATGTGTTAACGTCCTAGTGGTTTTCTAAGTTTGAAATGAGGAATCTCAAAATATTGACTCATGACACATGTCCTTGTACTCAAAATTTTGAGTGTAAAGATTCCTCCCACCCTTATAGCAATAAAACTCCCTTTCTTTCTCTCATTTGGGGGTTCTCTCTCTCATTCTAACACTTCACTTCTCCAATCTCACTCCATTCTTTGCTCTTCTTATCTATTTGCAAATGGATTATGTTTCTTACTTGCTATTTTGTGGCTGGGCTCTCCTCAAGTAGGAATTTTTTTCACCACTCTTCATTTGTATACTTTGTTTATTCTCTCTATCTATCTGGTTGTCTGTGGAGGTGGAAACACCAAAAAGGGGGTTTCATTGTGGCAAGCTTCGAAATAGCCCCCACATTTTTCCTCATTTGTCTTGTGTGTAGGTTGCTAGAGTGGATCTCGGAGAAATATTTCAAGCACTCATGCATTTGTAATTTCTCTCTTGAATCTCCTTTATCCTTCACATCATTTCTTGCTTTCTATTCTTTTATTTTGTTAAATAGACCTCGGATCTATGTACGATAGTTGGATTTTAGATTTTATGTCTAAGGTTCTAGTTCTTTGTTTGTCTTGGATGCTAGCACATCCTTTAGACTCTAGGATGTCGCACTAACATCCTAATATTGTGTTGTTTTCCTCTGGAAAAAAGCTATTCCTTTTACAACATAAATCCTAAAACCTTTCTCTTTCATATTTTGAAGTAGTCTTCCTAGATAGCTAGTCTATATGAGACCTTCTTTGCAATTTATTCATTCAACAATATTTGAGGTGGCTAAGGGTAGTTCGCTCCCTTGGATTCTATTGAGAGCAAAGAGACTTGTGAGCAATTAATCCCCCTTATCTCACAAATCCAAGCTACCTGTGTAAGTAGGTAGGTACACTCAATGTTTGTTATTAGTTCTGGTCATTGCACTTAGGAACCTACTTTCCTACTTAGCTCCTAATTATTCTTTGTTATTTATCACATCTATTAAAAGTACTCCTTTATAATGTGTTCTCTCTATTGCATCTACTCTATTTAAATACCTCTTAAAATTTCTACAAGTGCATCATCCCTAGCTCATGGATGGCTCTTCTTTCTCTACCTCTATGTAAAATATCTTCAAAACCCTCTGTAGTTTTAAGTCCTTTCTTCCCTATTCCTGCAATAATATCCTTAGAGTTTCTCACTCAACATTTCCACAATCACAAGGGCTCAAAATTTATCTAATACTAAATGGTGCAAGAAAAGATTCAAGAGCCTTATGAGGCTACTAAATTAGGTAGAAAAATAAAATTTCAATAGAAAATCAACCTTCATTGCATGAATATGCAATATATTATTACAAAATGAGTGTTCTAAGTGCATAATATTTTCTTCACATATACCTTGGCTTCACATTCTTACAATTTCCTACTTGTGAACTAGAAGTCTCTCTGATAAATTTGGTCTTCCAAAAAATTGATTATTTTCTTGCTAAAATCCAACTCTATCCACTTTGATTCCTTATCTTGGAAAATTAATTCCAAAGGAATGTCGACCCATACCTCAATTCATATTTGAAAATTTAGATTCCAAATATGTAAAATGGGTGGTGAATGTTGGGGTAAATAAGTGTTTTACCTATCTAGTCATTAGTAGGTCATATTCACATGTTAAGTTTACTTAGGTCCTAGGAGGGAATCTTTCTAGTAGGTGTTAGTTGTCATTAGATATTATCTTATCTTTTGACTTTTAACACATGTTTCCTAGGTATTTATGATATGTTATCTCATGACATAGGATTAAGATACTTTTCATAATTCTATTTAATCCTATTTCTCACCTTGGCTATATAACCAAGAGGTTCTCATTTGTAAATCAATTCTATTGGATTTAATTCCATTACAATATTTGAGCATTGAATATTGATCTCTCTTGTGATTTCAAGAAGTTTCATGATTGAGTAATTTTGGGGGATAACATTTTACATTTGTTGGATTATGCCTCTTAATTAGTCTATTGTGTGATTAAAATTGAGGAGTTTAATATGGGTATGAAAACACATCCTACTGTAAGGAAGTTTAAATCAATGGAACTTTAAGTCCTAGTGAGATGGAATCCTAACATATTTTATGTGGCTTAATCTTTTGCAATATCTCTATGGACTATTTCTTAAACCTTCATCAAAATGGAAGAGTTGTGTGGGACACAAAAATAGAGCATATCCTAGGAGAAATTGGTACTAGTTGTGATACTAATACACACTTTTCCATTGATGGTATTGAGATCCCTTGTGACCTTATGACCATACTTTGGGAGATGTATGGAGACTCAAATGAGCCTCCATTCCTAGAGGATCCTATTGTGGATTATCTTGTTCCACTTGTAGAGTTTTGACCTATTGATGATAAAATAGCTATAGATGTTGCTTACTTGGTAGTTTTGATTACACATAACCTTCTCCTTCTCCTCCTACCAAGAATTCTATTGAGAGTTAAATTTCTATGGCTTCTAATCAAGATTTAGAGTGTTCATCTTCATCTATGAGTCAACATCTTGAGGCTAAGGACTCTTATAATCCAACTGTTGATACTTTGATTTTTGAAAGCGTTTCATGGATAACATATTAAAAGAAAAGGTTTTTATCAAGGAAAATTAGAAAGTGTGAACATGGTGAAACAACGTCAAAATGAGAAAAATGAAATGAATGGGAAAGTAAAAAAAGGACCAAAGTATTTTAGGCACTAAGAGGTAATGGTTTTTCTTTTTTCTTTTCCCACATAACAAGGAGGAGGTTTAGGGTTTTAGGGAGTTTCAAACCATATTGTAGGGACAATAAAGGAGTCTAGGGTACATTTCAGAGTAGCCAAAGAGTAGGGTACATTATAGGATAAGTTAGAGGAGTTTCAACAGCTTGTCCATATCTACATGTTCCAATTTTTATGATATCTAGCTACTACGTGTTATGAATTCTAACCCTTATGAAGCATATGTGTTTTCCTTTTCAAAAGAGTTTGTTGATTCATCCAAATGCCTACAAAAAATGGTAGATGGTGTCATGAGAATCATATTTGTTAATATTCTATGTGGATTTCATAGAGCATGTAGTAATCTCCAAATATCCCTGTTCAAGAACAAGTCTAGAAATAGGTTAACAATGAAAAGGTGGAATTAGTTCTTGGGATTCAAATAATTAATAGTAGATCTAATTCTCCAAGGGTTACAATCAAGTTGTGTGTGCATCATGAGGAAAATGTAATAGTTACATTATGATTCAATCACTATTAAAACACATGTTGCAGTGATATGGTTGTGTAAGAAATGACATATAGTTTAAGATATATCCATAAGAGGTAGTCTACAAGGTAGTATACCATGACATTTAGGAAGTTTAAAGTCTCTCAGCATAAACTCATGACATGTATGATGGTGGCAGTCCTAAAGAGAGGATAAAGCTATGCATAGTTAAAGAGTAGAATCTTCTTTGAGGTAGAACAAAAGGATGGTATGGGCTATCTTTAGTGCTTAAGGAAAAAGTATTTGATGATTGTTTCTAGAGGTTTTCATGTGTTGGTGATAAGGAATGGAAGGTCAACATGTTCATTCAAGAGGAAAGTCATCATATACAAGAGAGAGGCAACAATGATATTATGTAACATAGTGTGAAGAACGTAAGAGTATGATAGTCACACAGAAATGTTCATGCATATTTAAAGGTCAAATGTTTTAACATTAAAGGGAAGATCTTTGAGAATTTCCATGCACCAATGTGAAAGGATTGTCACTCATAGTATTGGTCTTATTTTGAAGACCTTTAAGAGACCCAAGAACATAGTGAAAGGGAAAGTGTTTCTTGACAATGTTAGCTACAAAAGACAACTTCAATTCTATTGGATTTGTTGGTGTAAATAAAGTCTTGTACATAGTTAATTCATTACTAAGGGACTTATTTACATGTTAAGTTTACTTAGGTCCTAGGAATCTTTCTAGAAGGTGTTAGTTGTCATTTGTTTTTATCTTATCTTTTGACTTGTAACACATGTGACCTAGGTAGTTGCGATAAGTTGTCTTATGTCATATGATTAAGAAAATTGCCATAATCTTATGACATCTCATGTTTCACCTTACCTATAAAAGCAAAGGTCTCTCATACATTGTACAAGAAAATTAAATCATATTTGCATAATTGATAAGAATACAATTTATTCTTGTCATATTCATCTTCTCTTTCTTGTGCTTTCCATTTGGCCTCCAGATCTTGGTAGGCTATCTCCATAGCCAATTCTAACATGGTATTAGAGCAAGTTGGGTGCCTTTGGTTAGCCATTTTTTGAGAGATATTGGTAAATATTGAAAATTTGAGTATGCTCATCTCTTGCATTGTATGATGACTTGGAGAATTAGAAAAACTTGATAGAAATATAAGATTTTGAGGGGTTCCTCTTTGTGGCTCTTTATTGCAAGTTCAAATTGAAGCTTGTTGGTGCAAATCTAAGCTCACAATGAGTTTAAAAGGTTCAAGAAATTAATTTTTTCCTTTTGTTTCGTCCAAATAAGATATATGAGGCCAAATCTATGAGGGTATGAAGCTAAAGAGTGGTTGCTAGATCTAGAAGGTAGTTGCAATTTTGGAGCAATTTGGGTCAAATTCGACCCTACCATTACATCCAAAAAGGCTAAAAACCCTACGATTGACTACCAAATCGTCCAAATTAGAGAAGTTGTCCTCTAAGGAATTTTTTTTACCCAAGGAGTCATACGACCCCCCAAGTCATCATGATTGCAGAGGGTATGATTTAAAAATAAATTATTATTTTTCAGCTTTTAAAATTTTCTAAAAATAGTTTTTGGGTCAAATGAATTTTATTTGTAAAGTTTTTATGAAAATTTCATTTGAAATTTTTAAATAAAAAAAAGGCAAAAAAATATTTTTCTATGTACAAACTCTACAACCTGCAGTAGGTGTAGGTACATGGCGATATCATAGAGCCCATGTGGCTTGCTAGTCGTGGACCCTATGGGCCCACCTACCTAGATGGATTTTAAAAAAATCAACATGTCACATTTAAACCAAAAATCCATTCAAAAAATCTGACAGAAAAATTAAATCAGGCGGCAAAAATCAAATTCGATAAGCATACCAAAATATTCTAGATTCCCTTCGGTAGAGAATATTTTGTCATCAACATACTGGCACCTGAGGAGAATATTCATTTTTGATAGGTTGAAGGACATCAATTTTAATCGAGTGAAATGCTTATGTCATCACTACATCAGTAGTGATGGCAGCATTTTCAAAAAAAAAATTCCCCCTCACCATTTGCATTTTTGAAGACTCATATCTCAGCCATACGACCTCCTTTTTTAAAGCAATTTTTTTATTTAGGCTAATTTTTCTTACTCTTCATAGTGGTGCAATTATATTTTTGTTTTGGTGTCTAGTTTTTCTAGAAATTATAGATTCTCATGGGTGTTGCTGCTTTGTCCTCATTTTGGGAACTTCAAGAGCTCATATCTTGCTCCTATAGTAACATTTTTGGGCGCAGTTTTTTTGAAAGTGAATAATTTTTTGTGTAATTTTCAATGGTATGATTAGATTGATCTCATTTTTTTACCAAAAATTGTACTTAGTTTTGTGGCCAATTTTTGCATTTGTAAGCACTAAGATCAAGTCTAGCTTGTTGTTTTTGGCATCTAGCAACTGTAAACACACTAAATATAAAGTGTCAAATCATATATTGCAGGGGGGTTTCCTAATTGAGTGAATTGGGTGGTCCCTTGGTGCATTCTTTTGATCTTTTGGCTTGTGCTCTCTCAATTTCATGGATGATTTTAAGGTTCATTTGCTCACATCATATAATTATTCAACATGGCATCAAAAAACATGGAGTATTCTAATGATTGAAGGTCACTCTCTATATGTTGAAAATAAGGTACTTGAACCTATAAATGTAGATAAAAAGATAAAATGGATGATTGAACATACCAAAGCTTTTGGATGTCTTCGTAGACTAGTTGCTCAAGATTTGTTGTTTTAAATTAAATCATGTAAAAATTCTCATGAAGCTTGGGACAAACTGAAAACATTGCATGGTACACTAGTATAGAAACAACAATATATGATTAAAAAAACTACTAAAAATTGCATATAAATGACTAAACATGGTCACGTGACCATTAGTATTTTATTTTCAGTCAGTTATAACGTGATTGAATTGATGAATAAACCATTTTTAGTCATTTATTGGTTGTTTTGATTGATCTATTTGGTAGTATATTTAGTCGTTAATTTAGTCATTGATTGATGTAATTTAGTAACTTATTTAGTCATTAATTTAATCATTGATTGTTGTTAACTAGTCACTTATTTAATCATTTTTATTCACTGATTTCCATCCATTGGTAGTGTATTTAGTCATTAATTTTAATCATCATCTTTATTAGTTTGATAGTTTATTTACTTGTTTTTGTTCACTAAATTTTTTCAACTGGTAGTATATTGATACATTGTTTATTAATTACATAATCATTATATTTAGTCATATTTATTCACTAATTTTTTTCAATTGATATTATATTTAGTCAATTGGTAGTTTATTTAATTGTTTTTGTTCATTGATTTTTTCCTAAAAGTGTTGGAAATGAGACAGTGCTTTTGAGGTTTAAACATAAAACATAGAAAAACATAATCAGTAATTCATTTGCACATAATGAAATAGTTATTAAGAAGGAAAAATACTAAAATTTTATTAAGAAAAGGTGTTCTTACAACAGATACAAGACATAAATATGTATTTGCTTTGAAAAATGTGTTACAAAGTGTGTTTCTTAGTGTCGTGGCTGAGAAAACTAAGTTACAATGCCTTTTTTTGCTTATACAGCTCCAAAACAGACAAAAAACACTAAGATCCTTGAACAACACATTCAAACTATTGCATAAAGTAGTGGGCCAAGTTGTCTAACAACTAGTACATGATAAACATCAACTATGTCATTTTTTTCAAATATTTTAGTGCCCATCGTGTGAAGGTCCCTTCTTTCTCTTTCAGACATAAAACTCCATCTATTTTGTCTTCATAAGCAAGGGGTATGTTACTTGTGACCTTTAAAATATTTACATTTGCATCTCCTATTCCTTTTAATTTGACTTCATGTACAATAGATAGTGAGTGAATCCACCCAATACCCACAGTAGCACCACCAAATGAATCCAACATCCCAACTTTATCCCCTTCTTGGAGTTTATCAATAAATGTCTACAAAAGAAAAATAAATACACATTATATTAAGATATAAAACACACTTTATATTGTTTTTGACAGCTATATGTGATGTCTTATGTCTTGGAACAAATCAATTTTTGTATGTGCTTTTTTTTATTTTGGTGAATAACAAAGAAGCAAATTTTTACTTCGAAAAAAAACTAACCCATTGCAAGGTACAAACAAATGGAGGGAAAGGATACAATAGTATTAGGCTATATGAGTACTCCAAAAAGAGACATGGATTGGAAATGAAGTCCCCCCAATTGAGGACCATGACATCCCCAAACATAATGCACTAATGCATTGTCAAAATTTATGTATGCACTCTATTACATCTAAGCTCTAAGCTTCTATATGTAAGTGTGAATGGAGATTGTAGACCTGCATAAGCACAACAAACAATCACATAATTAGATTCATATGCAAGTTAAATAAACATTCCCCATAGAATTCATTTAAAATGCTCAAATAGGAAATAAATGAACACAACAAAGAAAGCTATCAAATCTTGTTAAAGCAAGCAAACTCTTAATTCCATGGGGAAATTGGTGCCATTTTGATGTGGAAAATGGCCCTTTCCCAATCCCTTGTAAGCTCAATGAAGATTTTTTGATGATTGAAGCTCCTTGACCAAATATTGGCATAACCTAGCTACAAAACCATAAAAACTATGAAAACTTGATGAAATGGATGGAATTAGCTCTAAATATGAAAATAGCGATTTTGCAATGAAGTTGTGGATCCAAAATACAAAGGAAAGCCTCCTATTTATAGATGAGAATGTTGGAGAATGAGGAAAAAATGATGAATGTGGGATTAATCATCAACCAATGGCCAAATGCCACTTGTCAAGATGTGAGAGGATGAAGGTTGAGAACATTTTGATGAATGTGCACAATAAATGATATTAGGTGGAATTTCAAATTTATGAAATGACATGTTGGAGGGAGAAAGAAATGAATTAAATGCCACTTGGCTCAATGCACAAGGACATGTACGAGATATCAAATGCTTTGTTGGAAGGACAAATCCATTTGGAGGAATATTCCCTTTTGATGCCATGTTGAGAGAAATTAGAAGATTTAATAAATCAAAAGAAATGATTTATTGAGAAAGTTGCAAAATCTAGAGGATTTAGGTGATTAAGATTAATTTAATCAAAATTTGATTAAATTAAAAGGAGATTAGTTGATTTGACCATTTTGATTTAGATTTGAGGATTAATTTAAGTCAAAACAAGAGAATATGATTTAGACTTAATTAAATAAAGATTTTGATTTATTTAATTAAAGAGGGATGATGTTAGATTAAATTAGATAAAGATTGATTTAATTTAATAGAATGACTTTAGAAATTTAATTAAATAAAATTGATTATTTAATTAAATAGAGACTATAGGGTTAAATAAATAACATTGATTTATTCAATTAATAGGAGATGATGACTTAATTAGATAAATTTGATTTATTTAATTAAGGGATGAAATATGATGAATTTAATCAAATACAGACTATCTGATTAAACAATTAACAAAGGGGATGATTTGGGATGAAGCGGTGTTAGTAATTAGGATAAAGTGTGATTGGTACATTTTCTGTGTCTACATTTTACCCTCTTTGAAGCAAAGTACTCAACGCATTGGTTCAAAATAACCTATCTTGATCAA
>VDFB02193867.1:271260575-271314193 GCA_007258455.2 Sequoia sempervirens
GATTCCTTTGGATTAGCTTGAAATCTTGCAACAATACATACAACATTCATGATATTAGTCCCGATTTGAGTTAAATACAACAATCCACCAATCATTAATCTATATCTTGTCTAATTTTCTTTCAGAGAATCATCTTCTATAGTCAACTTACATCCGGTCACCATGGGTGTACCAACTGGCTTTGAATCTTCCATACCAAACTTCTTCAACAATTCCTTCACATACTTGGACTGAGATATAAAAATCCCTTTATCTAACTAAGTGATTTGCAATCCCAAAAAGAATTTCATCTCACCAATCATAGACATCTCAAAATTAATTATGCATTTCACTAGCAAACTTCATGCACAAAGCATCATCTCCTCCAAAAATAATATCATCAACAAAGACTTCAACAATCAGATCTTTATCATCATTCTTGAAATACAAATTACTATTAGCAGTACCTTTGTTAAAACCAAGCTTTATCAAATACTTTTCCAATCTTGCATACCATGCTCTAGGGGCTTTTTTGAGTCCATACAATGCTTTCTTCAATCAACACACCATGTCTTCTTTTTCAGTCAACTGGAATCCATCAGGTTGCTCAACATACACTTCTTGCAATTCACCATTAGAAAAGCTGATTTGACATCCATCTGATAAACTTTGTAGTCCTTGTGAGTAGCATAAGCAAGAAATAATCTTACAGCTTCAATTCTAGCAATAGGGGCAAAGGTCTCTTCAAAATCAATTCCTTCCATTCGTGAATATCCTTTACATACCAGTCTTTCTTTGTTTCTAATCACTTCACCTTGATCATTCAGTTTGTTTCTAAAAACCCATTTAGTTCCCATAGCATTCTTATCCTTAGGTTTGGGAACAAGAATCCATGTATCATTCTTTTCAATTTGTTTTAGCTCTTCTTTCATTGCTTCAACCTTATGCTCATCTTTACATGCTTCATTCACACTAGTAGGCTCAGTCTTAGAAATCAAGAAATATTCTTCTGCAATCTTTCTCCTAGTCTGGAACCCTTTATTCTTATCACCTATAATATGATCTTTTGAATGATTCAATCTTACATACCTCAGAGTCTTCTTAGAATTTTCTTCAACTTCAAGTTCCTCTAATCTCTCTTTTTTGTTTGCACTAGTTTCTACTTCTTCATTCTCCTGATTTACCAGATTGATTTGCACTAGATTTGTAGTCTGATCTTGCTTTCCCTAATTTGTACTGTCATCCTGATCATCTGAGTCATATCCACATGTTCTAGATGATGTACCTAATTCTTCATCAACTTTAACATTTGCACTTTCAACCATTTTCTTCACTTTTATTGTAACACCGGTAGGCCTTACTATTAGTAGCATAACCCATAAAGATACCTTCATCACTCCTAGCATCAAACTTTCCTATGTCTTCATCTCTCTTAATGTAACATCTGCTTCCAACTATCTTGAAATATTTAATAGTAGTCTTTTGACCATTCCATAGCTCAAAAGGGGTCTTACCAGTATCACCTTTGATTTGTACCTAGTTGAGTGTGTACATAGCAGTACTCACAACTTCTCTTCAATAGATATGAGGGACATTTCCTTCCAGCATCATTGTTCTAGCAACATCTTCAACTATTATATTCTTCCTTTCCACAACTTTGTTTTGTTGAGGGGTTCACAGTGTAGTTAATTGTCTCCTTATTCCATGTTCTTCACAAAAATAATTAAATTCATCTGAAGTGAATTCAGCACCTCGATCTAATCTCAAACATTTAATTTTCAAACCTATCTCATTCTCAACCATAGCTTTAAAGATCTTGAACTTTTCCAATGCTTCAGATTTCTCTCTTAATAAAGTAACCCATACCATTCTAGAATAATCATCAATGAGTAACATGAAGTACCTGTAGCCTTGTACAATTCTGACCTTAGAGGGACCACACAGATCAATATGCACCAGCTCTAACAATTCATTTGAACAATGCTTTTTACTCTGAAATGAAATCCTAGTTTTCTTTCCCAACTGACATTCCTTGCATATCACATTAGTAGGTTTCACCAACTTAGGTAGATCTCTCACAACCTTTGTAGAACTTATCTTGACAATATTATCAAAGTTAACATGACACAATCTCCTATGCCATAGAAAAATTTCATCAACTTGAGCAATCAAACAACTTTTACTAGCAGCACTCAAGTGAAAGATATTACCTTTTGTCTTTGTACCTATTGCAATTACATTTTTGGAACTCAATATTCTGCACTTTCCATCCTTGAATTGAAGATTGTAACCCTTATCAACCATTTTACCAACACTCAAAATATTATGCTTCAAGCCTTCCATATATAGAACATCATCAGTATTATGCTTACCATCAAGAGAAATGCGACCTCTTCCATGGATCACACCATCTGTATTATCACCAAATCTCACAACACCACCATCATATTTTTCAAAGCTTACAAACTTAATTTTGTCTCTTGTCATATGATGTGAACATCCACTATCAATTACCCATTCATCTTTTTCTTCAACTCGAGCAGCTAGGGCTTTCTCCACATTTGTACAACAGGTAGATTTAGTAGATACAAAACTATTTTCTATGATAGTAATAAATACCCATTCTTCATCACCTTTATCAGATTCATCATTTGTTACATCTTCATCAGTAGCATAGCAACATTTCTTCTAAAATCTAGGCTTGTTATGTCTTGGTTTAGCATCTCTCTCCAAACACCTTGATGCAAAATAACCTATCTTATTGCAAGAAAAAAATTTAAGAAGCAACTTTCCTTCATACTTACCTTTTCCTCTCAGTACTATTTTGACAATAAGTGCTTCCAATTCTTCCATCTCTCTTTCTTCTTCTTCAGTCTGTCAGATTTCATCCTCATGCTTGAATTTTTTTCTAGATGAACTCTCACCTAGATCATATCTTTGTCTATCTCTTCTGGAAGTAGTAGCCTTAAATACAGATTTGACCTTAGGAAGGGAATCACCAAATTCACTCAACTCAAAAGCAGTCAACTTACCAACTAATGTATCTCTGGTTATGTTTGTTATGGTCTAGAGCTCTTCAATAGCACTAGCTTTGACTTTGTAGGAATAAGCTAGGGATCTAATCACTTTAGCAACAATCTTAGATTCATCTATCTTTCCACCAGCACATCTAATACCACATACAAGTTCATTCACTCTCTACATGAAGGTATTAATATTCTCATCATCTCCCATTCTTATCCTTTCATATTTCCCTTTCAAACTCTGCAACTTAGCAATCTTCACATTAGCATCACCTTCATACAAGGTTTCCAAATTTTTCTAAATCTCATAAGCAGTCTTCAGATCCATAACATTTGTCATCTCAGAATCGGTCAAAGCACTCAACAAAGCTTCCTTAGCCCAGATATTATACTCAGCATCTCTGATCTCAACAGAAGTAGTAGGACCATTCTATGGAATAACATACATATTACTTGTAATGCTCTAGTAGGGTATGCATCTTAGATGTCACTCCATTCGGGTCTTCGACAAAGAGTAATTTGTTCCATCAAATCTCAGACTATCCTTCTTGTAACTTTCCATCCCGGATCACCTTAAGTTGTTAAACTTCTTCCAAGGAACTTAGCTCTAATACCAATTTTTGGCAATACAAGGGCAGACAACTGAGAGGGTGGGTGAATCAGTTGTCATAGAGATTCAAACTTATTCAACTTATTAACCTTAATCTCATATCTGATAATTAACCATGAAAGCATGAATCAGCAACACATCAAAAACACACATAACACCAAGATTTTACGTGAAAACCCTGTTAGGGTAAAAACCACGATGGAGGTTAGTCCACAAGATTATACCATGTTAAAAGTATAATGGAATGAAATATGGGGAATGCACTTACATTCAGGCACACTGCCTAGAGCTCACTACTCAATTACAAAGGAAGACACACTGTCTTACAAATATATTCAAATTATAGCCATCCATAGGGATTTGAACTGATAAAATAGCATCTACTAATGCCTAATCATAGTTACGGTTAAGCACATGAACAAATCTTCACTCTTCTTCACTCTTCTTCACTTTTCTTCACTCTTCTTCACTCTTATTCACTCTTCTTCACTTTTCTTCACTCTTCTTCACTCTTCTTCACTCTTCTTCACTCTTCTTCACTCTTCTTCACTTTTCTTCCATTCTACTAAGGAGTTCTCGAGGCAGATAACTATCTCTTTATTCCATGCACTTCACAAAAAATTTAAACTCATGGGAGGTGAAATCTCCACCTCTGTCAGATCTTCAGCATTTTATCTTCAAATTCACTTCATTTTCAACCATAGCTTTGAATGATTTGAATCTATTTAATGCATATGATTTCTCTCTAAGAAATGTAACCCATGTATTGCTAGAATAATCATCAATTAAAAGAATAAAGTACCTTTCACCAAGTAGAATTCTTACTCTCATAGGACCATAAATATATGTATGAACCAAATCTAGTAGTGTAGTAGTGGATTATCCCTTCGATCTATAATGATTTCTCCCTTGTTTCCCAAACTAACAATTCCTACAAATAGCATTAACAGGCTTTGTAATTCTTAGTAAATCTCTCATAGACTAAACAACACTGATCCTTGCCAAGTTATCAAAATTTATGTGACACATTCTCCTATGCCATAACCAACTATCATTAATCTAATTCATAAAACATTGTCCATCAACACCCTTAAGTTGATAGATATTCCCTTCATATTTCTTTACTATAGCAATCAATGTTTTGGATCCTTTCCAGATCTCACATCTCTCATCCTTAAACACAAGATCATATCCTTTTCTGCACATTTGACTAGTACTTAACAAATTATGCTTTAAACCCTTAACATAGCAGACATCGTTGGTATGATTCTTGCCATCAAAACTTACTGAACCTATCCCAAAGATTTTAGCACAAGTATCATCTCCAAACATAACAAAGCCTCCATCATATTTTTCAAGATTAACAAAATTACTCTTATCACTAGTCATGTGATGTGAAGAACCACTATCAACTACCCAAAAATTCTTTTCTTGTTTAGCATGTAGGGCAGAGATAATCGTACCTTCATTTTTCTCCTTCTCTAGATGGCTTTCTTTTACTTGTCTTAAAGAATTAGTAGAAGTAGGTTCATCCTTAATCGCCAAGAACAAGCATTCATAGTCATCAGGGTCTTCATATTCTAAATCCTCATCAGATATACTGGCATTCTCATTCACATAATAAGCTTTGTTAATAAGCTCCGAACATAACCAAGCCTCCATCATATTTTTCAAGCTTAACAAACTTACTCTTACCACTAGTCATGTGATGTGAAAAACCACTATCAACTACCCAAAAATTCTTTTCTTGTTTAGCATGTAGAGTAGAGATAACCATACCTTCATTTTTCTCCTTCTCTGGAGGGATTCCTTTTACCTATCTTAAAGAATTAGAAAAATTAGGTTCATCCTTAATCACCAAGAACAAGCATTCATAGTCATCAAGGTCTTCATATTCTGAATCCTCATCAGATATACTAGCATTCTCATTCACATAATAAGCTCTATTAATCTTCTTCCCTTTCTTTTCTTTCTCATATGTTTGTTTATTTCTTTTAGCCCTTTCCAAACACTTCATAGCATAATGATCTATTTCTCCACAACTAAAGCATTTAAAGGGAAACTTACCTTCATACTTACCAGAGCCTTTCCTCATTCTTCTTACAAAGTTATCTTCTATTTCATCAATTTTTTCTTCATTTGGATCTTCAACTTTTGTAGCTTTAAAATCAATCTCTGATTTGCACCCATTCCTTAGAATCAGTTTCCTCATCTCATAAGATATAAAAAATCCCAATAGTAGATCCTTAGTACAGGTTTTATAATCTATAGTCTATTCAATAACACTCACTTTCTCACTATAAGCATCAGGAAGAGTTTTGAGAATCTTCTTTACAATCCTATCTTCATCTATAGTAGCACCAAGTCCTCTCATTTCGACCACTATCTCATCCAATCTCTGTACATAAGCTTTAATATTCTCATCTTTAGACATGTGTAAAAGATCAAACTGTGTTTCCAAGTTCTGTAATTTCACTTCTTTAACTATTTCATCACCATCATGCACTCTTTCCAAAACATCCTAGACTTCCTTAGCTATTTTGAAATTCTAAACCTTAATCAACTCATAATGTACCAGACTATTCTTCAAGATAAACTTCACCTTATTGTTCACTTCATGTTCTTTGATCTCTTGAGGTGTACTCAGACCATTAGTAGGAGGAGTGTAAGGATTTTTGTAAGTTGTCTTCACATCATATCCACAATACTCTAGATATTATTTCATCAATACTTTCTAGATACCATAGTTAGTTCCACAAACCTTAGATAATGAAAAACCTTTTTTCCAGCCATCTTGGACCTTCCTCAAGCGATTAAGCTCTTCACCAAGGAACCTTGTACTCTGATACCAATTGTTGAATAGGACAACTAAGAGGGGGGGATGAATCAGTTGTCAAAAAATTAAACCTTTAATTTAATCACTGGAACTAACACTTAATACTGCTTAAATGATTAATCATCAAATTCCAATGCAAAAAACTCAAATCCAACACAGAAACATAGTAACACTAGATTTATGTGGAAAACCTAATGAGGGAAAAACTATGGTGAGGATTAACTCACACTATATAGAATATCAAAACTAATTTTAAAATGGTTCACTGCATAAAATAAGGACTCACTATCCATAGGGCTACAACCTGAAGGGCTCACTACCATAGAGATACAAAGGAGACAAAGAAGACTTGTTACAGAGAGACTACAATCCCAATACAACAAAGGATTCCACCATAGTCACTCAATCAACTTGCATGAATTATAGAGTTTTCCTTCTTCTCACTACATCCAAAAACTCAGCATTAATCTTTGCACTGATCTCCCACACTCCCAATACACACTCTTACTGAATAGAATCAATGTCACAAAAGAACTACACTTTCTCTTTTCTCTTATCGCACTTCTTCTTCACTCTTTATATTTTCCATTACTAGCTCATCTTGTATTTATACCATCTTCAACTTTGAAACATATCCAAATTTGGCTATCCAAATCCAAATTCAAATTAGGTTGGTGCAAAACATCCTAGGGTGGAATTAGAATGAGAGTGACCCAAACATACACTTCATAGGGACCCAAATAGGTCCAACACACTTCACCATTCTCAAAAATAGTATTTCACACAAGGTCAACCACACCAATGTAAAGCACATAAAACCATTAAGCATGAACTTTCCAAATCCAAAAATTAACTTCAATATAATTAGGGAAACTCAAATTTAGAACTATACGGCATAAGACTTCATCAAACATAAATCTGGACCAACACCATTTCTCTTGGACCTCAATTAGAATCAAAGAGAACCACAATTCACAACAGGTGAACGCAACTTGCACTATACCACTAACCAACAACCAAGAATCTGAATATAGCACCTTCTCACAATCATGAACAACATATCTGAACCACACAATCACAGGAGAAAATTGAGACCAAAATTGGAGCAACCGTAGAAAACCTACAACATATCTTTATTACAACTTTCTCAATATCCTCAACATATACAACCAATAAAAACTAGTAGATAACCAGCTAACCAGTTGACATCAATGACAAAACCTTCAATCTTTCCATTCTTGCAACATTTTAGGACTTGGTTGCTCAAAGGATGCTTTTGATTATATTGTGGCAATTTCTGGTAGGGGCTCTATGATTACAATACCACTTGGTTTGATGGGAAGCTTGGAGGATTTTGAAGACTGGCCCTCAAGTTTCTCTTCTGGTTGAACATATAATCTTTCAAAGTTGTCAATTATTAAGTTCATCCTTTTGATAGGATCCCCTTTTTCAACATAGAATCCTTGGAATCCAGTGTCCCTTTTCTTCTTCTCCTCCTCAAGAATCTTTAAAATTTCCCACTTCCTCTTCCTTTGAAGAACTTCATGAGGCATAAATCAATTTCTTATTGCATCTTCTTTGTAATACATTTCATGGGTAATCCCAAATCTAGTGAGGAGTGTTTTCCTTATAAAATTAATATTCCCTTTAGGATCAAAGACTCTTTCTCCTCATGAATTCAATGAATACCTCATCTTCAAATAGCTCTATAGTTATTCAAGATTGTCAAACCCTATGGATAGCTCCTCACATTTATTTAGGTTAGGCAGGAATGTCCCCTTTTTCTATCTTTTCATAATATCCTATTCCATCCATAACATTTTCTACATAAATTCTAAAATTGCAATTCAAATAGAAATAAATTTAGGTAAAACATGTGGGTATTGAGGACACCCATAAAACCTTATTACTATTTGGCCTACTAAGAAGAACCAGTCACCAAAATTGTGAGTGTGTCTGTACTCTGGCTTCAATGCTAAAGGTCTTAATACTTGAATGATTTTGTTAGGAAATATTGGTGAAATATGACCAAGACTAGCCATGACCCTTATTACGAAATCATCATGAAATATCACATAATCATTATTTTTACATCTACTATCCCAGATATAACACTAGTTTTGTATAGGAAACATATTCCCTTGATTATCATTCATTCCAAAACACATTCTTTTAGTCCATCTCTTTCTATTTTGGTACAATATTAAATGGCATGGCATAGAGTATTTCCTGAAAGTGATGTGAGCTAAGTTCTCTCTTACTTGCAAAAATCCCTCATGCAGCCCTTTCTCAATTACAACAACAAAGTCATACTCAATGTTCACTTTAGGATTTTGTATCTTCATTTCCATCATCATGAGATTTATTGTCATCCTATCTTGAGCATCTATTCCAAGCACTTGCCACATAAAAATAAGTTCTTTTAAAATATTCTTGGAAGTCTTCTATGGAAAATGGATCAATTTGGGAGGGGGAGATAGGTATCCTCCTATTTTTTACACACCTTTTCATTTGTAAAGGAAGTTCATCACTCTTGTAGGTTTTTCTCAATCTCATATAATCCTCTTCACTTTTTTCCAAGTTGATCTTAGTGATAGCTTACTTGTTTAATATAAAACACTCTATAATTTCTTCTTTATTCAACACCACTAATGAACCATCTGGCATTCTTATAGTCCTGGTAGACGGGTGATAATATTGTGCCAATACTTTAATAAACTCAACATCTACAAAGACATTTGGGACTATCAATTTTTCCAAATCTAAGGTCCAAGGATTTGAAACTAGAATCTTGTCATCCATTTTTTCATAGAAGTACCAAAACAAATCCCACCCTGAGATAGGGATAATTGGGTCTCTACATCCATGGGCTATGTCTTTAAACACATTTTTGAATCCTTTGTCTATAGAATTAGTTAACACATCTAAAATGGATTGTTGTAGGGACCTTCTTCATTTTAGAAATTGTGGACACTTCCTTTTTACTCGCAAGTTGACTTCTTTTGGGTGGCATAACGAAGAATTTACTCCCACTTGATTTCTTTAAGTGTCTACTTGTAGGAGAAAATTCAATTCTTATACACTTGCTACAGAGAGTTTTTGTGAATTTACCTAGTGAAATAATAGATACAGAGTCTTCCCCCTTGAACTCCCTTGGCTCCGGTATACTGAGTTGTGTGAATGATTACAAAAATGTCATTGAATCCCAAGTATATTTGTTGTTTAGCTTGATCACCTCACTATTAATGCCAATTCATGCAAAATATTTTATAATATATCCATATTTCAAGTTTAAATACATTCCTTTTATCTTGGGAAATCGAACAGTTCATGTTTAGAGGTGTAATCATTGCCACTAACAATTTAAATGCTTTGATACCTTGTACTGCAGTACTACTATGTCATATCAAGACCACCGCAAGGTAGCGATATGGTAGGGTTAGCAGTACCGCCACCCTATGCACACCCCTTTGGACTCCTATGGGACGATGGGTTAATTCTAGTGGTTGAGTGACTGTTCACTACCATACCATAGTGTCACAGTTTACCCCTTGCAGGGTTGCAGTTTACTTTAGTTGTTAACATGTTCTCACCACCACTTGCACTATTCATATTTGGTTACCATAGTATTGTATTAAGAATATGTTCATTGAACTATATGTCTCATCATCCCACACAAACGTCTATTGATTGTTGTGGTAGTGCAGTATTGGATTTTATTATGAATGCATTATTTTAGATATCATTTTATTGAAAAGATTGAACAATTTTCCAATTTTGCAGTGTTTTAGTTTTCAGTTTCAGTCAGACCTAAGAGATCATTTCTTTGTTTGTAATGAGGAGGCTTAGTTCACCTTATGTTAAGATATCTATATGTATTATTAAATCATAGATGTTTTTTACTTTCACAAGTATCTTGTTGCATCATTTGATACCTTTAGACCATGCTTTCTTCTTTTCATATCTAGTAGTCTAGAGAAGTTAGAAAAGTATAACATCTATAAAACATATAGGGCATATAAGAAATTATATTTTAACTATAAAAAATTAATTTCAACTAAAGTAAGAAAACTAAGAAGAATGATTGAACCTAACTTTAAATGCACTTCAAATCAACAGTGAACATCTTAGGGTTTGTATACAATGTACTAGCAGAATAATGATGATTATATTTATAAATGTATTAGTAGAACAATAGTGAATAAGCATACCTATACTCAGATCTTTTTTACATTCAATAATAAATTACACCATACATATAACCAAACTTTTTGTGACAAGCTAACCTCTTAAGGTGACAGGCTAGTTAAGGTGACAAAACATCATCATAATCATCTACATTTCTAGCAAGATCAATTATCCTGATCACTTGTGTCTGCATCTGCTTGATTTTCGTCCTCATCCTCATCTGTGACATGCAATACATTCTCTCTCCCAATCTCTTCATTGGTAATCAAAATCTCTTCATCAAATAATCAATCATCGTCTTCATCCACTTCAAATGTTTCTTGTAAATTAACATATTTCCCATTAGGCATTATATTGACAACTTCCATGAATTTTCATTTTGAATGATACTTTGTTTGAATGATATATGACCATCCTAGGATTCTTACATCACCAATTAGAAATAATTGGTTAATTTGAAGAGGGGAAACATATGGCTCATCCATCTCTGATAAAAAATGTCGTGTATTTGTGCATACAAATCCATACTCATCAAATTGTATTGTAGATGCTTAGATCCACTTACATTTTAATAATATAGGACTATTTTCACCAAAAACCACTTGAATAATTTCTTGGATGAATCCAACATAAAATTTCTTCTCATTTTTGTGAAAAATTTAGCACTAACAACACAATCACAATTTTTATTTCCTTTGTCTTTTTCTTGCACTCTTAAATGACTACCATAGACCCACATTCGACTAAAATGTATAGCCCATAAATGTGGAGATTATGAAAGCTCACTTTCCTCTATTTCTATATCTTGACCTTCTTCTTTTGCATCACTGACTACATTAGCAATCCATTCTTCAAATTTTGGAAAAGAATCACCTTCAATCAAATCATGATGTCTGCGCTTTTGAGGTCAATGTTGCATCCAAGCTTGGTTCTCTTCTTCAGATTTTGTACATTGAATATTAACATACAAATAGTAAGATTAATAATATAAATGTGTAAATGCAATTGAGTAAATAAATTATTGTGTAATTTTTCTTTACCTACGCCATTTATCAAACAAAGATGTGTTTTGAAGAATATAGGCATGTATCACACTTCTTTCTTGATGTGATAGTTTGAAGCAACATCTATTGCCTTCTAATACTTCACCTACAACTCTCTCATCTTTGACATCATCCCATATAGGTCGATTGAAATTTTTAAAATCCTTCATATATTATGTGCAAAATCCCATGGCCTCTTGCATTGAATATCCCTCAAACATGTTGCTTTCTAGTTTTTCCCTAGTATGAACATTTTTTTTCAAAACCTTAATACATCATTCTATAGGATACATCCATCTCATTCTTACTAGGCCACAATGCTCTAGTTCATATTCTAGTTGTATCAAAAGATGTATAGAAATATTAAAGATTGTTGGTGGAAATTCTTGTTCCAATAGACAAAGGACTTCAACAACCTCCTACCTCAAACTATCAAAGTTCGAAGGATATAATAAATGTAAACTCATTCTCTTTAATATCAGGCCCAACCTTATAATTGAAAATCTCGGCCCCTTTGCCAAACTTGATATATTTACCACAATAGGTAAAATATTCTTGATTATGACATGATAGTCATGGGTCTTAAGGCCTCTTAAGACATTAATGTCAGTTTGGCTTCTAATACTACTTCTTATATATCAAGTGGGAAAGCAAGTCTAAGACATCAACTCTAAGAATTGTGCATGTTGTTCCTCTGTCCAAACATAAGGAGCACTTTTCTATATTTTTCATCATCATATTTTTCAACCCAAATATTTTGACAAATCTTTAGTTGTTGAAAGTCTTCACACGATGAAATAGTATAAAAATCACCAAAAATAGTTTCTATAATAGCATAGGTTATATTTTTCTTAGTATGCATAAAGTCAACAATATGCCTAATGGCTATATCCTTAAAGTATGGAAACTTATAGAATATGCACAACCATTTTACACCACTTTCATTACATGGATCATATATACTACTAACAATACCCATCATTTTCAATAAATGAAATTATTTTTTGTCCATTCTCAATAATGTAATCACCCATTATTAGCAATGGTGCTTCACGATTCTCTTCTTGACCATTGAAACATGTTTTTTGTCGATGATATGGATGATCCATTTTAAGGTAAGCACAATGTCCACAATAAATACACTTACGCAAAATTCTTGATTGCCTTACAAAATCCTTAAAGCTACAAGCAAGAAATCCATGAACACTGAGACCAAACAATGTGCCATATGCAGGAAGATCACGAATCATAAACAATAAGGAAGCTCTTAAAGTGAATTTGATTGAATGACTATCCCTTAAATATTGAATTGCTTCAATTCATTTCCACAATTCCATTAGCTCCTCATATAATGGCTCTAGATAAGCATCAATTGTATCTAAAGTCACACTTTTCTTTCTTGGTATAATCAATGATAGCATTAAGAAAAATGGCTTAGTTGCTAATCTTGGAGGCAAGTTATAATTTATTAAAAAAACTGGCCAAGTTGACCATTTAGTACATTGATATGATAATGGGTTCACCTCATCTAGAGCCAAACCCAACCTTATATTATGAGGATCTTGAGAAAAATCAAGCCATCTATTATCAAATTCCATCCATGTCTTAAAATCAGGCACATGTCATTATTTTCCATTGGTGCTCTTATTTTTGGCATGTCATTGCATAAGTTCAACAATTTCTCTGCACCTATACATTTGGAGTAATCATGGAATTATCATAAAGTCGAGAAGAACCTTTCTAGTCTAACCACAACTGATTTCAACCCTTTTCTATACATTGCTTCATTACATTTTAAACATTCACTCTCACTTGCAAGATTCTTGTGAAATAATACACAACCATTCACACATGTGTGGATGTTTTCATACCTTAAGCCTAGCTTAGTGATTTTCTTCTTACATTGACTTTGTTTAGATGGCAATGTGGTGTCAGATGGTAACAACGAACTTAATAATGCCAAAAACTGATCTACACTCTCATTTGTCCAACCACACACCACTTGCAAGTTAAGAATTTGAAGGATTTTTTTCAAATTACTTAACTTGAAGTTAGCATACATAGGCTTTAAAGCATCCCCCATCAACTTGGCCCAATCATTGTTTAGACCCTCATTCAATATTCTATCAACTTCAAACCCTTTTTCTAACATCGTTGCCTCTTCATCTATGTTTGGTGCCAATTCATCTATTTTTTTTTCCTCTTCATCTTTCACACTCTATAATTGTATCATATCTTCATAATAATTGAAATCCCAAGGGCATATACCACTATTCCCATATCTTATCATATGTCAATAAATCAGATTTCTTTTTCTCACCTTTCCACGAAGACAATCATTACATGGACATGGATATTTCTCCATGCCCCTCTCATTGGCTACTCTCTCATCAAATGCATGGTATTGATCCATAGTCAACCTTTGATGTTGATCCATCTGTAATGTTCTACACATACCAACAAAAAATGTAGACTAAGAGACAAAAACTACTTTTTTTAATTGAAAGGCATTTCCATAGCAATAGAGTTATAGAGAGAAAATAAAATGGAGAATTTAACTAATGAATTATAAAAAATAGATTTTTGTAGTATATATTCAAATTGTCAATTACATTGCATTGCACGTCTTTCAAGCTCAAAGCATTACTTCACATTGCATAGCTAATAACTAGATGCTGATATATGAAAAAATGTAAAAAATTGTAGACTAAGAGACAAAAACTATTTTTCTTAATTGAAAAGCATTTCCATAGCAATAGAGTTATAGAGAGAAAATAAAATAGAGTTTAACTAATAAATTATAAAAAAATAGATTTTTGTAGTTTATATTCAAATTGCTAATTACATTGAATTGCACATCTTTCAAACTCAAAGCATTATTTCACATTGCATAACTAATAACTAGATGTTGATAGATGACCAAATTTCAATTACAATATACATTTTACAAAGTCAACCTTAGCAGTTATGCAATTACTTCACATTTTCTTGTCATGGCATTCCATGAGACCACATTTCTTTGAGGTATTTTTTCAAACAATTCACTACCTTGTCTACGCTACCACATTTTTCGTACATGTATACCAAAGCATTTTATCAAAAAATTCACTACCTTGTTTCTATGGCTAAAATCCTAAAACAAGTGCTTTCGAGCAAGCTATGGATGCTTGGAAAAAATATATCAAACCATAATAGTAAGCAATAACATAGACAAGGCAATGAACTGGCTGAAAAATGCCTCAAAGAAATTTGGTCTCATGGTGATGGAATGCCATGAGAATCTGTAACAATTCACTTTTCATGGCATTCATCATGGAATTCCATCACCATGAGACCACATTTCTTTGAGCTATTTTTTCCAAAGTTCATTTCCTTGTCTATGCTACCACATTTTGCATACATGTCTACCAAAGCATTTTATCAAACAGTTCATTGCCTTGCTACTATGGCTAAAAACCTAAAACAAGTGATTTAAAACAAGCTATGGATGCTTGGAAAAAATCTATCAAAGCATCATAGTAAGCAACAAGCTATGGTCTCATGTTTTTTTTTGGCATGAAAATTAACATGATTTTATTTACATTTTTTTTGCAAGTTTTAAATGCATCTTTTTGGAAATTTTGCTGTTTGAAATGGGGAAAAATATGTGGTCAATTTTGTGCATTTTTTAATTGTATGATTCTCATAATTAGTTAAAAATCTAGTGTTAATGAAGGAATGGAAAAGATTCATAGAGCCTTTAAATTATACCCGTACTGTGTAATGGCATTCAATCATTTAGCAAACCATTTTTTCTTCATAGGGAAACACTTTCTTGTGGAACAGTTCACTAAGATAGCTCTTGTTTCAACTGACCACCCTCTCATGAAATCTCATCCATATTATAATATTTCATTATATTATTATAGTAAAGGTGATTATGACACTAATGGCTGCTACTACATGGAATTAGTCAAGGAAAAATAGAGGCCACAAGATTTTGTGTTGCCATACTTTGGGTTTGGATAGGTTCAATTGAAGCTGGGAGATCTTAATATTTCTCTCTCAAATTTTGAAAAGGTTCTGAGGTTCACCCTAAGAACTTTGAGAGTTTAAAAACTATAGGTCATATATATGCTCAACAAGGGCAAGCAGAGAAGGCTTTGAAATTTTTAAGAAGGAAAATCATATAGATCCACATGATGTGCATGCATTTATCAAGATGGGTGAGTTATTAATATCATCAGACCCTAGTGCAGCCTTAGATTCTCTTAAGATGCCAAAGTATCTTCTAAAGAAGAGTAGAGAAGAAGTATCCATTGAATTGTTAAACAACATTTGGGTTCTTCATTTTGAATGTGATGAACTAGAGTTGTCTCAACGAACTTTTTATGGAGACATTAGGAAATGATGTTCTACCTCTACATAAACCTATGTGGTTAGTTTTGTGCATTTTTTACTTGTAGGATTCTCATAATTAGTGAAAAAGGTAGTTTTCATGAAGGAATGGAAAATATTCATTGAGCCTTTGAATTATACCCGTACTATGCAATGGAATTGAATCATTTAGCAAAACATTTTTTCTTCATAGGGTAGGATTTTCTTGTCAAACAGTTGATTGAGATAACTCTTGTTTCAACTGACCACCCTCTCATGAAATCTCATTCATATTATAATCTTGCACAATCTTATCATAGTAAAGGTGATTATGACATCATTGGTTACTACTACATGGCATCAATCAAGGAAAAAAAGAGGCCACAAGATTTTGTGTTTCCATACTTTGGGATGGGACAAGTTCAATTGAAGCTAGGGGATCTTAAGATTTCTCTCTCAAATTTTGAAAAGGTTCTGGAGGCCCACCCTGAGAACTGTGAGAGCTTAAAAATTATAGGCCATATATATGCTCAACAAGGGTAGATAGATAAGGCTTTGAAAATTTTAAGAAAGGAAACTTGCATAGACCCACATGATGTGCATGCATTTATCAAGATGGGTGAGTTATTAATATTGTCAGACCCTAGTGCAGCCTTAGATTCTCTTAAGATGCCAAAGTCTCTTCTAAAGAAGAGAAGAGAAGAAGTACCCATTGAATTTTGAAACAACATTGGGGTTCTTTATTTTGAGCATGATGAACTAGAGTTGTCTCAAAAAAAATTTATGGAGGCATTAGGAAATGATGTTTTGCCTCTACATAAATCTCTATGGTTAGTTTTGTGCATTTTTTACTTGTAGGATTCTCACAATTAGTGAAAAAGGTAGTCTTCATGAAGGAATGGAAAAGATGCATAGAGCCTTTGAATTATACATGTACTATGCAATGGCATTGAATCATTTAGCAGACCATTTTTTCTTCACAGGGCAGCATTTTCTTATCGAATAGTTGATTAAGATAGCTCTTGTTATAACTGACCACCCTCTCATGAAATCTCATTCATATTATAATATTTCATTATTTTATCATAGTAAAGGTGATTATGATACCACTAGTTGTACTACATGGCATCAATCAAGGAAAGCCAGGGGCCACAATATTTTGTGGAAAGGTTCAATTGAAGCTTAGAGATCTTAAGAGTTCTCTCTAAAATTTTGAAAAGGTTTTGGAGGTCCACCTGAGAATTGTGAGAGCTTAAAAGTTGTAGGCCATATATATGCTTAGAAAGGGTAGGAAAAAAGGCTTTGGAATTTTTAAGAAAGGAATCTCACATAGATCCATGTGATGCCCATGCATTTATCAAGATGGGTGAGTTATTAATATCATCAAACCTCGGTGCAACCTTAGATTCTCTTAAGACAAAAAAGTCTCTTTTGAAGAAGAGTAGAGAAGAAGTGCCCATTGATTGTTAAACAACATTGGGGTTCTTCATGTTGAGCTTGATGAACTAGAGTTGGCTCAACAAAATTTCATGGAGGAATTAGGAAATGGCATTTGGGTTGAATTCATAAATAAAATCCCTAGTGCCAATTTTGTATTTTTTTTGTGTGCTTTAAGGATATGGAATTATTCCAACGACTAGAAGAAGGTGGTGCTTCACTTTAGTTACAAGTTAAATTCCCATATGCTCCAAAGTGCATAGAGGAAACTAATGAAAAAATAGTCCCCTAAACCCTAAACTGCTTGTATGGTTTTGGTACTTAGTTGCCTATGTAACTACTATAAGTTTCCAATCAGAAAGTTATATATTTTTTGTTTAATGTAATGAGGGTTTCGAATTACCTCTGAGTTCACTACAAAGGGCATCCCCAAATCTGACTTCGCTATAGAGGGCCTCGCTGACTTCAAATTCATTGTAGCAAACTCTGAATTCCTTTCCTACCTTTTTCAGAAGTCCCCAAGTCCTCTCCAAACAAGCTTTATCGCCCATGCAAGTAGCTGTTATAACCCAAAATGCCTCTGTTCTAGGCTAACCAACTAATGAAACAAGGAATTCAATGAATAATGAATCTCGTGCAATCCACTCTCACTAATAAGTCCTTGAAATATTTTTTTAAAATTTTGTCTAATTTGTATTTGCATGACTAACTATTTAGTCAAATGTTATTATTTGTATGTCTAAATATTTTTTTAGTCGATGACCAAATTAGTCATTTATTTACTCATTTATAGCTGAATTGCAAAAAAAATGTAGAATTTAGTCATTTTTAGTTGTGGCTAAAATTTTTAGTCATGTAGTCATTTATTTTCCAAATTCTACTAGTGGTACTACAAATTATGTGAGAGGCTATCAAATTGATAATGAACTGATGAGCCTTGATCCTAAAAACTTTGACAACATCCAAGACTACATAACTAAGGTTAATGATCTAAGAGAGCAATGCAAAGCATGTGGAATTGATAAGGACATTTGGTTGGTCTACAATACAATGAACAAACTTGGTCATGATTATGCTTCTTCTTTTTTACCTTTCATACTCATAGATTAACTATGGGGTCTACATATACTACACCTTCATTTGCATCATTTTTTGAGATGTTGATACATGAGCAATGAAAGCTTATCTCAATGGGTCTCATCAATACTTCTAAATCTCATGCATTGTTGATGAAAGAATCATAATCTAATAAGAAACAAAAGAAAACAAAGGATAATCAATATTCATATCAAGAAAATAAAAAATCCTCTTCCAAAGAGAATTCATCTAAGAAGGAGAAGAAAACTTGTGCATATTGCAAGAAGGATGGACATGAAGAACACTATTGTTATAAGAAGGATATTAATGAGTTGAAAGATACTATCAAAAAGAATCACATTGATTTTCCTTCTAGATGAAATATTTTGAGCCAATTTTTTTTTGTTTTTTCAAATAATAGATTACAAACAATGTACCTGTTAAGGTTAGCAGCTAAACCAAAACAATGCTGAAGTGACTCTAACCAGAATGTACACCAGGATCCTGATGTGGGCAAGGTGTGAGCATTGGTCAGAGGATCTTAATCAAAATGCTTATGCAAGAACTCTAACCAAGATGCGTCGGTGAACGACGAGCATGTGGTCAGAGGATCCCTACAATCTAATATACTGAAAGCACACTTGACACCAAGTATGTGCTGCTCAATCCAATACGGAAATGAGGCGACCATATGGCGGAGATAATAGAAATTACAATGCTGGAAAGAGAAGGAAGCTAAAATGCTAAAAGTACTTGACACCCAGAATGTGTTTTCTAACCCAGAATGGGAAAGGAGCTACCATAGGGCGGAGATAAAGAAATACAATTGCAATTACAGAATGTAAATATGAGCATTACAAAACATGATTAAGCAAGATGGAAGCACTGATGTCAGTACTACTGTCAGCTTACAATATGATAGAGAATTCGCCTGCCAAAAGCATAGAGTTAGAACAATTCAACGAGCATTAAAATAGAGACTTCTCCTTGCTTAATGGACATATCAAAACTGATTTCCTTCTCTCAAAAACCAGATTTAAGATTCTGATTTATTCAGATCTGCACCTTTAACTGTAAAACCAGCATGCCTGTAACCCACTAAATTGCTCGTATAACACCCTAAACAGACCCAAAAGACCTCAAGTTTGATGCAATGGACCTATAGAATGATGGCGCCTAGTTTAGTTATAAGAAAAGACAGCTAAAAGTGGCTAATAATTAATGACACAAATCCCAAGGCACTCCAAAAAGTGTGCCCTACAAGGAATGACGAATTTTCTTTATAAAGTCATACGCTTCATATTAAAATCTGCAAATATTCATGAAGGGTCGCTTCCAACAGAGAAAACCAATGAGACAATACCCAGAACGACTCTTTGTGTATTTTATGACTTATGATTAAAAGCATGAATCTGCTACAATGAATGTGCAACTCCAGAAAACCACTAATATGCATAAAACTGATTTACATATCCTCACAAAGACTAAAAATGCAGAAATCTCACAATAAAACATTCAAACTAGACTATCTCACCAGTAGTCGCTATCTTTCAAGTGAGAAGCAATGCCCAAGCTAGGAGGCCTTCATTCCTTGAAGCAATCCCAAAGCCAATCCGGCAGCATAACATTCCTATAGATAAAAGATGCCAAAAAGAGAGCACAAGGCTTCCTTTTATAATTTGTTGTTGACCTTCTCGAAACCCTAACCTTCTTTGTTCAGAGTCAAAACCCTAATCCCAAGAGATGGTGTCCCACTTTCCCAAGAAATATTTTAATTATTACTTAATTTCTTCATTGAAATTAGCGTCCACTTTTGCTTGGAATAAATCTTTTAATAAAAACATAATTACTTCCTTTAATGAGGCGCCTACCCATAAAGAACCTCTTTTTAAAACAACTTAAAGTAAAGTTGCTAGGCCAAGGGGTCAATGTTAAAATATAACAGTAAAAATGACTTCTTTAAAATAATTCAACTTATCACCTCAAACTGCATCCCGAGGCCAGAGTCTGAATACGCTAATTGAGTCAGTAGAAGAGGAAAGTCAACTTTGTCTGAGACCAACCAGTTTACTGCCAAAAATAGAATTTACTAAAAATAGTAAATTCTTGAAGATGCTCAGAATGCCAAGAAGAGCATACCACTACGAAGCTCTCTGAAAACTCAAAAAGAATCTACCATTGAATCGACCAACCCCGAGCAAGAACATCCTTCAAAATAGGAAACCCTAATTTTACCTTTCGAGTAGCCTACGGGTCTCCGGAATAGGCCAACGGTCACTGGAAAGATCATGCTCGAGAAGGGGACATTACACTAGAATGTTTGAATCACCTCTTCATCCTTTTTCAAAATAGTCTAAAAAGGATAAAGGTCAAGCTTCTACATCAAGAAATAAATGGCATGCTCTTTGTACATTTTTCGTGTCATGGATCAAGGAGATGGCTTCTAGATTTAGGAGCATCTCATCATATGGCATCTTCATAGTCTATATTCTCTTCTTTTCATCTTTGTACTGTCTCCTATTTTGATGGGAAACAATACATACATGAGTGTAATTGGGAAGGGGTCTATTAGGTTTGGAGACAACACTTTCCAAGATGTTTTGTGTCTTCATCATTTGATGAAAAATATTCTTTACATATATCATATTACACATAGTGGAGATGGGAAGATTGTGGAGTTTATACCTAATTGACTCATCATTCAAGACTTGGAGAGTAGAGAGATCATTGCTACTGGGATGGTTGATTATTCATCTTGGTTGTATACTTTTGCATATTTTGCTTCTGATGGTGATATTGTTCCTTCATTTGTTGATCACACTTTAAGTATGAACCATGATTTAGAGGAGATATTTGGCTGCTTGAACTTAGGAGTACTCACATCAGATCCAGTTCTTGAGTCATGCATTTTATCTCCTCCATCTACTATTGTACGTGAGGATTCTTGTATTGCCACAGATATGGATTCTTGTGATTTAGTGCAATAGGATCTTCATTGTCTTTCAACTTTGGCTAATTTGGATGACTTCTTGATAGGTATTTTAGACATTTTTGTGGGAGTCTCATATTGCAAATTTGGGAGAAATCGTTGATGAAATTCATCTTCTCTTTGATGGAGAAGATCCTTCTTCAATTGTTATGAGGGAACACTTTGACCCTCTTGTTCAATCTCTACATGATCATTCTTCATAGTTTGACATGAGTGTGGATACTTTATGAAAAACATTTGGAGGAGGATTCTTTATTTTCAGAGGGGATATCATTATCTTTGGATCTTGTTCTACATTAATATCTACTAGATTCCAGATTTTCCTCTTCAGCAATGTGGCCTAGAATGCTTGTTTGGAGTGTGACAGCTTTCGACATTGACATGGAGACACTTGAGCATGCTTCAGAGACATCATACACCATCCATCTTCTTGACATCTTGCATATATTCATCATTTTGTTTCTTCCTAAGGTGAGGAATTTTGTTTGACACTTTTGGATCATCTTCAACATTCAATGTCGAGCTTCTACCATCATTGCAAGAGACTTTCCATTGAGGGGAGCTGCATTTTCTCTCTTCTTCTTCTCTTCTCTCTTATGGGGGGTCTTTTTCCTCACATGTGTTTTTGGCCTTCTCATTGAGAGTATTCCATTTTTTTGTATTTCATCTCTATGTTGTGGAGGAGTTTTGTCCCACTGGGTTTTCTCCTTTTCTCCATTTGTGAGAGATTTCATTTGCATTTGTACATGGGTACCTAACATGGCCTAGTAGTCTGGACCCATCCTTTCATCTTTGTGTAATTTACATAATAATCTTATTCCCCCTAAGTTTCACTTAAGGGGGGGTGTTGGTGTAAATAAAGTCTTGTACCTAGTTAATTCATTACTAGGGGACTTATTTACATGTTAATTTTACTTAGGTCCTAGGAATCTTTCTAGAAGGTGTTAGTTTGTATTAGTTTTTATCTTATCTTTTGACTTGTAACACATGTGACCTAGGTAGTTGTGATAATTTGTCTCATGTCATATGAATAAAACACTTGTCATAATCTTATTACATCTCATGTTTCACCTTACCTATATAAGCAAGGGCCTCTCATACATTGTACAAGAAAATTGAATCATATTTGCATAATTGATGAGAATACAGTTTATTCTTGTCATATTCATCTTCTCTTTCTTGTGCTTTCCATTTGGCCCCTAGATCTTGGTAGGATATGTCCATATCCAATTCTAGTAGGATTTAATTCTACTACAATCTTGAGCATTGCATACTGATCTCTCTTGTGCTTTCATGAAGTTCCTAGACCTTGAGTGGCTATAATATTCAACCAAATATTGCATGGTGTAGAATTATTCTTTACCAGCTCTTATAGTGAGCACTCCATGTCTTGGAGAGATAGGACATGTTTCAATTTCCCAAAGGCCTCAAGGATATTCTTGTAGCTCATAAAAATACCATATGAAAATTTGGCATTCTTTTATGACATTTGTGAAAACTTGGTATCAGGACATAATAACCCGGCCAAAATAACCCTGGATAGAATAACCCGACCAAAATAACCCAAGGACAAAATAACCCAGGGTCATAATAACCCATGGACAGAATAACCCATGGTCAAAATAACCCATGGACAGAATAACCCATGGTCATTTTAGATCAAGCTAGTAAACTAGCAATGACATAAAATAAATTATAAATATGATTGTGAGGCACCATAGAGGCTATTTAGGTCAATTTTAGACCATATATCCATTATATACCCCTAAAATAGCCTTAAAACATCTTTAATATGCTTAAATAACCTATAAAATGGTAAATAATTATAAAAATAAAGGCAATTTCGTGGGAATAAGTTGATTATTTTGAAGACACATGGATTGGAAGACTAACTAGAAGAGGCAACAGATGATCACCCAAGTTTCCAATCACAATGTGGAATTTCTATTCAGCTACTCAAGATGATCTTCCCATAACCAATAATACTATTGAGGGATGACATAGAGGATTTAGTGAATTGATTCAAGCATTGCACAACTCAATCTAGAAATTCATCAAAGTAGTGAAAAAAGAATAGAGTCTCCAAGAGAATAGAATAGAGAAATATATGGTTGGATACACTAGGCAACCAAGCAAGAAAAAATACCGTGAACTCAAAGAAAGACTAAAAAGATTGGTTGATGGTTATGAAAACTATAACATTTTAGATTATATATGAGGCATCGCTCATAATTTAACACTTTAATTGAAAATTTGAATAATAATTTTTTTTTAGCAACATACATGTAATTTATAAAAAAAAATTTCCTTTCTCTATATTCTTATGGGGATATTTTGTCCATGGGTTATTCTGACCACGGGTTATTTTGGCTTGGGTTATTATGACCCCGAGTTATTTTGTCCTTGGGTTATTGTGTCCGGGTTATTTTGTCCAAGGTTATTTTGGTCGGGTTATTATGTCCTGTAACCTGAAAACTTGAGGGAAATCTGCCTAATACATTGTGCAGATAAATCACACACATTAGGACATGTAGAGAAATACATGATATCATGAAATATATTGATACAAAGGGAATTTTCATACAAAAAATTTGATATCCAAAATTGTGGGGAAATTGAGTTGAAGAATAAATTATGAAAAATCGAGGGGTAATAAGATAATATCCATTTGGCAATGAAAGTTTAGGAATATGGATTATTCAAGAAATTGGAAACCATTGGAATGTGGGGATATAAGGGTCATTAGGATTCAAATAAATAAAAGACATCAGGACAAGTCTAAATGCAAGGAAAAAAATCTCAAGGAAAACTTTGCAAGGAAACTAGGGTCCACTAACCTTTGCAGTCATTCAAGTTGTAACAAGAAATTTAAAAAGATTGATTTGCATGTGGATTTGCAGGAATATCAATGACATAAAAATAAGTTTGGATGAAAAGGGAAGGTCCACTTAAGGGAACAAATGGAGAAAAGGAATGCATTGAGATTTACAAGAATTTAAGTAGCAAGTGAACTTGTAGGAAAATGGGAGGCATCAAGAAGTATTTAGATGGAGCTTGAAATCTACAAACTACAAGGAAAGAAGTCCAAAAGGACTTAGTAGGGATCCAATAGGCATCTAGATGTGTCTAAAAGTTTTGGATATGGGAGAGTTGTAGGAACTTGAGCAATAGAAGGAATTGTGGGAATATGAGGGAGGTTCGAATAGGGTTGAATGTTTTGTAATGACAAATGCAAACAAAAATTATGGAACTCCACAACTTATTCAATTCATCCAAATTTCTCCAAGTTTGGAAGGTGAGTTCCCATTTGGCTCCTCTAAAAGGTGATGTCTTTATTTTTCCAAGAACATATGAGGATTCCTCAAAATTCGAGTCTTCAACTCATACAAGACAAAACAATGAGGATTAACATAAAACAAAAAAATATTTTTGGTTGAAGTCGGATTTCTTGTGGACCCAAATGCTCCTACATCATTGGATAAATGAAGTCATATTTTAAAAAATGAATAGTTGCAAAAATTTGGTTCTTATTAATTTCCAATGGTGCTAGTACCTTTTCTAAATTTTTCTATTAGTGATTTTAATCATCTATTAAAGTTAGAAAATCATTTTTGGCATATAATCTTATAATATTTTTCTTGGATCTCTAATTTTCATGATTCTTGATGTTTTAGAGATGTATTTGAAGCTATTTTCAACTATCCATGCACTCTTTGTAGAATCTATATCCTTTATTTAATTTATCATTTTTTTTACATTCTGGTTGATTACATAGACATCTTGGCATCTATTTTATTTTGTATGCATGAGATGGATTCTTTTTAGTTGATATATATATATATATATATATATATATTGAGATTATTGGTCTTTGATTTTATCATTTAAGGAGTGTATCATGGGTTTTACATTCATCCTTCTATGGAAATATTGGATAAGGATAATTATGAGTCCTAGAAAAGTTACATATTGAAAAACCTTAGGTGATTTAATCTTTTTCTTTATCTTTATGGACTCATACCTCAACTATATGTTATAGTATTGATAATGACATTATTTTCTATATTAGACATTCTCTAACACACTTTACAATTTTATTTTGGAGATATTTGAAGACATTTATAACTCTTCATTCCAAAATAATCATACTAAATATTTTCTCATTCTACTTGATGATGTAGATATAATATATTTTGATGATGATAATTTAGAGGAGCTTCAATATATTGTAAGTCTTACATGTTTTTATGATACATAGAATTCTCTTCTTTCTCCCACTTCTCTTATTGAGATCATATATCCATATTCTATTACTCTTGATGAGATTAGTCTTGATACATCCATGGGCCCTATTGATTTAATACAATATGGAATTCATCATCTTCTAGATACAACTACTCAAGATTGTTAGGAAATTTAGGTGCATCTCAGAGAAATCTCCAAGAATAGTAGTGCCTTCAGTAACTTTAATTTTGATTAGGTTGCCTCAACTATGTCCTAAAGTGGAAACAAACATAATTTATTTTCCACATTAATCCTTTTGAGAGAAGCACATGTAAATTCAACAACAAGCAACAACACAGATGAAAGATAAGACAAAAAACTAGAACACAAAGATTTACGTGGGGAATACCCTTTCGGGTAAAAAACCCCACACTCTAAAGATCGAGCCATTGTATTATTCAACAACTAAAGGTTACAATACAATTTAGGCTCATAGCCTTTTCAGAGATTACATCTTGTTCATTCTGGAATCAATCTGGTAGCAAACTCTCCCTGAGAGATCAACCATAGCATTCATGATCAGGAGAGATTCTAGCATAACCCTGCCTCTCTCTTCCTCTGCTTTGGCCTCATGGCCTCGACCTTTCAGCCAACCACTTGGCCCTCTCTCTTTGCTTCTCTTGTTCTCTCTTGCTCTCTCTTACCTTCTTCTGTTAGAACGTCCAATGCACACATATATGCATTCATTCTCAATAGGCTCGGTGAATCAGTTTGTTTCCAACTATCAGATAACAACTATCGAATCATCCAGCTCAGCATCATAGATGTTTCCACTTCCTTGCATAGAAGATAATACGTCTAGGTCACACCACGTAGGAAAGTCTTCAAATAGTCAAGGGCATTCAACCTGTGTTGGCATGTCAGTGAGACACTAATCGTGTCTCCCAAATGCCAACATAGCCAGCATTCGATATCGGCGTAGGTTCCAACAGTCGGCAAGACAATATAGCGAATGCCACAAGTCATACTAAAACCATCGACATCCATTGAATTCCTATCAGCAAGACTCATACCAATGTTCACAAGTCACATCAACCTCAACATTGCCATTGGCAAGACTACCGCAGTTCACCAAGACTTCATACCGAAGTCTTCAAGTCATGTAGATGTGAGTATTCCATTCGGTGAGACAATCATCTTTTTCCAAGACATCACACCGAGCTCTTCATGTTATACCAAAACATCCCAGTAGGCAAGACTTATCGCTATCACCAAGACATCATAGCAAACACAACATGTCACCCCGAAGACCACTATCGACGAGACATCAATAGTCGCTGAGAGGTTATACCGACATCAGGATTCCCATCGGCAAGACAATCACTCTTCACCAAGACATCATATTGATGCCTTCAAGTCATATCAAAGAGTCCAACCATCGACCAAACATTCCACATTTGCTAAGACTTCATACCAAAGTCCTTGTGTTTCTTTGATGACTCCATTCGCTAGGAGTCTCACCGAAAACACCCGATCACATGTTCCTTTGTCGGCCAGACTTACCGTTGTCGCCAAGAGGTCATAGCGAACCCCTTTCGTTACCCCGATGACTCCATATGTATATAGTTATTGGTGAGACATCTCCCTGTCACCAAGAGTTCCTACTGAACCCTTATGTTACACCGAAGACTTCTTTTGCCACAGGTTTCCCCGACATCCGCTAGACACCAACCTATCGGCCAGACATCTCCCAGTTGCCAAGACATCATATTGATAGGAGCAAGTCATACTGATTATCACATCGGCAAGACAGACCCAAGGTCACTTCGATATCAGCAAGACTTCCTATCATCGCCGAGACATCATTCTGATAGTCCAGGTTATGCCGAAGGTTTTAGATGTCGATCGCCAAGACATTCAGGAGGTCATAGCGACAGTCCAGGATCAACTAGTACATTGGCCAGACATCTCCTCAGTCTCACCAAAATTGGTCACAAGAAGTTTCAGCCTGTGGGATTGAGGCACACAATTCCAACAAAGATTCATATTTAGTATACATATCATCCTTATTTTTAGAGTCTCATATTATATATTTGGAGAACTCATTTGAGGAAATTCATATCATCTTTGATGATAGTCCCATCATCACTATTATCCCATCATCATTGTCTATAGAGATTATTCTACATTAGCCTTCACAATATTTTTGACTAACATACCCTAAATATGATATTTAGACATTTCAGTACTTTTAAGAGACAAATCTCATTTTTATTGTCTATTCATCCAAACTGTGGGAATGAATTCTATAATAACTAGTGGACTTTTTCATTCCCATGGGGAGATATTTTGTTTGTTGGTAGTGGATCAGTTTCTATCTCCAAACTAGTATTATTGTCATATGAGATAATTCTTTATTGGGGATACATAATCTCATCTTTTATCTCCTACACAATTGTGATAGAAGTAGTAGTGGGGTCTTGTTGAGTAATTCATTATTACATCACATGTATTCTTTCATTCTTATTTCTCTCTCATTTAGGGAGGAGCTTTTTCCCATGAGGTTTCTCTTTTTCTTCAACTATAGGAGATGTATTTGTTTACATGGGTACCTCATTGTTTATTATATTTAGGACCCATCCATGCATCTATCCACACATTCATCATTCCTATAGTTTTAACTACTCCCTAAGTTACACTTAAAAATATGTTAGAGTAAAAAGTTAATTCATCTAATTAATTACTAATTAGGACCTATTTAAAATTCCTAAGACTACATAGGTCACGTGCCTTTTTTTTCTTAAGTCATAGGATTTGGACACATGTCAAGATATACTTTTATACCAGCCTAGGGTTTTTTCTAGGTTCCTTTTGATCCTTTATCAAGGATAATTTATTACATATTATAATCAATATTTTCATTATTACATCAATAGAATTCTTAGGGTTTGAAAGTAAATCAATTAATTTTTCTCTCTTCTATTATAGAATATTTTCCTTGTAAGTGATTTTTTGAAACTATGGTGTTCAAGAATCAACTCTAACATTCCTATCCAAAAAAATTGATTATATATCAAAACCATAACTTTACCTTAGATTCTCACCCTTCTAGACATAATATATATTATCCATGATTAAACCTTTGAATTCCCCTACATCAAAAACTTGCATAAACAAGAAAAAGATTCACTCATTTTCTAGGGTAAATTATGTTATCTTAGGAATTCCAGCCCTCTATTTCATTAATTCACTCTTTCCAACTCCTTAGGTATACTTCCAAAGATCCACCTTGAACATAAATTTCACTTTTTTACATGTTTCTTTGTTTGAATACTCATCCCCAACATTCCCTACCCTAACCTATATTCAATCATACACTAGTTTCCTCTCTTATCAACTAGTGCCTCACATTTATTATCATCTTTCCTAGCTACTACATATCATTCCATGTGACCTTATATGATAAAAAAATGTATTCTATGTAGCTCCTTATCCTCTTTTATCTATCATATCTTAAATAATGATTCTTTTCTATGATATTTTATATCCAATGACCCTTTATGCTACTTATTTTCATGTGTGGTGATTCCATCGATTCAGAAAATTCCACACACCACTAAAATTAGCACACATCAATCCTCCCAAATGATCACCCCCACATTTTTGTACAAATACCCCTCACTTACATTTAGTGGTATAACCTATATCCTTTAACCACCCTCCCATGTGATATAGGTGTTATATTACATTATATATATATATATATATATATATATATATATATATATGTTCCATGGTATCCCTAGTTATAAATCATACACATTATTTGATGCACTATCAAATTACACCACATCATGGTACACTCTAATGTTGAAATTCACCCACCAATATTTTTCCACCAAAATTTGGTCCCATTATTGTATCTAGCTAAGCTTATATAAATATGGATATATCATCTTATTTATCCCCAAATTATCAGCCATTTTAATATACATTTACACCTTAGAGACCTTAGTAAAAAAAAATCCTCATCCTTAGGGTTCCTCTCTAAAGTGGGTGAACTCTCAAAATTTAATGTTAAATCTTGTACCACAATTTACAAGCCATAGTTGGCACTAAAATACTCTATTTACTTCGTCACCACACCTCAACCTCAATTATGTTCATCTCAAGAATTTATACTTTTTATTCTTGCATACTCTTCTATCCTACTAATACTATGCTACATGTTCCCCCTTAAACCTCTTTGTAGTGTGTGTATCCTAATTTTCATCCTTTTATTAGCTTTCGCCACGATATAAACTTTTGTTAGTTGCTATGGTAATCTCATTTATTATTGTCATGGATCAATCTCCTTGTAGTATTTATTTCCCCTTCCTTGACCTATTTCTATTGTTCATATACCATTTCACCTAATTTGGTTGCTCTAGTACTCCTCCTATCTTCCTCTCTAGTGTTTTTTCCTATCCTCCTACTTTCGTTTTATATTCTTCTCTACAATAAGAGCTAATTGGTAGGCCTCTTTAACTATATAGATATTCTAAATAGCTAGCTCCTCATAGATGGATTCCATCAATCCATTAATGTATTTGACCACTTTATTATCCCATTATTTTATGTCGTGTCCTAATTGTTTTCATATAATTATCCTTAGTGTACTCTTTCATACTCATTTCTCTCTACCATAAATTATGTAGCCCCTTAATTAGATCCAACTAGTAATTAGCTAGAACAAATTTGGACTTGGACTTTTTTACCATCTAGTGTAACTTTGAAATAATAGGCTTCCCCATTATATTTTATTTTGAATATATTTCCTTCCACCATATCACCATATTTCATTTAAATTTAGTCTTTATAAATTTTATCTAATTTGGGCCAACAATATCCTCATACTTAGAATGTTTTTCTACATTTGTGATACAATTTATTAACTCTTTACGACCTAAATTTCTAAAGTAAGATGGTATTTCCATCCTTTTAATTTAATAGTTTTCTAAATGGAATTTAATATCCTTTACTCCTTATCCTCTTCATCATCATCATCACTCTTCATCAAAATAATACATCAAACTATATTAGTGTTCCTCATCATCACTCATCATCACTCTTCTCAGCCCTAAGATTAGTGTTCCTCTAGTGATCTTTCTATAAAAAATTTATTTGATTCTATATTTTTTTTTAAAAATTATGCCAAAACAAATAATCCTCACCCTCTCTTTGGAGACATCTTTTAAACCTTTTTTCATTTATAATTTTTTCATAGTTACCTCTTATATATTACTTCACATTCAACGCTTTGTTTACAAACATATAATAGATTACCTCATCTTGTAGATATTATTTAATTCTTTTGAATTATAATTCACTATTTTTTAATTCCTCATATTCTACTTGTACCGTAATTTAAACCAACACATCCACTCTTTTAAAAATTTCATTCTAAAATAATACATCAAATAGGTGCTCTCACATCTATACCAACACAAACTAGTGAGTAAGTTTTCTTTGATACCATTTTATTTATTCATAGCTATATGTTCCAAAAGATGATTTCATCAAGCACTTTCCTCATTGTAATATGCCACAAGCACTTTCCTCATATACATAAACATAAAACGCCTTACAAACTTGTTCCAATTGCTAAATTATAGTATACAATAATACCACCTAATTCTTGCACTCTTTGATTACATAATGATACTCCACATCATACTCCTTGTTGCCTCTCTATCCTCATAGTAACCTACTATAGCTTCATTAATTTTCTTACTTCCAATTATCTTAAAATCTCATATTTATAGCTTTACATATGTCCCCAAATAATTTTAATGATGTCAATATGGAAAAAAGGCTTACAACCACATGAAATATGTTTCCACAATACAATAAAAAAATTATAAATTCTAATAGTCCAATATCAACATGCTTCACCAAAAAAATTCTTAGTAATCCACACAACCTCTTATAATATTTATCCTTTAGTTTATTAAATCTAAAATAACCTCTTGTAAACCATCATAATTTCAAATAAACATATCTATTGATCCATAAACACCTTTTTTTAATCATCTCAAACTTTACTAAATACCACTAAGCCACACACAAAGATGCTATTAAAATGTAAGACTTGGCTACTTAATATGGTAAAATGCAACCACTATTCCAATATGAAATGGCCAACTATTTTTCAAACTCATATTTTTACCTTAGATTCCAATCTTCCTCGACATAATGCAAATTCTCCATGATTTTTCATGATGCCTCTAATAAAAATTTCACACAATATTTGGTTATCACTTTTCCCTATTGATATTGTTCTAAGATATATATTGTGACCATTTAGGGAGATTTTTTTTATGAGAGTTATTACTAAATTATGAATGACTATTGTAATAGTTGATTTAGCAAACCATTGTAAGGTTTAGTTAGCTCTTACTAATATAAGTTAGGATTCTCATATTTAGGGTAGTGATGATTATGTATTTAGATCATTTTATAAAAAACATAGAAAATTTTGAGTTAATAGATGTGTTATATAAATTGCTTAATTTGGCAAAACACAATAGTATAATGCACTAAATTATGTTGTGACTTAGTTGGTTCTACATCAGGTTAGGGTGAATATGGGTGAATCGCATGAGAATGGGTATGGATTCTTTTGTCATGTTGATCATGTTGATGTGAATTAAAATCTTGTAACTTGTAATTTATCTCACTAGCTAATTAGGGGACTTATTCACATGTTAAGTTTACTTAGGATATAAGATTATTTCTAGAATTCTTAGTTGGATTTTATAGAACTTATCATATCTAGATTTGTGCATCATTTCCTTGGTAGTTAGTTATTCATCTCATGTCATAGGATTAAGACACATGTCACAATCTTGTTTAATCTTATTTCTCACCTTGCCTATTTATATAAGGTGCTTGTACATTTGTAAATCATCTAACAAATATCATATCTTCATTCATGCTCATGTTGCAACAGTTTATTTTGGATGGTGTATTTCATGGTTTGATCCTTTGAAGAGTGTGTAGCTTCAATTGGATTCTTGTTCATTCGTATTTTCAACATGCTATCAGAGCATAGGCCATGCAAATTCCATCTCATATTGGGAAGTTGAGTTGAGGAGATTTTTATTGCAAGTTGAAGGGTTTACATCAAGGGCTAGTTGTCATCATCTAGGAGGCAATTGATTTCTGACACACATTATGTCAGATATGATCCTACCATTGCAATCAGGAGGTCCAAAAACCCTAGGTACACCTATCAAATCATCAAAATCTAAAAATTTCATTTGGAACCATCAAAGGTTTTTTATAGCATCTTGATGAAAAATTTGTACCGTATAGATCATATAGTTCTGCAAAAAATATCATCCTCCTCTATTAGTAAATTTCTTTTGTGGGTTCATTTCATTATTAGCAGGTTAAAAAAAATTTGAGCATAATTATAGTGTGGCAAAATATTTTGTAGGAAAAATAATTTTATTTGGCAGACATTATATTTATTAGGGTTTTTATATTTCTATAGTCATTTTTTTTTAAAAAGGTGGCATATTATTTAAGGGTTTGAAGTTTTTTTGCAGATTTTAATTTTTTTAATTACGAAGGCAACATTAAAAAAATCTATACATAAAATATTTTTATCATCCTATTCATTATTTGGCAGAATTTTATAGGGCATATAGGATTGGGTCAGCCTATTGGTCAAGCCTCAGGTGTTTTCCCTACCAGTCAAATTGTGGTTGGCTCTATGTACAAGTTCTAACCGTTTCCGACAACCTTTGTTGGCCCATTTTTGTTCACCATTGAATTTCCTTACGTCACCGCCAACTTTACCTTTCATTGTCATGTTTACTTAGCCAACCGTTGCTTTCCACCAATAGCTAGCAGACATATCACAAGGTTTTTTGCTAGTGACAAGAGCCAAAAATGGATGAAGCCATTTCTAGTGGTGCCACCCTGTCGTTGCCCTCCCTCAGCCCCGCCACCAGTTCGCTTAGCAACACCTTTTTCATTTTTCCATTTTTTCCCCCTTAGTCATATAGCGGCTTATTTTTTTCCCTAGGTGCTTTAAATTTTTGCACCTATTTAGTCTGCAAGCCCAAATTTGGCATATTTTTCAATAGAGCATAACTTTTCGCCATAATATTGGATTTTTGCAAACAAGATATCAATAGAAAGATAGTCTTGTGTACTTAATAGTGGTGTAGACTATTTTTCCATATTTTTCTATAGGTATGAATTATAGCCAACTGAATTCAGTGCTTGATTTTGGATTCCTAAGCTCATATCTTTTCACCAGTTTGTTAGATTTTGGAGATTCTAGCAACATTGAGAAGGTGATTTAGAGCTCTTCCATTTTATTGATTCATTTTTTTTTCAAATTCAACCCTATGAACATTTTATTGAGGTTTTTCAATTTGATGAATTTACTTGATAACTTGGACATACTACAATTTGGAGAAGGTTTATTTGCATTAAGAGGATTCATTTTCAATTGCATATCATATTTCAAGAGTTTCACATTAGTTCCTATCAAATATATTTCCTCTTTCTCGATTTTTGTTTGTGGCTCAAATGGTAGAATTAGGATTTGAGGTTCTTAATCCTCATAATTATCACTTGGAAGGTCTAGTTGCAAAGTTTACTTTTCTCTAAGGGATTATCGTCTACCTTGAGTGAGGAACAACCTGATTTTCCTAGAGAATATGAGAAATTTTCACATCAAAACAAATGTGATGATGCAATGAGCTTGATTGCACTACATGTTTCCAACTCTGCATTCTTCCACATTGAGGAGTGTACTACACCAAGATAGGTATGGGATAAGTATAACAAGATCTTTGTTTCTATTAGTGTTGTAAGAGCCTTGGAATTAGAAGAAAAAATAGCATCTCTCTATATCAATTCATTCCTACTATTGAGGATTATTTGATGAAGTTTAAGTATTTTCATACTCAGTTGGTTGGATGTGGATAAGAGAAAATTGGTAAGGAATGTATACTATTGATTTTGTCTAAGTTAAAAGGTGCATTTGCATATTTTTCCACTTCCTTTTATTCCACTGTGGATGGGTTAGGTGATAGTTTTTTCATGCTATCATTTGAGACCTTTTATGAGAGATTGACTAGGGAACAATGCAAACTTATTCAACATGATGTCTCCTGAAAGTCTCATGCATTGATTTCCAATCCACCTAAGGGGAAAGGGAAGAACAAGAACAAACCTAAGACAAGATTTAGTGAGACTTCCACCACCTCTTCTAAAGATGATAAACCTAAGAAGGAGAAACCCAAATGTACTTTTTGTAAGGGGATTGTGCATAGTGAGTGGGATTTCTATAAGAAGGAAATCCATGAGTTAAATAACTCCTTAAGGAACATCATATTCCCATTCCATCTTCATCCACTAGTTCACATTATTCTTCTACCACACATGAGGACAATTCTCACACTGGGATTGTGGGGATTGCTACTACAGATTTAAAGGGTAAGGGTCATGCTTTAATTACCAATCATGTTGATAGACCTAATGGATTGATTCTTGATTTGGGTTCCTTAGAACATATAGCTTGCTCTTTTGATCACATTATTTTAGGATCACTTAATAGATAACCACCCCTTGATGAGGTCTTGACTACCAACAATAATGTTGTTCATGTTACTAGTATGTGATGTTGATTTGGATACATGGTATGTCACTAATGCTCTTTATATTACTGAGATGACCTATAATCTTCTCCCAGTTTACCAGATTGCACAAGATGCCAATAAAGTTGAGTTTACATTTGAATTTGTTTTCATTCATAAGGAGACATGAGAGCTCATTGTTATAGACTTTTTTGATCATCAACTAAAGGTGTACACCTTCTCCCACTTCTATCATGATGATGATCTGTATGTTCTTGATTCCCCTAATTCTTGAGTGGGTAGTAATTCACATGATGGCTATAGTGGCTAGTTGAATTGGGCTCTTCTTTGTACGACTCCATCATCTCCTTCTTCATCAAAGTTTACAGTTACTGTAAGGACTTCAATAGAGAAGGATATATTCAATTTTCCAAATTTGTGGTTTCAGGATGGCTTTGCTTCAAGTATTGCAGACTTGTCTTATCTTTCTTCTATAGGTTTGGAGGACATTCTTGAGGGGGTCACTATCCTTTATGAAAATTCTTCTTTGGAGGACATTATTGAGCCTCCTCATTCCATTGTTTCCACCTTGATTAGGGATCTTGATTTTGGTGAGACTTCCTTGGAGGCACTTGATTCCTCTTAAGATATTTCATTTATGATACTTCTTCCTTCTCATTTCATCTTGGAGTTGGATTTTTCATCTACATCTACCATTGGATATCTTTCTTCCTAGGGGGAGAAATGTGGTTTGTCATTATTGGATACTTTTTTGGCTTGAAAGTCTCTTTAATGGTTTTGATGATACTTTATTATGGGGGGGAAATCTAGTCTCCATCTTCCCCTTTATTGGAGGGGTCATTATTTTGTATTATTGTGATGGATGTAGATCTTGTGGGTATTGATGTTGAGACCTCCACACATCACTTCTATCACTTGTACATGATTTGCATTACATCTCTTTTTTGGAGAAGATTTTTCTTCCCACTGGGTTTTCTCCTTTACTTTGTTTTGAAAGATTTCATTTTTTATTTGCATTTGTACATGGATACCTAAAATGGCCTAGTAGCTAGGACCCATATTTTCATTTCTTTTGCATAATAATCTTCTCCCTAAGTTGCACTTAAGGGGGGGGTGGTTGTTGATGTGAATTAAAGTCTTGTACCTAGTAATTGATCTCACTAAATAATTAGGGGACTTGTTCACATGTTTTTGATAAGGAAAAGCAGGTTTTGAAGGGGCCCTGAAACCCTTTACAAAGGAAAAAATTTGCAAGAAAGACTAAACCTATAGAGCCCGCAACCCAAAAAAACAAAAATGTTGACAACATAAATTAATAATGAGACCTGTCAGCAACCCAAAAGCAAAACATTAGCAACAAGGATGAACAAGCAAAACAAACAACACAGCTACAACATTTTTTCCAGAACAATAACCGAGGAAAAATTTTCCTCAATGACCCCCTCATGATCTGCATAACATCCTTGAGCTCCTCAAACTAAATAGCAGCCCTCTTCTTGGTCTTTCTCCTCATTCTCAAACACAGGCCAACATCCACATCCTTTTCCACAACTAGAGCAGGATCCTCATTCTTCTCCGCTAGATTCAAGCAATTCACATCTTCCATAGCCTTCTCAATATCACCCAGCTCTAGGGGTTTACCAGTTAATTTCAAGGATTTATCATTTAAAATAGAGAGGCCCTTAGCAGTCAATTTCAAGGAATTATTGCTAATGTTCACCACAGTCTCCAAATCATCAAACAATTTTCTAATTATGTCCTCTATGTTAAACAATATCTCTTCAAAAGTCTTATGGACTACCAATTCCAAGGAAGAAATCCTCTCCTCATGAGTATTACCAAGGTGATCAACATCCACAAGAAGTTTATCAAGCATATCATTCATGGTTTTGACCGTATCTTTAATTTCCCATTCCTTCTAGTTATTATGCACCAGCACCACACAAACATCTTTCCAATTCTTCACCTAGACATTGAGCTTCTTAACTTCTAAGAAAATCCATTTAACTAGTGAAAGAAAGTTGTGAGTTCCATCCTCAGCCATCCTACAGAACATTCTCATGTTTACCTCATCCCAATTAATGGGAGGCACAACTTTAGAATCAATATTTTGAACAGGGTCCTCCTGAGGCTCCTCTTTATCCTCCTTTTCTTCCTCAACAAGGGAATCCTCCACTTCAATCACCTCAACTTTAACCCAATGCTTATCTAGAATATTCACCAAGTCCACCAATATTTCTAGCCACTCCACCTTCACAACACTCCCTTTAACCTGCATAGTGCCAATAGGAGAGTCTAGAGGAACCTAGTTAGGGTCAACCCCCTTTGAACACTCAAAACCCTCAATCTTCTGAACATTAGTCTCCATAGGTTGCACGAACCTAGGGAGGTCTTTACCAACACCATGACTATCCTCCATAGTAGGGGAGCTCTCCACAACACCCACCTTACCAAGGCCCAAATAATGTTTTTCACTAGAAACATGGATTCCACAACTTTAGACATCTCCACCTTCCTCTTGACAGATGACTTCTCTTTCTTGGGGCACTTTTTCTTCCCCTTTGCACTCTTCTTCCCAGATGGCACCACATATTCCTTCAACTAAATGTATGTTTCATATCCCTTAGACTAGGATTCAAAAGCTTCAAAACCCTCATTAGACTCACCATCTTCCACCGACATCTCCTCAAAATATGAATCCTCCTCCTCATAATCCCCTACCCATTCTTCCAAAAAATCACCAATCTCATAGCTAGCATTTTTTACACCCTTTTGTGGGCCAGAGTCTTAGGAGAAACAAGGATCAACTTCATCTTTATGTGATCAAACATGAGATTGATAAGGCCTTCATGGAGAATAGCCTTCTTGGGGTTCTTCCAATGATCCTCAATACTATTCTTCATCAAACACAAAAGATAAAAAGGAAATGAAACCAACACCTTATGGCAGAAATGATTCAGAAGCATGAAATGGTTGCTATAAATAATAGAAGACCTACCTTCCAAGGTGAAGTAATGCATAATAGCTAGAGCAAGATCCCTCCAAAGTGGCTTGAGAGACTTATGGGCATACTCACCACTACCAACTTCCTTGAGCTTCTTCTTCTCATCATATTTAAAGAAATTAGCAAAGGATTTCTTAGCCCCACTTCTATCTCTATAGAATTTCCTTCCAATGGACGAAAGACTAGTCACCTCCACAATGAAATCCTCATTAATATTAAACTCCACGCCTTTGTAATGCAGAATCCTACTACTCCACCTTTTAACAAAAACCTTCATCACTTCAGGGTTCGAACCTTGGAGCTTTAACAGATGCTCCCACATAGTTTCATTACTTCAGAACTCCTCATAAGAGCTCAACTCCACTCTGCAATGAGCTCCTCCCATGGCAGCATGCAACAAACAAGAAACCACCAACACCTTAATTTTTTGCAAAGACAAAATTAGGGAGACTAACCACAAAACAATGCAAATAAGACCCACAAAGTATGTGAGCCTGTCATACCAAGTACTTCCAAACCTACACAGATAGGCCATAATATCATGAAAATCTAAAAGGCAATTATGAGAAGAGCGAGGCCAAGACTTAACGTCCAAAAACCAACTCAAAACAATAAAAAAGAGTCTTTCCCTCATCTCAACCACCTTAATGACATGACATTTGGTCATTATTGGAAATGAACTTAAGGTTAAGTGGCAAGGATTCAAAATCATCCCAATTATTTTTAGCCACCACTCCCAAATTAGCTAATCCATCATCCAACAAGTTAGCTTCCCTAAACACATGCAAAATTCTAATCTCATCAAAAGAATTAATGATGGAAAGTGAATCATTAATGAGATGAGCAACAGACCAAGAAGGAAAAAAATTCAGCATAAGACACTTTATAATATTAAGAGAATCCCCCTCAAGATAAAGTTTGGAGACCCCAAAAAAAATTTCCAAAACGAGGCCATGATAGGTTGCAATTGCCTCTGCCAAGTGGTTTGTCTAGGTTCAAACTTATTCACATGTTAAATTTACTTAGGATATAAGAATCTTTCTAGAAGTCTTAGTTGGCTTTTCTAGAACTTAACTTATCTACCTTTATGCATTATTTCCTAGGTAGTTAGTTAGTTATTCATCTCATGTCATAGGATTGAGACACATGTCACAATCTTGTTTAATCATATTTCTCACCTTGCCTATTTATACAAGGTGCTTGTACATTTGTAAATCATCTCATGAATAAAATATCTTCATTCATGCTCATGTTGCAACACTTTCTTGTGGATGGTGTCTTTCATGGTTTGATCCTTTGAAGAGTGTGCAACATCAATTGGGTTCTTGTTCATTCATGTTTTCAACAGATCAAGTATAAATTAGGCTTTATAATACATACTAAAAATATAAATTCAACTAAATAATTATTGAAACTAATTTATCATAAATTTTCTTGTTACATGTACCTAGGATACAATATTTCATGGTAGCTTGACTTAGATTAATTATATTGAGCATCATCATGTTGATGAGGATGTAGAAGTATAGAACATGGGTGAAAATATAGATCTTTTATTATGTATATATGCATGTATATAATTATAATAAAATTATATTTTTGTTGTGGAATATATTACATTTGTAACTATATGTAGATGAGTTTATACACATATATAATTATAGATTCTACAATGTGACTCACATAACATAGATGAATGGATGAGATTGAATTTTAAATATGGTTTAAGACATGACTTTAGTATCTAGAGTGAGGCTTAATAAACACTGACATGCACTTATAGTTTTTCATGATTGAGAAAATGTTCATTATATATTTAGTGTACATTCTTATTATGTGTTTACATTTTCATCATATGTATTTAGCACATATTTATTTTAATTAATTTTTAGTTTTAAAATTGATAATTTAATTTACTTCAAAAATTTATTTTGATAGTTTAATATGACATCTATAGAAAAATCTAATCTCAATATAATTTATGATTTATAATTTATTCATATAGCCTAATTTATAATATTTAATCTACAATCTAATTTTTAATTTTTAATATAATTAAAATAATTTATATTTTATACAAGTAATTGCATATAAATTGGGAACAAAAGGGAGTCAAAAGTAGCCTTTTTTTTTTTTAATTAACTAAACCTAAACTTAAGTGAATAATTTGAAATGCACACTAAAAATCTGAATACTCTAAATTTAATTTTTAAACTACTAAAGACTTATAAAAATAGTTAAGTTTAAAAGGATTAAATGTGGAGCATACACAAAAGTGTTCCTTTTTATATCACTAATATATAACATATTGTTTGGTGTGCATCTCAATTTTTATTTTCGCATTAGATATATTAAAAAATTGGTTGGTAGAAATATAGTAAAGAGTAAGTACAACAAATCATGTATGTTTTACATTTTTTATTAAAGTTCTTTTAAAATTTTAAATATATCACCAAGCATATGCATCAAATAACTAATTTAAAATAATCATTTCTTTAGAATTTATCTAGGATGAAGTATATAACAAACCTATATATGTTTCCAAATTTAGATAACAGGATACAAAATTATAAAGGATTTATGGGAAGAATATGAAAACCCTCTTCAAATAAAATTAAAATAAATACCTTATCTTATATAAAATATTAAAAAGCTATATGCCTAGAAAATTAAGTAGCTCATCATTTTGATTTGTTTAGTAAAATTTTATTGAAAAATATATAAAGTTGATGATGTTGAAGTGTAAATTTATTATTTTATGTCAAAAGCACAAATTTAGGATCCAAAAGGGATGCCTGACCCTTAGTCTTTGAAATTCAAGGCTAAATGGGTGAGATCATAAAAATTCAAATCCAAGACATTAAAAAAACATACATGTTATGTTAAATTATAAAATCAATATAAACATACTATGATCCATACATATTTTACATAGAACCTATGTGTTTTACTTAAAATATCAAGTTTGGCCACTAAATTATGCCTTGTTTCCATGCACACAACTATATTTATGTCTTACAATCCAATTTAATGGATATAAATTAATTTTATATAAATTGATGCCAATTAATAAGCATTAACTAGTAGATTAATTTATATAAATTAATATCAATTTAGAGTATAATCTCTATAACTTAATATTAATTGACAATGAAATTTATAAATATAATATAATCTAAAAAAAAATTAATATTTTAATATTGATATCTAATTTTTAAATTAAATTAAATAGATTGGTTTACGTAAATTTTTTTGGTATTATATATAGAGTGAACTACAAGTTACAAGGCCATGAGGAGAAGTACTACTACTTGCTAATACATTGTTCAGTAGATTCCATCAACATACAATTACAATATCATATTTGAGAACCAAGTTCCAGACTATAGGTAATAGAGGACCGTACTAAATGATTACAGCTTGTAGACTATTGCATATACCCTGTTACTCAACAAAAATCAGTCCTAAAATGTTGCAAGACGATTGCAACCCAATATCTTTTATCAAAACAGTCTATGTTCTCCATGTCCATTCCATTCCTTCAAGCCAAAAAGGTACTCACTAACTAAAAGCCATGTTGTCTCATGCTAACCAAAAACCATGTTGTCTCAAGTTCCTTGTCAAGTGAATGATTCCTCACTTTGAGCTGGGTACTTCATCCCAAGAAGTTTCTTAGCTTCGTCTATCTCCTCTCTAGTGAAATCCCCAGGCCTAAGAAGGGGTGGAGGGTCCTCCCTCTAAGCTTCCTTGGCTACTTTCTCATTAAATTGTTTTGAAATTTCTCCAAGGCCTATAAGAATATCTTTGTACTTGGCTGCCCTATTTGCCATGTGTACCATAGTATAACTTCATGTAACCTGATCTACAAGATGCCATCCTCCAGTAACTTGGGGAATTTGAATTTGGAGACTTTCACTTTCATGGTAACCTACAAGGCAATGTTATATAGAGTGAGTCTTCTTGAAGACTCAGTAAGTTCCCTCATTTTCCCATTAAATCTTTCATCATTCTGAGCTTTCCAAATGTGCCACAAAATTTCAGTAGATATGCAAGACCAAAACAAAGATTGTTCTTTTCCAAATTTATTGCTTCTAAATAAAAGAACTCTATCCAATCTTATTTTACCATCCTTGCTCCATACATCTAATTTATTACAAAAAAAATTCCAAGTCTCTTTTTCAAATAAACAATAAAAAAAAAATGATAAATTATCTCTAGAACCCTGCACATTCTATAGATTTCAATGTCAATAGAAATTATCTTAAAAGGCAACCTGTGGAAGATCAACAACCATTTAAAGCGGGCTTCTTTGGATCTACAATTCTTACCCAGTTATTTGAGAGGATTTTGGTCCATTCACCACTTTTTAGATTAATGTTCCACTTATTGTTCAAGTAATCAAAAACTCCTTGTTGTTTAGTGAGAGTTCTTTAGATTGTTTTTGCATTTAGCTTGTTGGTATTGGTCCCATTTATCAACTGGAATTCAGTGTATTAATTTGCATTAAGTCTGGTACTTATCGGCCAGTACTTTATCCCACCGCAAGCCTCTCTTATAATGGAGTAAGTCCTCCATTGAGTATTAGGAATAGGAAATTAATTTTTCAGTTGGGTCCAATCTTTTAACACTCCATCATTCAAGATGTCTGAGAAGATTTTAATACCTTTGATGTTCAAATTCTTAGCTGAACAACCCTATAAGAGAGAAAAAGGGCTTATCTTTATGCTTAAGGTTCCACCAAATGGACCTTAAGAGTACAAAATGTTACCCTGGGAGAATTGAGAGTTGCAAATGAACCCTTTGACATACTCCCATGCCTTCCAGATACTTCTAAACACCACCGGTCCTTTCAAGGAAATAGGATAGTGACAACTAAGGTCACTGAGGGGGAGGTCTTTCCATATTTTACCAATTTTGTGGGTTTCCCTTTGAATATTATTTCTAATCAACACTTTCCAACTGAAGCATCCACAACAACTGAACTTACTAGAATCAAATTGTCTTCTTTTAGGAAAAGCAATTGAAGCAACAAAATAACTATCAGAAGACAACTCCTCATAACTCGATCAAATCTTCATGTGGATCTCTAAAACTTAACGTGGATAAACTAGATATACTCGACAAGAAACCCTTTAGTACATAACCTCTAAGAATCAACATATTGAGCTCACCAACAGACTAAACTTCACTTCACCATTGACAACCTGCAACTTATTCCATTACAATTTTCTCAATATCCTTGACATATACAGCTGGGTACTGCCACAATAGTGATTTACACTTTTTGGGAGATCCTGATTTTTGCTAAAATCACATATTTTTAGAAAATATAATGATTTAAGCCTTCAAAAGTTCCATTTAAAGGATTCCAATTGAAGAGGGTTTGATCAAACCACCTTAGACCAAGCCCCCTTGGATAGAACCTCGCTAGTTTTAAGCCATACCTATAACAGAGTCTCCTTTACACCTATCAAAATGTTGATAAAAAACCACTTTTGATTTACCTTTTGGGGGATCAAATGAATTCATTTTATTTTATTTTTTTAAGTATGTAGTCTTTATTATAAGCTTCCAAAAAATTATAATTTTAATTAAATTTAATTTGATTATTATATTTATTTTTTATTTCTAGGTTTTTCATCGAAAATCAAGCTCTCTATTCTACACATGTGGAAAAATAGAAGATTATAAAAAAAAAATTAAAAAATATGAGTGCACCAGATATTGAAGTCCTTGATCCAACAAAAAAATAAAAATTAAATTTTGATATATACAAAAAAAGTTACACATTATACGGTCTACCTATGTCGAAATTGTAATTGGTTTGACTTAAAACTTGATTCAAGAAAAAATATTCATTAAAATACTATCTAACCAAGTGGAAACACTAGATATCAAAGTTAAAAATCTAAATAAGAAAGAATTAGAATTTTATCCTTCATGGAAAAAAAGTTATGTGTTATACGGTGAGTGTCACTTTTTAAAAATGTTGTTTTCTAAAAAAAACTAGTTTTCAATGGAGATGGAAAAATTAAGTGCAGTTTTATTCCAAAAAAATTGAAAAAAATATATTTAGAATATAAAGACAAAATTTCACGAAACTCTAGTTTGTATCATCTTAAAATTCCTCACGGTTTAGCTACTATAGGTGCCCGAAAGTGAAGATTTAGTTAGAAAATAATATTTCAGTGTCCATTTTGGTCAAAAATTGTATACCACTATTGTGGGATCACCCAACTTCTAATGTCTTAGAGGCCAATAGTGTTGACATCAATGACAACCACATATCAGCAACATCCAAAAATTACAAAAAGCTTGGGGGAATCCAAATGCTTCAAGGGTGAGTCTAATAAAAGACCATTCAACCCTATCATATGCCTTTTCAAAATCTAATAAACGGATAGAAGCCTCCTGATTAGAGTTTTTTGTCCACTCTAGTGCTTCCCAACTAGTAATGAGATTTTCCAATATATATTTTTCTTTTATAAATCCTGTTTGGGTTGTACTGGTGAGTTTGGGCAACACATTTCCAAATCTTCTTGCCAAGAATTTGGCAAGAATTTTGTATGAGACATTCAATAGAGTAATAGGTCTTTAGTTCTTCAGTTGGGTCTTATCACCTTCTTTTGGGAGCAGTTTTATAATTCCCTTGTCAATGCTACTACCTAGGGAATTTTTCTCCAAGTCCTCCTTGTATACAAGGAACAAGTCATCAACAACCCAGTCTTTGAAGGTCTTGTAAAATTATGTAGGGAGACCATCCATTCCTGGAGATTTGTCATTATGTAAAGATTCTATTGCCTTCTTTATCTCTTCTTTGGAAACCTCACTTCCCAGGTTTTCTACCTCTTCCCCTTCTAATTTCTTAGGAATGATATTTCTGATCACATCCCTTGCACTAGAGCAACCATTACCACCAATTTCAGAGGAAAAAAAGGACTTGTAAAACATATGAAATTGACTCTTGATTACCTCTTGGTCACACACTACCCATTCATCCACTTGGATCTACTCCATATGCTCCTTGAAGTTCTTCTCCTTAATGAGTTTGAAGAAATTTTTTGACCTTTTTCATCATTTTCCAACCAATTAAGCCTAGACCTAACCTTTAGATCTTGAATTCTTTTGTTCTAGAACCTTGTTAAAGAATACTTGGCTATAATTAGCCTATCACCCAACTCCACATTGTTGGGGTCCTTTTCAAGCCTAGCTTCTGCTTGCAACATCTCCTCTTAAAGAAGACTTTCCTCCCTTCTACTGTCCATGGCTCTCTTTTTACCAATTATCTAAAACAAGACTTTCCAACCTTTGACATTGAGGTTCCACTTGTCTATGGAATTTAACCCTTTATGCATGCAACCTTTTATCATCCTAATATTTTTAATGGCATTCGAACAATCCTTGTCATGCAATAGATTAGTATCGAGTAGGAACCCACCCCTCCTCTTCTCACCCTCTGACCCCTTCCCAAGAAGGATCCTTATTTTTTATGGGGTGATGATCAGAGAGAGTGTATGGGTGCACCTCAAGTTTGCATCCATCCCTCAGAGAGTCAATAAGAAAGGCTTCCTTGTTTATGTAGAATCTGTCCAACCTGCAATAGATCCTTCAGTTACCCTTTTGTGCATTACACTAGGTAAACCATATACTAGGGAAATCCTTCTTCTACCCTTCAATTGGATCCATAAATTTAAGCTTGCTCTTCATTTCTGACTAAAATTCTTTTTCATTCCCTCTCCACTCCATATCAATTCCAGCGAGTTTATCCTCCTAGTTTTCTATTTTATTGAAATCCCCTCCAATGATCCAGGGGGATTGTCTAGCTCACACATCCATTTCCAAACTTTGATTATTTCTCCATAATCATTAGGAGCATAGATCAAGCAAATACCAAAGGAGCAATCACCCTTTTTTAGCAACACACAAACTACTCTATTGCATGGGGATACCCCATGATTGGAGACATACTTCACCCACTCCTTAGAAAGTATGATAACAACCCCCCTGCCTTTCTCATGTTGAGTAACAAAGAGGATGGAATCCATCCAAATAAAATTGAGGTTGGTTTCCAACATGAAACCAATTGCCTTAAGTTCTTGTAGCAATACCAACTCTTTTTCCTTACATCAGCTAAGGAACCTTCCTACAATTTGCTTCATGTCCAAGTGATCCAGGGGGATCCAAAACACCTAAAAATTTCACAGTATCAGAATCTATGCAAATCAATATCATTTGGAAGATCTTGCTAACACAGTCATGACACAACTTGAATGGGCTCAAAAGGAGTCTGTATGTAGAAGTTATGTGTAGTCAAAGGTTTGGTCAAATAGGCGAATCAGGTGGTCAAAAGGAGTGAAAATTTGATCTCCTCAAATCCAAGTAAAAACATCATCATGTCAAAGGGCTCGTCAATACAATTCTGATGCCTTTTGAATCATGTCAAATGGAGTCTGTATGAGCAAGATAGAGCTGGTCAAAGTTTTTGTCAAACTTAGTCAAAATGATGACATCAGCACGTGATGTCGCGGGTGGTGATGTGGCAGGAGTAGTGAGCTAGCACTACATGGTGAAAAAAAAAGGATTAAATCATATTGTTAAAGAAAAAATATATGGCTTAAAAATTAAAAGAAAAGGGGAGGATTTGGTGGGATTTTATCCCTTAAAATCCTCTTGCCTTGCCCATAAAACAAGAGAAAAAAATCCGTAAAATCATATTTCAAAAATTAACCCCTTTAAGCCCAAATTATAAGGGGCTTAAATAAGAACTAAAATAATTCATAAAGATTATTTAAGGAATAAATCTCGAAAGGATTAAAGGCTTGAATTATAAGCCATTCTTTTAAAAGGGATTTTATTATCCAAAATTTTAACGGCTCATAATTAAAGGGGTTTTTTTTTATTGTATGGCTTAGAATTATAAAATCCAAAGGGGGGTTTATTTTTTAAGATTTGTAAATGGGATATTATTGATTTTTATTGTAAAAGGGAGAATTATGAGGTTATGGAGATTTGTAAAAATCATATGATGTAAAAATGAGAGATATGCAATATTTGCAAAATAATATGGTTAAAGCCATATTAGCAAATAAATTTGTATAAAAAGGGGTCTTATTTTCTTGTAAAGGTGGTAAAATTTTCTTGGAGAAAATTGTAACAAGGAGAATTAGTGAAGTTCTTTTTGGAGAAATAGTTCTTTGGAGGAGAATATTGTAAGTACAAAGGCCTTTTGAGTATCTTCAAGTGTTGAGAGGAGATTGTGAGAAATTTTATGCAGGTTTTGGAGCTTGGATATTGTAACAAGGCAATTCAATTGCTTGGAAACATTAATAAAGTAGTCCTACTTGAGAAGCGGACCCAGAGACGTAGTCCTAATTGGACGAATTCCGTTATCAACTTGTGTGTTCTAATCTTCTATCTTCTATCTATCATTCTCTCCATTTCTTTTCATTTTTCAATTCAAAATTTGATTTCTAATTAAAACATTATAGTAGTTAGATAATCTTTTCAAGTTCTATAACTTTTATTGAACTAGTTTTACATTTTCAATGATTAAGAAGCATAATCATACAATACTACCTAGATCGGGAAAAACTGTAATTTGAATCAATTTACAAGTTAATTTTGTAAACTCTATCACTATGGATTCCAACCCCCTTACATTCTAGGAAGTACAATTAAGATTCATTACATACAGGGTTTAGGGTTGGTTCTTTATCAACTTTAAAGTTCTCAAAGCACCTAGGTACCTTCTGATCTCCACTTCCATCCTTTTGGGTATTGGGCTAGCAATGACCGCACTGAGATTCTTCCTTTTTTTCTTTGCAAGAAGCTCAAGGTTGCCTTTCCCTTTTGGGATTAGAGTTTCAATTCCTTTTTTTGGTCTTCCCCTTGGTCTACGAGGTAAATATGTTTTGTCCCCACCCTTAGTGACTCCCTTGGCTGCCAAGTCCCCTACAACCCCTAAAGGCTTAATAATTTTAGAAGGCTTATTTGAAAAGGCATCAGATGCAGGATTAGTTGTATCCACCTCTCCCTTGTAGGAAAGTGGATTTTCAAAATCAAGAACCTCTTTTTACCTTGAGGGCTAGCATCACTCCCACCTATAACCATCACAGTATCTTTGGTGCATAGATTACAATCCCCTCCAAAGTTATTTTGAGATATCTCTCCCACCACAGGCTAGTCTATAAGCAATCCATCAAGGGTACTAAATTGGTTACAAGTGGGTATCATGTTGGTCTCCAAGGAATTCACAGTCTCTTTTACCTTGCATGATTTTTCTTCTGACTGGATTTTTCCCCCACTTTGTTGGGGTAGACTCTTTGAAAAATCTAAAATCTTCTAGGAAATAGGTCTACTTACTAGGATCAAAATCCCCTCCAATCCCATTTTTTGAATTGTTTCTCAACTTATCCATTGCCAACTATTGGGCATTCTTTTTCCAACCTACATTTCCTAGTTTGATAGGGGATGGTTATGTCCCCTCCTTTACATTGTTGGTTTCAATTAGGCTAGTATCATCACCAGTTTAAATTTTGGGAGAAACCATTGTGCTCTCACATGGAGTGGAAACTACTTTTCCCACACCACCAACCTCAGCCATTTTATCATTCAAGGACTCATCGAGCACCTCAAACTCTTGATTCAAATACTAGGCCTCCATATCCATACTTTCATAGTTGATTTCTAGGTCAAAATCTAATTATTGACTTGAGGTCTCAGTGAGATCCTCACTATCCATAGAGCCTAAATTTGTGTCTCCAAACCAAGGCTCTGACGTCTCTTTTGGGATTTCCACCATCTAATTCTCTCTAGTAGTTTCATGTATTGAATTTTCAACTCCATTTCTAGTTTTAGTGCCTTCTAGGTTTTTAGTGCGATTGTGGGGAGTCAGTCCTTACATTATCTTGGATTATCTATGGCTTTCTTACAACATCAATGGAGCTACTAGGGTTTTAAAAGTCTTCCCTTGGAACAGTTAGATGCTTCTTTCTTTTGAATAATCTTTTCCATTATTATTTTTCTTGTCAATTAGGGGGTAGTTTCTTCTTATGTTCCCTTCTCTCCTATAGAGATAGTAGGCATTTAGACCACCTAATACTTCTAGGGTGCACATTGCATCCCCATTATCAAGTTTTAACATGTCATTTGGTAGGTCAACCCTAGGTAGGATTGAGACCAAAACCCTCACATCTGCATGGGGTAACATGAACTTGGTGTTATCAATCTGAAGGGCTTTTCCATAGGGCTCGATCAGTAGAGGAATGAATGCCCAGATTATTGGCGGAACATTCTTGATGACTAACCATCTAGGGCTAGAGAAAGCCAACAATTCCTCATTTATGGCCTCAAGTGACCATGCCATAGCCCAAAAAATATTGTTGTCAATGTTCCAGAACTATTTATTTAGGGTTTTGCACTATATTTTGTGGTTTCTACGAAAAACCACATATAAACCCCTTTGTATCATTCTACAACATGAGAAATATATCCCTAGTTTTTTCCCCAAATTTTATCCAACCATTCATCCAAATATATTTTCCCTAGGACCTTATTAACATCCACGATGGCTAAAAAATTCCTAATATTTTTTAATTTATTGTCTTGCACACAAAAGGCATCAACTAACTTATCATTCAAAATTAATGTGTCAATTTTAGGGGAACTAGGAGGTCACTTACCTCTTCCAAGTCCCCCATTTTCTTTATTTCCACCTTGAAAAAAGAAACCTGCTTTGACCGAAAATGCCACTTTTTCTCCCACCACGATATCATGAAAGGATTTAATATGCAATAAGTCACCCACATCAAGAAACTTCTTTTTGACCATGCCATCGAGGGGTTCCATATCCTCGCACTGCATTTTCTAGAACGACCACCAAAGTTTGCTTGAGCAAGGGCAGAGACTCTAAAAACTCACACAAACAAAGTGCCTAGGGTACACACTTTTACCATTGCCACTCAGGGCCTCATGTGGAGGAGGACCAAGTCTCCCCCACCCACACAAACCGAAAGTCCCTTCAGAACCCTAAAGTTGTAGAGCCCAAATTTTTTCACTTCTTTCGTAGAATTTCTAAATTTAATTTAATTGATTGATTCATACAAATTTATATCAATATCAATTGACTTCTAAAAATATATGAATAGATCAATTCATATATAAATTGATGTGAATTTATTTTAATTGATAGAAATATAATTTAATCAAATGATATAAATAGATAATTTAAATTTTGTTTTTTAATTATCTATTTTCCAAATCATTACCAAAATAAAAGAGTAATACATAAATAAGTAAACACATTTGAAGATGTTAAAAGGAATTAGAGGAGAATAGCATGCTTGCTACAATAATTTATGAGAGGAGATATGGAAAAATCCTAAACAAATGTTATAGCTAAGAGGAAGTAAATACAAAATCAATATAATATAACATAACAACTTACATGGGGAAAATCATTTCTAGAGAAAAACCAACACTCCAAATTAAATGCATTTTTATTAATCAAAGATTAAAATACACATATAAAGTCTAATCCTTTGTAGGAGTATCACCAACTAGAGGTCCATACTAATTCTAGCTATACAATATCAACAATAAAAATTACTAATAAAACCTCCATATCAAGCACCAAATAAATAGAATGTGGAATAATTAAAACCATCAAAGAGTAATTATAAAATCATGATGTGAAACCACTTAAAATATGCCATTCAAATGCCAAGTTAAAATTTTGACACCAAAAACCCAAAATGAGTCCATAGGCTAAAAGTAGCATATCCCATCCACTTATCATAAACTCATTATAATCCACTCACTAACTTAGCTGTTATATTTTAGATCCATTATCTCAATTAAATAAGCATTGTAAAATTTAATAACTCACATCATCAACTGATCAACATTGTAACTTCATCTTACAACTCTTTTATGTGTCACATATATTGTTATATCTTAAATGTGGGAGTCCCAAAATTTGGAAGCCATAACTTTTGATTTAGGAGGTTGTTAAGGCCCCTTTTTAAATTATAAGGATAAAAAATAATCTATGCAACATGCATCCTTGGAAATAATGCTACACACACATACCTAAATGCATACATACATTAAATAATTAATCCTAATTATTTAATTATTCACTTATCCTTTTCCTCCAAAATTAAATAAACATTATTTATTTAAATGACTTTCTAAATTTACTTTCCCTCCAAGATTTTTGAATTAAATTATTATTTGATTCAAAAAATCAATTTGCTTTATGCCTTTATAATTAAATAATGTTGCCATTATTTAACTATTCGCTTTCCCATTCGAATTGAATGACCTTTTGGAATTATTCAGTTCCTCTCTCAGTCTTATTCTTATCATGTCCTATCCCATTTAATTTCAACCATTGATTGAAATTAAAATCATTCAATCTTGACTGTTCAGTCAAATATGCTTTTTATATAAATGACACATGTCATTACAATGTAATGATCTTAGAAATTCAGAGAATCAGGCTGAGACAATTATCTTCAAAGTTTTGTTGGCATAGACTTAAGCTTTTATTGCACACTTAGAATATGAGGGAAACACTTATATTATAGCAAAATGGAGAAGGGCTATGGAGGTCAATCAATGGATGCATGAAGGCTTTGGTAATATCATTTTATTTAATTTATGTTCATGCTTCTTTTGTTATTCATAGTTTATTGGGATTTTGTGTTTATTGATTTAACATCTTAATCTTAAAATTTAATCCTAATTACACATGCATACATACATACATACATACTTACATACATACAATAAACTTTATTGCCCAAAAATTAGTTTCTTCTATTTCACTACTTTAAAAATTGTATTATTTGTAATCTTCACATGAGGAGGAAGGCTAAGACATTTCCTAATAGATGTAAGGGTAAGCGTAAAATAATGGGTCATAGTTGGAGTCATTTGAAGCACTTACACATAGAATATTAACATGGTTTAGCAATATGAAATGTAGGATTTACTGTCTAGTTTTCTAGTTTTCAATAATTTAATTTATTCTAAAACTCATATGTTTAAAGCTAATTTGTATAGGATGTACAATTTTTTTAAAGTCCCATGTTTTGAAGAAAAAAATCCACATATATGACCAACATAATTTGACCTAAATTAAATATTTTTATAATTAATTTTGTAGAAAGATGTGTATCATGGTGAATTTTCGTAAAGATATTTTTGTATTTTGTTTTAAATATATTTTTTAATTAATTTTTATTGGTTCTAATTTATATTTTTCAAAACCCCTTGTGTACAACCAACATAATTTGAGATAAATTAATCATAAAATGATTATTGTTATTTTTAATTTGTAGAAAACAATGTCTATATTGGTCACATATATTTTTATAAAAAATAATTTTAAAAATTGAAAGATTAAAAAATAATATACCTTATCATTTCAATCTTATGAACTACTTTCCTAAAAAAAATTACTAAATATAAAAATATTTTCAATAATAAAAAAGAACATATATGAAAAATAGACATCATTATCATGAGTTTCAATTCTACCAAAAAAATTTAAAAATGTCATGAATCATATTGTTAATTTTGGTTTTTATCTTGTTATTTTCATGGAATTGTAATTGCAAGTCTAAGGATGAGGGTTGAGTTTCCAAGAATAAAACATAAGGAAAAGCATGGATTTCAAATTTCAAATTTTATGAAATGTATACCAACTTCAAAATGCATACATTTTCTAATAAAAATGGATAGACATATGATGTAAATAGAAATGTGTACCCATATCATTTTAAAACACAACCATTTTAAAATGTGTTCCCATTTTATATTTAAAATGGATACCTATTCTATCTAGGTATGAGTTTAGGTTTAGGATATTGATCCTAAATAGTGCCCATTTTTTATGAAAGCTTAAGTCTCAAGTTTGTTTGTGAGATTTTCATCAAGCACTGATAACACTTTGATAAAAAAATAATTCTATTCAAACTATAGATAAATCTACTAAAACATAAAGCATTATGTTGTAGGCAAGAGGTCATGAGGTCTAGTCTCCCCCCAAACCCATGGTACCGGAGGGCTTGTCGCGCTAGTGCCACCGGTCACATGAAATTTTTTTACCAAGCGCACTACATTTTATAGGAGGATGGATACCCAACTGATTCCTGCAGTCTAAAAAAAAAAAACTACTAAAACAAAA
>VDFB02193867.1:271314293-271344216 GCA_007258455.2 Sequoia sempervirens
AAATCCACATATATGACCAACATAATTTGACCTAAATTAAATATTTTTATAATTAATTTTGTAGAAAGATGTGTATCATGGTGAATTTTCGTAAAGATATTTTTGTATTTTGTTTTAAATATATTTTTTAATTAATTTTTATTGGTTCTAATTTATATTTTTCAAAACCCCTTGTGTACAACCAACATAATTTGAGATAAATTAATCATAAAATGATTATTGTTATTTTAATTTGTAGAAACAATGTCTATATTGGTCACATATATTTTTATAAAAAATAATTTTTTCAAAATTGAAAGATTAAAAATAATATACCTTATCATTTCAAATCTTATATGAACTACTTTTCTAAAAAAATTAATAATATACAAATATTTTCAATGATAAAAAAGTACACGTATGAAAAATAGACATCATTATCATGAGTTTCAATTCTACCAAAAATTAAGAAAGTTCATTAATCTTATTGCTAAATTTGGTTTTTATCTTGTTATTTTCATGGAATTGCAATTGCAAGTCCAAGGATGAGGGTTGAGTTTCCAAGAATAAAACATAAGGAAAAACATTGATTTCAAATTTCAAATTTTATGAAATGTATACCAACTCCAAAATGCATACATTTTCTAATAAAAAGGGATAGACATATGATGTAAATAGAAATGTGTACCCATATCATTTTAAAACACAACCATTTTAAAATGTGTGCCCATTTTCTATTTAAAATGGATACCTATTCTATCTAGGTATGAGTTTAGGTTTAGGATATTGATCCTAAATAGTTATTTTATGAAAGCTTGAAGTCTCAAGTTTGTTTGTGAGTTTTCATCAAACGCGATAACTTCTTTGATAAAAAAATAATTCTTCAAACTATAGATAAATCTACTAAAACATAAAGCATTATGTTGTGAGGCAAGAGGTCATGAGGTCTAGTCTCCCCAACCCATGGTGGAGGCTATGCGCTAGTGCCACGGTCACATAAATTTTACCAAAGCACTACATTTTATAGGAGGATGGATACCCAATGATTTCCTGCATCTAAAAAACTACTAAAACAAAATTATAACACTTGATAAAAAAATAAATTTCCTTATGTCTTAACTTTTAATTTTAAAATCTTAAGTCTAACATGATAAACTGTAGTTTTAAAAGATTAAGTCTTAAGTTTGGTTGTGAGATTCTCTCCAAGTACCGATTGCAGTTAATAACTAAGGATGAAGTCAAGTCTAGTTTAATCAGCACTTCCATGCAATTTCATAATCCCTTTCCAAATTCCATTAGTGGATTAATATGGCCAACTCCACCAATTGAAAAATCCATCGATGGTAGCTAACAACTTAACAAATCCTCAATTGATAAAAACTTGATGATAAAGAGAAATTGTTTAATTAACACTTTTGTCCAAGTTAATAACCTCCACTAAAATATCAATGAAGGAAGATTGCAAGGAACTCTAAGGTTATGAATTACATTTCAAATGTTGATGAGGAAGTTAGAATTTGTGAATCACTCTTAGGGAGTCAAGGAAAAGGTAGTTATTTTAACTACCAAAAGAATAGCTATGTTTATACGATACATTCAAATATAAATTTATTGAAAAATGTTTAGAGTCTTTCAAGTAAATGCAAGTGGCTAGCGTAAAGTCCAACCTAGAATAGAGTATGAAGATCTATCTAGGCAAAAGCAATGGAGGAACATTGTTATGTGTGGTAGTTGCAGTGCCATTTCATCAAAAAATACATGAAGTGTGGAAGCATGCTAAGGTGTTGAATTGTTAGACAAAACACCTTAAATAAATGTTACTTCATGGAATGCAATAATGCAAAGTTATGTACAAAAATGAATTTTTTAAAAAGAGTTTTGTAAATTTCAATAATATGAAATTAGTGTTGTGGTGGGAAGATATGCATGCAAAAATGGAAGAATAGACAAGGCTTTCTAGCCCTTCAAGATAGAAAGCCTCAAAGAGACTTAGTTTTATGGAATGTCACAATTTCAAAATATACATAAATTTTTTTTTTTGAAATATTTTTAGAAAGAGAAAATGTACTCACAATTGTAATCTCAAATACTACTACCTCTTTATTACGGCCTCTGTATTTGCAAGATGAAAAAAAAATTGGACACAATTAAATCTAGAAATTATATTCAAATAAACAAGATAAATTGTGGAAACTTGATATCTTTACTACGGCCTCTATCAACATCTTCTAGCTTGCACCAAGATGAGAGCTTTGGAACTATGTATAAACATCCATCAAGACATAATTGAAAATAGGTTTTCTTCAAACATGTAAAAACTAAAATCCACAAGCTTTCTAGTATCCTACTAGTTGTATGTGAATGTTTGAAAAATGCCTTGAAGAAATGTGGTTTCATGAGATTTCTAGATTGCAAGATATTCACAAAATGAATACATTAAAAATTCTTCACAATCACAAATCCAACAATGCAAGGTTAAAGTTGGATGATGCCCATCAAAGCATAACACATAATGGGAATTTTTGTTAGATAATTCCCATCAAAGCATAACATAATGGGAATTTTTGTTAGATATTATAGTTGCAAGTTCATGGAAAACCTAGGCACAAATTGGAAGCATAGATATAGTGCATGACATTTTTGAAAAAAATGGCTCACAAAAATTTATTCTCATGGAATTCAATGCTTGCAAGATACGTTCAAAGTGGTTTGTTGAAAAGACAATAGAAACTTTCAAGAAAATGCATTTAATAGGATTAGAGTTGAATACCACAACCTTCGCCATCACAATTCCCTGCATATACTAAAATGGGAGCTCTAGAATTAGAAGAGTATGTAAAATAAGAAAAAATGCAAAAGGAAAAAAAAAAATTGATAGAAAGATTTGAAAGGATGTGGTTTCAAAGAATTCCATGGTTACAAAGGTTTGGAGGATTCATGCTCATATGGTGGAAAGTGGATTTTTATTTGGATTTTTTTTCTTAATATGTATGATAAGTAGGGATTAGTGAAGGATGTGTGTCAAGTGTTTGTTGCCTAAATAAGATGTGGTTCCATAGATTGGAATGATCATAAATTTTGAACAAGACAAACAAACCCACCATTATATTATGAAATGTAATATTGAGATAGAAATGTCAATGGGGAATGCATTTGTGGACATGCATGCAAAATGTAGTAAGATGTTAAGATACATTTCATATTTTTAATGAAATGATTGTGAGAGATGAGGTATCATGGAATTCAATAAGTGTTTGTGATCATAATGATTATGGAGAGGGAATCTTTAAGTTCTTTTACAAATGTAATATGTAAGAATTATTAGAAATCTGAAATAGATTGAATAATCCAAGGAACTTTATAAGAGATATTCTAAGCTACATGAACTAGACAAACATAAGCAATGCAAACCCACAACTTTGAGAGATATGCAATGTCAGGATGACAAAATTGCATTAAGAGCTTCCAAGATGAAATATATAAGATAGGTAATGAGTTTATATAGAACTAAGGAGATGATGGAGCTATAAAATCAACCAATAGGAATTTACCATCAATAACCATTAATATTAAATAAAGTGATGAAAAATTAAATACTCCACCCATTAAGGTTGGAGAAATCTCATCACTTTATCTCATAGTTATTAAATTATTTAAACTCTCTTTATTATCCTAAGGTTAATAAAAGTGTCAGAAAAAAACTATAATTAAAGGAGAATAAATTAACCCACTAGGAAAATAAAAACTTACACCAACATCCCCCGTAAGTGTAGCATAGGAGGATGTAAAAGATGTTGGGTCTTGGAAAATGGGGCCATGTTAGGTACCCATGTACATATAAAATACCCCCAAGAAACAAGCCCCCCCAAAAAGGAGAGAGAACACCCCCTAGAATATGAGAGAGAAGAAGAGGACTAAGTAGCCCCCCCAAAGAGAACACCAACTACACCCCAAACAAAGCTCACAAGTGAAAGAATTTGCTTCCAGTGAAGGGTGTGGCAATTATGTCTATATCCTGATTTGATGTTGAATAGTACTTGAGATTGATGATCTACTCATGAATCAACTCTCAAATGTAGTTAATTGTGTGGATCTCTATGTGTTTGGTCCATTGATGATTGACTATATTGTGAGAGATTTGAATTGCACTTTGATTGTCAAAAAAGATGAAATTGTAGGTTTTCAAAAGGGAATGCCAAAATTAGTGAGAATGGTCTAAATCCAAATGGCCTCAGTGGTAGCATTAACTGCCCCTTGATACTCAGTCTCTATATATGAAAGAGCAATAGCAAATTGCTTTTTTCTTGACCAAAAAACTAGATCAAAACAAAGGGAGAAGCAATACCCTGAAATAGACTTGTGATCCTAATAATTGACTGCCCAATTTGAATTTATTTACCCACCAATTCAAAACCCATGCCCACTTCATAGTGAATCCCATAACTATAAGTGCCCTTGATGTAGTGAAGAATCCACTTAGCTACTTTCTAGTGCAACTCATGTAACTCTTACCTAAATTGAGAGAACATTGCCTATAGCATATAAATTTTTTGGTAGATTGTGTGATTAAAATATTGAAACTACCAACAAGTTATAAATACAAAGGCCATCCACCAAAGGGAAAGAACACTTAGCCTCAAGTTTGAACCTAAACAAAAATGGAGTCAGTGCAGGCTTCTAGTTAGCTATGTGAAACTTATGTATCATATCAAGTGCATACTTAAGTTGTGCAAGATAGATACTTGAAGAAGACTAAGTGATATCAATCCCCAAGAAGTAGTGTAATAAACCCAAGTATAACATCAAAAACTAATCATTAAGGGTAGTTTTCACTACCTAAATAGTGGATGAGTGACTTTATGTGATCAACAAGTCATTGTCATAGAGAACCAGGAAGGTGTGAGTATCATCTTGCTACAAAATGTAGATATTAGGATTAGAATGACATCATGTGAACCCAAATTTAAAAAGAAAGGAGTCCATCTTAGCATAGCAAGCCTGAGGATCTCATTTGAGGCCATAGAGAGACTTATTAAGACCAAAAAAAAAGTGAAGGATCTTGTATGAACCATTTTGTCTATTCCATGTATATCTCCTCTTCAAGGTCATCGTGAAGAAAAAGAACTCTTCCAATCCATCTAATGAACTTCCTGTCTATGAGCAACAATAAAGGCAAGGACAAGTTGGATGGAATTAATTTTAGAAATTGGTGCAAACATGTCTTAGAGTAGTCAATCTTGAGAACATGGGAGAATCCTTTGGAAACCAAGTGAGCCTTATGCTTGTCAACTAACCCATGGAAGAATTTTTTTTTGATAGATCCACTTACATTGAAAAAGTTTCCTTCCTTTAGGAACTAGGGAAATATCTCAACTATGGTTCCTCTTCAAGGAATTGAACTCTTCATGAATGGTCGTGTCCCACTGAGGGACACCAAAAGCTTCTTGAAAGAAATATTGATCAAAATATGCAACAAGGAAGAGATGTGGAGCCTTTTGAAATTATGATCTTGTTCTTTTGTGATCTAAAGGATCCTCTATCCAATCCCCTATTGACTACAATGTATGATGATACCAAAGAGGCCCTACGACTAAAGAAGGAGGAGAATTATCAACCTTTGAAGGTGGGCTTTATGAACCCTCATGATCATTGCCATCATTTAAATTGGAGGAAGCAAATTCCTCATTAAGATCAAAAGGATTATGGTCCTCCTAAGAACTATCATGACGTTGCAAGGACTCCAAGATATGTGAGGCTATCCAAGCTTTTTCTTTGTCAAATTTCTCTTTTGTATGCTTTCTAGGAATGTATCCTTGACAAACATGATCAAAACATTGAACTATATGCAATCTTGTAATCATGTCCTATTGACCGGGCTATTGCTAGTAGTGATAGTTTAAGTGGAAAAACCTTTGGTGCCACAAATTACTCACCTCACTAAAATGAGTCAGTAGAAAAAATGAAGGTAGATCAAGAACAAATGGGGAGAATAAATAAAATCGAGACTCATGATCTACCTTTGCAACTACAAATATAGTTCATTATTGTGCAACTCACAAATCACCACTAAATCAAGAGAAAGCTCAACCTGTTTTCTTGGACCATGCAAAATGTAGTAAGATGTTAGATACATTTCATATTTTTAATGAAATGATTGTGAGAGATGAGGCATCATGTAATTTAGTAATAAGTGTTTGTGACCATAATGATTATGGAGAGGGAATCTTTAAGCTCATTTTACAAATGCAATATGTAAGCATTATTAGAAATCTAAAATAGATTGAATAATCCAAGGAACTTTATAAGTGAAATTCTAAGCTACATAAACTACAAAAACATAAGCAATGCAAACCCACAACTCTGAGAGATATGCAATGTTAGGATGAAAAAATTGCATGAAGAGATTCCAATATGAAAAATATAAGATAGGTAGTGATTTTATATAGAACTAAGGAGATGATGGAGCTATAAAATCAATCAAAAGGAATTTACCATTAATAACCATTAATATTAAATAAAGTGAAGAAAAGTATATACTCCACCCATTAAGGTTGGAGACATCTCATCACTTTATCTCATAGTTATTAAATGATTTAAACTCTCTATATTATCCTAAGTAAGGTTAATAAAAGTGTAAGAAAAACCTATAATTAAAGGAGAATAAATTAACCCACAAGGAAAATAAAAACTTACACCAACATCCCCCGTAAGTGTAGAATAGGAGGATGTAAAAGATGATGGGTCTTGGAAAATGAGGCCATGTTAGGTACCCATGTACATATCAAATACCCCCAAGAAATAATCCCCCCAAAAAAGGAGAGAGAACACCCCCTAGAATATGAGAGACAAGACGAGGACTAAGTAGCCACCCCAAAGAGAACACCAACTACACCCCAAACAAAGATCACAAGTAAAGGAATTTTCTTTTAGTAAAGGGTTTGGTAATTATGTTTATATCCTGATTTGATGTTAAATAGTACTTGAGATCGATGATCTGCTCATGAATCAACTCTCAAATGCAGTTAATTATGTGGATCTCAATGTGTTTGGTCCATTGATGATTGACTATATTGTGAGAGATTTGAATCACACTTTAATTGTCACAAAAGATGACTATGGGATTTCAAAAGGGAATGCCAAACTTAGTGAGAATTTTCTAAAGCCAAATGGCCTCAGTAGTAGCATTAATTTCCCCTCGATAGTCTGTATATATGAAAAAGCAATAGCAAATTGCTTCTTTCTCCACCAAAAAACTAGATCAAAACAAAGGGAGAAGCTATACCCTTAAATAGACTTGTGATCCTAATAATTGATTGCCCAATTTGAATCTATTGTCCCACGAAGTCAAAATCCATGCCCACTACATAGTGAATCCCATAACTATAAGTACCCTTGATGTAGTGAAGAATCCACTTAGCTACTTTCTAGTGTAGCTCATGTAACTCTTACCTGAATCGAGAGAACATGCCTATAGCATATAAAGTTTTTGGTAGATTATGTAACTAAAATATTGAAACTACTAACAAGTTATCAATACAAAGTTTCATCCGCCAAAGGAAAAGAAAACTTAGCCTCGAGCGAGTTTGAACCTAAACAAAAATGGAGTCACCATAGACTTATAGTTAACCATGTGAAACTTGTGGATCATATCAAGTGTGTACTTAAGTTGTGCAAGATAGATACTCAAAGAATACCAAGTGATCTCAATCCCCAAGAAGTAGTGTAATAAGCCCAAGTCTAACATTAAAAACTAATCATGAAGGGTAGTTTCACTACCTGAATGGTGGATGAGTGATTTTATGTGATCAACAAGTCATTGACATAGAGAACCAAGAAGGTGTGAGTATCATCTTGCTACAAAATGTAGATATTAGGATTAGAATGGCATCATGTGAACCCAAGTTTCAAAAGGAAAGATTCCATCTTAGCATACCAAGCCTGAGGATCTTATTTGAGGCCATAGAAAGACTTATTGAGACAAAAAAAAAGTGAAGGATCTTGTATGAAACATTGTGTCTATTCCATGTATATCTCCTCTTGAAGGTCATCATGAAGAAAAAAAACTCTTCACATCCATCTAATGAATTTCCCGTCTATGAGCAACAACAAAGGCAAGGACAAGTCAGATGGAATTAATTTTGGAAATTGGTGCAAACATGTCTCAGAGTAGTCAATATTGAGAAAATGGGAGAATAATTTGGCAACCAAGTGAGCATTATGCTTGTCAACTAACCCATTGGAAGCATTTTTTTTTTTATAGATCCACTTGCATTGAAAAAGTTTCCTTCCTTTAGGAAGTGGGAAAATATCTCAACTATTTTTCCTCTCCAAGGAATTGAACTCTTCATGCATGGTTGTGTCCCACTGAGGGACACCAAAATCTTCTTGAAAGGAATATTGATCAAAATATGTGGCAAGGAAGAGATGTGGAGCCTTTTTAAATTGTGATCTTGTTCTTTTGTGATCTAAAGGATCCTCTATCCAATCCCCTATTGACTACAATGTATGATGAGACCAAAGAGGCCCTACGACTGAAGGAGGAGAATTATCAACCTTTGAAGGTGGGCTATATGAACCCTCATGATCATTGCCATCATTTAAATTGGAGGAAGAAAATTCCTCATTAAGATTGAAAGGATTATGGTCCTCCTAAGAACTATCATGATGTTGCAAGGACTCCAAAATATGTGAGGCTCTCCAAGCTTTTTCTTTGTCAAATTTCTCTTTCGTATGCTTTCTAGGAATGCATCCTTGAAAAACATGATCAAAAAAATAAACTATATGCAATCTTGTAATCATTTCCAATTGACTGAGCTATTGCAAGTAATGATAGTTTAAGTGGCAAAACCTTTGGTTCCAAAAATTACTCACCTCATTAAAATGAGTTAGTAGAACTAATGAAGGTAGATCAGGAAAAAATGGGGAGAACAAATAAAACAAAGACTCGTGATCTACCTTCCCAACTACAACTATAGTTCATCATTGTGCAACTCATAAATCACCACTAAATCAAGAGAAAGCTCAACTCGTTTTCTTGAACTTGTGTGAGTGTTTTGATATAATGATAAGATATTAGTTAATAATGATGCCACACAAATAACATCTTGAGATTTGTCATCCCCCATATTGATAGACCCTCTCCTACACACCTCTACAAGAGTGTCATCGCCTACCAAAATGGAAAGCATAGTACATGGCGCCAAAGATTCAAGTTCATCCTCAATTGAAGCCATGTAGTGTAAGGTAGTTAAATCAAGAACCCAAGTGGATGGTGGAGAAGCAAATACTATAAGGGCCTTACCCTTTCCTTTCCCCTCAAGTTGTTGTCTTTAGCCTTGTGACACCCCTCATCTAAGTTTTTTTTTATTGATTCAGGAACACTAAGATTATTATTTTCAATAATGTGTGTCAAGTGATAAAATTATTTCTTCAAACATATATGCTCATCATGGCCAAGTATTTTACAATAGGCACATTTGACCTTATCTTTCTTAGACTTGTTGACATTTGGAGATGAGGTGTCATTAGCTGCTTTTGGGGCAGTTGATTTCTAAATTATTTTTCTCTTTTCTATTCTTTTGTTTCTTATCCTTGTTACTACTTTAACATCAATGTTCTTTTGTGCCATGGTTTTCATCCAAGGAATGAAACTTAGAATACTTTAGAGTTCCCATCTATATTAGCTTTTCTTTCTCCCATATAAGAGAAGTAGCAAAATCATCCAAAGATGACATGGTGAATTTAAAACCAAATGCATCCTTATTAGCATAGAAGGTAGAAATAAATACTAAATATTTAGAACTTAACTTAGATAGAATACTCAAAATCATTTGTTCATCTTTCTTGTTAATTCCACATTTCTTTAACTATAGCCTTAGCGATTTCAATTTGGTGAAGAAACCCTAAATTATGTTGAAGTTTCCTGGACTTAAATTGATTAGTTCATTTTCTAATATATGATTGAGCTCATAGCATATTGACTACCAAATAGATTTTCTATCTTAGTCCCTATTTCATTTTTTGTATTCAAAGATTCAATATGAAAGTTCAAACCAAGAGATATAAACAAACATACTGATCCATATACTTCATCACATCTATTGAACCACTTGGGATTTTCTTCATCTTTAGCAAGTTCAACTTCTAGTCCCATTGTTATTCTATGCAAATCAAGACTTCTTAAGTAATTAATTGTTTTAGACTTCCACTCAAAACAACATTATGTATTTAGAATAAGAACTTTTGTTTGAGCCATGATGAATAAGTGCAAAACAAGTGTTGAAAGAAAGTGAACATAAGAACACCAAAACACCCCCACCCTTTTCACTAGTATCAAAAATCACCCCTTAAATATTATAAGGTTGGAAATGTATAGTTTAGAGCAATTAGAAATCCTTTTCCAAGATACAATTCTCAATAGGCCCCAATGGCCAAAATTACAACTTCTGATACAAAATGAACTAGAGAAAAAATCTAGAAAAATTATCCCTATTGGTGTGAATTACTCTTCAATAAATTTTGAACGCCTATTTTTTTCCAAAAACTGGACCACTATGGTGGAAGTTATGGTGTATGGAAATTTCTCATCTCCAATTTTTTATTGATATCTCATTTCCCAAAAATTGATAACTGAGGAAAAAGTTAGGCAAGTTTGAAAAAATGATCAATTTGGCCTATAGGGGGGACCTCAGAAATCCCCTAGGTAGTGCCACTAACTGAGGTTACAACTTGATGGTGATTGGGTGGAGGGATGGGAAGCGGTCACTAATATTTGGTGTTGGTTGGTGGAAGATTGTGATGGTTTAATTAAATATTGATCACAGTTTTAAAGGATCTCTTAATGGGCTACATAGAAGGCACTAGTAGCTTAATTCTATCATGACTAATCAGTCAGTCTCTATGGCTTGAGGTCCTAGTTCCTTAGATGCTTAGTGCCACTTAAGTGTTGTAAGTACTTAGCACTTTATTTCTTAAGCACTAAAAGTTTATTTTTTATTTTATTTATTTTATTTTTACAAAAAAAAATCATATGAGTTGCAGTGTTGGGGGGTCCATATGGCCCTCCTAGATTTTTTTCCTCAGAGGCTTTTAGCACAAAATGTGGGATAATTTTATGTGAAAATTTGTCTCCTCAGCCTCTTGAACACAATGACAAGGTCATTTTGGCTGAAAATGCTCTTACAAAAATTTGTTTTACAAATCTCAAATTCAAACCCCTATTGTAACTATGTTAAACAATCTCAAAACTAGATGAAATGAAAGCTAATCTTGAATTTCTCAAGCCTCCCGCAAACATTGGAGTAGTAAAAAATATCACTAGTATAACTAAATAAATTGCAATCGCCCAAATCTCATAATACACATATGTAATATGAAAAAGGTTCTTAGATTTTTATAAACCCTTTCTAACTCTCCAAATTGTTGAAAATGCAAGAGACTAACATACAATAATTTACAAGATCCTACATGAAAAAATCAAAATCTCAATTAGGAATTTATGAACTCATAATTATAAAAAAATATTTGATACCATGTTAAAAATCTGAAATAGATTGAATAACCCAAGGAACTTTCTAAGAGAAATTCAAAGCTATATAAACTAAGAAAACATAAACAATGCAAAACAACAACTCTGAGAGATGCAATGTAAAGATGAAAAAAATGCATTAAGAGCTTCCAAGATGAAAAATAAAAGCTAGGTTGTGAGTTTATATAGAACTAAGGAGAGGATGGGGGTGGAAAATCAACTAATAGAAATACACCGTCAATAACCATCAATATTAAATGAAGTGATGAAAAAGTAAATACTCCACCCATTATGGGTGGAGGCACCAAATCACTTTATCTCGTAGTTATTAAATAATAAAATCACTTTATTATTCTAAGAAAGCTTAATAAAAGTGTAGTAAAAACCTATAATTAAGGGAAAATAAATTAATCCACTAGGAAAATAAAAACCTACATCAATAGGTATCAGATCGTATGATTATATATTAATTATTGAAAAATATTATTAATAATTAATACTTTCAAACTATATTTAATATTATATAATATATTTAATATATTTTTATTTTAAACTTTTAAAATGTTAAAATAGAAATTTTTATCTTATAATTAGTAATTTTTTTACTTGAATTAATTTTTAAAATCTTAGTATAAATTAAATATATTATAGTTTTTCTTCTTATATTTTAAGTTTTAAGTTGAATATATAAATTTAATAAAAATAATTAGTATTAATAATTATAAAAGATATCATATGATATTAAATATAATTTAAATAATATTAATTATTGATTAATATTATTAAATAATAATTTAAATATATAACATATAATTACAAAATAGGTTTAAATATTCACATATAAAATAGTTTAAATATAATATATTAAATATATAATAGATTAAATATATAATTGTTTAAATATAATATACAATAGATTATAATAGTTTAAAGATATTATAATAATTGAAATCATAGTTAGATATAAAATGCACCTTCTTGAAAAACCAATTAAGAATCAAATATTTTAACACACCAAATACAAATTTCAGGATTCTATGTTACTTATAGACAACATTCTTTGTAGGTTCTCCCATATGCCAAAATTAGCTTCAGCCTAAGACACTTGTATAGCTCCTTTTAATCAAGGAAAATGCTTCATTTGAAAAAATATTTCAACCTCTAGGTGAGGCCCATTATTTAATTATTTTTAAATTTATTTATTTATTATAGATAGATGCATTTTTTTTTTGAATTATTTTATTTTATTTACAATTACTATACTTGAATGGTTTTATTTTATTTATATTGTTTACTCAAAAACTATATTTATTTACTTCAAACCTATTTTATTTACTTAATATTTTGTTAGGTTCATTTTCTTGATCAATAAGTATTTTATAAATATAATATAAATATGTGTATAATATAACTAAATAATATAAATAAATTTTTTGTAGTGGTGCTCCCTTTGGGAACCTAGACAAGCCACTATCTAGAAGTTGTTGCAGCCTATCATGATTTAAAACTAGCTCAGGAGAAGGGTGTGAGAAAAGTTTGGTTACAGGGGGACTCTATAAACATTATTAAATATCTAAAAAGGATCAATCCTCCATCCTAGTCGATTGAACACATTATAGAAGACTTTATAGCTCTATCTTAAATACCTTTCAAGAGTCTTACATTTCTCATATGTGTAGGGAAGCTAATGGTGTTGTTGATTTCCTTACTAATTTAGGAGTTTCCTTGTCTAGGTATTGGGACTCTAATGAACACATGCCCATTGAACTCCAATGAATGGTTAATAATGATCAAATGTCACATGTTTATCATGTTGGAGATTGGAATAGGACTTAGAGGTATCAAAGTATGCCCTCATAATTTCCTTTCTATGTTGATTAGACTTGTGGTGTGCTTTATGTATCTTGGAAATTATGGTTTGGAGTGGTGAGCTTTCCCGAGAGTAATGGTAATAATGAAGCTTGGTACCTAGACTGGCAGATTAACACACTTTCTAGGTGTTATTTTCCTCCTTTCTTTTTTATGTCTTCATTTCCATCAATCACCTTTCCATTTTAGGAAGCTAAATGTGTGCTCGACTAAGTTGGTGATTATGGGAGATGAGAGGTGCAAGACTGAGCCCATGATGTGTGAGGGTACAAAGGCTAATGGTCTAGTCTAGGAAATCCTAAACAAGGGTGAGGTCACGACATACATAATGAAGCTCCATGGTTATGACTCCCAAATCTCGCAGGAGTTTGTTAATGGTTGGCATAATAGAGTTCTAAGAATTTTTGGGGTTGAGATTAATTTAACTAAGGAGTTCATAGCTAGGGTCACCAACCTTTCCACAAAAGGTAAGAAATTATACATGGAGAAGGGGGTGTCTAAATCAATGAGGGCTCTTTTTCTGCATGATAAAGAAAGGTGAAGATCAAGAGGTTGGGATGTGGTGGTTATGACCAATGTTCCATTAAACCCATTTGGGGAGAGGTGGCAGTGGCATTAATGCATTACATCACTTTGGATGGGAGATTCTCGACCATCTACGACTACCACTTTATGTTGCTCAACCATTTCCGTCATGGTAAGTTGGTTTCATTTTTGTTTTACCTGCTCTTATCCTTGGAAAATGGCATCCAGGATTTTAGAAGGAACTCTAATAACCCAGGTTTCTTACATGAGGGGCTTATACTATTAATCATTGAACATATTAAGGAAAGATACATGACTGAAACCACTAGAGTGAACAGAGCATGTAAATCTAAGTGCCTTCAAATTATGATACTGGTGAAGATTTTGATAAATTTGAGGAAGGGGGAGGTGAGTCGGGTTTGTTTGAGGAATTCTCTGCTCCCCTAAAGAATTAGTCCAAGAAGTAGGATATAAAGGAGGCTTCCCCTTCTTGGTCTAATGGCTCACATATTGATTTGGAATCAAAAAGGGCCCTTTGGTTGGGGCCAAGAGCAAAGGTTCTATGAAGGAAAGCCATGGTACCAAGAAAGAGGATTCGTCCCCCCTCATCTGGTGTGAAGAGGAAAATTTTAGCTGGAGAAGATGAGAGTAGGGTGGTGGGAAAATCCTTTATGGGGAAGAAAAAATTAGCCCAGGGAATGGAGAGGGAAGTTGTTACTCCTAGTGATCCCTAGGTTGGTGAGAAGCCTATTCATGATGTTGTTGTGGGGGAGAAGGAGAACGTTGACAATGTGATTGATTTGGAGATGCCCCCTTCTGTTACGGAGTGCACGGGAAAAGGTAAAGAAAACTTGGAGCCACTTGCTGGTAAGTTTTTTGAGGATCAACCCAAGTGTTCTTTTTAGGAAAAGGGCATGAATTGGGAGTTGATGGATCTTAATAATGTTGCTAGTATGGCTAAGGAGGTAGCAATTGTTTTCTTTAATATCTTTATGTGGCTCCTTCATGAAGTCAAGTATCTACATGGTAAGTTTGATTCGTTGGCTAGGTATAATGTCAACTTACCTTGAAGACCAATAGTTTGGAGGGAACGGTGTATAATAGGATCAAAACCATGAATATCACTCTTAACAAAATTGTAGAGGATGTTACTAATTTAAGAGTGGATTATGATCCCAAAATTGTCACTCTTGAGCAAAAAATCATGTAAATCCAAGAAGACATCTCCACTCTCGTCAATGTTAGCTAGGATTTTCTCCTTAATAGTGCATAGGGGGAAAAGATTTGTAGGATGTGGAGGATGTCACCTTGATGGGAAAACATGACAAAGGTACTGATGTCGGCTCTTGTGTTAGGACTAGAAGCAAAACTAAGAAAGGTGTTGTTATTCTAGTATAGGAATTGAACGAGGGTATGGAGATGCATGGCAAGGTTATCATTAAAGACCTAGATGTAGCAAGAATCTTGAAGAACTTATTGTAGTTGTTGATCTTTTTTTGTCTATTTCGCATTTGTTGCTTGTTTGTTGTCTTCCTTTTAACAGTTTTGTTTGCCTTTTATCTTTGAGGTTGTGTTCTATTGAAATATATCTCATGCTGCCTTAATTTTTTGTAAAGGGTTTCAAGGACCCTTCAAAACCTATTTTCTAATTATCAAAACTAAATAATATAAATAAATATAATATAATATAAATATAATGCAACTAAATAATGTAACTATATATAATATAATAATAATATAAATATAAATAATATAATATAAATACAACCAAATATATTTAATAATGATTTCATATTTTTTAAATATTATTAATATGTTAGCATTAATAATAATTATAATATACTATATTTATTATAATATATTTATATAATAATTATTTTTTATCATATAATTGTTATCATTATTATTAGTTCCTGCCGGTAGGTAGGTATACTTATGCATTCGCCTGGAATGCATTTAACTGGCAGCATGAACCAATCACATTTCGCCATTTAACATATTGCTTTTTTTTTGTATAGTTTGAATTTGGAGAGCTATTTTATATATTGGAAAATTAGCATTTATCTATTTTTCTATTCGTTCGAGTAGCTTTATAAATCATTTTCATTTTAAAAATTCGGGAAAATGCGATCGCATAAATTGATTAAATAAATTTAAGCAAAGGCATAGTTTAAAAGGTGGCGGCTAGAGGTACACAATCCATGAATGCAAATTAAATGCATTAAAATATCAGGAAACAACAAGCGCATAAATTGATTAATTAAAATTAAGCAAAGGCATAGATTATCAAACTAGCGGGTAGACGTATGTGATGCATGAAAAAAATTAAATGCATTGAATGGCATTTGGCTCGAGGTTAAGGCGGTGGAATCGCTTGGAGGCCACGCGTGGGTAGGGTACTTTGGTCATTTAATATAGAGTTGAGTTACTTGGTATGCATTTCCATTACTTTGCGTGTGTTGTTTTTGTCTTCTGTAAGCGGTGTTCTGAGGGAGATTTTTAGCGACCAAGCAGGAAATGTTATAGTTGTAGAATCCAGACCCAAAAACGAGTTATTTGAAGCGATAATTTGGTAATTTTCAGAGTTTCGATACATTAAAATGGTGGACAGTGAGAGACAAATTGCTTGAGGTCAGAAGAGGTAAGTTTTCATTTTTTAGTCTATTTGACACAAGAAGTGCAAGTAGGGTTTCATAGTGCTTGAAGGCATTCGTATACTTTGATTATAAATTCGTATTTTAAACTACAGTTAGTATTGTTCATTCGAATTTCTTGTTGAAATGTGAAGGTTTCATGTGCGTTTGATAGGAATTATGTAAAAAATCCTCTTGTTCATTTTACTTCATGCATGTGAGTCGACAGTGAGTTGCTTTGATCTTTTCCGTATATTAAACTATTTTTAGTGTTATCTATTTGAATTTTTTTGTTGAAATGCGAAGGTTTCATGTGCGTTTGATAGGTATTATGTAGAAATCCTCTTGGTCATTTTGCTTCATGCATGTGAGCCCTGTAGAGTTTGTATCTCTTTTATTGCTACAAGGTGGTCCCATAAAGAGGGCTTTGGAACCAAAATTATGTCAACGTGTGCAATAATGAGAGCTTTTGAACAATGAGTCATAGTGTGTTTCTTTGAGCTTTTCCGTTTCCATGAAAGCATAAAGGATAGAGGGATTCTGTTAAAAGTCATGGTTTTTGTCCTCGTGGGCATAAATGCAAACAATGGGAGCATAAAGAATATAGTAGAAACCTTTTACCTGTTGGCAAGCATAGATTTCTGTCGGATGTTGTTGTTATTGTTTTTGTATGTTGGGGTTATAAAAAACTATGTCAAAAATGTTGAGGAATCCAAATTACAATGTTCCCATAGAGCAGTTAAGTAATATTGATTTTCGCTTTTTATTCTGTTGGATACAAGAAATGCAAGTAGGGTTTTATAGTGCTTTAAGGCAATTGTATATTTTGACTATAAATTCATATTTTAAACTACTTTTAGTATTGTTTATTCAAATTTCTTGTTGAAATGCGAAGGTTTCATCTTCATTTGATAGGTATTATGTAGAAATCCTCATGTTCATTTTCCTTCATGCATGTAGTCCTATATAGTTTGTGTCTTTTTTATTGCTGCAAAGTGGTCCCATAAAGAGGGCTTTGGAACCAAAATTATGTCAACGTGTGCGATAATGAGAGCTTTTCAACAATGAGTCAAGAGTGTGTTGCTTTGAGCTTTTCCATTGTCATGAAAGCATAAAGGATAGAGGGATTCTATTAAAGGTCGTGGTTGTTGTCCTTGTAGTCATGAATGCAAACAATGGGAGCATAGAGAATGGAGTAGAAACCTTTTCCCTGCCGGCAAGCATAAAAAATTTGTCAGATGTCATTTTTACTGTTTGTGTATCTTGGGGTTATAAAAAACTATACCAAAAATGTTGTAGAATCCAAATTACAATGTTCCCATAGAGCAGTTAAGTAATATTTGCTTGATAGAATAGTTTTAGGCTTCATGGAAAAGAGCAGTCAAATTCATTACTAGAAGATTTGTGGTCCAATAACCTGTCACAATTAGCTTGTGTAGTTAATCTTGTTTGCATTAATACTTGTGTCTCTTGAACCTGGAAAAATACTTGATAGTGTTTTAAATGGTTTTTGCTATTAGTATCCATCACAGTAGGAGTACTATAAATTGCTATTGTTTTAGAAAAAACAAATACATGGTTTTTGTTTTCTAATGAAATCTTTTTACATGGTGCAATGCTTTTCATTGGAAGAAAAGAGGTCGTCTAGTGGTCCGGCTGTGGCAAATTCTTCAAGCGACTAGTACAAGGTGAGTTTCTAGAATGAACCTTCTCTTTTGTTTACAATTGCATATAGTAAACAGAGAAAAAGCTTAATTCAAGATTCTCACTATATTGATTGTACTTGTAATCATATCGTTGCTTTTTGTTACAAGAACAATCTTTGCAAATGGGTACTGTGAGTGGCATATGCTATATGGTTCATAAAAATTAAGCATTTGAGGTTCAAAAATAGATCTTTGTTTCAAAAAATTTACCTTTTCAAATTTTAAGAGTTTGATTCTGAATCCATATGCAAGCTTTGATTAAAACTACTGGCTAAAGGTGCATAATTCATTAATTCAAAATCAATGTATTTAATGGCATTTGACTAGAGGCAAGACTGTTTGGATTGCTAATTAGTCTTTGAATATATAACAATAAAAAGAGATAAAAAAGGTATGATTATCCTTGGCCACATTTCACATTTTGGCCTTCCATTGTGCATCTTAAATAAAAATTGGGGTTTGCATTGTTGCAATGCGTTTGGATACTTTGATTCTAAAATCATAGTTTAGATCATTCTAAGTGTTATCGATTCAAACCTTTCCTTGAAATACCAAGAATTCGTCTGAATCTTGGAGGCAACGTACACTTGTCTATAATTATCCTTGGCCACATTTGATATTTTTATCTTTTAATCAAAGTCAATTAACAAAGTAGCAGTTAGACCTAAAGAAGGTTGAAGGACTATGCTGATAGAAAACCATATTTTCGACAATGGCTAGACAACATGTTGAAATTGTTGTACAAACTTTAAAGCAAATGCATTTTCCCTTCTATTTACTTTCATTGTACATCTTAAATGGAACTTGGGTTTCGCATTGTTACAATGCGTTTGGATACTTTGATTGTAAAGTCATAGTTTAGATCATTTTAAGTGTTATTGATTCAAATCTTAGTTTGAAATGCAAAGGATTCATCTGAGTCTTGTACGCAATGTACAGTTGTCCTATAGAGAGAGCTTTGGAACTAATGAGCTACTATTAAGGATAGAGGAATACTGTCAAATATTATGGTTATCGTCCTCATAGGCACAGATGCAAAATATGGAAACATATAGAAAGCAAGTTAACTCTTCAATAATCCAATGAAACATAGTCTTTCTATGCATCCATGCATAAAGGTTTGCATGTATATATGTGTGCATGTAATTATGTATATATGAATGCATGTATCTATGTTGCCATGTATGTATGTGTGTATATAACAAATTACTATTGCATTTGCTTAAAATGCTTTTTGTGGATGGCGCCAGCTAGCCATCTAGTCATATTGTGATTAAACAATTAAGAATAAGTGCTAAATAATTGAAGTAAAATGACCCCATTTAGTTAGCAGATCATTTTTTCTCAACCCTTTACATGTTAACTGAGAGTTTTGAAGCTTAAATGTCACAGTATATGTAGCATTTTACCAAATAGCTCTATCATTCATGATCATTTAGGCAAGTTCATATTTCCTTATTCATCCTTGTATTGTCCCATATCTAAATAATTAGGCAATTTCTAGTTAGGATTTAAGCACCTAGAAATTCAAAGAAAGAAATGGTTGCAATTAGCTTTGTGTGCATTTAAACTATTAATCAAAGGCAACTAACGAACTAGCCCTAGAAAACCATGTCTGTGTTAATGTGTTGAATACCATGTATTTGTGCATGGGTGTATATGAATACCATGAGTTGTGGTTTCTACCATTCTATAATGCTTAGAATTACTTGTACAACCAAGCAATATGCAAGTAGAATTCATAGTTCATAGCATCCAGATACATTCAAGGATAGATACAAATCAAGGTTGTTAGCATCCTGATAAGGAAGATGCTAAGATACATCCAATTATTGTATGTTACAACATCTTAAAAACAATAATTCCTATCAAACGCACATGAAACCTTCACATTTCAACAAGAAATTCGAATAAACAATACTAAAAGTAGTTTAAAATACAAATTGCCTTATAGCACTATGAAACCCTACTTGGATTCCTTGTATCGTACAGACTAAAAAAGCGAAAAGCAATATTACTTAACTGCTCTATGGCAACATTGTAATTTGGACTCTACAACATTTCTTGACATAGTTTTTTACAACCCCAAGATACAAAAATAGTAACGACTACATCTAACATAATTTTTATGCTTGCTGGTAGGAAAAAGGTTTCTACTGTATTCTTTATGCTCTCATTGTTTGCATTTATGCCTATGAGGGCAACAACCACGACTTTTAACAGAATCCCTTTATCCTTTATGCTTTTATGAAAATGGAAAGGCTCAAAGCAACACACTGTTAACTGATTGTTGAAAAGCTCTCATTATCGTACATGTTGACATAATTTTGGTTCCAAAGTCCTCTTTATGGGACCACTTTGCAACAGTTAGAAAAATACAAATTCTATAGGGCTCACATGCATGAAGTAAAATGAACAAGAGGATTTATGCATAATACCTATGAAACGCAGATGAAACCTTTGCATTTCAACAAGAAATTTGAATAGATAATACTAAAAGTAGTTTAATATACAGATTTATGCCTACGAGGACAGCAACCATGAATTTTAACAAAACCCCTCTCTCCTTTATGCTTTAATGACAATGGAATAGCTAAAAGAAACATACTATCGACTTACATGCATGAAGTAAAAAAGTAGTTTAAAATACAGGTTTATGCCTATGAGGACAACAACCACAACTTTTAACAGAACCCCTCTACCCTTTATGCTTTGATGCCAATGGAAAAGCTCAAACGCAGATGAAACCTTTGCATTTCAACAAGAAGCTCGAATAAATAATACTAAAAGTAGCTTAAAATATGAATTTATAATGATAGTATAACAATGTCTTAAAGCATTGTGAAACCTTTCTTCCATTGTTGTTTGCATGTACCTGGTTTAAACATTTAATTATTGGTTCTTGATAATGGAATGAAATGAACTTGGACAAGTGGAAATAGCATTACCCCATGGAATTGGAACATCAGTGTTTGCATGCCTTTACCATGATAGCAGATTTGCGTGCATGAGACTTATGTGAATCTCAAATGTCATAGTGTATGGGTACATGTGTCAAGTAGCTTGTTCCCAGGTCTTGACTCTGCAGCAACAACATCTCCTGTGACTACACAAACCTGCAAAATAACAAAAAATGAAATGCTCAAAGTAATCACAATTCATCTCTAGTCACTAAAATCTATATTGCATGAAAAACAAGCAAGAACCTTTGAGTAGATGAAGGTCATGAACATTGAACCAATAGTAGGACAGTCACCACAACATTTAAGTAAACCTATGGTGTAGACTCCCTTTTCCATTATCAATTTTATTCCCAATTTCATCCATGAAGAACTTTGTCAACCTCTAGAACCTGCTATTAGCCATTGCTTTGATCCATGATTTCTATTTCTTTCATCAATGAACTGCATATCTTTGATCCATGAAGAACTTCTTTAGCCTGTGCATCCATGTATTCTATATCTTTGAGGATATTCTTCATGGATGACATTGGGAGTACAATTGATAATGGAAAAGAGAGTGTTGAGCATAGGTTTCCTTAAATATTGTGGTGACTATGATACTATTAGTTCAACGTTCATGACCTTTATCTACTAAAAAGTTCTTGCTCATTCATACCTTGGTAATTAAACTTGTGATATTGCATTGCATATGTCTCATGTTCTTCACCTTGAAATGTCCATACTGAAATACAGTAATAGAAAGTAATAAAGTAATTATAGCAATACAAAATAATTCCAATGAAAAAATAATCAAGAGTAATACAAAATACTTTACAACACGTTGTGTGTTACAACTGTCAGTGAGTTGTTTTTACAACACCATGTGTTTTACAATGTGTAGTTTAATAAAACAGTAGTCAAGAAGTAAACAAAAATAGATAATGGAAACTCAAATTCAATGTTTTAGTTTCCATTTCTCATTTAACAAGTCTTTCAACATTGTAATCAGATTCACTCTTTACATTTTATTCCTTTACTTTTCTGCTCTCATTCGAATGGCAGGGGGACCATACTTGAAGCGACTGAATAACCCTTCCATGATTTGATGGAGCTGGTGTGAGGTGATTTCATGAAAGCTCAAGTGTCATAGTATATGTGGCGTAGCAGCTAATAAATCCATCTTACATTGTGTTGATGACAATTTAATTTGTCTCATCTTTCTCTGAACCATTAATAAAAGTCAATTAACAAACAAGTCAATCTTGCACTTGATTCAACAATGAGACCATCTAACAAGCACTTCTTTGCTATCACTATGATTAATGATAGAATTGGCTTAATTTTCATACTGAATGTGGTGTATTAGCTTGTTGGCTTAACATGATAGCTTTTGAACAAGTTAATTCAGTAAGCAATCAATCTAGTTTGCTGATGAATTAATTGTGCTCCACGGTTGGTCATGGCCAATTATTGGAAAAGTTGTAAATGCCATGGATGAAATTATATGCATAAAATTCTAGTTTATGGTTTGCTTGAAATGCAATGAAAAAACTACTATGAAGGCATAAGACAGGGTTGTGTAACATATTGCCATTCCTTTATCTAATTTCTTTGGACACAAATGCTTTACACATTTGATTGCAATAGTAACGTGTCTATGAAAATCGGAAAATAGAGACCATAATTCAATACTTTTTAGCGTGCGTATATATGTATCCTAATACATATAAGCTCAACCTAGCATTTATGAAAATAGTTGCTATGTACAGTGAAGGAGCTTATTAGTGTTACTATATGTGATTGCCATATAACAAAGTAAATTGGTGCATGGCTATAGTGGCACATCCAAAAAATACATGGACGCATGTATATGCAGTTGCATACATGGATACGTAGAAGCTTAGATGAAAAGTTAATTATGGTTAATTATAAAACATCTCTGTACACCAAATCAATTAAACCAATCATGGCCATTCATATGCAAAAAAAAAAGGAACTTCTTGAAAAGGCTTTATAGACAACGAAGCAAATGCAACTGTAGACCGAAATTTCAAAATCTTTGGCAACATCTTCCTTTTTGTTCCTTATGCTACAAATATTCAACAACCTATAGCTGTTCATATTAATTGTATCTCTTCGTGTATGTTAAAGCCATCTGCTTATTCTATTATTTTCGGTTTTATTTCATGGAAGCTAAAATGTCATAGTATATGTGGCGCAAGAGCCAATAAGTCCATCTTACATTTTGCTCATGACAATTTAATTTGTCTCATTTGTCCCTGAACCATTAATCAAATTCAATTAACGAACAAGTCAATTTTACAGTTAGCTTGTGCAAATTAAGCCAATTCTATCTTTTACTCATTAATGAAATTAACTAATCAGTTTAACAAGATAGCTTTCAGACAAGTTAGGTCAGTAATGAATAAATTTTTTTGACTAATGAGTCAATTGAGTTCAATAGTTAGTCATAGTAATAGCAAACAAATCCTTGTTTGATGATGTCATTGTTGAATTTTCTTGTGTGTCCCTGTCTGCACTTTTGCTATAGCTTGAATCAATGATGCTTCATGGTTCAAGTATTAAGTGTAACTGGAAACCTTTCTTGACTTACATCCATTGATTTAAATCTGTTTCGAAACCATAATTGCAGTGGTTCTTTAAGCTTGATGCAAAATAGCAATATAGTTAAAATGCATTGCAAAAGCCTATAGAGAACCATGTTTGCACTATTAGTGTCCATTACACCATCATTGTCATCCATTGCAATTATAATTTTGGCAATTGTTTGCACAAATGTGTTTTCATGCATTGTGAAACCCAACTTGCTTTTTTGGGATATAATGAAGCAACATAGAAAAAAATAGCCATTTGTTGCCTTGAGTAGCTTGTTTCTTGGTGTTCATTCAACGAGCACAAGAGCTTCTGCTCTGTCATTGTAAACGTCCCCTTTTTATTGATAAAAGCTATCAGTTTTCTAGCCTATGCCTTTGCTTAATTTTATTTGTATATGTCATTTTCTTCTAGATTCCCATTTAAAAATGAAACTCCATATTCTACTACCAAAGAAAATGCATTAATGTCAAAGAAGTTTGAAACTGAAGATAACAACCCTAATAGCACTCACTTGGATAAACTATTTTTCTATAGTGACAATTTTATTGGGTCCTAGTGTCAAGGCAAGAATACTTATGCATTTGGTTGAAATGCTTTTGTTAGTTCCTGCTAGTAGGCAGAAATACTTATGCATTTGCCTAGAATGCATTTAACTAGCAGCATGAACCAATCACATTTCGCCATTTAACATATTGCTTTTTTTTTGTATAGTTTGAATTTGGAGAGCTATTTTATATATTGGAAAATTAGCATTTATCTATTTTTCTATTCGTCTGAGTAGCTTTATAAATCATTTTCGTTTTAAACATTTGGGAAAATGCGAATGCAAAAATTGATTAAATAAATTTAGGCAAAGGCATAGTTTAAAAGGTGGTGGCTAGAGGTACGTAGTCCATGAGTGCAGATTAAATGCATTCAAATATCAGGAAACAGCTAGCGCATAAATTGATTAATAAAAATTAAGCAAAGGCATAGTTTGTCAAACTGGCGGGCAGACGTACGTGATGCATGAAAAAAAAATTAACTGCATTGAATGGCATTTGGCTCGAGGTAAAGGCGGTCGAGCCGCTTGGAGGCCACACATGGCCAGGGTACTTTGGTCATTTAATATAGAGTTGAGTTACTTGGTATGCATTTCCATTACTTTGTGTGTGTTGTTTTTTTGTGTTTTGTAAGCTCTTTTTCCGAGGAAGAGTTTGTAGCCACTAAGCAGGAGATGTTACGGTTGCAAGCCCCACACCTAGAAACGAGTTATTTGACATGATAATTTGTTACTCTCCACAGTTCCTTTCTATTCAAGTGCATCGTGGGGCTGTGTTTCATAGTACTTTAGTTCACTATCACAATCACTTTCTACTTAATGTGTCAGTGCATGTATGTATGTGTGCATGTTTCTATGTGCATGTGCATTCACCTATGTGCATATCTATGTAGACCTTTGTAGATGCATATATGCATGCATGCATCTGACTCTAGATATATCTATGCATATATGTGTTTATGCATATATGTATGTATGTATAGGTGCATTTATCTGTATACACATGTGATCATATGGATGCATATATGCTTGTGTCCATAAATGCATTAATCTATCTTTACATGGATGTATTTGTACATATATATACATATGTATACATATATGTGTGTGTCGATATGTCTTTTCTACAAAACAGTTTACAGTGACAGGGCAAAGGTTGTCATGATTCCAACAAAGGACACTTGCAAACAAGCTACTCCAGGAAATAAATAGTTTCTTTCATCAGTTTTCTTTTATTTTAATGTCCATAGGTACATTGGGGTTCATAGTGCTCAGCCTATGTTATACTTCAGAAACTAGTCTCTTGGGCAAGCAATTGTCTTTTGTCCAATGTAAAATGTGACATCTTAACAATAACTTGGCACTTATGAGCTCTCTAAAGACTGCATATCTTCAATTACTGCAAACCTATTCCATAGTGCAAGTTTTACAGCCACTGTTCTGTTAGCATGTCCCATAATAGGACCTTACAAACAATATGAGCACAATGTGTTAAAAGCACTTTACAAACTGTCAGGCTAATGCAATTTACAGATATAAGCTTAAACTCCACACTTGCTTTCATGTCTCTCGTTGTCATTAAAGCATAAAGCAAAGAGGATTTTTTTCGCAACTTCTAATTTTTTTACTTTTACACGATAATTCACTTTATTAACTAATGAATCAAATTATCTTAATTAATTTATTTTCTTTTTCCTTTTGTCATTTCATATCTAATTAATTACATAACTGATGAATAGTATTTATATACATAATAATTAAAACAAAGAAATAATTATAACTATCCTTGTGCACATTTGACCAATCAAACAAAGTCAATTAAAAGATCTAATTCCACTTATTCACTGATAGTATTGGCATACAATTTCCTTGAAAAGTTTTGAAAAAGAGGATTACTCAAACACCAATAAGGATTCTGATTTGTAATATTTATATCCAAATCATCTTCATTGAATAAGATGTTGTGGCATACATTAATTGGATGTATCTCATCATCTTTCTTATCACGATGCCAACAACCTTGGTTTGTATTTCTCCTTGGGTGTATCTAAATGCCATGAGTTATGAATTCTACTTGCATGTGGCTTCATTGTACAAGTAATAGTAAATGCTACATAATGGTACTAAATAAACTTATGCACATGGAAATGAAATGACCCCATTTAGTTAGAAAATCAATATTTACGTCCCTTTCACTATTAAGTGATAGCTAGTTGGAATTAAACAATAGGTAGAAATTTTTTTTACCATAACTTAAGAGTGCTAGCACAAGTCAGTGTTGTTTTTTGCTTTGGTATTAATTAGTTGTTGTGGCCTATTTACACTTTTTTAGGTGCTTAAGCAAATATGGGATCTATTCCATTGATTGCTCTTAAAGAGCTTATGCCACCATTGCAATAACAGAATTACCCTGGTGCATACATATGCAAAAAAAATGTTCTATATTATAGGGTACACAAATAGCAACAAGTATTTCAAAATTAATAAAAAATGCAATTTGTATTTTAAGAAACAAAAGTTCTAATTTGGATTGTTTCTCGTTTGAATGAATCCACATAAGAATTCTATTTTCTTTTTATGAATAACATAGTATATGTCACTCACTGTACTCATTTGTCTAATTTGTCCTTGTGACAGGGTTCAATGCTTTGAACTGTATTTAAACAATCACGCACAAACTACGCTAGGAAAAATTGCTTGTCCCTATCACACTTTGTACATTTGTACAAGTATACTTGATCATTCGATAGCAGACTACAAGGTCAGTTTTCCAATTTGTCTTTTTGCTCTTCTAGAAATGCAATTGAAATTCTTCAATATAATAACTGCATAAAGTTCTTTTCCATGTATTCATTTTGTCATCTTGTATTCCTCATTTCTTTGAACATAAATGATTTAGAGGACTGTTTCCATATATACAAATAGGAAAATGCATTATCCACAATTGCAATAGTAATTTGTCTTCGAGCAATAGAACAGATTTTGCTTATGTGTTAGTATGTTATACTTCCTCTATACAATATCCATAGAATAGAATGAACTGCTAGCATATAATTTTTAAACCCTGTTTATAGTTTCAAATAGCGTTTAGAGCCATAGGTCTTTGTTCTATGTCAACTAGTTTTTATCTATATGCATTTAAGGCAATTTTTTTCATAGGACTATTTATAGCTGTGGCAAGTTGCTATGCAGTTTACAAGTTAACATATGTTTAATCTTCCTGTTTTACAAATAAAAGCCTACAAAGTTAATTTCAAAAGCTGACATGGCAGATGAGTACAATGAGTGATGTACTACGTCCCTCATAGACATGATGCAATATTTTTCCATGGTGTTGCTTACATGCAAAATGACTTTAAGCATAGTTTTTTTTTGCTCACATTGCCAATTTCACTATGTGCTTTAAACCTCTAAAGTAAAAGGAAACTAAGGAAAGAAGCTATTTATTGCCTCAAGTAACTCGTTTCTGGTTCTGGATACTGTAACTATAACAAATTCTGCTTAATCGCTATAAACTCTCCCAAAACAAAGACTTCTAGAATAGAAAAACAATATGCACAAAGTAATAGTGATGCTTAACAGCTGACTTAAGTCTATAGCTAATGGACAAAGCAGCCTGGTTATACATGTCCACCAAGCCATTCCAACAGTTTTCCATCGACCCACATGCTATTTAATGCATTTGCTTTGCATATATGCACTATGTGGCTGCACCTCTGAGTTTCAATCTCTTTTTAAAATTATTTAATCAATCTATGCCTTCACTTTTTCTCAATGGAACTATGCCTTTGCATGTCCCTCAAATTGTCTATACACAAATGATTTTAAAAGCTATTCCCACAAATAAGAAAAGCCATAGATCTTCTCTGATCAAACAATGCTTTTGCATTTCCCTGACTTTCTATAAACAGAAAAGATTTGTCAAAATATTCTCTAAGTGCCACTTGATTCATGTTTACCTGAATAGCTTTTAAAATCATTTGTTCTTTGAAAAAAAATCAGTCGCTTAGAAGTACATAGCAACAAAGGAATCCAATAACACAAAACATTTAAATACCATAGACTGAGATTGACAATATGAGCAAAAAAGATTCTTGTCAACCAATTGTTGCATGTAGACAAAGCTACCTAAAAATATTGTTTTGTGTTTGTAGCACTAAAAGTATACATCATGCATTGTACTCATTTATCCACTTTGGCAATGTAACAGGAATAAGTACATACAATCCTGCTAGGGGACAATGGATAACAAGGTTAGGTTGAAGAATTAATACTATTTTCCCCTTGTGCTTCTATTAAATTGTTTGTTGTGTGGTATGTTACGTAAGCTTTTGCTACTACTCAATCTGCATTTTCCAACATATATAGAGATTATTAACTTCCAAGATCCTCGACAACATGGTTCATACTATCGAATGCTATTGAGTGAAAGCACATAGGCGACAATGTTAACAATTATAGATTTTGTAATCTAGATACTAGTGTTAAATGTTATTCATACCCAGCATTTGCTATACCCAAACACATTAGGTTACATGAAAAACAAAGAAAATGATAGACATTGACACCTATGAATTAACAAAGTGCCCCCAAATATCAAACATTAACTACATGCTTAAGAGCGAGGGGCTTTGCAGATTGAGTACTTTTGCATGTACAATGTTGGTGATTGTTTGTTTGACTCATTACAACTATTGCTTAACAATCGTTACACATCAATTCAATTACGAAATGGAGCTATAGATTACTTCTTGAATTGCCTTCAAAACAAGGACAAAGAAGCAATAAAATCATACAACTATGAACTAGACCCTGATACTCTATACATTGCACAAAGTACATGATCCACAAACATACTTCCGCAGAATGCGATTATCTGCAAAGCCACAAGCAAATTGCACAGAAAGTGGATTGTTGGGTGACCTATTTTGCATTCACTGGATATCCAAATGGTTGAATATACAAATCTCCCTTTGGTCAAGAACAACAGCAAGAAGGTACTTACAGTTCAATAGTTCTGACTACACAGAATCAGTCTCTATACTATTTCATGACATGAATTATTTAAGTGGACACTTTGAACCATTGTTAGAAATTGAAACACAAAACATAAGTTCAAAACAGCCCATAAGTTCACATGAAATAAAAAAATTGTGCCCAAAGTATCCTCAAATATCAAACATTGACAATGTCCTTAGAGCTGAAGGCCTTTGTAGATTAAGCACATTTGCATACAATGTTGGCGATTGTTTGTTTGATTCGCTTCAAGTTCTACTTAACAACCAGTACACCTCAACTCAATTACGCAATGGAGCTATAGATTATTTCTTGACTTGCTTTCAAAAAAAGGACAAAGAAGCAATTAAATCATATAACAATGAACTAAATCCTGGTACTCTATATACACTGCACAAAGTACATGATCAAGAAACATACTTCTACAAGATGCAATTGTCTGCAAATTCATGCGAAGACCATGGCGAACATGGATTGTGGGGTGACTTGTTTTGCATTCACTGGATATCCAAATGGTTAAAAATATAGATAAGCCTCTGGTCATTGACAACATCAAGAAAGTACTTAGA
>VDFB02193867.1:271344316-271568363 GCA_007258455.2 Sequoia sempervirens
AAAGCAGCATATAACATAGGGGGATTCGCATTACATTCAACATTTCACATACCTTTTAATACATCAGAATTCCTGCCCCTGAACACTGAAGTACTTGACACTATGTCAAAGCACTATGATCAATTGTGCATACTCCTTATAGATGAGATATCATTAGTTGGCTCAACATTTCTACGGTATATTGATAGAAGACTACGAGACATAATGCAAATGCCTACAGCATACTTTGGGAACCTTGATACCATATTTTGTGGTGACCTTTACCAGGCACAACCTGTCCTTGACTCTGTGGTTTTTGATAATAGGCCTACTCCAATTGAATTAATGCCTTATAGTTTCTGGAAAGACCACATAAAATGCTATTCATTGATGACTACCATGAGACAAAAAGATGAAATATTTATTTCAATTCTTAATAGACTACGAGTAGGCATTCAGACAACTCATGACATAGACTATATCAACAAAATTTGCTTTCATCATGTACCATTAGATCCATTGCTTCCGCACCTTTTCTATAGGAGAGTAGATGTTCAAGCACATAACAACAAAATGCTATCAATCATTCCTGCCCAAATGGTTGTGCTAGATGCGATAGATGAAGTTAACGAGGACCTTAATGCAATACGAGTGTACAGTCACACAACGACACTTCCATCACAAATATGCTTAAAACCAAACATTCTTGTTGAGCTTTATGCAGGCAATTACAATGTTCAAGATGGCCTCGTCAACGGATCAGATGGAATTTTTAAAGCATATACATCACAAAACAATAATGATATTATTTGGATTAAATTTAATGACCCATCAATTGGACATCACCAGTGCACAAAACTAGCACATTGCTATTCTACTATCATTGACAAAGACTGGGTGCCTATACAACGCATTGCTAGGCCAATCCAAAAAATAACAATAAACAAGAAAATTACAACTAGAAAACAATTCCCAATACAAGTAGCATGTGGGCGAACCATACATCAAATCCAAGGATTAACGATGGAGTCCTTAGCTTTTGATCCCATAGGCATTAGATAGCATGGACTAACGTATACAGCTCTGTCATGAACAAAATCAGTAGAATCATTGTTCCTGTTACAACCTTTAACTAGAAAAAATTTCAAAATTAAAGACAAAATACAACTAGAAATGTCTTGTCTTCAAACATGTGCACAATGGCAACTTGATAATCTAGACACATGTTCAAAAAACAAATCACATTTGCTCCTATGTACATTGAACACTCGTAGCTTGAAAGCACATGCAGATGACATCGTCAATGACTGTGACATAATGCAATCTGATATCTTATGTCTCCAAGAAACACATATGCATCCCTTTGAGCTAAATACCTTGCTGCAAGATTTTGATAGCTTCTCTGTACATAACATACATGGCATAGCAACTTTCACCAGGAAACATTTGCTCTTGTCAAAAATAGTACAACATGAAACTTCAAATATTGAAGCTACCACATTAACAGTAATGCTATCTAACAATGAACTCAATGTTTGTAATATTTATGTAAGACCTGCAACTGCCATAGATGAAATAATTGCAATGTTGCAAATAATTATTGGGTCCACAAATTCAGAAAACATGTTGTACATTTTAGGTGATTTTAATGTTGACATGTCTTCAGAAAACAGAGGCAAAAAAATGCTTCACAGTTATATGCAACAGAACAACATACAATTTATGTTCAACCAACAACACAGCATAGGCAATTCAGTCATTGACCACATTTGGTCCAACACGGCTACAAATATATGCTCTACCTATATATTAGAAGCATATTGGACTGATCACAATCCAATTTTCCTAAAATTGCATCTTGCATAATAGACAAATTCAACTTTATAGAACTTATAGCCTTATATCACCTTTATGCATTGCAATGTCTTTTGCAATACTATATCCATTATTTGCAGGAGATCTATGGATGAAACTAAAAGGCAAGCAAAGCAAATACAAACCACACAAGAAGAATCAGTACAACGGTAAAGTGCCCATAGTATTATTCCTTCATACTCATTCGCCCAAATCACAAATATTCAAATAACATTGTTCCAATGCTTTGCAGGACACCAAAAGATGTATCAAAAAGACAAGCCAAACAGGTGCAAATTACACAAGAAGAATCAGCACAGCAGTAAAGTGCTTTGTTCTACAGTGTGCTGCGAGCTGCCCAAGTTGCTAATATAAAATTAGCTTTTTACTGACATTGTCCTTGTTCCTTGTAGGACAAGAGTCAAGAAACCTAGAATTGTTTCAATTGAACAGCTAAATGCAAGAAGAGTTGGAGACACCTTCCAGGGTGATGTCCTTGTTGTCTACAAAGCAACATTGGATAAGGCCAACAAAACATGGGAAATGCTATGTGCTGATCTAACAGATCACAAAGCAGAAATCACAATTACGTTAAATGTTAGTGGAGACCTTGTCTATCAACATGAGCCTAAAATAGTCCTAGGAGCAACTATTTCAATATCAGATTTCCAAGTTGCACCTAGGATAGATTATGACAGAGGTGACTGTGATTGCATTTTGATTTTAACAACCATAAGCAGCACTGAAAGCATCCCCTGCCTCTGTCAAGAGTACAAATTCATCCCAAGTACAACTATCAGCCAATTGCTAACAACTGTAAATGAGTACCCAGCTGGCACCATAGCTACACTGGTAGTTGGTGCCAGGAAAATGGGCACTCAATTTGCAATTGACATCAAAGATGGCCACACTGACATAGACAGGGCACAGGTATTTTCAGTCTACAAAAATTTTACCTCTTCTGTCAGTTTCAAGCTTTAAATGTTCTGCAATCATCTCTATAACAATTTTTGGAACAAAATCTAATTCTCTCATTGAATTGCAGTTGCTATTACGGTCAACCTATGAGCAACAATACTTTGCACTCGAAGACCAATTGCATACAAATAAAACATCTGCAATGCTTTTCAAAAATGTTGTAAGAAAAACAGATCAAAGGAACACGTTTCACACATGTAAATCAAAATTCATCTGTGCCTTGAATGACAAAAGAAGCTTGGAAAAACTCAACAGCCTACTACATTCAACTTTCAAGGTAACAACATTCTTTTTTAAAAAATCTAGTTCATTCAAACTTGTTTTTTTGTCTCCTCTAACAATTTTGAACCATATTCTATAGGTTTCTGGTATTCTAAAAGCAGCAAATGCATTTTCCAATCCATTCCATGCATGTTGCCCAAAATGCAAATTCAAATTTACTGCTTATGGCACACTCCAAGAAAAAACTGCTCACTGCAAACAGTGCAACCAGCAAGTCAATTATACATTTTGTTTACAACTTAAAACCACCATAACAACTTATGACAATCAAACAATTTAGTCTTCAATTGACCAGGCCACCATGCACCGTCTATTGCCCACACTGCAAAGGCTCAGCTATGAAGACTACATTAAGGAAAAGTCAGCAATGATATTCATCCTACGGGACTTCAGTGTTGAAGGACATTTTAGCCTTGACCAAAAAAATTCCATTGTTGAAGCCATTTGCATTAACAAATAGACAAGAAACATCACCAGAAGGTAATAAAGTCATTCATATGTAAACTTTTTTTCTTTTCAACCAGTACCTCAAATCACTATTCATACAAACTATGTTTCTAATACATAGGATTTTGTTGGCTTTACAGGAAACTAGGAATAGAGGAGCAGAGATTTACATTGTTTAGACTTTTACTTTTTCTCGTTTCTATGCTCCAAGACATTTAACTGGTTCTCACATGTTACAGACATCTTTCATTTTTTAAAACTTTATTGCTATTATACATTTAGACACTTCTATAGGTTACTATGTTAAAGTATTCTAGAATATGGACATCTAAAACTCTAATTTTGTTTTTGCACCTATGAAGACAATGGTTCTCTATGTACATCTGACATATATGTTCAATAATTATTATCCCCCTATGTATAATGCCATTCAAACTATATAGCTTAAATGTTCGCTTTTGCATTCTGTCATTCCTAGCTTTTCCAAGATTTGCTTTATGATTCTTACGCTTTCAAGAATTTATGGTAACCAATTAGAAGTTATTATGGTTATACACTCTAGACCCATTAACAAGTTACTTGAGACAGTAAATGGTTATTTTCCTTTGGCTGTTTTCCATTTTTTGCTGTTATTGCAACCAAGTCTCGCCCCTGCTTCTATGCATTGTATTTTATAGTCACCTTTTCATCATGTATTCTAATGTATACAGTACACTCCTGCATACACAAATCCATTTGTTGCTTTTGCTGCATATATGCATTTTCACATGTATATATGCTTCTATGTCCATATGCACATACGCACATATTCGTGTGTCCATGTATTCATTTAAGCTTCTACGTATTCCTCTATGCAACTGCATATACATGCGTCCATGTATTTATGGACCTGTCACTCTAGCCTTGTACCAATTTATTATGTTATATGGATAACACATATAGTAACACTAATTAACACTAATTAACTGTTTCACTATACATAGTAACTATTTTCATGAATGCCAGATAAGCTTATGTGTATTAGGATACATATATACTGACACACAAAACTACTGATTTACGATCTCTATTGTCCCATTTTTGTAGACATGTTACTATTGCAATCAAGTATGTAAAGCATTGATGTTCAAAGAAATTAGATACAGGAATGGCAATATGTTACTCAACCTTCTCTTATGCCTTTATAGCAGTTTTTTCATTGCATTTCAAGAAAACCAAAAACTAGAATTTTATTCATATTATTTCCATCTGTGGCATTTACAGCTTTTCCAATAATTATTACAAGCATAGAGTTCAATGTTGAATAGTTCTATTGTTCATGTGATGCCTACAACATTGTACCCTGGCCAAAGTACCTTGGACACGCGTGGCCTCCAAGCGATTTCACTGCCTTCACCTCAAGCTAGATGCCATTCAATGCATTTAATTTTAATTCATGTTTCACGTACATCTACCCACCAGTTTGATAAACTATGCCTTTGCTTAATTTTAATTGATCAATTTATGTGCTCGCAGTTCCCTGATATTTTAATGCATTTAATCTACATTCATGGACTACGTACCTCTACCTGCTACCTTTTGAAACTACGCCTTTGCTTAAATTTATTTAATCAATTTCTTTGACCACATTTCTTTGACAAGTTTGTTTGAACAATTCGCTTCCCCTCTATGTGTTTCCATAACCACAACAGGTCACAACATTCCTTTATCTTGTATGCTTTCATCATAGCATGAAAGCTCAAAGCAATTGCAGATTCTAGGTTTTCATAACCCAGGCTTATAGAACACAAAAACAACACACACAAAGTAATAAAGATGCATACCAAGTAGCTTAACTCTATATTAAATGGCCAAAGTACCCTGTCCTTGCATGTTCACCAAGCAACACCAGTGCGTTCACCTCCAGCTAGATGTCATTTAATGCATTTACTTTGCATTCATGCATTGCGCTTACATTTTCCACATATTTTAATGCATTTAATCTGCATTCATGGATTGTGTACCTCTAGCCACCAACTTTTAAACTATGCCTTTGCTTAAATTTTTTTAATCAATTTATGCGTTTGCATTTTCCCAAATTTTTAAAATGAAAATGATTTATAAAGCTACTCGAACAAATAGAAAAATAGATAAATGCTAATTTTCCAATATATAGAATAGCTCTCCAAATGCAAACTGTACCAAAAAAAAAAAAAACTAATATGTTCAATGGCAAAATGTGATTGGCCAATGCTGCCGGTTAAAAGCATTCTGGGAAAATGCATAGGCAAATTTAGAATATGTTCACAGGAGAGAGCTTTTGATTCTGAATCCATGTGCATACTTTGATTCAAACTAGTGGATGAAGGTAAATAATGCACTGATGCAAGCTCAATGCATTCAATGGCATCTAGCTAAAGGGAACGTTGTTTGCATTGCTAGTTACTCTTTGAATATATAACAAGGTTCAAGGAAAAAACTCTCATTACCACACATGTTGACATAATTTTCGTTCCAAACCTCTCTTTATGAGCCCGCTTTGCAGTAATAAAAAAAAAAACAAACTTTACAAGCCTCACATGCAACCATGCATCTTGCTTACAGTTACACTTCTACATGAATCCATGTCTACTGCAATACATCTATCTATGTGCACATGTAGCCATGGATATAAGTATCTATGCAGCTTCATATGCAATCCATGGATATTTCCATACATGTATATTTAAGCATTTATGTATCCTGCTATGCATCTATCTATCTGTCCATGCAACTATGTTTCTATGTATTCTTCTACCTGTAGATGCATCCACGCATATATGTATGTGTTTACTACTTTCCAGATTAAAAAAAAACAACTTTGGAAACATCAAATTCCAGAATTAAATACCAATATGCACAGAGTCATCATATTACTTTAACTAGATGACGGTGAACTACATGTTACCTATGCAATCTAAATTCTAGAGATACATACCATCCTTATGCACCTATGCACAAATACATACTATCTAACATATATACATAATTACATGTACACATATACACATGCAAGCCTGTATACATGGATGCATACAAAGACTATGTTTCATGGGATTATTAAAGAGTTCAATTGATTTTTATATGGTTCCACACTTTGCATTTGTGCCTATGAGGACAATAATTATAGTATCCAAAACCAGAAACTAGTTACTTGAGGCAATAAATGCTTTCTTTCCTCAGTTTTCTTTTACTTTAGAGGTTTAAAGCACACAGTTAGATTAGCAATCTGAGCAAATATACTTTCTTTGCTCAGTTTTCTTTTGCTTGCTCATTCCTTCCAAAGCTCTCTTTATAGCACAATTGTGCATTGCCTCGAAGACTCACATGAATCCTTGGTATTTCAAGAAAAGATTCAATTGGATAATACTACAAATGATCTAAACTATGATTTTATAATCAACGTATCCAAATGCACTACAGCAATTCGAAACCCAACTTCATTTAACATGTACAATGACAATAAACAGAACGAAAAATGCATTTGCTTCAAAGTTTTAAAAGCAATTTCAAGAGATTGTCTAGCCATTGTCCAAAATATAGTTTTCTATTAGCATAGACCTTCAACCTTCTTTAGGTCTGACTGCTACTTTGTTAATTCATTCTCATTGAAAAGTCAAAATGTGAAATGTTCCCAAGGATAATTATACTTTTTAATCTCTTTTAATTGTTATATATTCAAAGACTAATTAGCAATCGAAACAGCCTCCCCTCTAGTCAGATGTAATTAAATGCATTAATATTGTATCAATGAACTATGTACTTTCAGCCATTACTTTTAATCAAAGTATGCATATGGATTCAGAATCAAACTCTCAAAATAAATGCATATATAAATGTGTCTTTTTCTTCATTTCATAATGTATCTATGTATCCATGGGTGCAATTATGCATATATCGATTTGTGCATATATCTTGTTATCTCTTTATGCATCTGTCTATATATGTATAGTTGTATCTAGGGGTACATGTATACCTTCATTTATGTGTATATGCACCTATGAATTGCACACACACATCCATGTATATATGCATCTATCAATAACTTGCATGGATACATGTATATATGCATCTATGGACTCATGCACCCATGCATCTATGACAACTCATTGGTTCCAAAGCTCTCTTTATAGGACAACTGTGCATTGCCTGCAAGAATCGGATGAATCCTTCATGTTTCAAGAAGAGATTCGAATGAATAACACTTAAAATGATCTAGACTATGATTTTGTAGTCAAAGTATACAAATATATAATTGTGTCTTTTCTTCTATTTCATTATGTATCTATGTATCCATAGATGCAGCCATGCATATAACGATTTATGCATATCTTGCCATCTCTACATGCATCTGTCTATATATGTACAACTGTATCTATGGGTGCGTGTATACATTGATTTATGCATATATGCACCTATGAATTGCATACACACATCCACCTATAGATGTGTCTATTGATATTTTGCATAGATATATGTATATTTAGCTGTTTCTATTTATCTGAATAGCCTTATAAATTATTATTGTTATTGAAAATCAGTGAAATGCAATTGCATAGATACATGTGTATGAATACATCCTTCCATGTAACATACGCATTTGTACCTGTATCCAAATATGCATACATCCATGTATACATGTGTTCATATGTCCATCTCTCCATGTAGTTTTGTTTTTAGTGTATACATGTTTCTGTTGATGCATCCATGCATATTCCTCTGGTTAGCTTTACGTATTTATCTCTCCATGTATTTAATGTTCTCCACTCCATCAGCATTCACATGTTCTTTGTTTTTATGTTCTCCAAAATTTATATTTTTCATAGTGTATGCATTAGAACTTCCACTTTGTCTTTTGTTTTGACTTTTCTATCCATAAATATCATTATATTTTTATATCCACTCTTCTATTGTTGCATTTCAAGGAAGCTCAAGGATCTCACTACCTTGTTCACTATGAAGGAGAGTGAGAAATGCAACATGGGTCTCTTTCCTATGTTTATATTGACGGACTCAGCCCTATGATGATTTTTAAAAGCATAACCCATACCAAACTACACATTCTTCCACCCATTGTTACAAAAAATAATAACGTCATACCCTATTGATTCCATTTATTTCCATTTCCACCCTCACACGTCCTTTCTTCTCAAATCAAATACATTTCAAAATCCAATTATTTGCTATTGTTGCCTCATACCAATGTGTTGCATTCCTTTTTTCACTAAACCAGCACTCTCATTGAAATTCTCATTTCTTCCATTTAATTGTAAGCATACAACTTGCAAACGATAAATTCATACCAGTTACATTCACATTCATTCTCATATCCACCATCCCATATCCTTGCCTCCCATGTCAAATACTTTTCATAACTTATTCATACACCTTATTTGCATCTCACCCTTTTCTCAATTCACTCCCTTTATTCCACTCGCATAAGTCATTCTTCTTTCTAACATTCACATATCTTTATCTATCTACACCTCAAATATACCTTCATCCATCACAACAAAATTCACACCATACCAAACAAAGAAAAAGATGAAGAAAATATCAAGGTTATGCAAATAAACACTGAGGGCTTCAAAAATAACACTCATAACATATAGTTCTATTCAAGAGTTATTTTCATAATGCCTTTTGTAAACCTTGGTTATTACAGATCCCTAAAAGCGCATATGACAGTTTCTTCAAGCCTATAATGTGTAATCAGATTTAACAAATATTGCTTTTCACTTTTTAGTCTCTCTGATACAAGAAATCCAAGTAGGGTTTCACAGTGCTTTAAGGCAATTGTATACTTTCATTATAAATTCATATTTTTAACTACTCTTAGTATTGTTTATTCAAGTTTTTTTGTTCAAATGCAAAGGCTTCATCTGTGTTTGATAGGAATTATTGTTTATAGGATGTTGTGACATACATTAATTGGATGTATCTCATCATCTTTCTTATCAGGATGCTAACAACCTTTTTTTGTATCTGTTCTTCAATGTATCTGGATACTATGAACTATGAATTCTATAAATTGATTGTTCTAGATTTGTCATTATCTTATCAACTTGCACATCACACACTTTTTGCTGAATGAATAGATGAGTCATTTGCGATCACCAAATGAATCATACTAGTGCATATCAAAGGTACCTACACTACACAGTTCAATGGACACTACATGAAATGTAGAACAACATTGACAGCCTAGGAATTATATTCTTATCATGGAACCAAATGAAGTATACATTATTTACATCATTGATTTTTTGACTATGTAGAATTGGAGAGGTTTGGTTTTGGCAAAAGCATTTTTGTGTTAAATTTTGTTTCATTATACTCTTCAAGTTGATAGTATATGCAACATGGTTTAACACTATAAATGCTTTCACTGAAATAAAAGTTGTCCAATGCAAGTATCTATATCGCTTGGTTGTATGAGCCATAGTAAGCACTACACAATCATAGCAATCACAACTCATAGTATTCATATACACCCATGCACAAATACATGGTATTCAACACATTATCACGTACATGGTCTTCTAGGCCTTCTTTGTTACTTGCCTTTGATTAATAGTTCAAATGCACACAAAGCTAATTGCAATCATTTCTTTCTTTGAATTGCTAGGTACTTAAAGGCTAACTAGCAATTGCCTAATTATTTAGATATGGGACAATACAAAGATGTATAAGAAAATATGAACTTGCTTGAATGATCATGAATGGTAAAGCTATTTCGTAAAATGCTACATATACTGTGACATTTAAGCTTCAAAACTCTCAGGTAACATGTAAAGCCCTGAGAAAAAATGATGTGCTAACTGAATCGGGTCATTTTACTTCAATTATTTAGCACTTATTCTTAACTGTTTAATCACAATATGACTGGATGACTAGCTGGCGCCATCCACATAAAAGCTTTTAAAGAAAATGCAACAGTAATCTGTTATATACACACATATATACATGGCAACATAGATACATGCATTCATATATACATAATTGCATGCATACATATATTCATGCAAACCTGTATGCATGGATGCATACAAAGACTATGTTTCATGGGATTATTGAAGAGTTCACTTGCTTTCTATATGTTTCCATATTTTCCATGTGTACCTATGATGACAATAACCACAATATTTAACAATATTCATCTATCCTTGATAACAGCTCATTAGTTCCAAAGCTCTCTCTATAGGACAGCTGTACATTGCCTACAAGACTTAGATGCATCCTTCGTATTTCAAGGAAAGATTTGAATCAATAACACTTAAAATGATCTAAACTATTACTTCACAATCAAAGTATCCAAATGCATTGCAACAATGCCAAACCCAAGTTCCCTTTAACGTGTACAATGAAAGTAAATAGAAGGGAAAATGCATTTGCTTTAAAGTTTATACAGGAATTTCAACAGGTTGCACATGCATTTATAGATTGTGCTTTCTGTACCAAATTACATTGGAACATCTATACATTTTTCCATGCACAGATGTTCACATGGATCCATATATTTATGCATTCCTTTGATATATGCTTTGCTGGTATATAATTTGTTTTCCCTGTTTTCCTTTCGCTTCCTACTTTAAATGCTACTTGAGCATTGCTATGCTTTCACAGATTTGTATTTCTACTTCAGTTTACTGTTTTCCATTCAAATTTCTTGTTCACATGTCATGTATGCTTTCCACTCTTTGCATTTTGTGCACATGCATACATCTATACATGCATACCTCAAGCATTATTACAAATGTCTAGGATTATTTGCATTCAATACTTCAAACAAAATAATAATACATTTTTGCTTCGTTGATAAGGTCATAAAGGAAATTAGTTACTGCAAATGTGGAAATGCACCCATGTCAAAGGTGCTAATGTTCATTGGTGTTTCTCTTTTCACTCTTGCATCCTTAAATATCATTATATTTTTATATCTATTCATCTCTTGTCACATTTCGAGGAAGCTCAAGGATCTTGGAACTTTGTTTAGTCCAAAGGAGAGTGAGAAATGAGACACTAGTATTTCTTTTGTATTTATAATGAGACATTCAGCCCTATGATGATTTTATAAAGCATAACCAATAACAAAATACACATTCTTCCACCCTTGCTTGGAACAAAAGTTCACTTCATACCCTATCGAATCCACTCATTTCCATTTCCACCCGTGCACATCATTTCTTCTCAAATCAAATACATATCAAAATACATTTATACGCTTCTCTTGCATCACATCAATGTCTTGCATTCCTTTTTTTTCTTCAATCCAACTCACTCATTCAATTTTTTTATATCTTGCATTTAATTTTAAGCGTATAACTTGAAGATGATAAATTCATATAATTTACATGCCATTCATTCTCACATCCAATTTCACATATCATTCCTTCCCATATCTAATACTTTCCATATGGCATTCATATACCTTACTTGCATTACATCATTCTCTCAATTCCTTCCCTTTGTTGCACTTACATCACTCATACTTCTTTACCACCCTTACATATCTTTATCTATCTATAGCTCAAATATACCTTCATCCATTACAACAAAATTCACACCATACCAAAGAAAAAATTGAAAAAAATATCAAGGTTATGCAATTAAACACTGAAGGCTTTCAAAATAACTATGACAACATAGAAGTGTATTCAGGACTTCCTTTGAAAACGTTTTATACTATTACATGTTTATTGCAGATAACTAAGAGCACATATCACAGCTTCTTGGAGGCTAAAATGTAGTCATTTTTCATAAATATTTACATATATCCATGCATTCAAGTGCATAGTTGGATATCCTTAATACACTTGGTCAAAAAACAATAATGTATGATTCTTTTGTTTCGATCATAAATGTTCTTTTCATATATGTCAAATGCAAATTGTTTCAGACATTTTTCTACCTTTCTGCACATAGGCATATATACATTTTTGTTTACTAATGTATTGCTCGTTTGTTTCAATCTGTAATGTTTTTCTACTTCTTGTACAAGCTATAACTTGTTTCTAACATTTCTAACTTTATAGACACAGACATATATAGATTCTTCTTAACATACCAAGTTAAATGGACACATGTACACATTCGTGCATGCATATGTCTTTACATGGATCCATATTTTAATGCTTTTCTTCCATATATGCATTCGTACTAACTAGTTTATTTATCTTGTTTTCTTTCATTTAATACTGCAAATGCAATTTCAGTCTCATCATGCTTTCAAGCTTGCTCTGGTGCCGACGATGGTTTTCACTATTTTGTGCATTCTGTGCACATCGCTAAATGTCTCAATGCCTCCATGTACACTTTATGCTTCAAGCATTGTTACAAACATTATAAGAATATTTTACTATACATTATTACGATAATTTAATGTTTATACACAAAGTGCTACAAACATGTTCATTATTTTATCGTCCCTGCATTTTATTTTACCTAATAAAATTCTTTATATCTTTTCAATTTTATTTTTTTTAAATATATACACAAAAAAATATTCATTCGTAATTCATTACCAACATTCAAATCTAATTTATAATAAAATCAATACCTTTCTACAGTTTCATCTAAGAATTTATCGTAAAATTTTTTACACTTATTACATTTTCATAAGTTAAACTATTACATTTAATGTTATACTTACACAAATTTAATCTTACGTAGTAAGCTCCTTTATTATAATTTTGCAAATTACTTATTGTTTATTATATAAACACAAATTTTTACTCATATTACATAAACAATATTAAAATCTTATTTATAATAAAATCAATAGCTTTCTAGTCACTCATCTAACAATTTACTATAATATAATTACATTGTTCTATACACAAAAATATCTTATCATATTACATACATAGGATTCAGATCTTACTTATAATAAAATCAATAGCTTTATATAATACTAATCTTCACACTACATTTAAAAAAAAACATTCCTTAATCTTACAAAAGTTTATACTCAAATGAGCTACCCCTATCAATCTTCCACCTAACACTACTGTTCGTATTAGCACTTGCATATTCTAATATGATAAACTAAAATAACTCAATTACAAATATCTGTACACCAAAACTTTGTTCCATTTAAAATGACTAATGATTTTTTCAATCAACAGGTTCCCTAAATAAAAAAACATTGCACTCGTGGATACATGTATGCGTATATCTCTTATGCATATATACGTGTTGCCATTTCACATGTCCCTATGGATCACGTTCCTCATGCATCCTACAAAAATTAAATACATTTATATTCCTATTTGCTGTCTCTAAACTTTTCCTAACTCCTACCTACATGCCTTTTACCTCTCGACAGGAACTCGACGCTCGCGTCACTTGTTATTAATATGAAAAATTCTAGCTTGTAATTAGTTGCAAGGTACATGTATGAATTTGGATTTTAACAATTTCCATTAAAGGCTCACTATTATTACCTATCATTAAATTTATTACTAAACATACCATTCTACAGAAAACATTTCAACCTTTAATATTTATTCCTTTAAAAGTCCTTGCTAGTACATAGTTTATTTAAATAGCCAATAGTTTATTCTTTTAAAATTACTTGTTTTCTCGAATGACATGAAGGTTGCAAAAATGACTCAAACCTATAATTAATTTATACAATATTTTTTGTTAAAAAATTCACATCTTCACAATTGAAAACATTGGAAAACACAAAAAATTGTCTTGAACTAAAAAACACTCACATTTCATTGGTTAACAGGTACATACATTATTTGTTGCGTTAAGTGATAGTTCCTAGCAGATACTAAAAAATATTTGAAACCCTAATCTAATAACTCTTAAGAAAACTTTGGAATCTTTAATACATAAGAACTTGGAACCGAGAATAATCTTAAAAAGTTGATTTAAAAAATCAATCTAATTACTCCTAAGAAAACTTTGAAATATTTAATACATAAAAACTTGGGACCGAAATTAATTTTGAAAAATTGATTTAAAAAATTAATATAATTACTTCTAAGAAAACTTTGAGATCTTTAATACCTGATTTAACTTGTTTAAAAGACCAAAAATTATGTTAAAATGTTTATTTAAAATTTTAATATAATCACTCTTAGAAAAGCTTTGGAATTTTAATAGGTGGGGACCGGGTCATAAAGAATGTTCTTTTAACTTATTTTTCTATTATTCTTAATCTTTGCGTAGATTGCCTTTTAGTGGAATAATCTATATAAAAGGCAGGCAAAGAAAGACTTTTCTTTGTACCGTCCTTTATCAAGACAAGAAAATGAGGTACTCAATTAAAAAATTGGGTTTGATTATCTTTGTCTTAAAACATCTACGATTATTAATTATTTTATCGACGTCATGCTAGTCGTTTACTTAGAGAGTACGTTTTACCGGTTGGAGTGCGTCACGTCAAGTCCTTGCATTATTAATCACTACATTCCTTAAACAAAAAACATTCTTACATTTTTCATCTTAGGAAGGCTAGGTATAGCTACCTTCTTACATCATTCTTTCTTACCGGTAAACCCTGGATTGATTAGTTACATGTTCTGCCCCGTACATCAAATTTCTTTAATGGCAGCCGGTCAAACTGACCTTTTTAATTGCTCTCCGTATGCTTCCTTGTTTTCTTTTAGTGAACAGGAAAATTAGTTGTAATGTTATTGTAATTAATATCTCCACTGTTTTATAAGTCAGAAACCTATATGTCTCTGATTAAGTTAAAGTCATAAAAGTATGTTTTCAATGAATGAATGAATGAATGCTTTTAATTACGTCCACGAGACCAGCTGGCCTATGGGACCCCAAAACAGAACTGAAACCACAAATTGATACAAACCGAGCACCCGCCGACCTCACCGAGTACTTATGTTTCCCTTTAACTCTTTACTAATTTTGTTTCTTCTGCTGTGTATTTTGATCAAGTAACCTGCCGTTTCAACGATCTTTTCCTCTTCGAACAAAGCCTCTAACGATTTGACTTTAAACAGATCCAAGTAACTGCACCTAATGTCCTCGTACGCTTTACACTGCATGATGTAATGCCATTCCGTTTCCACCAAACCCGAAGAGCAGAAACAACAAATCCTATCAGCCCAAGCCTCCTTGGGTGTTGTCCATCTCCCTGTTTCACATCTCAAACGATGAGAGCTAGTTCTCAGCTGGGCTATCAACATTTTAGCCTTCCACTCTATATCTGCCCCCACGTAATACTTTTGCCCGTGATCACAAGTGTGGTTAAATGATATCAAGTTTTTATAATTTCTGTTGATTATTGTCGAGCTTGTTTCTGGATTTGATTGTGTGATATTTTTTTTTTGGCATCGACATTTTGGATCACACTTCGTGATCTATCATTAGGATGATAGCAGAGAGCTTAAGGGAAAAATGGATAGATGCAGACCAAGAAGCAGTCTAAAAAGACATAGGAGAGATAGGCAGAAGGAGTGGTGCGAAAACTAAGGTAGGGGGAAGTATGTATTTTTTCAATAAATTATAATTTTTTATAATTTTTATTTAAGTTAGGTGTTTGATTATGGTAATTAACATCTTCATTGTTTCATTTATCAATATTTTGTAATGTATGAAAATAACTTTCTTGTTTTATCTATTGGCATCTCCCAATGTACTAAGTTTCTCATTCTGATTAGTAGTTTCATACCTTTCTTGTTTTATCTATTGGCATCTCACAATGTACTAAGTTTCTCGTTGTGATTAATAGTCGTTATAAATCAGTCTCTTCTAAAGAAAATCCACTCAGATCAAAAGAGACTTATACAGATGTAAGAATCGCCAAAGTGCCAAATTCAAACCATCAACCTCTAATTGTAAGAATCGTAAAAGTATCAAATTCAACCCAACGACTTTCTAATTGACGAAAGCTTAGTGACTACCAATCAATCTACTAACCAATCCCTCACGCTTCTCCTTCTAACAATTGACTATTGAAAAATACCCAATGAATTGTACTATTCAAATAATTTACAATATGAATAAAAAAAATCATTAATGATTTTAAAACTTAAATTTCTATCACTTTCCTTGACATTGGTTGGACATCTGAGAGAATCAGTCCCATAAATCATCTGTTAAAGGCATTTTAAGCTTTAGAAAATGCTTGTATTTGTAGCTGTAAAGCTTGGATGCTTATTGCCATCGTAGCTGCTTTAAGCGTTGATAAGGAATCTGTGGATTTGGGAGAATCCGTTAATGTCGTTGTGGCTCCCAGTGGAATGGAGCATCAACAGGTTTAAATGAATACAGTACACAAAAGGAGAAACGATCCCAACTTTTTGGCTGTCCATGGCATTATTACCATCTATCTACTTGATAACATAAAAAGTGGAAATGCAAAGGTTATCTCAAACTGGTAGCGCTACAGCCCTGACATGGGAGCACGGCAAATAGAACCAGAGAATATTATTTTGTAATACATTCAAATGCTATATCCATTATTGGATTCATCTCACAGATGTATTCTTGATGGGGAACTCTCTACGTGAACAGTACATATACTGCTCATTTTTTTATTATATACCATCATCTGAGACTTTTTAAATCATACAATCATTATACCCACTTGTCTTTGCAAAAGCAGAAATTCCTCAGATTACTGGACACAGTACAAATTCTCCGGAAGGAATCTATACCAAGTATTAAAGCTTTTGAAGTTTTTTTTTTCTTGTATTCTTTGCTTTCAATCATGGATCATGGAGTGTGATCCAAAAAGTTGATGCAAAAATTCACACACAATCAAATCTAGAAATCACTTACCAATAAACATTATGGATTGTGGAAACTTAATATCATTAAGTAATTTATTTGGATTTTAATTGTGTTTACTTTTCAATCAATATTTGAATCACACTCAGTAATCCATTATCAAGAAAAGAAGACTAATAGATTAGATTGTGTAGAATAAGATTTGAATCGCACTCTGTAATCCATCATCAAGAAAAAAGAGACTAATAGATTAAATTGCATAGAATAAATAATGTGTTTGACGGAAAATAAAAAAAGCCCAAACACTGTAATTTCCATTATGTTGTCTATATTAGTGGAGCTCTTTCAATCCAATAAAGAAAACTCCAAAGAGAAAAGCAGGAGGCAAAGTCAGGATCTTGTTTTTTTACAAAAACAAATATCTACTTTTTCTTTGAAGAGGGCAGCATCTTTGCAAGTCTTGTTTCTTTCACCAATTAAAGTTACGAAGAAAACGCCTGGTTGGGTGGGCGGTCGTTGTACAGAGATGTGGTTCAGGTAATTTTGCATTTTGCAAGCATATATTAAAAACCAGCAAATATAATCTAAACGTCAGAGTTGAAGTGGCTTACAAGCATTAAGACATTAGAGATGATAGTGGAGAAATGGGGGGCCCCACTGAAAGCGGCGTGGCATAGTTGGTTCATTATTAACCCAACTTGCAGAGTACGAAACCGCGGCGCGTGCCACGACTGGTCGCCATCACATGACACCAGTTATAAGACATCTCTTCCCCACTGCTCATCTGGCAAATCAGAAAACTAAAAACAGTAGTTAACACACAAGGCAGCATGAAAACGACCCGACCGACCATATGTAGTCTACGTATGATATTTTAATAGGTTATATTAAAATAGCAATAAATTTATTAATTGTTGAGATTAATTTTGTATTATTTTAAGATTTTAGTATGGTTCTTTGAATGAGCTTGAAATTTGATATTATTTTTTCAGGTTAATCATTTGAAGTTTAGATTTATTGTCCACCTTATGAACAAAACTCTCACATCAATTTATTCTATTTTAATTATGAAGAATACAAAATTTACTCATTATTTATCTATTATGTCATTCTTTTGATGAGATTATTTATGGTACTATTATTTGTGAATTTTTTAATTAAATTGTTTTAAAGAGTAGTGAAACTTATGATTATAGTTTTAAAGTTGTTTAATATATTTATAAATGTTAATTTATTTTTTTAATTGTGTGAAATTTTGTATGATTTGTTGGGATTTGAATTTAGAATCTTTTATTTGTTAATTAGATGTTTTATTGTTTAGTTAGTAATTTACTTTGTGCTTGATCTTTTTATGGTTTAGGTTTGGTTCACTTATCCAACACTTTCACTTAGTCCTTTTTTATCAATCTTTTTACAATTTGATTGTGGTCTATTTCTCTAACAATATGAGCCTTTAACTTTGGTACCATATATGCTTTAAGGTGTGCTATTACTAAGCTACCAACCAACTTTTTTATCGATCTTTTTACAATTTGATTGTGGTCTATTTCTCTAACAAATGAGCCTTTTAACTTTGGTACCATCTAAATTATTTTGTGGACTAGTTCAAACTTGAATCTATCTGATCTCTCATGTGCTTTTAAGGTGCGCTATTACTAAGCTACCAACCAACTTTTGAATCATTCTTTTTACAATTTGATTGTGGCCTATTTCTCTAACAAAATAAGAATAAAAATAAAATTTAATTTGTTTCTATGTATTGTTTTTAAAGTCTTCTCATAAATAATATTGTATTGGGATGAAAACACAATAGTTTGTCACCCTTTTCAATCTTACTCGCCACAAAAATCAATAATTTTCAACATTCAATACATTTTATCAATTATACCAAACAATTGTGAAGAATTTAAATATGATGTAAACTAGTGGTTTGTGCCATTTTCTCTCCATATTCAATTTATAACTTTTCTATATGTGTGTCTATGTGTTTCATCAAAGAAAATTATTGTTTTTTCTATTATTTGATAGAGTGACATTTTATAATAACTTTTATTACAAATATAATCTTTTTAAGATCTCTTAAAATTAAATCATTCTCTAATATCTAGCGCATAATTTTTTTGGGTATTATTATTAATAATTTTTAGTTACTCTTAACAAAAATTTATACCCACATTTTATAACTAATTTATTTTTATCTATTTATAAATTTTATTTTTTTTGTTTGAATGCATTTATCTTTGTCTTTGTCTAAATGTAATGAATGGTCCTACATGTCAAGTAAAGTTCCAGAGAAAATTATCAATTTAAAGTTATATTTCAAATACTAAACATTCCTTATTTTAAATGAATGTGTGTACAAAAACAATCTTATACGAGTTTTGAGAGCATGTCCAAAACCTCTTCTTTTATGTGATATCATCTTCATAAAATTTTGATTATATTTTTATGAAAAAATAATATAAATATAAATTATATGACCATGATATTTAGACCTTTATAATTGGTGTGATTAATTATTTAAAGTTCAGATTTATTCTTCATCTTATAAACAAAACTCTTACATCAATTTTATTTTATTTTAATTATGAAAAATAACAAATTTACTCATTATTTATCTATTATGTCATCCTTTTGATGATATTATTTATGATCACATTATTTGTGAAATTTTTAATTAAAGTGTTTTAAAGAGTAATGAAATTTATGATTATAGTTTTAAAGTTTAATATATTTATAAATATTAATTTATTTTTTTAGTTGTGTGAAATTTTGTATGATTAGTTGAAATTTGAATTTAGAATCTTTTATTTGTTAATATGATGTTTTATTATTTAACTATCAATTTACTTTGAGGTTGATTTTTTATGGTTTAGATGTGATTCATTTATCCAACAGTTCCACTTGAGTCACATTATGGGTGCTCAAGGTTTAGCCTTTGACTTTGGTACCATATAAACATTTTTGTGGACTAGCTTGAACTTGAATCTATCTGATCTCCCATGTGCTTTCAAGGTGCTCTATTATTAAACTACCAACCAACCTTTTTATCAATATTTTATTATTTGATTGTGGTTTATTTCTCTAACAAAATGAGCATTAAAATTTAATTTAATTTGTTTCTATATATTGTTTTTTAAATCTTCAAGCATAAATAATATTGTAATGGGATGAAAGCACAATAGTGCATCCCCCTTTTCAATCTTACTCAACCATAAAAATCAATAATTTTCAATATTCAATGTATTTTATCAATTATACCAAACAACTGTCAAGAATTTAAATATGATGTAAACTAGTGGTTTGTGTCATTTTTCTCCCCAAATTCAATTTATGAATTTTCTATATGTATATGTGTGTGTTTTCATAAAAAAATAAAATAAAATTATTTTTTTGACAGAGAGTGACATTTTATAATAACTTCTAATACAAAAACAATCTTTCTAAGGTCTCTTGGAATTAAACCATTCTCTAATATTTGGTTCATTTTTTTTTTTGGGTATTCTTATTAATAATTTTTAGTTACTCTTAACAAAAATTTAAACCCCCATTTTATAACTAACTTATCTTTGTCTTTGTCTAATTGTAATGGTTGATCCTACATGTCAAGTAAAGTTTCAGGGAAAATTATCAATTTTAAGTTATCTTTCAAGTACTAAGCATTCCTTATTTTAAATGAATGTGTGTGTACAAGAACAATCCTATAAGAGTTTTGAAAGTATGTCTGAAAGTATGTCCAAAATCTCTTCTTTTATGTGACATTGAATCTTCATAAAAAGTTTATTATATTTTTATGAAAAAATAATATAAATATAGCTATATGACCATCAAATCCTTTCTTATTGGTGTTATTATATATTTAATAACACTTTATTACTTTATTATTTTGTATTAATCCCACTTAGGGATTTTTTAGGTTTTCTTCATCCTTGCCTATGATGCAATTAGTGTTCTATTTTTCACTCATTCTATAATCACCTTTTCTTGAGAAATAACAAATATTCTTTTGCAACTCTCATTTGTGGAAGGTATTGTTGTTTTACTATTTGATCTTGCTTTTGTGTTTGTTTCACATCTTCATCATAGTATCAAAGTATGGATTCAATAATCTTGTTTTTAGATTTTTCTTCAACAAGTGTTACAAAAGCTCTAGATTTGGGATCTCCAACTCTTCTTTTGAGATATCCAGACTTGGATAAAAAATTTGCGCACTTTAGAGGCAAACAAACCTTTCTATTATGTTCAGAAGACCCAAAAACCTAATAATTGGCTATTCATTTGTCTAAATATGAGTAGTTGAATTGAGGGTGCTTTCTTAGGGCACATTTTTAAGGAAAAATATGTATCTAGCTATACAGAATTTGTACAAATGTACAAATTTATACATGTCATATGTAGCCATATAGGTCATACAACATTCATATCAACCTACATAGGTACCTACATAATTTTCAAGTGAGCTTATGTATTAAATTAGTGATCTATAAGATTATGGAAAGTTTCAAACAATATAGCACCAAGTTTTTAATTTTTGTGTCGATGGCATCATATTCTAATAGGTTGATGTAGTTCTATAATTCCAAAATATTTTGATAGAATAAGTGACAACAACCCTTGCAATCATGGCTTGACTATCACCATTGCATCATGCTTGCACCATTCTATCCCTACCATGCATTAGTGGGAGGCCATATTGGCATCCAAGGGCTACCGACCTCCTACCTAACTGCTTGGACCCAACTCCTAAGGAATTTCTCTTAGCTATTGGTTTTCTTTAAAATCCAAATTGGGAAACTTTTGCAAAATTAGGTACAACTTGGGAATACAAGCTACATTTTTAGAATTAACTATATACTATAAAAAAGATAGTTTTGAGCCCTATCTAGTGGAACTGCTAAGTCTTCCTAATTCTACTAATACAAATTTTTATTGGCTATTGAAGTCAAGAAAACCTATTCACGCTTCTGGGGTCATAACTTGTGCATTTGGAGTTCATTTTTTACAAACGAATAGGCATTGGAAAGTCGATTTAGTTCTCTACATAGATCTATAACTTATTTTTTGTTGAGCTTTTACAAAGTACATAGATATCAAACTAAAGTAACTTTTTTCATATTTATCATTTTTGTTCTCAAAATTGCATAAGGGTTTGGTTTTTCTTAATCTAGAAGGAATAATTTTTTATCTTCCAATACCTATATACATTAGAAAAAATTAAAACCTAGCAAATACACATTCTAAAACTCAAACACAATAGAAAATACCTCTTCCATTGAATGTATTAATCTTAGAACAATTACCATACTTGAAAAGATCAAATGACTAGATTACTGATGTCTAAGGGCTTATGGTCCACATTATTGAATGCACACAAGAAAAATAAGAGGGGGCGAATTAGTTATACATTAAAACTTCAAACCCTCATAAACATTTAGATCCATATCAACTAAATTAACCCTTAATCTCTTAGAATGATTTAGTATGAAAGCAAATAACAAAAAACTAAAACACGAAAACACCATGCACAATAGAACACCAAATTTACATGGAAAACCCAAGAAGGAAAAAACCACAGGGAGGATTAGCTCACAATATAAAGTAATTGCAACATTGAATACAAAGGGCTCACTACCCAAAAGAAAGAAGGGCTCACTACCAGTTTATAGAAATTAAGAAAGAAGAATGTTACAATGAGAAATCCATCTCAATGCAATAGAAAAGATCCACCACGACATCACCAATACATTCATAGTCTCTCTGAAGATTCTAGACACCTTATGCTCACTGCTTCCAATGGTCTAACTCATTAAGCTTGCACTGCACTTCACAAATTCACACTTCACAACTCTATAATTCACATCTCACACTTCACTTCACAATTATCCATCAACTCATTTCTTATTTATACCTTCTTCAACTTTGAAAACATTCTCCAAGATCAGATATGCACCTCAATCATGTAAATTCAAATTAGGTTGATATTGTTATGCCTTGCATAACCACCCCATTTTATATTTGGTAAAAATGGGACCCCCTTGTGTTTGTTTGTCCTTGGTGTTTTTGTTTGGGTCTCAGGAGTCATTCTTTTCTTCCTAGGACCTTGTTCGTTTTGTTTTTGCAGGTTCATAACGTGGGTTGAAACTAGACTTAGAACTTTTGCAAAGTTCCTAATCCGATCCCGACCCTGTCTCGTGTCTTGTCATTTTCTTTGTTGTTTGTTTGCCTCGAGCTCTTGGGTTTGTCCCTTGGGTTTTTGTTTTCTATCTCTTTGCATTCTTTCCATTTTTTCTGAAGGCAGAACTGAAATAGGAACTAGACCTGGAACTTTACAAAAAATTTGAATCTAGGTTTGATTTTGATCCCACTCCCATGTTGTTTGTCTTGTTCTTGTCTTGTTTTATGTTTTGTTTTGGGATGGGATTTTCCCCGGTCCTTCATTCTCTTGCTTTTCTTTGTTGGTGTTCTTTCCCTTTGTTGAGAGCAGAACTAGAGTCAGATCCGAACCTAGAACTTTTCCAAGTTTTGGATCCGAATTTGGTTCCAATTCTACCCCTGTTCCTTTGTTGTTTTTTCCCTACTGCAAGACCAGAGCCAGATTTGGAAAGAAATGGGGAACTTTCACAAAGTTCCCACTCCTATCTTTGTTCCACTTCTGCTCCCATTTTACCTCTAACTTACATGTTGGTTGCATCCTTGCTTTCGTCCTGATTCCGCCCCCAATCGACCACATTAAATGCATTAATTGCGACCCCTCCACATGTGCAAAATAGTTTTTAAAACCTTAATTAACGTTATTTGGATCATTACACTTACTCAAAGAATTTTAACGAATAAGGAGCTGAGAGAACTCAAGGAAGAGCATGATTTAGTTGTGGTTGAACATTCATGAGCGGATTTCTTCTTATTGTCAACCTTTCTGGTAGCGTTTTGAGGTAGGTGGGTCTCTCCCATTCTATTTTCTATTTTCTCGTTCATTTTTTGTTGGTGTTTTTGTTTGTTGTTCTTTGTTTTTTTCATTCCCTCTTCCATTTTTCGTTTGTCTTCCTGTGTTCTCTGTTGTTTTTGTTTGTTTCCTATCATTTTCACCATTTTTGGCGATGTTTTCATTTTTTCGTGACCTAGTCTCGATCAGGGATTTCCTTTTTGAGGGGTTCTAGTGCCTTGCAATTATTTTAAAACCTTTCTCGAAACCCTTCGTTCTTTGTTTTATTAATCTTATGGGTTTTGGTCATAGGGTTTTTGATGCCCTAGTTTTGGTGTAAGTTGACAGGTCGTACGAGTTAGGATTTGTGTTTCACACCCTTTTCATGTGCTTGCTTTAGCTTGCTCGATTCGGTCCTGTTGGTCTGGGAAAATGCGAGCTCAATTTTTTCCTCCCTGTGTCCTTGTAACTCATGTTCAAATTGGAATCACCTTGCAGAGACAATCCATTTAGTTTTGTTAATACACGATAGAATTGGAGCTAAAACATAATTCATCCATTGAACTTTCGCATGAGGTTTCGATCCGATTCTGATCTTGAGTCTACCTTTGATGTGTTCCAACCCTGAATCTGATCCCATCAACTTAGCGGGGTTAGATCGTCGAATGTTACAAGGTATTGAAACTTTGAAAGTTTTAGTTTCTAATCTGGTTTTGGTCTCGATTCTAATTAATGTTATTTTTTCACCTCTCTGGTTCTTGATTTTATTCTGCTCCTACTCTCACCAAGTTTAAAGTTTTACTAAGTATGGAGAGTTACCTAGGGAAGAATTGAGAAATGTGAAAAGATAACACTTGTAATGATGATTTTCATACCTTCTATTGGTCTAATCCAAGCTTGTCTTGCAAGTATAAATAATTTCAGGAGCATTAGAGGAAGTGTCACAAAAAGAAGGGTAGGTTGCAGAAACCTCTAAGGGGGTAAAACCCAAGAAGATCAAGGTGGAACAATTTCCCTATACCTTGAGATACAAATACCGAGATGCTACTCTTACAGCTAGTAAGCTAGATTCAAAATGGATAGATATAACAGACACCAATCTAGGCCCATTCAACTATGAGGAGTTTCTTGTGGAAACTTTCTGTGAATATGTGAGTGGAAGGATTGAGAGAATAGCCCAATCTGGGCTAGCACATGTTACACTTTTCCCCTTTTTATTCCAATGCCTAGAGCTCATCCTCACAGCAGCAGGGGCATACAACCCCTTATCAAGGCAATGTATGGACCTCCAAGGGAATGTGATCATTGATCTATCCCCAAAGATGATGAGGTTCATGTTTAATGCACCTACCCCAAAGAACCCTACACAATTAACTGAGGTAGAGGCATTGGAATTGTTTAACAAGGACAAGGAAGCTAATAGGTCCCACATGAATAAGAGCTAGTTAAGAACTGAGAAGAAGTCTTTAGTGAAGGTTCCTAAACAACCTAAGAGGGAAGACTTCAAGAAGGAGATTGATGACCTAATCATGATGCTTTCCAGGCTATTTGGAAAGAGGGACTCAACATACTTCAAGGAATGGATGTTTCCATTCATTCAAACCATTTTAGATGGTAGGAAACAATTTGATTGGGGTATGATTATATCAAACAACTTGCTAAGACAATAATGGATAGAAGTATTCAATGGGTGGTTATGAGGATCAAGGAACCAGAGGCTCAATCTTCAAAGAAGAGGAAAGCTACAGGTACCCAAGGAAACAAGAGAACAAAGAGGAGGAAAGTTCCTAAAGAACAGTTGGAGTACTTTCCCCCTAGCTCTGGAGGAGTTGTTGATCCAGGGATGCCTACTCAAGAAGTTCATGAGGCACAAGGTGTAGAATCTGCTACTACTAGAGAAGGAGCTTCATCTAAAACTTCCCTTCCAAAGGATTCTACTAGGAAGGTACCTACAGGAAGCCTTCATGAGCAGGTTGAAAAAGGAAAAAAAGAAAATGAGATTCATGACATTGACACTGATTTTGAGGCTACACAATCAGATCATGAACGTCTTGTGACCACAACTACTAAGGAAATTCATGATATTGAAACTGAGCATGTTTTGACTGAGGAAGACTATTGGATTTTTTTTGAAGATGCAAAGGAGGCTGATGCCAAAGAACAAGCTGAGGCACTTGCAAAGCAGAAAGAGGTTGAAGCCATAGCCAAGACTAAAGAGATTGCAAAACATCATAAGTAAAAAGAAGGCCTTCTACAACAACAAAGCCAATGCAGAGAGGGAGAAGTTGGCCCTCTTACAGAAAATTCATGATCTTGATGAAGAAAAGGCCTAGTAGAGAAGGGAAAAAGAGGACCTTGAGGCCAAGGCCAAGGTTGCAAAGGAGGCACATAGGAAAAAGGATGAAGAATAAATCTTGTTGAACAAGAAGGAAGTAGAAGAACAAGCCAAGCATGAGCAAGAGGCAGCCAAAATGTGGGAAAGAGTTAAAAAATTGAAGAAATAGAGAGATGACATGTATGATCAAAGGAGATTGGAAGAGGAAATAGAGAAAGATGAAGCTAATAAGCTTGCAAAGGAAGTGGCAGAAAAGGAGAAACAAGAGGTTGATTGCCAACCTAAGGTAACAATTCTACAATCTCTCTCCTCTACCACTTCTTCACAACAAGTGGTTACTCCTCTTGTTGCCCCAACATGATTGAAGCTCAACTTGGAGAAGAAGAAAATAGTCTAGCCCCAACCCTTGAACTAGGATGACATGATAAAAGAGATTGAGAAGGAGAGGCCCAAGAAAAATGCTTGAGTCCTTCATTCCACTAAACTAACAAATGTTGGAGAGATTGTGGCAGAGTGTGCCATTCCTATGATAGACAACAAAAAATCAGAGAAGCAGTTGAGTGATTATCAACTGGGGACTGTAAACTTGGGAAGGCCTACAAGAAATTAGCAAATGGACTTCATTGATATTATATCATCCTCCACCAAGTCAAGAATGGTGAAGGATAAAAAAAGGAAAGATGAGCTCAAGGCTCAGTTAGATCAATTGCATAGGTTCTTGAAGCACTTGTCCTCTCCTATTTATATACAATCTGATGCTCCACAAACACCCATTTTGTTAAGGAAGAAAGAGGTTGATGATCTTGTTGAGATGAGAAGCAAGGGGAAGATGCTAGATAGATGGATTGACAGGTTGAACCAAGAGGTGGAGGAATTGCTTGTTGAAGCTCACAAGGTCCATAAAGCAACATTGGAATCATCCAATGATGTGATTGCATATGCTGAGGACCTTTGGAAACAAGAAGAAGAATACAAAGAGTATGTAAGGAAGTTGAAAGAGATTACTAAACTGTCTCAATAAACACTCTTAGAACAATCTATCCTGGAAGAAGGTAATGAGGATTTCATTGATAAAACTATTAGCATTATCAGGTTTAGGACTTCATTTATTTTTTCCCATAGAAATGAGGTGCAACAAGATGGCAAGGATTTGACTGATCAAATTGTGGAGTTGGAAGCAATCATTGCTATGATGGTGAATGAGGATGTCCCTATCAAGGATGGTTTTCCTCTTAATGAGGTAAGAAACAAATGGGATAATATATTTCAAGAGGCAATGCAGAAGAGAGATGATGGTGATGACTTATTGATTGACGGGTTCATCGAGATGTCCCTATCAAGGAGGTGGGTAAGTGCACCAAGATGGTTCCCAAAAATGGGGCTTAAGCAGCCACTTTTTTTTTTGAAATCAGGAAATACTAACCTTGGACGTGAAATTGAGGATACTTAAACTCAAAATTTTGAGATGGAACAAAAATAAGGATTCAAGTGCTCCAAGTCTACTTTCTAAACTACTAATTTATTTTGAAAATGGTTTAGATTAAGGGTTTCAAATGAGGTACATACACAAATTGGTGTTGTTTTTGTCAGAAAAACATAACATAGAAACTCTTGTATGACCCTTGTATGGTGAATTTTTTTTTAGTATTTTTAAAATCGCTATGGTTAGAAGTTAGCTAATAGTATGTAGTTGATGCACAATTTTTCTGATAATTTTTTAATGAATATTTTATTTTTTACTAATTTTCGAAGTGGACACTTCCTGAAAAACAAAATTTTGGTCGTGCTACCCCTACAAATTTGGGAAACTAATTGATTTTTTTAAAAAAAAATAAAAAATTGTACAATGGAGTCTAGATTCTAAAAATGTAATTTATTTGAAATTTTGATGAATGGTTAATTTATAATGAAAAAAAACACCAAACACTGCTTTTTGCAAAAAAAGAGACATACAAACAAAATAAATTATGGATGAATGACTTAACATTATTATAAAGTGAAAAAAATTACATCATTGGATAGCTAAGAGAGAACCTAACATTACCCAGATGTTCGATTTGTTTGATATTGAACCATGTGCAATCTTGACGATTATGTGAAATATTGTAGAAACTGCAAAAACACGTCTCTGATCATTGGGAATGCCCTCCAAGCCTTTGGGTTGGTATTCCAAGGAAAATACCAAACCCAAGGCTTGGAGATTCCCAAAGCAAGATATAACGCGAGCACATTATAACGTGCTTGAGCGTTATATGTCAATTTTGACATGGTTTTTTTTTGTTTGTGGGGAGCATATCTAGCAAGACATAACATGAGCATGGTATAACACGCTCGCGTTATGTCTTGATTTATGTTAAATGAATATTGAATGTATGTTTATATATTTGTATGTTTGTATGTACATGAATGCTTGTATGTCATGTATGCATTTATGTATGTATGTATGCCTGTATGCATCAATGCATGTATATTGTATGTATTCCTACTTGTATGTAAGATTGTATATATGTTCATGTACATGTATGCTTGTATGCATGTAGGATTGTATGTACATATGTATTATTCTTGTATGTATGTATTTATGTATGTCTTTAGATAATTTTAAGAGAGAGAGAGAGATCAGAGTTGTCTAGGTAGGGTGGGAGAGGGAGAGGGAGGGCGAGGGGAAGAGGGAGGGAGAGATCAAAGGATATCAAAGGTAGAGACTGAGTCCTAATAGATGGAGAGAAAGAGGGGGTGGAGTGAGAGGGACTTATCTAGGTAGGGTGGGATGGATAGATAGAGAGAGGGGAGACAGAGAGAGTTACCTAGGTAGGTTTCCAAAGGGAGAGACCTAAGAGAGAGAGGAGGTGGGAGGGAGAGACATGAGAGAGTGGTAGGGAGTGTTAGAACTATAAAATTTTGAAATTTTTACAATCTATTTGCATCCAAGAGTTCCAGCATTGAGTCCTCATCATAAGCATAAATGTCCCTCTTTGTATTGTCTTGCTTATTTTCTGTCATAAAATTCATTGAATCCATCAAGTCCTTCATTTTTCATTAAAAGATCTGAATTGGCAAGACATAGTAAAAGTCTCCCCGACTTGATTTTTCACTAATGTATATTTGTTGCAGACTATCGGCAGGACAATTTTCTTGTTTCGGCGACAAAAGGAGTCATTTTGGCAAAGGGGAGTCATTGTCAGAGTGAAGTCATAGTGAATACATTGTGTTTCGCTGACCGGTGTAGGTGGGAGTATATCGATCAAGCTAAAGGTGTTCTGCAGAATGTCTTGGCGAAGTCTTTTTCTTGCCGATAGGCATCTAAAAAAAATATATATCGGCATATGTTGGGGCATTGGTGTAATGTCAAGGCAAAGACAATATGTCATACTGACTAATGCATAAAGGGGTCATTTCAGCTAGACTGATTGGTATCGGCATGAACTCATAACGAAATCATTTTGTTTTACCGACTGGCTTGTAAGCGATTGTCTCGGTAAGACTTATGTGCATCAGGGAAGGTCTTAGCGAAGTGGCTATTGTTTGGCTGAACCAATTTCAAGGATATTCAAAAGCTATTGGTGAGAAGTTATAGTCTTTCTGAGTTAAATCTTATGCTGATAGAGATAAGTATTGCTGGGAGAGGATATTTTCGATATAAGTTTCATTGAAGTATGAATATTATATCGATAGGTAGTTCGGGGTGAGTTTTGTCGAATTGGAGTAATCTGGAGAAGTGATTTTGGTAAGACATTTGGTGTTGGTATGAGTCTTCCCGAAGGTTCATTGTCTCACCGAAGGTATTGCTTCATTGGTTGGGTTTATTTCTTTGGTGAGAAAACTTGGTGGACATGCCGAAATGAGAATTCATCGGTGAAAGGGTGATTTTGTCTTAGCGAATGGAAAATACAATGAAAAGTATATATGGGTAAGACACAAAGGTATCTACATAACATTTCCCCGACTTTCAAAGTCACAGTGAAGCGGGTGAAATGAAGATTGCATCGGTAGGAGTACAAATTTGTCTTGGCAACCTAAGGAAAATGAAGACTATTAGTGAAATAGGATGAAGTCTGCGAGAGGTCTCCCCGACATTTGCAGGTTACAGCGAAGAGCATAAAGATAAAGGATTTCAGTCGATGTGAGAATATTAATGTCTCAGCGACTGGAAAATGCTTTGAAGAATACATAACTGTATGGCACCATGATATCTATGAGACATTTCCGCGACTTTGAATTGTCAGAGCGACATGAAAAGTAGAAGCATTTGTCATCAAGTTGGTTCCAGGTGTCGGTATGACCATTGAATGTCTTGGCGAATGGTGAAATAAACGTTGAAAAGGGATTTTGCCCTAGATTTGAAATTTTCTCATTGAAAGGACATTTGATGCAACAGTGCCAGTTTCAAAGGAGGCTTCATTCGTGCTTCATTAATGGCACGATGGGATAAAACAATAATGACAGTAATGTTTTAATTAATTCCTCATTTCTGAATTGATTGCTGGTGAATTGGCATGCTGAACAGAGAACTGGGACATTTTTTCAGTCTAAGGAGCTCAAGCAGAATTCTGTAAGTAATTGGTTCTCTATTTTTTATATTTTGGTTCTGTAAGCTTAAAAATGGAGTCTTCTGGTTCTGGAAAGGGTGAGGGTAGAAAACTTGGTGAGAGTATTCAATCGAAGGGAAAGAAACAAAAGACTAATACAGAGCATGAAGGCACTAAAAGGAAGTTAAACCAAGACCTCATTGATCAACTATCTAGTTTAGGGCCTAAAGCTAGAAGGTTTGCACAACTTAGGGCTGAGGTTGATAAGCTGGATGACAAATGCAAGTTCATAGGTGATGTCTGGACTACTGTAAGAGGGTATGAAATTTTCAATTTCCACTACCATAGGAGGAACCGTTTTGAGCCAGTCTGTAATCCATGGAAGTTGAATGTAGGGAAATTGGTTTGCCCTAATGTATTTGTTAATGCTGAATTGGTAAAATTGCTTGCTGATAATTATGATCCAAAGCATAAAGCTATATGTGATCCTTTTGGAAAACCACAAATACATGTGTCAAAAGAAGCAATTGGTGAGGTTTTCAAACTGGAAGGGTTTTGCAACGAGGAAATCAATTGTGAGGAGTTGCAGAAGGAATTTTCAAGAATGGATACAAGTTACAAGGGTTGGAGGTTACCAATTCACAGTGTCAAATAGGGTAACAAGTCAAAACCTTTGGAAGATAGTGAAGGGCCTCCCTATCATGTAGATTTGTTTGAACCCTATATGAAATATACATATTTTTTAGTGTGTCAGGTGTTGGGGATGGATGCCCCTGAATTCATGTCAATCCAGTGCCAACGGTTATCACAACAAATATTCAATATCACAATTCTAGGCCATTTGATTATGCTTCATATATTTCTAAGGAGCTTGATTCTGGATTGATGGCTATTAAGGGTGGAGCTTCTATTGTCCATCTCAGAAATTATTCTTTGTTGATGCATTTGGTGTTATATTTCGGACAAGAGTTAGGGGTATGGCCTCCAGAGATGAGAGTTTCTAAAATTGGTAAGGAGGGTGAAGCATTGACTGTTCAGTTGTGGACTGCCATTTGGGATAGCAGGTTTGCTGGTTCTAGTTTTATTCATTTTGAAGAGCATTTTGTAAAGACATTGTATAAATTGTATCATTATCCTTGTAAGTATTCATTGACTAATGAGATCAAAAGATTCCTTCAGCCTAAAGACTTCAATGGGCCAATTGATCATAACTGGGGAGACTGGTATTGTTTGGAGGGAGCTACAGTAATCAGAGTATATGGATTTGAAGATGCTCCTCTCATTCTGCCAAGGACAGTTCCAAATAGGGTTGCATATTTAGAAATTGTTAGACAAATGGATTACTGTAGTGTGATGCATTTTAGTTCTTTCGGGAAGCAAGCTTTTATGCCTAGTACTTTGTGTTTTGGTGATTTCACTATGTTGGCTAAAGAGGGATATAACTCGTTCCTTGATAGATTATTGCATTATAATATTGAAAAGAGGACCAACCAGGAAAAAATTTGACCCTGAAGGATATATCAATTTAGCCAAAGAAAGGATTAAGTTTGGAGGGTATCAACATGTACCCTATCCTTTTGATGATATGATCATAAATCTGGATGAAGATGAAGCAGAAATGGTACTTGAAAGCTGTAATCAGGGGTTACAAGATATTGAGCTATTGTCTTCTGGAGATGAGGAAACACCAAGAACTAATGTGCCATAGGGTAGAACAGAAAAGGTATCCAGAATGAGGACTTAGCAGTATGTCTGTCCAGTTAGAGAACAAAGTATTGAAAGTGGTGATGTTGATACAAGGCACATGGAGTATAGGTCATTTGTCTCTGATGATGAGTTTATACATTCCCCAAAGTTTAAGGCATTCTTGTACAAGCAGTCTAAGGGGAAGGAAATAAGAGAGAATGTTGATGATGTTACATCTGGAAATGAGGAGCAATTGCTGGCTCAATTAAGAAGATGTGTGGATGATGAAATGACAAATATGACTCCTGAAGTGGGGAGGAAAACGTTGGAGGATGCTGGTGTCATGATCTTTCCTGGTTTAGATTTGAACTCTGCATTGGTCTTTGATAGTTTCTTGAAGGGCAGTAATGCTACTCACAAGCTTGACAAGGAAAAGGTGGCAAAAGTGTATACGGGCTCCAAGTATAATACTGATGAGGGATGAATGTTGATATGGGATTTGTACCCACCCCACAGGAAATCAGTGGTACTTGATATAGAGAAGGCATTTGGCCATGTTTTGACTCTAAAAGCTAGAGAAGCTGATCCTGTTGCTACTGCAGACATTGGGGTAAATGTTGCAAAGTTGAACAAAGCACAAATTCAGATATTGATAAAAGAAAAAGAAGTGTATAAAGCGAATAATGAGAAATTGCTGAGAGAAAATGATAGACTCAAAGACTTGGTTGGTGTTTCAATGGGGACAACCAAAATTATTTCTCAAGGAGAAAGCTCTCAGGAAAAAGAGCACTAGGTAGGGTCAAGTGCTTATTCTCAGGGAAAGCATGATGCTATTGCTGCAATTGTCAAGAAGAGGCAGGATCATTTGACATCCTGGTTGAATAAATTGTGGGGAAAATACACTCATACTCTTGCTACATTGAAAGAGCATACAAGGATGGATGGACGAATCATGGATAAATTTCATGAGTTGGATCAAAGTGATGAAGCTAGCAGTTCTGCACTTGAAGCCGCAAATCATATAATCAATCGCCATCGAAATTTCTATGATGAATTGCAAGGGGATGAACAGGGGTTAATTGCAGCTGCCGTGAAAATTGTGGTTACATTTTATGATGACAATGGTGAATTGAAAGAAGCCATCAGATGGAAAAATGAATGTGAGTCAATGCTGAATGAAATCATGAAGACAACTTTTGCAGAGGATACAACATTGGAAGAAGTGAGCAAGCAAAATGAGGAAATGGTCAAGATGGAAACCACGATCCGAAATGCTGTTGGAGATGCAGACACATATGAGCGCCAAGATTATTTGGACCACCTCAATAAGACTCGCTAATGGCTAAATAGAGCCTAGTTATTCTCTATCTTTTGTTTTATAATATGTATTTTCTATTTCTGAAAGGATGTCCTTTCGTATTCTCAATGTATAAATGTCTATTTTGAAAACAAAATATAGGAGCGATAGTTAGAATAGAATAAAGAATAGAAAATATGGTGGAACACCATGTTTCACAGGGCTGAGACTCTGATGTATGTTTTGGAAGCCATGGAGATATCAATAAAAATCATCTGATTTGCTGGCGTATTCTGGTGTCAATTGTTGTGTTGTGCTTATTGAAAGAATTATTTGAGTTTTCTCTAAGATTGATGTTGCTTGGTTATTTAGATCAACATAACAAGTTTATGTCTGGTTTATCAGTATGTATTTTTTGTATCTGTGTGATTGGTTGATAGGATCTTTCAAGGAAGGATTAAATCCTTTTGATTAATCACAATAATCAGGGAATTTCATTTAGATCATTAAGAAGAACTTAATAATCACAACCTTGCAATTTTATATTGGTTATAAATAAAATATGCCAAACAATTTGAATGTTTCCAGAAAGAAGTCAGTTGTTTAAGATTTCGTTTGACTCCGTATATTATATAAGGCATTGGTCTCACCGTTTCCATCATTTAGTTTTATTCATACTTTTTACATCTATTAACTGAGCATATTAGGATTTAGTTTTGAATGCTGGTATACAATATATACCAAATTAATTTTATTTTGTTCATTCCAATCTGCCGTTGTGGACAAATCATGGCATGAAGAGAAGATCAATAGTCAAAGTATGCTTCATTTGTTATAGGTACACCCGTTTAGGTCTAGCAGCACCTGGAGAGTAGAAGGTTTAATTGTTTCAAACCTTGTTCTATTGCCCTAAAATGTCATGGAATCTTGGCAGCCTTTCGTGGTTCAAACCTACATTTTTGAGAGCTAACAAATTGGCCACTCTACTAGGGATAACAAAGAATCTATGCCTTAATCATAGAGTCAGAAGTCCTATATACAGACTCCGCTCTGAATACTAGGAAACAATATTTTTCTCACTTTCAAGAAAGTGAGTGGCGACTCTGATTAAACATTGCAATATGAATGGAAGAAGATCTCAATTTAGGGGAGGTCATTTTGGAGCTCCTCCTGGAAATAGTAGGTGGACACATAAAGATGATAAAAGGGAAAAGTGAGGACATGTACTTGACAAACAAAGACAAATCATCAATACCTTATGGTGAGAATTGTTTTGACACATGGAAAGATAGTTCAACAGAAGAGCCTTGTACCCTGAAAGATCAGAAAAATCATTTTTACAACCCTCTGAATCAAGCCGAATTTGAAGCTAGAAAACAAGCTGAGTTCAAAGTTGGACTCGAAGCTGAATGACTCAAAATTCAATATGAATATGACCAAAACATGCAAGGTAATCAGAATGGACCTACTAATCAGGAAATTCATCAAGAAGATTATGAATCTTTAACTTATGAAGAAGTTAAAGCATGTTTTGAATCTCAGAAAAAGGAGAGGGAAGAGCAGGAAAAGGCCCAAATGATTCAAGCAATGAGGGAATTCAAATTGCAGAAAGCTCAGAACATTCCTCACACATCTGGTTTTCCCCCAAAATATGTACCACCCCATAAACAGGGTAATCATGGTGCTGGGTATTCTGAACCACCAAGGATTCCTCACCATCAAATTGGGAATCAATATAGATAGCCAAATCATCCACCTAATATTCCCACACAACATACAAATAATTATCCACCTCCTGGTCAGCATCATGTGCCAAAGCAAAATATGCAGTACAATAACCCTATGTACCAATATCAGCACCCACCTAATCCTCCTCCTTATCAATTTACAACCATGATTAGACAATTTGATTTTGTAGGGTTTCAGTTGTAGTAATGCAATCACTATCGAGGATCATTTAAGAAGTTTCAATGCTTTCATTCAGGATTTGGATGTACCTTATGAAGATTTGCATATGAGATTATTCATGATGTCTCTTATTGAAGAATCTAGGGACTGGTTCAACAATTTAGTAACAACTTCTATTTATTCTCTCCAGATATTTCAGGATCAATTCCTTGAACAATTTGGGAATTTGAGTGCACCAAACGTTGCTCTCCATGAACTAATGTGAATTCAGAAAGGTCAGAATGATTCAATCTTTGATTTTAACAAAAGATTCAATAAACTACAGAATAGAATACCTCTAGGATCAAAGTTACCAGACTCTGTAGCATTAAGTGTTTACCTGAATGCATTCGACCCTAAAACAGGGTATGAGCTAAGAAACAGGTTCCCAAGGGACTTAGCTGAAGCACAAAAGATAGCATTAACAATTGAGAATAACAGAAAGGCTGCTGGGATAATGAATAAGAGAGACAACCCTAGAGCTCCTCAACAAAACAAAAATTATCAATATAAGCAAGAGAACACATACAGGAATGAAAGGCCAAGGCCGAGGTTGCATGACATGCCCTATGACACAAACTAGAAGGATGAGAAACCTGTAACAAACAGGCCTAGAAGCAAAGAAACTCCTGATCCATTGAGAAAGAAAGGAACGTATATGGTGAATAAAAATTATTTTTGTGAGGCCTGTGATAAGCCACATTCCCCTGAGTATTGTGTTGTAGCCCAGAGAATTCAAGAAGGAGTGTTAATGGGAGATGGTGGAGAGGATCACACAATTTACTTGACTTCAAATGCTTCTCACCATGTTGAGGAGAGATACTCATCTTCAGAGGAAGGAGGTTATGAGTATGATGTTGCAGAACAAAGGTACAATGTCCATATGGCTGAGCAACATGTTTTTTCTGACTCTGAGGATGATTATGTCGAACCACAATCTATTGAGGTGCCTGCTCACAGTAATGTGAGGAGACTTACTAAGGAAGAGATAGAAAGATTGACTGTTGCTGCAGTAGAAGAAGCCAAGAATAAGTATTGGTTGAGAAGTAGGACAGTAAATGAGAAAGAAGGTGTCCCTAGGGGTATCTTTATGAAAGATCAAAAAGTTGTGCAAGGAGTTTCAAAGAAAACTAAAAATAAACAACGTGAGGAAAGCAAACAGAATCCTGTCCAAAAGGATGCAGTAAAAGAGCTATATAGAGAAATTCAAAAAACTGATCAGTCAGGTAGAGGAGAAAAAGAAGTGAGCAAAGGAGAAATATCAAAACAAAAGAAAGTGATTAATACATAAGGTTCTTCTTTTGATTTTACTCAAGCCTTGTCTCAGGTAAAGATGTCTGTCCCACTTCTAGAAATGATGAAAAATTAAGGAGTACAGGGACAGTGCAGTGCAATTGATAACAAATGAAAGTGAAAAGCATGTAAGTATTGAAAATAAAATGGTTGCTAAAAATAAGCAGAATAAAGTGAACATCGCAGAAATCTGCTTGAGTAATGTATTGACAAGTCTGCCACAGGTTGATCATTTCTTTATCACATTACTCATAAATAACAAATTATTGAGGAATTGCATGATAGATTCCGGTGCTGCCATGAATATTATGCCAATAGGAGTGATGAAACAACTAGGCATGTGGGTGGATACACATGAGGGAAAATGTTATGCAATGGATAACCGACCTGTTCCTATGGTTGGTATAATGAAAGATGTAGAAGTCAAGTTAGCTGCTTACCCTCAAGTAGCTTACAATATTGATATAATAGTGATAGACACCCCTCCACAATTCAGTATGCTTTTATCAAGGCAATGGACGACAACTATTGGTGGAAATGTTCAGTTTGATCTATCTTATGCAACCATTCCTGTAAATGGCAAAGAAGTGAAACTGTATAGGGAGCTGAGGATGAATCAGCTTATTGACTATGTGCCACAAGACCAAATCAACTGTTTTTGTGATGTTGATCTTGGGAGTTTCAAAATAGAACCAGTACAGCCAGAATTGACTAATAGTGATTCGATGGAGAAGCATGCTGCACGGAACCACAATGGTGTGTGAAAAATGTATTTTGATGGAGCCTGTAGCCAAGAAGGCAATGGAGCTGGGATAGTATTTGTTTTTCCTGAAGGTATTACATTTAAGTATTCATTTCTGTTAACTTTTGAATGCACAAATAATGTGGCAGAGTATGAATCTCTGTTAATTGGATTGAATATAGCGGTGAAGCATAAAATAAAGTTGTTGGCTGTTCTAGGAGATTCAGAGTTAGTTGTCTCACAAATTAAATCAAAGTATACAACAAAAAACAAAAGACTAAAGCAATACAGAAATGTTGTATGGGATATAATAGAGTTGCTTGATGCCTTCTTGATTGAATGGGTAGATAGATCGAAGAATATAATGGCAGATTTTTTAGCCAATGTAGCATTGAAAAGAGATGATGTTACGTTGGCTGGAGTGTCACAAATTGAATTTAAGACAAGGCCTGTTGTGCCTGATAATGTATATAGCTGGCAAGTTTTTAATGATGACACTGATCTTTTAAAATTCCTTCACTGTATAGACCAATATGAAACTCAAGAGATCGACTTCAATGCCTTTGTTGAAAAAGTTGATGGAAAAGAAACAATCTTTGGAAAAGAAATCTTACAGCTCAAAACAAATAAGATTCCTAAAGGCTTGGTGGCATTAGAGATGGTATATGATGGAAGTGATCGGTCCTTAATAAAGCAAACACTAGTTGGAAGGGATGATATTGAAGAAGTTAATTTGGGAACTGAGATGGCACCAAAAAGGGTGTACATAGGTAAAAAAATAAGTCCTGCAATTAGAAGAATGCTGATTGAATTGTTGAGAAAGTACAAACATGTATTTGCTTGGTCTTATGAAGATCTGAAAGTATATAGAGAAGACTTTTTTCAACATGAAATGCCATTGAAGTTAGATGCTAAACCATTCAGGCAAAAGCAAAGGCCTATAAATCCAACTCTAGAACCTAAAATTCAAGAGGAATTGGTGAAGCTCAGAGATGGTGGAATCCTTAAGCCAATCAGACATTCAACTAGGTGTCAAATCTGGTCCCTGTCAGAAAGAAAAATGGAGACATCAGGTTGTGTGTAGATTTTAGAAATCTAAACATAGCATCCCTTAAGGATAATTATCCTTTTCCTAATATGGAGGCCATATTGCATAAGGTGACAGGCTGTGAATTGTTGTCCATGATGGACGGATTCTTAGGGTATAATTAGGTTAAAGTTAAGGAGTCTGATCAATACAAAACTACATTCACAACTCCTTGGGGAACATATGTTTATATGAGGATGCCATTTGGTCTTACTAATGCAGGGGTGACTTTTCAGAGAGCCATGGATGTGGCGTTTTCTGATTTGATCAATATTCTCATGGTGGTGTACCAAGATGATCTCACTGCTTACTCTAAGAAGGCTGAAGATCATGTTCATCATTTGGAAAATGTATTTATAAAAGCCCTTGAGTATGGTATTAGCTTAAACCCCAAGAAGTGTAATTTTGCTATCACAGAGGGTAAGCTTTTGGGGCATATTGTTTCAAAGGAAGGGATTAGGATAGACCCTGAAAGGGTGGAGGCTATCGATAGAATCCCTGTCCCTAAAACTGTTAAGGCGATACAGTCATTTTTTGGACAGATTAACTTTGTTAGAAGGTTTGTTTCTAACTTTGCGGAGATTATCAAACCTATATCAAAAATGTTAAAAAAAGGACAAAAGATAGAATGGACTGCAGAAGCTTTGGAAGCTTTTGTATCTATTAAACGAGCCATCAAGGAGGCTCATGTTCTTAAGTCACCTGACTTTTCAAAACCTTTCCAGATTTTTTCATTTGCATCAATGCATATTGTTGTAGCTGTCATGTTACAGAAGAATGAAGATGGTCATGAACAACCTGTATCTTTTTTCAGTAAGTCATTACAGGGTTCTGAACTAAAGTATGATATAATGGAGAAGCAAGCATTTGCACTAGTGAAAGCTGTAAAAGCTTTCAGACCGTATCTTGTTGGAGCAAAGGTAGTTGCATATGTTCCTCATGTAGCTGTCAAGGATATTCTGACACAATTTGAAGTAACAGGTAAAAGATGTAAATGGATCAACAAAATTCAAGAATTTGACTTGGAGATTCAAATTACTAGACTAGTCAAAGGTCAGGGTTTGGCTAAACTAATGGCAGAGGCAAATATTGAAGCAAATCATATTTGCAATGTAGAAGAAGAAGATGTAATTGCAAGCATTGAGCATACTCAGTGGTATACACACATCATGTATTACCTTAAATACATGAAGTGTCCAGAGGGAATGAATGATAACCAGAGAAAACGCTGAAATTGCAGGCGTCTAAATATGTTTTTATGGATGGGGATTTATTTTGGAAAAATAGGGATGGTGTATTATTGTTGTGTTTGGATGAATTTCAATCTACACATATTTTGAGTGAAATGAACGAAGGAGTTTGCAGAGGACATTACTCAGCAAAAACAACTGTTCATAAAATCCTCAGGGTAGGGTATTATTGGCCTAAGATTTTTAATGACTCCTTTGCATATATGAGAAAATGTGAAGCTTGCCAGAAGTTCTCTGGAAAGCTGAAATATCAGGGAGCTTTGCCACTTCGACCTTTGTAGGTTGATGCCCCTTTTCATCAATGGGGAATTGATTTCATCGGAGAGATACAAGAAAGATCAAGTGGTGGACATAGGTGGATATTGGTGGCCACTAATTATTTCACCAAGTGGGTAGAGGCCATCCCATCTAAACAAGCTACAAGTAAGGTGGTGACATAGTTCCTGATGGATAATGTCATTACTAGATCTGGTACACCATTGAGGTTGATTACTGACAATGGGATGTGTTTTAGATCAGATGAATTCAAAGGTTTCTGTAGCACATATGGTATTGCCATCTCTTATGCAGCTCCTTATCATCCACAGGCTAATGGACAAGCAAAATCTAGCAATAAGAGTCTTCTGAAGATTATAAGAAGGATGCTACGTCAGAATAAGAAGGCCTGGGATTCAAAATTAAGATTGGTTGTATGGGCTAATATAATTACGGTGAAGAAGGCAATTGGGAAGTCCCCATTTGAGTTAGTGTATGGAGCACAAGCCAGGATGCCTTTGCAGAACTTGTTACCAGTTTACAAGTTTGTTCTTCAGGAAGATTTGGATATTCTTGAACCCATGGAAGAAATAATGGAGCAGCTAGCTAAACTGGATGAAATAAGGAGAGTGGCTCAAAATCAAAATATAAAGTTGCAGACACATATGAAATATTTATTTGACAAAAAGGCAAAGGATAGGAAATTTGGAGAAAGTGATCTAGTACTGATGTGGAATGCAAGGTGCCAGGAAAAGGGAAAACATGGGAAGTTTGAAGCCTTATGGCTAGGGCCTTTTGTGGTGATTGGAAAGAAAGGTGAAGACTCATACTATCTGCAGAATATCGCTGGTGAGGATCAGGACTTGCCTATACATGGGTAATTTCTGAAACATTTTTCTCCTGAAGTAACACAGAGGATAAAGGGTTGCCAGTGCATGGACAATTCTTGATGATCCTCTTTGAAGTTCTTTTCCATGCACAGTAGTTTAGCAAATAAAAGGAACATGATTTGCAAGTACATGGACAATCCTGATTTTCCTTCTTTTGAAATAAATTCTTCCATGTACAGTAGTATAGGGTCTCATTCATTGCCATTGCCTTTTGTTCCATTCTGCTCACATGTTCCATCACTTTGAGTTTGGTCTGCTCACCCAGAAATCTGAATCCTTGTAATGATCTTACTATCATTCATCCCTACAAGGAGCCAATGTTAGAATTGTAACATTTTGAAATTTTTACAGTCTATTTGCATCCAAGAGTTCTAGCATTGAGTCCTCATCATAAGCATAAATGTCCCTCTTTGTATTGTCTTGCTTATTTTCTGTCATAAAATTCATTGAATCCATCAAGTCCTTCATTTTTCATTAAAAGATCCGAATCAACAAGACATAGTAAAAGTCTCCCCGACTTGATTTTTCACTAATGTATGTTTGTTGCAGACTATTGGTAGGACAATTTTCTTGTTTCAGCGACAAACTGAGTCATTTCAGCAAAGGGGAGTCATTGTCGGAGTGAAGTCATAGCGAATACATTGTGTTTCGCCGATCGGTGCAGGTGGGAGTATATCGGTGAAGCTAAAGGTGTTCCGCAAAATGTCTTGGCAAAGTATTTTTCTTGCCAATAAGCATCTAGAAAAAATATATATCGGCATATGTTGGGGCATTGGTGTAATGTCAGAGTGAAGACAATATTTCATACCGACTAATGCATAAAGGGGTCGTTTCATCCAGACTGATTGGTATAGGCATGAACTCATAACGAAATCATTTTGTTTTACCGACTGGCTTGCAAGCGATTGTCTCGGTAAGACTTATGTGCATCGGGGAAGGTCTTAGCGAAGTGGCTATTGTTTGGCTGAACCAAGTTCAAGGATATTCAAAAGCTATCGGTGTGAAGTTATAGAGTCTTGCCGAGTTAAATCTTATGCCTATAGAGATAAGTATTGTCGGGAGAGGATCTTTTCGGTATAAGTTTCATCGAAGTATGAATATTATACCGATAGGTAGTTCGGGGTGAGTTTTGTCGAATTGGAGTAATCTAGAGAAGAGATTTCAGAAAGACATTTGGTGTCAGTATGAGTCTTCCCGAAGGTTCATTGTCTTGCCGAAGGTATTGTTTCATTGGTTGGGTTTATTTCTTTAGTCAAAAAACTTGGTGGACACGCCGAAATGAGAATTCATCAATGAAAGGGTGATTTTGTCTTGGCGAATGGAAAATACATTGAAAAGTATATATCGGTAAGATGCAAAGGTATCTACATAACATTTCCTTGACTTTCAAAGTCACAGCGAAGTGGGTGAAATGAAGATTGCATCGGCAGGAGTACAAATTTGTCTTGGCGACCTAAGGAAAATGAAGACTTTCGATGAAATAGGATGAAGTCTGTGAGAGGTCTCCCCGACATTTGTAGGTTATAGTGAAGAGCATAAAGATAAAGGATTTCGGTCGATGTGAGAATATTAATGTCTCAGCGACTAGAAAATGGTTTGAAGAATACATAATTGTATGGCACCATGATATCTATGAGACATTTCCCCAACTTTGAATTGTCATAGCAACATGAAAAGCAGAAGCATTAGTCATCAAGTTGGTTCCAGGTGTCGGTATGACCATTGAATGTCTTGGCGAATGGTGAAATAAACGTTGAAAAGGGATTTCGCCCCAGATTTGAAATTTTCTCATCGAAAGGACATTTGATGCGATAGTGCCAGTTTCAAAGGAGGCTTCATTCATGCTTCATTAATGGCATGATGGGATAAAACAATAATGACAGTAATGTTTTAATCAATTCCTCATTTCTGAATTGTTTGCTAGTGAATTGGCATGCTGAACAGAGAACCGAGACATTTTTTTAGTCTAAGGAGCTCAAGCAGAATTCTGTAAGTAATTGGTTCTCTATTTTTTATATTTTGGTTCTGTAAGCTTGCAAATGGAGTCTTCTGGTTTTGGAAAGGGTAAGGGTAGAAAACTTGGTGAGAGTAGTTAATCGAAGGGAAAGAAACAAAAGATTGATACAGAGCATGAAGGCACTGAAAGGAAGATAAACCAAGACCTCATTGATTAACTACCTGGTTCAAGGCCTAAAGCTAGAAGGTCCACACAGCTTAGGGCTAAGGTTGATAAGCTAGATGACAAATGCAAGTTCATAGGTGATGTCTGGACTGCTGTAAGAGGGTATGAACTTTTCAATTTCCACTACCATAGGAGGAACCGTTTTGAGCCAGTCTGTAATCCATGGAAATTGAATGTAGGGAAATTGGTGTGCCCTAATGTATTTGTTAATGCTGAATTGGTAAAATTGCTTGCTGATAATTATGATCCAAAGCATAAAGCTATATGTGATCCTTTTGGAAAACCACAAATACATGTGTCAAAAGAAGCAATTGGTGAGGTTTTCAAACTGGAAAGGTTTTGCAATGACGAAATCAATTGTGAGGAGTTGCAGAAGGAATTTTCAAGAATGCATACAAGTTACAAGGGTTGGAGGTTACCAATTCATAGGGTCAAATAGGGTAACAAGTTAGAACCTCTGGAAGATAGTGAAGGGCCTCCCTATCATGTAGATTTGTTTGAACCCTATATGAAATATACATATTTTTCAGTGTGTCGGGTGTTGGGGATGGATGCCCCTGAATTCATGTCAATGATGCCAATGGTTATCACAACAGATATTCAATATCACAATTCTAGGCCATTTGATTATGCTTCATATATTTCTAAGGAGCTTGATTCTGGATTGATGGCTATTAAGGGTGGAGCTTCTATTGTCCATCTCAGAAATTATTCTTTGTTGATGCATTTGGTGTTATATTTCAGACAGGAGTTAGGGGTATGGCCTCCAGAGATGAGAGTTTCTAAAATTGGTAAGGAGGGTGAAGCATTGCCTGTTCAGTTGTGGACTACCATTTGGGATAGCAGGTTTGCTGGTTCTAGTTTTATTCATTTTGAAGAGCATTTTGTAAAGACATTGTATAAATTGTATCATTATCCTTGTAACTATTCATTGACTAATGAGATCAAAAGATTCCTTCGGCCTAAAGACTTCAATGGGCCAATTGATCATAACTGGGGAGACTGGTATTGTTTGGAGGGAGCTACAGTAATTAGAGTATATGGATTTGAAGATGCTCCTCTCATTCTACCAAGGACAGTTCCAAATACGGTTGCATATTTAGAAATTGTTAGACAAATGGATTATTGTAGTGTGATGCATTTCAGTTCTTTTGGGAAGTACGCTTTTATGCCTAGTACTTTATGTTTTGGTGATTTCACTGTGTTGGCTAAAGAGGGATATAACTTAGTCCTTGACAGATTATTGCATTCTAATATGAAAAGAGGACCAACAAGGAAAAACTTTGATCCTGAAGGATATATCAATTTAGCCAAAGAAAGGATTAAGTTTGGAGGGTATCAGCATGTACCCTATCCTTTTGATGATATGATCATAAATCTGGATGAAGTTGAAGAAGGAATGGTAGTTGAAAGGTATAATCAGGGGTTACAAGATATTGAGTTATTGTCTTTTGGAGATGAGGAAACAACAAGAACTAATGTGCCACAGGGTAGAATAGAAAAGGTATCCAGAATGAGGACTTAGCAGTATGTCTGTCCAGTTAGAGAACAAAGTATTGAAAGTGGTGATGTTGATACAAGGCACATGGAGTACAGGTCATTTATCTGTGATGATGAGTTTATACATTCCCCAGAGTTCAAGGAATTCTTGTACAAGCAGAAGGGGAAGGAAATAAGAGAGAATGTTGATGATGTTACATCTAGAAATGAGGAGCAATTGTTAGCTCAATTAAGAAGATGTTTGGATGATGAAATGACAAATATGACTCCTGAAGTGGGGAGGAAAATGTTGGAGGATGTTGGTGTCATGATCTTTCTTGGTTTAGATTTGAACTCTACATTGGTCTTTGACAGTTTCTTGAAGGGCAATAATGCTACTCACAAGCTTGACAAGGAAAAGGTGGCAAAAGTGTATACGGGCTCCAAGTATAATACTGATGAGGGATGAATGTTGATATGGGATTTTTACCCACCCCACAAGAAATCAATGGTACTTGATACAGAGAAGGAATTTGGCCATGTTTTGAATCCAAAAGCTGGAGAAGCTGATCCTGTTGCTACTACAGACATTGGGGTAAATGTTGCAAAGTTGAACAAAGCACAAATTCAGATATTGATAAAAGAAAGAGAAGTGTATAAAGCGAATAATGAGAAATTGCTGAGAGAAAATGATAGACTCAAAGACTTGGTTGGTGTTTCAATGGGGACAACCAAAATGATTTCTCAAGGAGAAAGCTCTCAGGCAAAAGACCACTAGGTAGGGTCAAGTGCTTATTCTCAGGGAAAGCATGATGCTATTGCTGCAATTGTCAAGAAGAGGCAGGATCATTTGACATCCTGGTTGAATAAATTGTGGGGAAAATACACTCATACTCTTACTGCATTGAAAGAGCATACAAGGATGGATGGACGAATCATGGATAAATTTCATGAGTTGGCTCAAAGTGATGAAGTTAGCAGTTCTGCACTTGAAGCTGCAAATCATATAATCAATCGCCATAGAAATTTCTATGATGAATTGTAAGGGGATGAATAGGGGTTAATTGCAGCTACCGTGAAAACTGTGGTTACATTTTCTGATGACAATGGTGAATTGAAAGAAGCCACCAAATGGAAAATGAATGTGAGTCAATGCTGAATGAAATCATGAAAACAACTTTTGCAGAGGATACAACATTGGAAGAAGTGAGCAAGCAAAATGAGGAAATGGTCAAGATGGAAATCACGATCTGAAATGTTTTTGGAGATGCAAACACATATGAGTGCCAGGATTATTTGGACCACCTCAATAAGAATCACTTATGTCTAAAAAGAGCCTAGTTATTCTCTATCTTTTTTTTTATAATATGTATTTTCTATTTCCAAAAGGATGGCCTTTCGTATTCTCAATGTATAAATGTCTATTTTGAAAACAAAATATAGGAGCGATAGGTAGAATAGGATAGAGAATAGAAAATATGGTGGAACACCATGTTTCACAGGGCTGAGACTTTGATGTATGTTTTGGAAGCCATGGAGATATCAATAAAAATCATCTGATTTGCTAGCGTATTCTAGTGTCAATTGTTGTGTTGTGCTTATTGAAAGAATTATTTGAGTTTTCTCTAAGATTGATGTTGCTTGGTTATTTAGATCAACATAACAAGTTTATGTCTAGTTTATCAGTATGTATTTTACGCATCTATGTGATTGGTTGATAGGCTCTTTCAAGGAAGGATTAAATCCTTTTGGTTAATCACAATAATCAGGGAATTTCATTTAGATCATTAAGAAGAACTTAATAATCACAACCTTGCAATTTTATATTGGTTATAAATAAAATATGCCAAGCAATTTGAATGAATCCAGAAAGAAGTTAGTTGTTTAAGATTTCATTTGACTCCATATATTATATAAGGCACTGGTCTCACCATTTCCATCATTTAGTTTTATTCATACTTTTTACATATGTTAACTGAGCATATTAGGATTTAGTTTTGAATGCTGGTATACAATCTATACCAAATTCATTTTATTTTGTTCATTCCAATCTGCCATTGTGGACAAATCATGGCATGAAGAGAAGATCAATAGTCAAAGTTTGCTTCATTTGTTATAGGTACACCCGCCTATGTCTAGCAGCACCTAGAGAGTAGAAGGTTTAATTGTTTCAAATCTTGTTCTATTACCCTAAAACGTCGTGGAAGCTTGGCAGCCTTTCGTGGTTCAAACCTACATTTTTGAGAGCTAATAGGGAGATAAAGAGATATAGATAGAGGGAGCAATAGAATGTGGTAGCGATTGATTGAATGAGAGGTACATAGAAAGAGGGAGAGGGTAGGAGAGAGGGAGGGAGGGAGAGGTGAGATGTATAGATAGAGAGAAAGTGATAGGGGTTGAGGGTATAGGGTTGAGGGATTAGGGTGGAGGACCTATAGGGTTGATGGTTTGTAGGGTATTAGGGTTGAGGGATTAATGTCGATGGTAGAGAGTATTGGGTTGAGGGTATAGGGTAGAAGGTTTAAGGGTTTATGGTTAAAGGGTCTAGGGTTTAGGGTTTAGGGTTGAAGGTAAAGGGTTTAGGGAATAGGTTTGAGGGTATATGGTTGAAGGATTAGGTTGAGGGTCCACTATAAAGGGTAGAGGGTTTAGGGTTTAAGGATTGAGGGTTGAGGGTTGAAAATTGAGGGTTAAGGGTTTAATGTATAAGGTAGAGGGTAGAGGGTAGAGGGTTTAAAGGTTTAGGGTTTAAGGGTTGAGGGTTGAGGTTGAGGGGTTGAGGGTCGAGGTAGAGGATTGAGGCAAGGGATAGGTCGAGGGATTAGGGGAAGCAGGTATAGTTGGAGGGATTAGGGTTTAAGGGTTGAGGGTAGAGGGTAGAGGGGAGAGAGATAGAATTAGGGTATAGGGTAGAGGATAGAGGGTAGGGTGCCAAAGGGATAGACTTGAGAGTGTGAGGGGGGTGGGAGGGAGAGACTTGAGAGATAGGTAGTGAGAGGGAGTGCAAGAGGGATGAAGTGGGAGAGAGAGGGAGTGTGAATGAGAGACCTGAGAGAGGTAGAGGTTGTGGGAGGGAGGACCTAATAGAGGGAGAGAAAGAGGTGAGGAGAGGGAATTATCTAGGTAGGTGGAGGACAGGGATAGAGAGAGGGGAGAGAGACTGTGAGAGAGAGGGGCGGAAGGAGAGATGAGAGAGAGAGAGAGAGAGAGAGAGAGAGAGAGAGAGAGAGGAGAGAGAGAGAGAGAGAGAGAGAGAGAGAGAGAGAGAGAGAGAGAGAGAGAGAGAGAGAGAGAGAGAGAGAGAGAGAGAGAGAGAGAGAGAGAGAGGGAGGGAGATAGAGAGAGATAAATAGAGGGAGCAATAGAGGGTGGTAGGGATTGATTGAATGAGAGGTATGTAGAAAGAGGGAGAGGGTATATAGGGAAAATTACAGAGGGTAGGAGAGAGGGAGGGATGGAGAGGTGAGATGTATAGATAGAGAGAAAGAGATAGGGGTTAAGGGTATAGGGTTGATGGATTAGGGTGGAGGACCTATAGGGTTGATAGTTTCTAGGGTATCAGGGTTTAAGGTTTGAGGGTTGAGGGATTAGGGTCGATGGTAGAGAGTATTGGGTTGAGGGTATAGGGTAGAAGGTTTAAGTGTTTAGGGTTAAAGGGTTTAGGGTTAAGGGTTTAGGGTTGAGGGTTGAGGGTTTAGGGTATAGGTTTGAGGGTATATGGTTGAAGGATTAGGTTGAGGGTCAAATGTAAAGGGTAGAGGGTATAGGGGTTTAGAGTTTAGGGTTTAAGGATTGAGGGTTGAGGCTTGAGAATTGAGGGTTGAGGGTTTAATGTATAAGGTAGAGGATAGAGGGTTTAAGGGTTTAGGGTTTAAGGGTCGAGGGTTGAGGGTTGAGTGTCGAGGGTTGAGGGTAGAGGATTGAGGGTATAGGGTATAGGGCCGAGGGATTAGGGTTGAGGGTCCAATGTATAGGGTGGGGGTATATGGGTTGAGGGATTAGGGTTTGAGGGTTGAGGGTTTAAGGTTTGAGGATTTAGGGATTAGGGTAGGGAGTTTTCTTAGATTTAAGGGTGAAGGGTTGAGGGATTAGTGTTGAGGGATTAGGGTTTAGGGTAGAGGGTATTGGGTTGAGGGATTAGGGTAGAGAGGGAGGGATGGATGGATAGAGAGGAGAGAAGAGGAGGGAGGGACATAAATATATGAGGGTTGAGGATCCAATGTATAGGGTAGAGGGTTGAGAATATAGGGTATAGGGTTGATGACCTGTAGGGTTGAGGGATTAGGGTATTGGATTGAGGGTATAGGGTTGAGGGATTAGGGTTGAGGGTACATATGGTTGAAGGATTGAGTTTAAGAGTCTAATGTATAGGGTAGAGGGTATCGAGGTTGAGAGTTTAGGGTTTTAGGGTTGGAGATTGAGGGTTGAGAATTGAGGGTTGGGTGTTTAATGTATATGGTAGATGGTTGAGGATTTAAGGATGAGGGTAGAGGATTGAGGGTATAGGGTTGGGGGATTAGGGTTGAGGTTCCAGTGTATAGGGTAGAGGGTATAGAGGCTAAGGGATTAGGGTTTAAGGGTTGCGGGATTAAGGGTCAAGAGGGTTGAGGGATTAGGGTAGAGAGTTTACTAAGTGGGTTTAAGGGTTGAGGGTAGAGGGTAGAGGATTTAAGGGTTTCGGGCCTAAGGGTTGAGGGTTTAGGGTTGAGTGTTTAAGGGTTTATAGGGTAGAGGGTAGTGGGTAGAGGGTTTAAGGTTGAGGGTAGAGGATTGAGGGTATAGGTTTGGGGGATTAGGGTTGAGGGTCCAATGTATAGGGTATAGGGGTTGAGGGACTAGGGTTGAAGGGTTGAGGGATTAAGGGTCAAGAGGATTGAGGGATTAGGGTAGAGATTTTACTAAGTGTGTTTAAGGGTTTAAGGGCTGAGGGATTAGGGTAGAGGGTAGAGGGTAGAGGGTAGAGGGTTTAAGGGTTTAGGGTTAAGTGTTTAAGGGTTTATAGGGTAGAGGGTTTAAGGGCTAAGGGTTCAAGGCTGATGGTAGAGGTTAAGGGTAGATGGTAAAGGGTAGAGGGGAAAGAGATAGAATTAGGGTTTAATGGTTGAGGGTATAGGGTTAAGGGTAGAAGGTAGAGGGGAGAGAGATAGGAGTGAGTGAGTGAGAGAGGGAGTTGAGAGAGGGAGAGGGGGTAGGAAGGAGAGACTCGAGAGAGAGAGGGAGGGAGTGGGAGAGATAGAGGGTAGAGGATAGAGGCAAGGGGTTAAGGGTAGAGGGGTAGAGGGAGAGAGGGAGTGAGGAGTGAGAGAGAGGGAGGGTATAGGGGTTGAGAGATGAGGAGAGAATCACAGGGAGAGGGAAGGAGGGAGAGAGGAGGAGGAGAGAGGGAGAGAGAGGAGGAGTGAGGAGTGAGTGAGAGAGTGGGAGGAGGAAAGAGAGGGTTGATAGAGGGAGGGGGTAGAAGGAGAGATGAGGAGAGGGAGGAGTGGGAGAGTGAGGAGTGAGAGAGAGAGGGAGAGAGTGAGAGAGAGAGAGGAGGAGGGAGAGAGAGGGGAGTTAGGGTGAGAGAGAGTGAATATGAGAAAGAGAGAGGAGGAGTGAGAGAGAGAGGAGTGGAGAGAGAGGGAGGGGGAGAGACTCAAGAGAGAGGAGGAGGAAGGGAGAGATAAAGGGTAGAGGGTAGATGGGGAGAGAGATAGAATTAGGGTTTAAGGGTTGAGGGTATAGGGGTTAAGGGTAGAGGGTAGAGGGGAGAGAGATCGAAAGAGTGAGTGAGTGAGTGAGAGATAGGGAGTTGAGAGATAGAGAGGGTATAGGAGTTGAGAGACAAGGGAGATACTCAAGAGAGAGAGAGGTAGGGAGTGGGAGAGAGATATAGGGTATAAGGGTTAAGGGTAGAGGGTAGAGGGGAGAGATATAGAATTAGGGTATAAGGGTAGAGGGAAGAGAGATAGAATCAGGGTATATAGGACATAGAAAAAGAGAGAAAATAAATCTATTAAAAAACCAACTTTCTCATAACGCGAGCGCATTTTGAAGAAGTAGAGATATGGCCGTTTTAGGGAGAAATAACGTGCTCGCGTTATAACACACTTGCATTATAATGCGAGCGCATTTTCTATTGCACTAAAAAAGGTAAAGAAACTCAATATACCCTTGATCTCAAGGCCCGCATTTTGCATATTCTCCTGGTTTTGTGCATGCTTAGACAAAAAGTAGCTTTTTGATGATGTTGTGAAGTGTGCATGCATGTTTGTCACATTCCACCACCTTTTTCATGATATTTCCATCTCCTTTGCATGAAATAGCAGAGTTTTCACGTTGAAAGACATAATATAAATTCAATTTTGAATTCCATTGAAAATTGATATACAATTGAAGTTTGGAGGGAAAAAATCTTTTGAAAAAGTCAAATTGTTGAGGAGTTTGAAGAAAGAATAAGCTAAGGCTACATAATTGGGTTGAACTCCTCCATTTGAAACTCTAGTTTTTCAGGTATGTGAAGTATTTACACATTTTCTTTCATTCTATTATGGATTGCTTTCATTTTTGTTATTTTGCATATTACACATTGATCATTGTTTGTTTGTCATTATAACCTTAGGTTGTCAATGTACATTTTAAATTACACAATTCTATACACTTTCCAATTACATTTTTAAACCACATCTCTTTGAGGCATTTTGTTATTTAACAATTGACTTACCTTGTGTATGCTTCCACATTTTGTATACACACATATATATATGACATACGTTTTAAGGAAGTAAAATAAAACATCATTTCTCAATCCTTTATTATGGAAGTGCATACCACTCTCTGAAGCTTTCATTGAGGTATTTTTTCAAACAATTATACCAAACAACTCATTTCCTTGTCTATGCTACCCAATTTTCCATACATCTCTCTAAAAAATTGGAATATACTCCTCCCACATTGATAGATCTTAGAAACTATTTTGGTTTTCATCTCTATTTCTAAATTTACCTCATAACTAAACCTACCTCATCACTTTTATTTGTGATATATTTTAAATGTTTCCTTGATTAGTCTACCTACAAGGTATTCTAACCCTTCTCTCCATTGTTAGAAGACTCTTTATTGAAGGCTAAGTTAGAAACATGGGGAAATGTGCAACTTATCTTGCAATCATGGCTCAAAATGGAAGCATGGAAAACACATTTGAATTGTGATGCAACTAGGGGAGGTCTTGCATCACAACTTGTGCAAACCCTTTTCCTAGTACCTACAAAACAACATGAGTAAATGAGTTACACAAGGAATTGCAAGTTAAAACAAGGATTCCCCATGAAATCCATTTACAACATTCAAATTAGGAAGAAAATATTGAAGAACACAATGCAAATGACAAAACCAAGATTAAATCCTAATTAGAAAATCAAACACATGATCTCATGGGGGAATTGGTGCCAATTTGATGTGAAAATTGGCACTTTCCCAATTCCTAAGATGCAAGCTTCAATATGTTGAAGAGATTTGATCCACTTTGTTGGTGAGGAATGAGAACCCCAAGTGAAAATCTGCAAAAACCTAGCTATGACTCAATGATAATGGATGGAATTCAAGAGATATTTGAGCATGGTAACTTTTCCTAAATTGTGGATGATGAAATGAGGATATGAGATCTTTATTTATAGAATGCCAAGATGGATGAATGTCCAAATTTGAGCAATGTGGGACTAACATTCATCCAATGGTATGATGCCACTTGCCAAACTATGAATGGATGGAGGATGTGCAAGATTTGGGGTTTGTGCCAATAAATGCATAATTTTGAATTTTAAATTTGTTGAAATGACATGTAAGAGGGAAGGGAAAATGCAATAAATGCCACTTGGCTCAAGGCAAAGGACATGTAAGATGAATTTATTGCCTTGTTGGATGTACATGTTGACTTGGAATTTTTGAATTCAAATTGAGAGAATATTCGAAAAGATGCCTTGTGAGGAAAATAGAGATTTAATAAATGAATTAAATCTATTTTCATGTGCAACTTGCATTATCTAGAGGATGGGACAGGAGATGAGATTAAATTAATCAAGAGCTAATTAATTTAATGAGAGAGGTTAGATGATGTGACCTATTTGACTCAAATTTATGGATTTATTTTAAATCAAATAAGGTTTAATTTATTTAATTTAATGGATAGACTTTAGAAATTTAATCAAATAAATTGATTATTTAATTAAATAGGGATAATTAGATCATATGGATTGATTTAATTAACAAAAGAGATTACTTGATTAGATAAAATGATTTATTTAATTAAGAGAGGAATGTTGATGAATTTAATTAGATAGGGGAATTTGATTAAATGGTTAGACCAAGGGATGATTCAGGAAGAAACAATGTTAGTAAGTCAGGATTAGATGCACAATGTCAATCAATATATTTTGTGTCTACATTTTTCCCCTCTTTGAAGTAATGCACTCGTTGCATTGGTTCAAAGAATAAACGATCTCGATCAAAGCCAAAAAAATTTGATATTTAAAAAGTTGCCCCACTACTGCATGGCGAGAGAAAACATGCCATTATAATGCCCCCTCGAGAGATCGAATGAAAGTTTTAATTTTTTGGGTGATCTCATGAAAAAAAAGATGACAAAGTACCCAACAGGTCTGAAAGGGCTCCGAGAGGCTAAAAACATGTCTAAATGCAATAAAACAATGAAAAACAAGTCTCAACCAGACGAAAATAGGTTTGGGGGTCCAAAACCCTAGTAGGATAGCCAAACAGGGTGAAAAAACCCTAATTTTTAGGCTTAAAAGGGGCCCAAGGGGTCACTTTCAAGTCATTTTCACACACCTCCGCTAGTAACCTTGATATTTTAGCTCTGACTCTCTGGAGATATGGTGCAACGACAGCTTCCCCTACACATCACTGATCGAGTTCAGACGTACCAGCGACCACCTGGCATCGGGGCACTGGTATGTGAACCTTACCCAAGCTTTGTCCTTTCATTTAATGCTTTAAAGGGGCGGTTTGCCTTCAGCGGTGCTATATAGCGTCGCTCGACATTCAAACTATGTCACACAGTGTTGTTTTGTGCCGTAGTGATGTAGTTCACAGTTTAAAAACTTTGATGTTGAACTCGGGTTTGGCAGGCCAGTTTGATAAAGTGCGACACGATGTCACTGAATTGACAAAACTGCTATGCTGGAAGGGAAAGTGCACCGCAATAGTGCACTTTTGCTCTTTTTGGGCTCTAGCTTCAGAGTTTTAGTAAAATCAAACTACGATGCCATCACAAACTGTGCTGCTGGGGAAGTTTTTGGAGCGTTCAACAAGAATTTTTTCCAAAATTTTTAACAGGTTGACCTTCCTTGATGCAGGATACGGCAAGGGAGCTCTACTCCCAGGAACATCGTTCACAAGATTTGGCTAGCATTTTGCGAGACCTAAGCGACAGGGACCAAGATCAACTCGGGGTTGTAGGGTTGTGGCACATTGCTTACGAGGCACCCATGTGCACTCACCTAGGGATGTTGTCAGCGCTGGCTAAGAGGTGGCACAGTGAGACATCCTTGTTTCATCTCCCCACTAGCGAGGCTACTATCACTCTGGAGGACGTTTGGCGCATTCTACAATTGCTGATTCATGGTTGACGAGCAATTTTCGATATGGACGAGGGGTGCGAGGCCTGCTGCAAAGTCCTTGCCACATGGGACATCATCTTCTGTGAGGGGCAGATAGAGCTAGAGCGATATAGGGTCATAGCACCTCCCTACCGCTGGGCTATTGCAGCCATCATTTCGAGTCTTGTTTCCCCAAACAGATGAGGGCGATATTTCAGTCCTAGTTGGGGACACTGCCGAGAGCGAATGGTCCGAGACAGGCCAGTTCGTTTCGCATGGGGGCCTGTTCTTCTAGCCTTGCTTTATAGGGACCTCCATAAGTACGTCTACATGGACGATAGAGCGTTGGCGGCTGGGGTGACTTTACTTCATGTTTGGGCATGGGAGCACATTTTTGTGCTATGTCCACATATCATTCCAGTTCTGATGGGGGCAAATGATGCCCTTGTGGCATGATACAGAGGTGGTGTGTCCTTTACACACACTGGTGAGCACGAGATCCCCTACTGGAGGTGGATCTTGGACGAGATGCTGGTTTTCACTTGGCGACCATACCTTGGTTAGCCCGGATGAGCCAATGATGCCGATCAACAATTTTATTGCCACCAGGACTGGTATATGCAGGGGTGGGAGCATACCATGATCGAGAGGTACCTGCCCGGGCACGTGCAGTGTCATTTTAGAGAGCCGCAAGATCGGCCTAATGATGGTTATGTAACCGTCTTTGCTCGCAGCATGACACAGGTGTCATGGGGACAATACATTCTTGCCTCAGAGGCAGTCAATAGTTTTAGGCACTTGGTAGCCCAACCGTGGGCTTATGATCAGGGTTTAGCAGATCCAGGCACCACTCAGGCCTATAGGGACTGGTTCCGACCTCCACTTCGGTTGACCATTCCAAGTGAGGACCCAGATGTGCAGAGAGTTAGGGGCAGAGGGGGAGGCCAAGGATGGAGAGCTGAGGATCGACAAGATCCGCCAGTTGTGCCCCCAGTCCTGCTAGGGCAGGGGGATGTTCATATGTAGGATCAGCAGCAGGTGCCGCTAGTTCCACCACCATGAGTTGAGGGTGAGGATCAGCCGTACGTGCAACCACAGGTACAACCAATAGGACAGGTAGATGCACAGGATACCTTGATTGCGCAGTTGCAGGCCCAGGTTCAGGTAGTGACAGCGGAGAGAGATCAGGCGAGGGCTGAGAGAGAGTAGCTTAGGGCTGAGAGGGATCAGGCTATGCAATAGAGACAGGCTACAGAGCTACAGGCAACCACTGAGCTAGGTCGCAAACATTAGATAGAGAGCATGACAGCCTCCTCCTCCCAGGGTATAGTGTCAGTTCGATCCTATAGGGATGTTATCTGAGAGGCAGAGTATTATCAACGGGCCTATCATGAGACGGTACCCAGAGCAGAGTGGGTCCTAGAGTACTCAGAGCAGGCCAGCCACAGACCAACAAAGGATCATGGTGACAGGGGTGAGGGAAGCATTCATAGGGATCAAACTTGATCGAGATGATATATACTTTTTGTGCCTTATGGGATCATTTTTGATAACCCAATGGGCATTTTGTACCGATTGACATATATGTATAGTGATCTGATTTATTCTTTATACTATGACAGTAACATTATTGATGATATATATATATATATATATATGAGCCGATGATGGTTTTGATGTGATACACTGTGTTCTCTTTTATGCATGGATGGTTTATTTCTATATGCTTTGCAATGATGTCTTTATGGATGCATTTATTTATGATGATGCATGTGTTATGATTATGACTAATAGATCTATATTATGTTAACCTATGATATGCAAATGTGATGGTCTATTTATGATAATGCAAATGCGATGGTCTATATGTGATGTGGATTTTAATATGATTTATGATGTTCATGTGAAATGATATGTGACCTATATTTGTTTATGGATGCATATATGCTTTGCTTATAATGAATTTTGCACGTTTATGCCTATGTGGAATGATTTATGCAATAAATGATTTATGATGCTATTTATGAGATGATATGGATGATGTAATGGTTGTGATATGATGCAGATGAGATGGTTCTATGAGGTGCTTAGAATAACAAATGTTATTATCCTAAACGTAATAAATGATGATGTAATGTATGCGATGCAAAGTGATATGAGGATGCTATGCTATGTTAATGCAAAGTGATGCAATGATGTGCAATGTAATATAAATGTAATGTGATGATGTCATGATTTTATGCAAGTATGTAAATGAATTAAATGTTTCTATGCCTATTTTTTATGCAAAAAATTATTATGAAATGCTTCCGTTATCTAATGATTTATGTGATAGATGGTAATGTGAAATGGTTGTAAAATGCAAATGAATGTTATGCGATGATTGATATAATGGCATGTGATGCAATGTAATGGATGAAATGCAATGACATGGATGCACCTATCTATGAAGAGTGTTTATGATAACCTATTTATATGATGATTAAAATGCAATGCACTTGTTTCTTATATGATATGTTTATGCAATATGCTAATGATTTGTGGATGGAGGATCAATGACGATGATGGTGATGATGGTCAATTGTCATAGTACCTTGTTAGTGCGGTTAGTAAAAAAAGAAGAAGTCATTTCAACAAGACACAAGATGATGCAAATGTAAATGATGATGATGATGATTACTTGCCAAGGAATTGGAAATTTCAAAGGGCCACATTTTCTTATGTTTGATAACACACGTGGTATGATGCATCAAGGTATAGGAAACCAGGATGGCATTGTACCCAGTGAGATGAACTTTGACTTGACAAGCAGATAGGAGTATTCTTGTTCACACCTGACATACGAAAACCTTGCTAGGATGTACTTCAGAAGTTTCATGCACCTCAGACCAAAACACGGAAAGGTAAACCTATCCCTGCAATAGTCAACAAGTTGCCCTAGACCTCTTCCATACATACTTAACAAAGCAAGTATTTGCCGAGGTTATATTACAAGAACGTCCAACAAGCATAGCAGACAAAAGATAATAATCGTTGCCCCATTCCTATTTCTATAAATCCTCTATTTTGGGATATCATCGAGACATCCTTGGAATGAGCGCAAAATAAGATAAGTCAAAAGATAAAGACCAAGTAAACAAACAAACTGATGCTCCTCAATATCGCTAACAGAAAGAGGATGTGTTTTCTAAGGATGATAACTGAAACTTATTGCCAAAAGATAATGCCCATTATAGGAAGGATTCATCCTAGGACATGTTAGTGGATGGCGGCACGTCATTTCATTTATCCAAAGTGTTCTAAGGGATGATTGATATGGGACCAATTCAGATGATGAGTTACCAATACGAAGAGATGACCAACTTGTTTATGCACTAACTTAGACTTAAGACTTGACATTTGGAGTTTTACTTTTAATTTGCTAGACTTGTTTCCAACTGTTTCACTAGAGGTTGAGGATGACAATTAGTTTATTATGGATGGTGTTTATTGCAGGTGCAAGCGAGATGAGGTGGATGAATGTTTTTGAAGTTTTTGCAATATTTTGAGGCTATTTTGGTTTTTTTTTTTCAAATGTTTTGGGATTTTCCAAGATTTTGACCAAAAGACTAACCTAAAGACCTATCCTAGGGGCCTCGGGAGCTGATCAATAGATTATCCTTGCCTATGTTATATACGTAGAGACCACGTAGTTCGACTGACGACTTGACCGATTTACAGATGATGATCTACATGATGAGATGTCAACTTATTGTGATGAATTCCTAAAGGACTGACCTAAGTGTCTCAAGGGATGATCAAAGATCAACCTTGCCTACGTTCAAACTCAGAGATGACGTAGTTCGACAAGATGACTCTATTTTTGACTTTTTGATGGACTTTTTGACTTGTTTCTAGATTTTGATGATTTTGAATGTTTTTGGATTTTCTGATTTTATGATGTTTTTAGATTTTTTATTTTCTGATGTTTTTGGATTTTTTGATTTGAGGATTTTAAGATCATATACGAATCTGATCCGATAAGAACATGCACCCAGTGTGCTGCAATAGACTACTCCGATAAAGGAAGGACAAACTGACCTTGAGGATGGGCCAAGTAGTACTGGGAGGGATCATGATATGAACATAGGACCAAGCTATGGTGCGGATGTGAGTGGATGAGTGATGGATGGAGACCTGGATGCGATGGATTATGAAAGCGTAATGAATGGATGATGCAGAATAAACTGTAAAGATCCCAGTGGATGGAAAGTGTTGATTTATGCAAGGTTCCTATTTGCTAGGTTTTCACCAAGGTACTTGCCCAAAGTGCCACCAAAGTGGTTTTCACTAGAGGACAATTTTTTCTCTTTACTATTTTTAATCCTTTTTTCTAATTTTTTTGGATTTTTTTTTTTTTTGTTACCAAGATGTCTGTTTGCCAAATTTTCGCTGAAGTAACCATTTTTTCAGCACATTTTCTGATTTTTTGGATTTCTAGTTCTATACCTCAAAATATTTAGGCATAAAACTTTTTGAGATGGGAGCTATTCATGGGCTCCTACAGAGGTTCCCCTTCGAGTGTTGATAATTGATATGCCCCTGATTTGTAACTTGCTATGATGACGAATGGTCCCAGCCAATTAGGTTCAAACTTGCCTTTGCTGATTGGGTTTGGGACATTTTTCTGATTTTCTTTTAAGACCTGTTCTCCAACTTGGAAAGTCGTGCTTCTGATTTTCTTATTGTAGCTCTGTTTAAGTCTATTCTGATAGACTTGCAAATGATTCAGAGCATCGATACATCGCTCATCCAGTAGCTCCAGCTCGTTTAGTCTTGACACTCGATAGTCTTCATCCGTGATGAGGTTTTGTAGTGATATTCTGAGGGATGGGAGCTCGATCTCAATGGGGAGTACGACCTTTGATCCGTAGACCAAGGAAAAGGGGGTGGCACCAGTAGGTGTGCAGATGCTGGTTCGATAGGCACAGAGGGTGGGATTAAGTTGCAAATGCCAATCACGACCTGCATCATTGACTATTTTCTTAAGGATTTTTAGAATGGTTTTATTTATAGCTTCTGCTTGGCCATTGCCTTTGGGATAGTATGGGGTGGAGAAGCGATGTTGGATTTTGAATTTCTTGCAAAGGTCATGAACCTCCTGATCTTGAATGGTGTCCCATTATTTGAGATAATGGCTTGTGGAACACAATAGAGGCATATGAGATAGTTCAGAATGAACTTTGAGATATGCTTTCTAGTTATGTACATCATGGGTATGGCCTCCACCCACTTAGTAAAGTATTATGTTGCAGTTATGATGAATTTGTGGCCATTACATGAGGTGGGTGTGATTTTCCCAATGAGATCGAGTCCCCACTATGAAAAGGGCCATGGTGTGACAATAGGATGAAGCTCTTGAGCTAGTGCATGGATGAGGTCCCCATGCTACTGACATTGTAGACACCTTCTAGCATGATCATGTGCTTCTCTTTCCATTGTGGGCCAATAATACCCCATCCTCAATAGTTTCTTGGCTATGGTCATTCCACTTGAGCGTGAACCACAAATACCGTTGTGAACTTCGGTTAGAGCAGTTATTGCCTCCTCAGTATTTAGGCAGTGCAATAAGGTACCTTCTATGCTCCTACAATATAAAGTATCACCTAGGATGACAAATATGGATGCCTTTCTAACAAAAGTTCATTTGAGGTTGGATGGTAGGTCAATGGGTATGGCTCCTATGTGAAGGTATGTATAGATGTCATGGTACCAAGGATCACCAGGACCAACGATTTCACACACATATTCTAATTCTGGTACCTCGAATGTGGCAACGAGAAGCTGCTCGATCGGTAATTCAATATTTTGGAACTTTGTGAGGGATGTTTAATAGGGATCCAATTGTTGCCATGGCATCTGCTGCTCTATTGTTGGTTCTAGGAATCTGCTCAAATGTTATTTCTATAAAATATTCTTTGAGAGTCTCCACCAATTTCTTGTATGGAGTGAGCTTGTCATCCTTGGTCTGATATTCATTATTGACCTGATTTATGATCAACTGAGACTCTCCATACACTTTGAGAGCTATGATGTTCCATTGCACTACTATCCTGAGACCTATGGTTAAGGCCTCTTATTCTGCAATATTATTAGTGCAAGGAAATGCAAATTTGTATGACCTTGGTATGCAATCCCCTTGTGGGGTGATGAAGAAGACATTAGCTCCTGATCCATGTTGTGTGTATGAGCCATTGAAGTATAGTTTCCAATGGCCAGTTACGTTGAGGTTAAAAATGGACTCATCTGGAAACTTTGAGACAAGAGGATTCTCAGAATAAATGGGTGCTTCTGCTAGTTGATCTACAATAAATTGTCCCTTAATTGCTTTCTGGTCTACATACTCAATGTCATACTTTGACAATATCATCACCCATTTTTCCATTCTTCCTATGAGCATTTCCTTTGATAGTAAATATTTGAGGGGATCAATTTTGGCGATAAGCTTTATCTTGTGTGCCAACATGTAATGTCTGAATTTTTGTGATGCAAACACTACTGCGAGGCATGCTTTCTTGATGAATGAGTAGTTTAGCTCATGATCGACCATTGTTCTATTGATATAGTAGATAGCCCTTTTCATTCCATTTTTGTCATGCTGAGCTAAGAGAGCTCCAAGGGCTACTGCTGTTGCTAATACATGTAAGATCAATGGCTTTCTTGGGATGGTTGGCATTAAGACTAGTAGTGTCAGTAGATATTCCTTGATTTTGTTGAATGCTTCTTCGCATTTTGTATCCCATTTGTATGCTACTCCCTTGTGGAGTAGGTGAGAATATGGATTCTGCTTGTTTGCCAATTGTGCTATGAATCATCAGGTGGATTGAAGTCTACCTTGGAGGCCTCTCAATTTTTTTAATGTATTTGGTGCTTCCATCTCAAAAATTGCTTTTACCTTTTTCGGATCCACCTCGATACCCCTCATTGATACTATATATCCTAGGAGCTTTCCTGATTGTACGTCGAAGATGCACTTCTTTGGGTTTAGTCTAACTTTGTACTCCTCCAGTCTGTCAAAGATAACACTTAGGGTTGCTATGTGATCTTTTCTCTTTCTTGACTTAGCTAGGATATTGTCAACATAGTTTTCAACCGTTTTATGTATCATGTCATGGAATATCAATGCCATGGCCCGTTGATATGTTGTTCCTGTGTTCTTTAGGCCGAATGGCATCATGTTCCAGTATTAAGTCCCCGATGGACAAGTGAAAGCTTTCTTGTGTTGATCTTTTGCTATCATGATTTGATTGTATCCTAAAAATTCATCCATTAGTGATAGCATCTCATGTCCTTTTGTCATGTCTACTATTATGTCGATGTTGGGAAGTGGGAAATCATCTTTCGGACAAGCTTTGTTCAAATCTCTGAAGTTTGTGCAGATTCTAATGGCTCCATCAGGTTTTGAAACAGGTACCAAATTTGACACCCATTCTGGATAATCTATTGGTCGTATGAATCCTGCATCTAGTAGCTTTTTCAGCTCCATTTTGACTAACAAAACGATTTGAGGATGCATTTTTTGAAGCTTTTGTTTGACCGACTTTGCTTTTGGATATACTACTAAGTGATGAACCACAGTCTCTGGATCAAGACCTAGCATGTCAGCATAACTCCATGCAAAGTTTATTTTCCTTTCCCTTAGGAATGCTGCTAGGAGTTCTTTCTCTTCTGATAGTAGTGATTCTGCATAAAATGTTATATGCGGGGTCTCCTCTATTCCTAAGTTGACAGGATTGCATTTTTCGACCAAAACTGTTGACTTTTGCTGATGAATAGCTCTTAAAGGAAGATTGAATCCTTCATCCTCGAGCATCTCAAAGAGGTTTTCACTATTGGATATGTCCTTTCTTTTTACTTTTTTCTTATTAGAGAGTGCCACAGTGTGGTTTTCACTCAAGGACTTGGATATGATTCTTAGTTTCTCACTTTTATGACTAAAGGATTCAATCATTTCCCCATAATAGGCATGTGTGTCCAACTCCATTATAAACCCTACTTTATGATCTCCATTTGGAATGTTATCTCGCAATCCCATGAATTATAAGAGCACCTCATCATTTTGAAATGTATTAAGAACTAGTGGTCCTCGTTGGTCGTAGTCAATGAGTTGGGGATATACTAGGCGGATCTCATGATTTTTTGGTCTGGTTCGAAAGAGACGGTGCTAATCATGCAAACGACGGTATCCTCAAATAACCCAGGTAGATTGGTCATGGTATCCTCATCATCACTACTAATATAGGCCTCAGTTATAAAGTTATGTATGTCTCTACCTATGGATATTGGTGAGCGTACTTCTACTGCTATTGGCTGAGGAGAAATATTAACCATTCTAACCGGAGGACTTCAGCCACGTATGGTTATACTCAGAGGGATACATCCAAGGCCAAGATTTGTTATGGGTCACGTCTCTGGCATGATAGGTATTATGAGTCCATTATCATTTTTTCCCAATCTTTGATTTCTGTCATAGCCCATTGCGAGTATCATTTGTAGGCCCTTGCTTGTCTCATCCATTGGTAATTCAGGTGTTGGTCTTTCATCTTGATATAACATGTGAGATGGATTTGCTTCAATAATCTCTTGGCAAAGGTCTCCCCATCTTGTGAATTTGGGATAGTCTTCAGGAGACGTTTGTGGTGTGGAAGCTTGGTTTTCTTGTGGATGTCCGCGTGATCTAGGAGATTGTGGTAACTCTCCTATCACAAAAGCACTGTTAGCGAGCTTGTAGCTTCCACAACCATCCTCTTGGATAATGAACTTGATGTCAGAGATGGTGGGAATGGTGGGAGTGGCGGGTGTCTCTGTCGTAGAAGTGGACGCGAGAGTGGCGGGGTCGATGTATGGTGTGGATGGGCCCTCATCATTTTTTGGCACTTGGGGGATTTTGTAATATTTTGCTTCAATATTTTTGAAATATGAAAATAGTTCGGGATCTCCATGGACAGTAACCTCTTGTCCATTATGTGTAAATTTCACACATTGGTGGAAGGTTGATGTTACAACTTTCATCGCATGGATCCATGGGCATCCTACGAGGATATTATACGGCAAGTCAAGGTCCAAGACCTAACAAGTGGTTTCCATGAGAGTCAACCCTACTTGAATAGGGAGTTTAATCGTGCCTTGAGACACTCTTTCTTGGTCATCATATGCTCTTATCGTGATTCCCTTTACTTTGTCGATGGAATCTTCTGATATTTTCAACTGCTTGATGAGGCTTAGGGAACATATATTCAATCCTGCACCTCCATCCACCAAGACCCTTTTGATTTTTCTCTTGTGTACAATGGCTTCCAAGTGAAGTTCACAGTTGTGAGATGGTTGGGCAGGGAAATCTTGGTCAGAGAATGTAAGAAGATTAGGTGTAATGATATTTCCTACCATAGCTTGGAATTACTCTACTTCGAGATCTGCGAGGACAGTGGATGAGGCTAATGCTTCCTCAAGGATCTTTTTATGAGCTGATGATATTTTTAATAACTCCATGATGGAGATGTGTGTTGGCATTCTCTTGAGTTGATCTAGGACATTGTAGCCATTAGGAACGGATCTAGATGCAGGGACTCTATTTGGTTTGGATGATCCTGTGATGGTGACTTTGCCGCCTCTTGTGGTGACTCCACAATCTTTGGCATGGGCGCTCTTCATGGTGATGACCATGCAGTCTTCATTTAGGGAGGCAACAACTATTTCATACACATGATTTACATTGCCCTTTCCTTTATCATTTTTATTCCCTTTGTTGCCATGATTCGGCATCGGAATCGTATATATCTTAAGATCCTGATTTCCTATAGGTTGTTCCACGTTTATGATTTTCTTATCGATGAGATCTTGGATGATGTTTTTGAGTCTCATGCAACTGTTTGTGGTGTGGCCTTTGATTTTATGGAATTCACAAAGTTGATTGTTGTTATACCAAGGAGTTTTTACATCCGTTTCTTGGTAATTCTCAAATGTAGGAGGCTTGATGAGTTTTTCGTCGATCAACTTTTTCATTATGTCCTCAAGTGGTTCCCCCAAAATGGTGTATTTTCGTTTGGGGTAACTTTTGCGTTAGGGTGGTCCCCTTTGGTCATTGAGATTATTGATGGTTGGATTATTGTTGGGTTGGTATGTTGTGTGATGAGTGTTTTGGTGTTGTGTTGGGATTTGTGGTGCGGGTGTATGTTGGTGTGGAGCACTAATGACCACCTTGGCATCGACGGTGCCATCATTAGTAACGTTTTTGTTCCTTGCCCACATGCGAGGTTTATCATTGTAATTCGATGGTGGGTTGTTGTTTTGTTTTTCGTGGTATGATGCTAATTCCGCGGATTGAGTCACAAGGGCTCTTTCGATACTAAGTGCCTTGGGGATCAACTGATCGTATGTGGTGATGCCCTGAACCTTGAGATAAAATGCCAAGCAGCCTTCAAGGTTGGCTATGATGGTGCAAACTTGTTGTTCTTCTAGCATGGTCCACTTGCTTTGATTGGCCTTGGATCACCATCATTTTAGGAATGTGGCGAATGATTCACCCTTTCCTTGTTTTAGAGCTGAGAGTTCTTTGAGACTAACATCCATTGTAATGTTGCATGCATAGTTTTTAATGAATGCATCCCTAATTTCTTGGAATGTTCTAATGCCTGAAGGTAAGCGAGAGAACCATTTTATAGCATGGCCTACCAAACTCCTAGGGAATAGCCGCATCAGATAATTATCATCATATGCAACCTCCATGCAATGAACCTGGAATTCCCTGATGTGATCTTCAGGGTTTCCCATCCCTCGATATTTGTCAAATTTGGGGATTTCGAATCCCTTAGGGAACGGTTTCATTACTAGGATCCTATCAAATGGATAGGGACACAAGTTGCTTGGTGTTTTGGTTGTTCTCCCTAATTGAAGGTTGAGCACTTGTTGCCAGAGCAACCTGAGTTGTGTCGTCACGTCATTTTGTGGATCAGGGGTGGGATGAAAGTGTTTTGGGGTGTTTCAATCGTGGGTTGGATGGGTGGGTTGTTTGGTGTGTTGTTTGACGTGTTGTTCAATGGTATCTGTATGTTCTACTGATCTAGGTAGGCTTCCACATGCTTTTGTATGAACAACTCCTATTGTTGATCTTGTTGTTGTTGCGCTAAGATTTGTGCTTGTTGTTGCGCTTGTTGTTGTTCCAACAATGCTTGTTGTTGTGCTTGTTGTTGTTCCAACAACTCTTATTGTTGGGCCACCAATTCTACTGCTTCTTGTTGCTCTTGATATTGTTTTAATGCTTGTTGATATGCTTGTGATTGCGCTGCTTGTCTGTGTGCAAGAAATTGTGCTTGATATTGGGCTTGTTGTGCCTAATATTGAGCTTGTGCTTGAGCTTACGCTTGTGCAGCTTGTTGTTGTAATAGAAGTTGTGCTTGAGCATCCCTTTGTGCTTGCAATGCTTGTGATGCCTGTGTGGCTTGGGCAACTTCTTCTTGTTGTTGTTGCAATAATACTTGGGCTTGTTGCATTTGTAGTGTGGCTTGTCCTGCTTGGGCGGCATGTGCAGCTTGAGCAGCTAGTTGTTCATCTTTTTGTTTCTAAACTTGTTGGTATCCTCTTTGGAAAGCAACTTGCAATGCCACGTCATTTTTGCTTGATGTTGTGGAAGTTGGTGGTGGTGGGGGTGGTGGTGGATTTGGAATGGTATTTGTGAAAGTGGTGTTGGTGTTTAGCGTGATGGATGGTGTTGTTGATGTGATTGATCCTTGAGAGACCATGCTTTGTGATGTTAAGGGGGTGTCTGATGATGTTGCAATTGCTTGTGTGTTTTTTCGTTTGTTGTTGGGATATCAATGACAAATTTTGAGCATTTGGCATAATGCTTTGATTGATATTTGGTAGAGGGGGAAGCCATAAACCAAGGAGTGATGTGGATGATAATGGAAATGGTGGGAGAGGTGGAAATGTAAGGGGTGTTAGTTGTTGTGAAAATTTTGTGGTGTCAAATATGCCCCCTGGTCCAAACATATCTCCCTCTTCTTGTGAATTTGTGAGAAGAGGTGTTTGAGGTGTTGTGTGAAAAAATGACGATGATGGATCATGATGGAAGGTGAGAGGAACATTTTTACGTAATGGGTTATGGGGTATATTTTGTTCCAAGGTGGTGTTTGCATCCAAGTTTTAATTATTAACAAGGGGGTGTGCTTGAAGAGCATTGAGAAATGCATTTCCCTTGTTAACATTGGGTTGGGTTGGAGCAAAAGATGTTGTGATTTGCGGAATGTTTTGCATGATGTTTTTAGATGGGGGTGTAGATGAAATGGGAATGTTGGATGAGACTGGAGGAAAAGATGTCTCCACTATAGTACTCACATCAAAATCCGAAGGTAACTTGGCCCCTTGTTTTTCTAGCTCAAGCATGTATAACGAAGGGTTGAGTCTCATCATGATGTTGATGATTTTATGGTGGTCCGGATATTGGAGCATTTCAGTCATTTCCTCGCGAGACATTCCAAAGGTAGGGTATTCTCCTTGGTTTTCTTCTTGTGGATTTTGTGATGATGAGAGGGTCAAAGGATTACTTGATTCAGCGGGATTCATTTTTTCATTTGTTTGGCTAAGATCGCTTGAAGCAGGTGTTTCTTTGTCGGCTTCCATACTCTTCTTGTATTGAGATCTAGTTAGAACCATAAAACAAGGATCAATTTTCAAGAATATGGGAGATGAATGTCTTGATTCTTTGTATTGATCTTTATTTTATGCCCAAAGTAGAAAGTTTTAGGATGCTTTGAGGATCAAAAAGGTGATGATATGATGATGTTAGTTATGGATGATATGGATGCTTTTGGCTTTTGATAAATCTTGAATGAGATACTAGGCTTTTTTAGGACTTGCAGATTTTGATTTTGATTTGTTTTTTGGATTTGGGATTTTGTCCTTGGTTTTGATTTGCTTTTTATTTTGAAAAAAAAGACCTTAAGATGTTGGATGATGATCTAAGGGATAGCTTTGTTCAAAGGATGACGATTTGAATATGTGCGAGGAGAAGGATGCATCTACCCACACTTATTCAAACAAGATGATCATTTCACTAAGTATATGAAGAAGGATTCATCTACATATACTACACTAGACAAGATGATTTTGATAATTTTGACTAAGCATATGCAAAAGGATGCATCTACACATGCCTAGCCAAAGGTGTTTTTGATAATGTTTTCCAAGGATTTAATCTCAATGATTTTGATGATTTTTTATTTTGCCAAAAAGCCTAGTTTTAAGGATGATTTCAAGATTTTCCCAAAAGGTGATGATGAGATGATGTTTGATGTTTTGAAATGAAAAATATTTTGGTTTTCTTTTATCCTAAGATGAACCTAAAAGGGACACTTTGTTTTCCTAGTTCTAGGTATTGAAGAGCATGTAAATGCTTCCTAAAGACCTTTGTAACCAAGAAATGATTTCATTTGAACATTCATTTTCGGATTTCCAACCACTGATTTTTTCTTTGGGATTGTGAGACTTCAACACATATGAAAGTTCATTTTGCTTAACTTTTGCTTAATGTCTTTATTTTACCAAAAACACTTTCTTTGATGAAGTTTTCAAACTAAGATGTCCAATGTCTTAATTTCTTCAAATCCCCACAAGATATGTTGTGAAATTCAATGAACTCAAGGCAAGGGTTTCCCTATAGTTTACTTAAGGAGAAAAATCGAGATATAATCCAATGCTTAGAAACCTCTAAGGATGTGAATCCCAAGGGAAAGCAATAACATATGGATTGAGTCAATTGTATTTGTCTTCAAAAGGGTTTGAAATTTGGATGATGTTAAGTGTTTGTTTTTGAGATGTTTTCGATCAAGCAATGCATTTTGTAACCCAAGAATAAGTACAATCCTATGGATGTGTAAGACAATATTTGTTGGATTCCCACTTGGACAAGTCCAACTACACTTCTCTTTAGTGAATGGTTAGATGCTTGACCCCACTGGCTCCCATCCATGGCTCATTATCGTCAATCGGGGCAGCCAAGCATCAACACCCATAAAACTCCCATGGCATGTTTTCCATTTCTACTAAAAGACCGTAAAAGTGTGGGGTGGCTTCAGAATGACCGTTCTTGTACCAACAAATAGAGTAAAGGATTTTGGAAAATTCTAGCACATGGGTTTTAATAAGGACTTTCCATTCGTGAAGATTGACCCATACGGCAAGAGTCCCCTTTCGGATCCATCTTGTTAGAATCAACCGCATGATATTGACGTTTCTTCCAATATCCACATTTATATCCCAGTTGGAAATACTCTTGGATTTAGAGTGCTACCGGTTGAGTCGTTCCCTTGGGTGAGTACTTTTTCCCCAAGGCAGGCCCTCTAGGATAAACAAAAGTGAATGAAGAACAATATTCGTAACTCGATCAATCCTTGTTGGCAACAAGGAAAGAGAATATACACAATAATGCCCCCACTCACACTCGCACAAGATTTTGTTCAATTTTAAACCCAAATCGAAGTGTGGAGGTGATTGCTTTGTCTCACCCTAAAGTCATGAAAAAGGCCTTTTGATTCTCAAGATCACTATAAAGCGCGAGAGAAGTGCATACGTCCTTTTTCAATGGCTTTAGTTTAAGTAAACCCTCACGAAAAAAAAAGTTGCACTTGTTCTTTTTAAATCCACAAAGCAAGATGTGAGTTCTTTTTAAGCACCAAATGACAAGTGAGAGACATTTGTTCAATTGTTAATCCAAGAAAAAAAATCTAGTAAGTTGTGATCCTAAAGTTTGTTTTAGCCTTTGCAAGAAATGGAAAGATTCTTTTTAAGCCCAAACAAAAACTAGTGTCTTAAGGAAGAAAAAGATAACAATTTCATGGAAAAGTGTTAAGCAAACACTATAGTGTTTAAAAAAACTTTGATCTGATGAACATCCTTCTCATGCTTCTCCTTCTTTTGATTTCGATTTCCAACCTACAAGGAGGAAAAACCAGTCAGATTCTAGAAAAACACAAAAATTAAAAAGTAGAAAACAAAGGACAAATTAATCATAAATCAAAAGCACGTGCTAAAATTAGATTTTCCCTTTTTTACTGTCTTCTAGCATCGCAACTCATAATTGCGTCCTAGTTTTATTTCCCAGCGGTGCCCTCATAATGCTGCTTTCTAGTCAGCGTTGCTCTGTGTCAGGACAGAGAGCTCAACTGTGTCCCTCTTTTTGCCCTGCATCACAGTTTTCATCCAGTGTCGGAGTTTAATATTTTTTGAAAATTTCTGTAGGTCAATGAATCTAGCGGCGGAGTTTGAAATTCAAATATTTTGGCATGATGAGTCCAGCATCGCGGTTTTGATTTTAAGCGGTGCCATATAGCGACGCTGAAGAGTCAGCGGTGCCAAAACAATGATGCTGAGCTCCCAACGCTGGAATTTTCTGTGTGAAGAAAAAATGTAGAAATTTGAAAAAAACTGATTGAAAGTGAGATGTAGCCCTCCTTCTAGCACCAAATGTGCAAACCCTTTTCCTAGTACCTACAAAACAACATGAGTAAATGAGTTACCCAAGGAATTGCAAGTTAAAACAAGGATTCCCCATGAAATCCATTTACAACATTCAAATTAGGAAGAAAATATTGAAGAACACAATGCAAATGACAAAACCAAGATTAAATCCTAATTAGAAAAGAAAACACATGATCTCATGGGGGAATTGGTGCCAATTTGATGTGAAAATTGGCCCTTTCCCAATTCCTAAGATGCAAGCTTCGATATGTTGAAGAGATTTGATCCACTTTGTTGGTGAGAAATTAGAACTCCAAGCCAAAATCTGCAAAAACCTAGCTATGACTCAATGATAATGGATGGAATTCAAGAGATATTTGAGCATGGTAACTTTGCCTAGATTGTGGATGATGAAATGAGGATATGAGATCTTTATTTATAGAATGCCAAGATGGATGAATGTCCAAATTTGAGCAATGTGGGACTAACATTCATCCAATGGTATGATGCCACTTGTCAAGCTATGAATAGATGGAGGATGTGCAAGATTTGGGGTTTGTGCTAATAAATGTATAATTTTGAATTTCAAATTTGTTGAAATGACATGTAAGAGGGAAGGGAAAATGCAATAAATGCCACTTGGCTCAAGGCAAAGGACATGTAAGATGAATTTATTGCCTTGTTGGATGTACATGTTGACTTGGAATTTTTGAATTCAAATTGAGAGAATATTCCAAAAGATGCCTTGTGAGGAAAATAAAGATTTAATAAATGAATTAAATATATTTTCATGTGCAACTTGCATTATCTAGAGGATGGGACATGAGATGAGATTAAATTAATCAAGAGTTAATTAATTTAATGAGAGAGGTTAGATGATGTGACCTATTTGATTCAAATTTATGGATTTATTTTAAATCAGATAGGGGAATTTGATTAAATGGTTAGATCGAGGGATGATTCAGGAAGAAACAATGTTAGTAAGTGAGGATCAGATGCACAATGTCAATCAGTATATTTTACGTGTCTACATAACTAAATACAAAAAAACAACCAACAACAACAATTCACAAGTCACAATTATCAAAACTCTTCACTTTTCAGCAAATCAACACTCATCCTTGTACCATTGCCAACTCATTCAATCGGGTATTTCTTCTTGATAAGATTCTTTTAGACCAAGACTTGAACCATTTCAAGGACCCTTCAAGGTACAAAATCACATGCCAACAAACCAATATTGGTTACTTTGTAACAACTTTCTCAAATTAGGACACTTTAGCAAAGAAACTTATCTTGAACTTCACCAAAACCTCCAAACACATGTGGGAAAAAATTTATATGTATTCAAACCAAAGAATTCACAATTAGTTCTTAGAAATTCATCCACCAAGATCCCAAAACCAAAAACCCTCTTTTTAAGCCAATTAACCTAGGGCTTATTGGAAAACACACTTCCCAACCTTATCAAAACATTCCACCACCTCAAAAAGGTCTAAAATGGCCTACAAAAACTCAATTCAATAAGAAACATTGCTTCCCTAACACAATACTCACTTTATCATGTCAAAACCTCTCAAATTCACATGGAAAACACCAAATTTCACTCTAGGGCTTCATGCCCAACTCAACTCTTGACCTCCTCTATACACACTCAACATTCTCACACCTTTTTAGTGATGTTGCAGACCCATTCCTCAAGTTAGAGTGGCCATAATGAGAGGAATGGGTCAATACACCATTTTAAATGACTTTCAAACCTTAAAACTATGTTTTCAGGCCCGTCTCAGAAATGGTTGGCATGGTAGGGGTAGCATATGCCTCATAGAAATGGGGTTGGTGACACCCCATTTATATGAGGCATATGTTTCCCCTACCTTCTCAACCCTATTGCATTGTATCATTGTGACACCTCATTTCTATGAGGCATACGTTGCCCCTACCTTCTCAACCCTACCGCATTGGCAAGCTAGTGAGTGAGCTAGCTGGCCAATTTGGTGTTTTACACAAGGAAAACAATGTAATTATGCCTATCTTGTAATCATGGCATGCCCCTGCACCACCTTTGTCTATGCTAGAAGTAGTCTTGTACAAGATGATTGTAGGTATTTTTTATGAAGCCTTGAATGACATATATTTCATACACCCCATTTCTATGAGGCATACACTGCCCCTACCTTCTCAACCCTACCGCATTGGCAAGCTAGTGAGTGAACTAGCTTGCCATTTTGGTGTTTTACACAAGGAAAACAATGTAATTATGTCTATCTTGTAATCATGGAATTCCCTTGCACCACCTTTGTCTATGCTAGAAATAGTCTTGTACAAGATGATTGTAAGTATTTTTTATGAAGCCTTGAATGACATATATTTCATTTATTTGAATGGAAAAATACTTTAGGAACTAATATTCATCTCATTACCATACTACAAGTAAAATTATCCACCATTCCAAAGAAACGAAGAGGGAATAAACTAACAGACGAAGAGTATGAAACCTTCAAAGTAAAGGAGAGAGAACGGGTGGCAGAATTGAGTACTATTGATGAAAATAAGCCAACTGAAGAGGAGCCTCAACCATAAAAAAGAGAACAAGATTCGGCAGCACAAAGGGCATGAATGTGAAAGCATCATGCTAAGATAGATTCAGATACCGTAGTTGGAGACACACCCTCTACGGAAAGTGAATAAGAAGGGACACCATTAAGCACAAGTGAATATGGAGGGACACCAGCTACCACAAGTGAATATGGAGGGACACCATCTATCACAAGTGAATATGGTTGGACACCATCCAATGCATCTCAAGTTGACAGTACATTATCATGCGGATTTGACGAAGAAGGTATGGCATCATCCCCACGAGAACCTCAAGGTATGTATTCTACTCCACCCTCGATTGAAGGTATGCAATATAGCCCACCTCAATTAAATATTGATGAAATTCCTAATGCTGAGATGTATGTACCTAGGAGAACACCACGTAGAATTTTGCGTAGAAAGCCAAAGTATTTGATTAATATTGATGATGATATTTTGTAGCACATGGAAGGTAAGATTCTAGCACATAGTTGTAGAAGATATGCTGATGAGATTTGGAAATTCTACTTTGAAAGGCTAAATGAGACTGCAAGATGTCAACTATTTGTTGAAATGATGCGGGGTATAAAGTATAGAGATATCATGAAGACTCTTGGGTTGAGAAAATCAAATGCATCAAGTGAAAAAACTATTGCGAAGAATATAATGGATGCATATGAGAGTGTGGGTAAGAGCTCATACTCAAAGGATAGTAATGTCACATGACGTGTCATTACATTGACTTTGGTAAGCAGTCAAACAAAGAGAGCTCGTCTCATTAGAAAGAAGAGTGAACAAATGAGAATTAGTGGAAAAACTTTATCAAAATCCATTCAAAGGCGGCAAAGAATTGAGGGCATTGATTCAAATGAATTACGGGCATTCTTGGGGAGACTACCACAAAAAGATAAAAAATTTGGTGAAGCATTGAGAACACTAATTGAAGAGTATTGGAAGAATAACACAAGGCCATCTTCGAATCAAAGGGATGTGGTAAGAAGGAGAATCGGTAGTCAGAACCGTGAGCCACATCCAAAGAATTTTTTTGATATGACTCAAACCCAATTTTTTCATATATTTCAAATGGATTATCCTCAAATTAGTATTTGTCAAATATTTTTTGAAATGTTTTAACCTTTTTATGTCAAGATAAATTACACACGCACTACTTGTTGCTGTAGACTACAATATGAATTCTCTAACCATTATGATGTTTATCGTTCTATATGTTGTGATTTGCATACTAACAATGTTTTGTAAGATTGTGGCATAGAAGCCCCACCAAAATCTTCAAGAGAGTTCTTATCAAAAAAATTATCTGAAATAAACGATGGCCAAATATTCTATAGGATAGTATGCTTGGATGGTTCATGCGAGTGTTGTAGTGGCTTGCAGTGTATACCAGTATGTCAACATATGGAAAGCACATATGAGGTGGGATAGAAACTAGTAGAGTTCGAGAAGTATAAAATGGTGGCATACACTACAAAAGATGGGTCTCAAGAAAAATGGTGTGGTCTAGTTATTCAGAAGATTCCAATGTATCAGTTTATGTCCATGTTTTGTGACAATATAGTGTATGAGTGTGCAATGAATACCCATAGAGCCCGATGGATGGACACACAATTTAGGCTATGCAAGGGCACCTCTCCAGTTGGAAGCATAGTATAAATGGTTGACTTTGTAGAAAACTACACTCTACAGCCACAGTGTGAGGTGTAATCACAATATTACAACTCCACACAGGTTTTGATATTTGTGCAAATAGCATTCATTCATGCGGCTGATAGTATAGAGGACCAAAGGAAGGTATTAAGGGAGTATCACTTTTATATTATTAATGATCATACACATTCTCTAGAGTTTGTGCAAGGTTGCTTCTAGATATTCTACAATAATTTGGCTCAGAGGGGCATAACATACGGTCGGCATATAATATGGTCAGATAACTGTGCAACATAGTTCAAGAACTTGTGCATGTTCTACTGGTTGAGCAAGATGCATGACATTATAGGTGTACATCATATGTGGAACTTTTGTGAGGCCAGGAATGGAAAGGGGGATCATGATGGTGCATGAGCATGTGTGAAAAGAGTATTAGCATGAGAAGAGTTAAAGTATAAAGACAATGAAAAGTTGATAGATGCAAGATCAATTGTCAAGTGGTGTAATGCTTCGATGGGTCCAAGTAATGAAGGTATGTGTTCAATTCGTAGGTATTTTTCATTGATGGATGATACTAACATTGCACCATATGAGGATTGTTGTACACTAACAGGATCGAGTGAGCTACACTCTTTCCTTAGCTCAAATACAAGTTCATGGAATATCAATACACAAAAGATGGCATGCTTTTTTTCTTCATGTACAATGCAAGCTTGGAATGATTGTGATTTAGGGGAGTGGGTTGACAAATGGTTGACAAGTTATCTTAGCCCACTTCACATGTATCACCCTTTGACGACATTGTAACTAACACAGATGGAATCATTAGTCAACTTTGACCACGTATCAGATCTAGTTCAACCAAGTAATATATCTACTTGCTTAGTTTTTGAAATTTCATATTGCTATAGTACTTTGTAGTGTATTCGCAATGTTGACTAATTTCAAGATATTTGCTGCACATATCAATGCAGGGAAAGTTTATGCAGTTATTGCAGATGAAGAAAACAAAGAGGGAACAAACTATTACTTGTGTCATTGTGTTGAGGCCAAAAAGAAATTGGAGGCCCCAGTTATAGATGGAGAAAATATCGAATACCCTACAGGCTTAGTTGTTGTTATTGGAACATGAATTAGAAGGTACCCACATAAGAGTGTTAAACATTGGTTGTTTCAAGACTTTGACACACATCATAAGATTCTTCATTACTCGAACCTTGTCATGGCATCCAATGTTCGTTTGACCAAATATGGGGGTAGACCTTTGAAGAAGGTCTTGTGGATGGTCTGTGAGTCTAACCACAAGGCAATACTTGACACAATAAAGAGTAGAGCAGACCCATATGGTTTGTTGGATTAATTTGTAAGTATGCACATCAGTTCTTATTAATTTATACTTGTATGCAAATTAATTTGTTTGATGGAAATGCTATCATCTTCTTTTACTTTTCCTATTTGTAAGAACCTACTACAAATTTATTGGTGTCCCCTTGCAAAAAATGCAGATTTATGAGTCATCCAAGAGAATTTCAGCCAGAAAAGCAATGCAACATCCTTATTTTGATGATCTTGACAAATCTCAATCATGATTTTAAGCCATTACAAAAATGTCTACAAAGCTTGGTGAGGGAATTACAAGTTATTCATTTGAAGTTAACCTTATCATGAGCAGCTATGATGTAGACATTATAAGAGCATCTCAAATTTCAACTTACTCTATTGATGAGGTGTTGTGTGCAATAGGTATCTTCGAACTCCCACTGAAGATGTATGACCAGGAGTGACTAAGTTGAGAGACTGGCATGCCTATCTGTAAGTTCCTTCCATCTATTTTCATTTCATTTCCATTTTGGTTGCTCTTTCTTTTTATCTTTTACTTTATGTATTTGTAAGTAAACTACTAAAAATTGATTGGTCTCTCATTGCAGAAAATGCTGATTTATGAGCCATCAAAGAGAATCTCAACCAATAAAGCAATGCAACATCCTTATTTTGATGATCTTGACAAATCTCAATTCTGATTTGAATCCATTATAAAAGAGCATGTGAAGCTTAGCAAGGGAATCTCAAATTACTCAATTGAAGTTAAGCTCATAATGAATACCTATGATGTATTGCAATTAGGTGTTTTTCAATTTGAATATGTAAGTGGTGCAAGAGCACCTTGCTCACAAAATGCCTACAAAAGGCAAAATTTCAAAAAAAAGAATTTTCAAATGTAAATTGTATGTAAAAGGTCATGTGAAGACCTATTTAAATTTATTTGAATGTTTATTAGGTCACTAGGAGGTGAGGCAATTGAATTTGCAAAAAAAATAAATCCTAAAAGTGCAAAAGTTGAAAAAATTGTTTAAAATGCAAGAAAAGGCAAAAAAATTAGAAGTTGAAGAGTCTTTTGTGGGAAACTAGAGGGATAGGTCGATGAAGGAATTTGAAAAGGTAGTTATTAGTTGGTAAAAATCTATATAAATCATGTAAGGTTGAGAAAAATAGAGATCTTTTGTATTCTTGAAGATTTACAATCAACAAAGTCCCTGTTTTAGTGATTTTCTGAGTTTTTCTAGTTGTTCATTAACTTGTATGGCTTGTACAATAGTTTAAGGCCTTGAATATTTTTTTTTAAGGTATAATAGTGAAGTATCTTTAATTTTAATCTATTTAGGAGGGTATCCATTGAGTTTATAATTAGTTTGAACTAATTTTTCTAAACTCAGTCTATAAACCCTTAAGATTGGGGTTTTGAGAATCTAGATAACCAATAATGACGACTCCACCGAATTTGATAGTTTAGATCAATGTAGTAGGTTAGTATTAGGATGTTTTAGGTGTTTTTTTTGTTTATTTGTGCAGAGGAATTCAAGAAACAAAGGTGGAGTTGCTGCTATAGGGTTTTATGATGAATTTTCAAGTGAAAAGTGTGGCTCCAAGTGGTGTTTTGAAGAAAACAAAGTGTTCAAGGATGGAAGGAGGTTTATAAGGCATATGAAAACATATATAAACATGTTTGAAGTAGTGTCTAATATTTTTTAAGGTTTTCAATGGTGTTTTCTATCAAACCCTCATTCTTTTTGCATGCTTTAAGCCTAAAAACAAGGTTTTTATTGTTGGGTGTTTAATTGGGACTTTCAGCCCCTAAATTTTTGTGAATCCTAAGTTTTGACACATGATAAAATATTTTTTGAAGTCATATGGGGTTTTGGAGTTGATTCATTGGTAGTCCCTTTGTAAATTTGGGCTAATTTGAAGCATTTTCTAATGGGTAGGCTATTGGTTTACACATATTTTCCAAAACAGGTATATCTATTTTTTGGATATGTTAATATTGGAAAAAATGTGTTGCTAAAAAGTTATCATTTTAGGTTTGAAAGGATCTCAATAAGAAGTTACACTCAATTCAAGGTTTGGAAACCTACTTGCAATTTGATGCCTTGATAGCTAAAATGCGAAAATCTATGTAAACAATGATTTGAATGATTCTTTATGACTGAAACCTGTTTGAAAGGTGTTGGAAAACATATCTCAATGCTTGAATAAGATCTAGGAAGCTAACTTGGTGTTTTGAGTGTTTTGAGCAAGGTTTACATAATGTGTAAAATGATGTTTTGATTGCTAAAAAGTGGTAATCTGAGTAAACAGAGTTTTCAGTGTTTGAATGTATATTGAAAATGCCAAGATAATGTATTTAAAGATGAATCTATGGTTTGGTAAAGGTTTATACTTTAATCTTGAAGATTTGATGTTTTGAGTAAGGTGGATTTTTGGTGCAAAATGGTGTTTTTGACTGCAAGTTAATTATTAAGTCTGATGGCTAGTTGTTTGTAAATGTGTATCTGATTTATTTTAGTCAAGAACATGATGTTTATAGTGTCTTGGATGTCTAGTGAATGGTTATAAGAAGACTAAATGGTTTGTAGTTTTATTCCCTCATTGAAACAAGTTGAAATGATGAGTAATTGGTTGAAAAATAAAAGAATTTAATGGTTTAATGTTGTTGATAAGGTTATGGCTTTGATATAGTCAATATGATGTGGGTAAGGTTGTTTTTGAATCTGATAATGACACAGAATACTGATGAAGCGCTTGGCTTGTTGGTTTCCTTATAGTTTCTAATGGGAAAAGTGGGATTTTGGTGAATGGATAAGTGAATTTTTCATGAAAGTTGAGCAAAAGAATGATGCTTGTTTAATTTGATCTTCTCCTATTAAGTTCGGGTTAGAATTACCCTAATGGTTTGTGGATCCTAGTAGATGATCTTGCATCAGTAAGCAAGGGGTGTCAATCTTCACAAAACCTCAAATGAATGAGTTTCAAACAAAGTTTCAACCAACAACTCTCTATCTCTTCAATTTTAACCCTTCACTCTACCTTGTCTAGTAGGTCAATAGACCCTAGTTTTAGAACTTTTCTCACAAACTTCTCAAATGAATTCACAAAAAAGTGACTGATCTAGATAGCCATTATTGAGTTAAAACACATACTTCAAAATCAATAGTGACTATCTTGGAACATGTGCATCAAAAATGACCAAAGTGCAAAAGGGAAACAATCTTTGATGGGGTATTACTCGAAATCTATGGAACTTACAAAATATTCATCTAAGTCTATGAAATCACGTTGGACCCCTCTACAAAAAATTCTCTCAGTTTTTGCTATCTCGAAGTGGTTTTCTCGTGGCGGCGGATTTTCACTTGATGGAAAAAGTGTCAAATGCAAGCAGTGCAAAGTTGCAAAGTGGTGCAACTTTCGTTCTGCAACTCATGTGACCAAACAGACTGTTCCAACGCATCCAAACATGTATGTTTACGCTAGGCATGGTCCTCTTTCACACCCAAACACGCGGAATTGCTCCGAGCTACATTCAACTAGATCTATCCCTTAAGAGTCCAAAGTGCAAAATGGTTGCAAACTTTAGCATGTTGTTACTCAAATACCGTGATGCTTAGACATTTCTCGTTTGATCCTATAGGATCATGTTGGGCCCCTCTATAAAAATTTCTTTCAGTTTTGGTTATCTCAGAGTGATTTTTCCGTGGCGACGAATTTTCACTTGATGGAAAGTGTCAAATGCAAGTAGTGCAAAGTTGCAAAGTGGTGCAACTTTCGTTTTGCAACTCGTGTGACCAAACAGACTGTTCCAATACATCCAAATAGGAATGTTAACACTAGGCATGGTCCTCTTTCACACCCAAACATGCAGAATCACTTCGAGCTATGTTTAACTAGATTGATCCCTTAAGAGTCCAAAGGGAAAAATGGCTGCAAACTTCAGCATGTTGTTACTCAAATACCATGACACTTAGAAACTTCTAATCTAATCTTACAGGATTGCATTGGGCCCCTCTACAACATTATGTTTATGCATCCAAACAGACTATTCCAACACACCCAAACATATATAGATTGCGTTGAAACGTTTGCTCTGCAACTCGTGTGACCAAACAGATTGTTCCAACACACCCAAACATGTATGTTTACACTAGGCATGGTCCTCTTTCACACCCAAACACACAGAATTTCTCTGAGCTACATTCAACTAGATCGATCCCTTAAGAGTCCAAAGTGCAAAATGGTTGCAAACTTTAGCATGTTGTTACTCGAATACCGTGATGCTTAAAAATTTCTCGTCTGATCCTATAGGATCGTGTTGGGCCCCTCTATAAAAAATTCTTTTAGTTTTGGTTATCTCATAGTGGTTTTTCCATGGTGACGAATTTTCACTTGATGGAAAGTGTCAAATGCAAGTAGTGCAAAGTTGCAAAGTGGTGCAACTTTCGTTTTGCAACTCGTGTGACCAAACGGACTGTTCCAATGCATCTGAATAGGAATATTAACACTAAGCATGGTCCTCTTTCACACCCAAACACGCAGAATCGCTTCAATCTACGTTCAACTAGATTGATCCCTTAAGAGTCCAAAGGGAAAAATGACTACAAACTTTAGCATGTTGTTACTCAAATACGATGATGCTTAGAAACTTCTCATCTAATCCTATAGGATTGCGTTGGGCCCCTCTACAACATTATGTTTACGCATCCAAATAGACTGTTCCAACACATCCAAACATGTATAGATTGCGTTGCAACTTTCATTCTACAACTCGTGTGACCAAACAAACTATTCCAATGCATTCAAACATGTAATTTTATGCTTGGCATGGTCCTCTTTCACACCCAAACACACAGAATTTCTCTAAGCTACATTCAACCAAATCGATCCCTTAAGAGTCCAAAGTGCAAAATAGTTGCAAACTTTAGCATGTTGTTAGTTGAATACTGTGATGCTTAAAAATTTCTCATATGATCCTATAGGATCGTGTTGGGCCCCTCTATAAAAAACTCTTTCAGTTTTGGTTATCTCAGAGTGGATTTTCCGTGGCAACAGATTTTCACTTGATGGAAAGTGTCAAATGCAAGTAGTGCAAAGTTGCGAAGTGGTGCAACTTTCGTTTTGCAACTCGTGTGACCAAACGGACTATTCCAATGCATCTAAATAGGAATTTTAACACTAGGCATGGTCTTCTTTCACACTCAAACACGCAGAATCTCTTTGAGCTATGTTCAACTAGATTGATCCCTTAAGAGTCCAAAGGGAAAAATGGCTGCAAACTTTAGCATGTTGTTACTCAAATACCATGATGCTTAGAAACTTCTCATCTAATCCTACAAGATTTTATTGGGCCCCTCTACAAAAACCTCTCTCGGTTTTGGCTATCTCGAAGTGGTTTTCCCGTGGTGACATATTTTCACTTAATGGAAAAAGTGTCAAATGCAAGCAGTGCGAAGTTGCAAAGTGGTGCAATTTTCATTATGCAACCCATGTGAACAAACAAAGTATTCTAATGCATCTGAATAGGTATGTTTACACTAGGAATGGTCCTCTTTCACACCCAAACATGTTGAATCGCTCTGAGCTACATTCAATTAGATCAATCTCTTAAGAGTCCAAAGTGCAAAAATAATACAAATTTCAGTATGTTGTTACTCAGCTACTGTGATGCTTAGAAATTTCTCATCTAATCCTATAATATTGCATTGGGCCTCTCCACAAAAACCTCTCTCAGTTTTGGCTATCTTGGAGTGGTTCTCTATGGCGATAGATTTTAACTTGATGGAAAAAGTGTCAAATGCAAGCAGTGCAAAGTTGCAAAGTGGTGCAACTTTCGTTCTACAACTCGTGCGACCAAAAAAGTTATTCCAAGGAATCTGAATAGGTATTTTTATGCTATACATAGTCCTCTTTTGCACCCAAACACGCGGAATCACCTCGAGCTATGTTCAACTGGATCGATCCCTTAAGAGTCCAAAGTGGAAAATGGCTGCAAACTTCAACATGTTGTTACTCAAATACCGTGATGCTTATAAATTTCTCATATGATACTACAAAATTGCATTGGACCCCTCTACAAAAATCTCTCTCAGTTTTAGCTCTCTCATAGTAGTTTTCTCGTGGCGGTGGATTTTCACTTGATGGAAAAAGTGTCAAATGCAAGTAGTGCAAAGTTGCAAAGTGGTGCAAATTTCATTCTACAACTCATGTGACCAAACAAACTATTCCAACACATCCAAATAGGTATGTTTATGCTAGGCATGGTCCTCTTTTGCACTGAAACACACAGAATCGCTTTGAGCTACGTTCAACCAGATCGGTCCCTTCAGAGTCTAAAGTGCAAAATGGCTGCAAACTTCAGCATGTTGTTACTTGGATACTGTGATGTTTAGAAACTTCTCATCTGATCCAACAGGATTGCATTGGGCCCCTCTACAAAAGCATCTCTCAGTTTTGGATATTTCAAAGTGGTTTTCCCATGGCGGCAGATTTTCACTTGATGGAAAAAGTGTCAAATGCAAGTAGTGCAAAGTTGCAAAGTGGTACAACTTCCATTCTGCAACTCATGTGACCAAACAAACTATTCTAACAGGTCTAAATAGGTATGTTTATGCTAGGCATGGTCCTCTTTCACACCCAAACACGTAAAATCACTCCAAGCTATGTTCAACTGGATTGATCCCTTAAGGGTCCAAAGTGCAAAAGGGAAGCAAACTTTGATGGGATATTACTTGAAACCATGATGCTTATGAACTCTCCATCTGAGCCTACAAGATCGCATTGGGGCCCTCTACAATAACCTCTCAATTTTTCTTATCTCAGTCATTTTCTTGTGGTGTCTAGTTTTCACTTGATGGAAAAAGTGTCAAATGGAAGCAGTGTAAAGTTACAAATTGGTTCAATTTTCATTTTGCAATTTGTGCGACCAAAAAAACTGCTCCAAAACATCTTGATAGGTAGGTTTACGCTAGGTATGGTCCTCTTTCACACCCAAACACACAGAATTGCACTGAGCTATGTTCAACTGGCTTGATCCCTTATGATTGCATGCCAAACAATGGAAAAGATTAACATATATAGGACAATTGAGAAGTTCAAGTGTTCCACACAAAAAGCGTATGATCATTGGTTCAGAGCACCTTGGTCCTTAATTTGATGAAGAAGGTACAGTTTAGTGGTTTTAGTCATTATAATGTCAAATAAGGCCATGATAGGCCATTTTGTAATATTGCTTTTAGCTTTGAGTTAGTGTGGAGTCATTTGAGTCAATTATTTAAGTATGAATAAAAAAATAACATTGGTAAAGGAATTGGAAGAGATTATTAATGCTGCCCCTATTCAAAATTCAGAATTTAGGCCTTGAAAGCAAGGCTAGATGAGGTGAAAAGAAGAAATTGCTTGACAGTAAGTTAGAATAGGTTGGAAATAGGGTGAGGTTATGGAGTTTGATGTGTTCAAATGGTCTGCAAGGACAAGGGAGGTCAAAAGTATTCTATGGCATGATGCCCTAATTGGGAATAAAGGGGTTTTGAATGGAAAAGAGAGGTTTGAGGGAGTAAAAATGGGTAAAGTCAAGGGGTAGCATAATTTGGTGGTCAATTAAGTTTGTGCAAGTAGAATGAAGAGTGTTGGAAGAGGTTTTGAGGTTGTATGATGTCTGGATATGGGGTTTTCAATAAACCCTAGTGAAATTTGAGAAAAGTGAGGGTTTAGAGGATAGTGGGGTTAGAGGGCCAATCACACCCTAAAAATTGTGGATTTTGTGGATTTGTAGACTAGTAAATACTTCTCAATGGTGTTTTTCAATTGGAAGAGTGATTGACAACTTGTTGCTTTTTTAAATAGACCTATTCGGGGGTCTAGGACAATGTTGAGTCCATTTCTTATTTATATTATAAATTATAACTTGCTTTCTCCCGAGTCCATTTCGTATACAAGAAACAATATTACAAAAAGTTGACATATAAATCTTTCGACGTGTTTATATGGTGATGCATCAAGAACATAACAATTCATTTTGCACTATCAAAATTATGCTATGAAAATGTTTAAAGACTATTGAAGATAAATGTTTGTATGATAATGTGTCAAGAAGTTAACTACTTCATCTACTCTGAATATTATGTTTTGAAAGTGTTGTGAAGATTATGTATCATTTGCTTAATTGAGTTGTTCCAATCAAAGGATTAAATATATTGGAATATTTTTATGAATCATTTCATGGAATACTAATTGAAAACATGTTTTTTGCTATTAGATAAAGTTGTTTAGCATCAATCAATTAATATTCAAGACAAACCATGAAGGACAACAATGATCAATGCTAGGGCTAACCAATTAATAAGTATACACATGGATAATCAAGCATGTACAAGTGAATAAGAGAAGCACAAGTACTCAAAAACACATAAGTCTTGAAGTATACACATGAATACATAGTATACAAAAATTAATACAAAGTATATGCATGAATAAAAGGTATACACATGAAAACATGTAAGTCACAAAGTATACATTGGAACACACGTAAGTCACAAAGTATACATGTAAGTTGTAAAGTATACACTTGAATACACGTAACTCATATCTATTGAACAATCAATTTAGAATGCAAATATGGACACCATCGATAAAAAAGATTTGTATTAACCAAATAGCCATGTAGACATACATCAATATATGTTAATATAAGTATGAAATATAGGTACAAAATAGCCATATAGGCTTACGAGAATTCCATATAGACATACAATGTCAAATATATCCAATACAAAATATGTACACTACCATGTAGGCATACAACAAAGGGATCTGGAATCAAAAGTCATTGCTCTCCATCCTCTGGAAATAAATTCTTTCCCTTTGCTTGTCAATCAGATGGTGATAGGTTTGTCACTCATTTGTATTGCGCACAAGGAATGCTCCTACTTCTCCTAGTGTTTAGTTCATGGTGAATTTTTAACTCTTAAAATAAGAAGTAAAGACATTAATATATAGAAATTACATTATAAAAAATCATATATTTAAAAAAAAATCACTTACCTCCATCTCATGATCACTCTCCATCAGGGAAATATTCACACACCCATGTTGAGGAATGCTCAAGCCCTATAGAAACCATCCAAATAGAAATTAAACTATGAATCAATAATGGTTTGATTTTTCACTAATTAACATCTATAACAATGAATGTAAATTGAAATTTACTAATTTTCCTCATACCTCCCCTATTAGAGCCATCGAGGATTGTATAGCAGATGAAACATTGATCTCAATTTCCCTCGTCACATTCAGAGGTGTTTCAACTTGCAACATCTGAAAATAAAACAACAAATTATTCAATCACAAAAACTACAATAGCGATTCACATCGTGAATTATAATGTATGAGATAATGAATGAAATTTTGAGTACTTATTAAACTATATATTTCTGATTATCATGCTTACTATTTTCCCTATCCATATCTTGTTCGAAAGGACGTGTTTTTAGGCTTTTACCCATAGAAGCAAGCCAGTGAACCATTTGATCAAATGCTTTCGTAGACATGTATGATAATTGTGGTGGCATAGAGAAGGCAGTGAACTATTTGAAAAAATTCCTCAAAGAAATGGGGTCTCATGGTGATGGAATTCCATTACAAACAAATGCACTTCATGGCATTCCATCACCATAAGACCACATTTCTTTCAAGCATTTTTTTAGAAAGTCCATTGCCTTCTCTATGGTATTATTACTTACTATTATGCTTTGATAGATATTTTTCCAAGCATCCATAGTTTTTTGGAAAGTACCTATTTTAGGCTTTTAGCCATAGCAACAAGGAAGTGAGTATTTTGATAAAATGCTTTGGTACACATGTATGGAAAATGTGGTATCATAGAAAAGGTGGTGAGCTGTTTGAAGAAATGTCTCAGAGAAATGTGGTCTCATGGTGATGGATATCATAGAAAAGGTGGTGAGTTGTTTGAAGAAATGTCTCGAAGAAATGTCTATGAGCTATTGCTTACTATTATGATTTGATAGATTTTTCCAAGCATCCATAGTTTGTCATGCAGGTGCACCTTTGCAAGCACATGCCTCCATGACAAGAAAAAAGTAAAAAGTGAATTGTTTGAAAAGATGTCGAGTAGTAAAAACTAGTCTCATGAATGCCATGACAAGAAAATTCAATTGGAAGCTACTCCTAGACTTATTACTTATGCTATGTGAAGTAATTACACCACTACTTATGTTGACTTTCTCAACAACTATATTGTAGTTGAAATTTCGTCATGTATCAACATCTAGTCATTAGTTATGGAATGCGAAGTAATGCTTTGAGTTTGAATGATGTATAATGCAACGTAATCAACAATATGAATATAAACTACACAAATCTATTAAGTACAATTAATTAGTTAAACTCTTTATTCTATTACCTGCATGTAGGTTTGAGTAAATCCATTGGCATTGGGAGGTGTTCCCGGAAACCTCCAATATTAGCCTGTTCAACATCCAAATTCACATATTAAAATACCATTTGTAAAACAATGCTATTAACATGTAATAAATTTATAATTGTTAACTAGTTGCATACCCCCACCGATAGGTGTACTGCAAAAATAAGTAGGTGTAGGGATGGTGTATCCAGTATCAACACTGTGACCCTACAATTTTATTAAAATCAAAAAACTAAATTAGTTAATCTTGCATTTCAAAATCAAAATTTAATAAATTAAATTCAATGAACATGCTAACTTTTACCTGACTATTTTTTTTTTTTAGACTGCAGGAATCGGGTAGCACGACCCCCTATAAACTGCAGTGCGCCTGGTAAACTTTTTAACATGACCGGCGGCGCTGGCGCGACACGCCCTCCGGTACCACGGGACGGGGGGGAGACTAGAACTTGTGACCAGCAGAGCCGCAACGGAACTTTTACCTGACTATCAATTCCATACACCTCATGCAAAATTTCAGCTACCCTCTCCATATCCATAGCTGCATACAGATCTTGCATAGTAGCCCCCTGAGTGTTGGTGGGGTCATATGAACAACTCGCCCCACAATATTGACACACATGGGTTCAAAGGCCACCACTCAAAGACTCCCCTAGATGGCACTATAGAATAGGGCTAGTATGATGGATGACACTCTGGATCCAAGTGTTGATCGCCTTCAATGTCTCTACGTTCACACTCTCCTTCATGACGAAAGGCATAACAACATGCTCACGAGGTGGTCTAGCGAGAGCTTGTCTCCCTTGCCATGCAGGATCCAACTGTGCACTAGGTCTATCCTGAGCCGACCCCCCACCTCTCCCCCAGAAGTCCCTCATCAAAATAATTTGAGATTTTGTTCAATATGAACTCATCGTATAGTTTCCTATGAAAATACTGCGAGACTTCACAATTATTGCACGGTGGGTAATTAAAGACCATATACCACCTATCATAAAAATAGTTCCTAATATGTTGGTGGTGGCACCAATGAATAGGAAACCTCTTCACATTGTAGGTAAGATTTTGATTTGTGTGTGGGTCCATGAATAATGAGCACAAATCACCTTTTATAATTTTTAAATCCTTTACATCTTTATATGATAGTTTATCCACATAATAAGCCCTAGCCACCTGCCTCCTATCTTGCCATCCAGTTATTTGTTTGCTAATTAAATCTACATTTTTTAACATATCTTTCAATGAACTTGCTAGGGTCATTCTTTCTACGGTTGAACCATTTGGATCACTCAACCTACTAATTAAATCCTAAATTTGTTTTTGTAGTTCTCAATTTCACTCATTAAATTTTGTTGGGTTCCAGGAGAGTGTTGATTGATTGGTGGAGGTTGTTATTGAGGTTGATTTTTTTCTTGAGGATTTGGTTGCTTTTCTTGTTGAGGATTTTGAGGGTTTGCAGGTTGATTTGCATCTCCTACAAATTCAAAAATATATATATCAAATAAAACCTAAAACTAACAAATTCAAAATAAAAAGAAAATAATCCTTACCTCTCACACCTCCTCATCATTGTGGCACCATCCTTGTGAAGAAATATCAACCATTGGTGAATATTTTTGCACAATACCTCCTCCTAGAACATGAGCATGAAAAATGGGGGTTTTGGCCATAGGAACAACAAGAAACACAGTCGAAATGAAGAATGAATGAGTTTCACTTTTATTTTGCTTTTAACATGTCATAACACAAGCGCATTATAACACGCTCGCATTATGGGCTCATTGTGGCTGAGCCTTAGGCTTGACACACCAAGCCATAACATGCTCGCATTATGAATTTTCAAAACTTTTGTTTTAAACTGGCCACAAATTGGCTACCCATCTCCATGCACCTACCCCAGGTAATAAAGATTGCTTAGAAGGAGCTTGCCAAATTAGATGATATGTAGAAGTCCACCTCTTCTGAGTTAAAGAGAACAAAGTTTGAGGATAGTTGGGTGGATGGGCTAGATATGGACATGCTTAAACAAGTGTTAGATAGTTATGATGAGTACTTGTTGAAAAAAAGATAGGGGAGTAAGCGTATGGAATATTCTTTTTTGAATAAAGCATCAGATGGTACAACCAATTGGGAAACTCTCCCATATTTTCCAAGATCATAACACAAGTTTAACTAAAGATCTCCCAGTAGTTTGACCTTCTCCTTGAGCATCATATTTTGATATAGAGTCATCAACCATTGAACTATGGATCATGATGGCCAGTCATCTCATGCAGTTCTAGTTGTTCCCTGAATTTATGGATCTCAATTTTTGTCTAGAGGAATTAGTGTTAGGACTTGTCTATATAGTTTTTCTCTCCATGTTGTAAAGGTCAGCTAATTGAAGAAGGGCTGGCTGCCTAAGGAGAGTTAGGATATTTTTTACAAGTTTTAGAAGCTTTTATTATGCAAGATACTTAGACATCTTTACAGTTTTTAATACATTTTTCATGTTATTTTCAAATTTTAGTTTTAATGGTGATGTCAATGAACGATGGTCATTCATATGCCAGTGAATGTTGTGCATAAATGTCTCTTATTTGATGAAATCCAATAGAATATTCTAAATCTAAGGCTATTTTCATTGAGTTATATGTGAATGAGGTCTCTTGTGTTTATTGATCTATGAATTTTAATGATGAATTGATGGTGTGTTCCTATTGATTTTGGAGTTTATAAATGGTGAATAATTATATGTCTTGAATTTGCACTATGAATGAATGCAATGGTATGGATTGTTTTGTGGATTGTATCATTTTACAATTTAGTTGTTTGGAAATAATGCTCATTATGAAGTTTGTATGTCTAAATTGAAGGAAATTTGCATTTATATTTTTCTATCCCGAGCTTTTTCCTATCTTTTGATATTTATTTTACACCCCCAAATGTTAGGTTAATTTATAATATGCAGTTTGATTCCTTTTACAAGTAGACCCCTTGAACATTATAGTTGCATAGGTCATTGAACAACATCAACACAGTTGAGAACCAACTATATAGACCTTGGAAGATAGGTAGCTTTAGGTTATTTATCTTTTTAAGGAGAAATAAAGTAGAGATATTTTTTTTAATGTTGTGCTACATTGACCATGAATAGGTACTAAGAATTCCCACTACAGAAAGGAAAGAAAGAATACCACACCAAATCTTAACTCAAACTCAAAACATACATATACACCATGCCAAGCTTCCACAAACACCAAAGTAAATCCTCAATTAGTGTAAAAACCCAAGGTTGGTTGAACCAGTGTAAACACTATCAACATTTAAGTACACACTTCCTAAAATCGAAAGATGAGTCATGGACCATACACAATACTTGAATGCAATCTATAATATTTCACTAACACCCTAAAATCCAACAAATTCCTTTGCAACAACTTTCACTTAAAGAATGTACACACCTAGTATGTTGAATGAACAAGACAACTAAGAGGGGGGGTGAATTAGTTGTAGAAAATTAAACCTTCAAAATCCTCAATAGTAATTAGATCAACAAGCATTCATTAAACCCTTATTCTATTAGTATGATTAAACATGAAATGAAGATAATAGAAACTGAAATCGAAACACCATACACAAGAGAACACCATATTTATGTGGAAAACCCAGTGGGGGAAAAACCGCAATGAGGACTCTCACAATATAAGTAATTGTAAAACCGGTACAAGGGATCACTACCAGGATAGGACACACTATCCAAAAAGGCTCATAACCATGACTCACTACCACCGAAAGAAATACAAGAAGATAGAAGAAGAATGTTACACATAGAACACTTTATCAATCCAATAAGGAATCCACCACAATGCTCCAACAATCTCGTAGCCTTGCTTGAATTATTTTAGATGTCTTCAACTCACTAACTTTAGGAACCCTAACACTTGAAATTTGTATTGCTCTACTCAAATTCATCACACACAACAGTCACATTAATCTCACATCTATCTTGCTTCACACTTATTTCACGCCTTCAACTCACAACAACACCACACTTATAACAACCTCAACCTCAAAAACCTTCTCCAATGTCAGCAACTAGCCATTATACATACAAATTCAAAATAGTTTTGCACCTAAATATTCCTACGATGGATAGGGAATGAAGGAGACCTACAAAAATCCTTAATTAGGACCCAAAAGGATCCCAACACACTTCAACATGCTTCTACAAGCCTCGCATGTAGTGCTAACACAAGGTCGACCAATACCTATGTTAAACACCATAATCATTTAGTACACTCTTCCTTAAATAAATCTGAAACTTCTAGACAATAGAATTCATTTCAACATAATCTAGAATTATCCAAAAACTACTTGAGATTCATCAAATACTTCATCTAAGCTTGCATCATACAAATACTTCAACTCAGAATAATTGGTAAACCTTATTTGCAAAATGACAAATGAAACTCACTATGTACAACACCAAATCAAGTAAAACCTTGAATGTAGGAAGATACAAAAATTATAAGAATCTTACAAAATCCACACAACCTGAAGCTAAACAACAAAGAAACATAGAGAAAATAAATTTCTCTGAGGCCACAAAAAACATCACTAAAAAACTAGTTCACACACTAGTGAAAATATCTCACTCTGTACAACAATCCAAAAACTAAAATTATGAATATAGAAACCTCTAACAACCATGAACAACATATTAGATCTGCACAGGAATAGGATCAATACAAAAGAAATACATAGCACAATACTAGAGCATCATCTTAGCTCATTACTTTATTCCAACTCATCTTCAAATATTGCGACAAAAAGATAGCTCTATGTACTCACAACACTTCCTCAATATCTCAATTATACATGCACAACTTGCATCAACTAGTTTTCCTCTTTTTCTTAATTCTCTCAATATCCTCGACATCTTCATCATGCAACAACTTTCTTAACATACAGTTGACATCAATGATGATAACAATCAGTAGAATTCTTATTGAAATAAATGAAATCACCTTCATACTTGCAACAATCTCCCCCTTTGTCATTGATGGGAACACATGATGTGAAAACCATCAAAGGCAATATACACACTATTCCTACACACTCTCCTTTTACAGGATTTTCTCTCCCCCTGAGTAGATAAGATTTTTCACATGATTCTCTCTCCCCCTTTGACATCAATGGAAAAGGATAGAATGTTTTGCATTGTTCTCCCCCTTTGATACTAAACCCAAATAGTTGCTCTGAATACTACCCATTAGGAGTATAGCCAATCAAATTAGCAACTCAATGACAACACATGAAACTACCTACTCCCCCTAAGAGGTAGCCACCAACATTAGTCTAGAAAAGGGATAGATCCATAGATCCACTGGACTGATGCATCTCTATATGCATCTAGTTCAAACAAGGAGGGGTAATAACCCCTAACTTCTCTTGGAGATACTCAAAAGTATCCTTAGGAAGAGACTTAGTAAATATATCAAAAATTTGATCCTTTGTAGGAACATACTCAAGCTTCACTTCATTCTCCATAACCTTTTCTCTCAAAAAGTGATACCTAATAGATATATGTTTTGTACTTGAGTGCATCACTGGATTCTTTGAAATGTTAATTGCACTTGTATTATCACAAAAGATAGAAATAGGATCATCATATACAACTATGATATCCTTCAAAGTCTGTCTCATCCACAAAACTTGTGTACAACATGATGTTGTTGCAATATACTCAACTGAGCTATAGTAGATAGGGAAACTAAATCCTTCGTCTTGCTCAACCATGGCACTAATCTACATCCAAAAAAGAACATACCACCACTAGTACATTTTTTTTCATCAATACAACCAACCCAATTTGCATTTGTATAAGTACTTAATGTGAAATTAGTATCCTTAGGATACCACAAGCCATGATTTGGAGTGCCTCTCAAATATTTTTAGAATATCCTCTTTACCGTTGCAACATGTGTCTCTGTAGGATCTTCTTGAAATCTAGCCATAAGACAAACTACATGCATGATATCTGATCTAGTAGCAATTAAATACCACAATCCACCAATCATAGATCTATACTTACTCTGATCAGCCTTAGGTGAATCATCATCTTTGCTCAATTTACAACCAATCACCATAGGAGTGCATACTGGTTTGGATTCATCCATTCCAAAATTCTTCAACATCTCTTTGACATGCTTAGACTATGAAATGAAAATACCTTTACCTGTTTGATTGATTTGTAGCCCAAGGAAGAAATTCATCTCCCCAAACATTGACATTTCAAACTCTTTCTGCATCTCTTCAACAAATTTCTTACACATAGCTTCATTTCCTCCAAAGATAATGTCATCCACATATACAACAACTATCAATATTTTGTCTTCCTCAATTTTGACGTAAAGATTATTAACTGTGGTGCCCTTGCTAAATCCTTGTTGTAACAATTACTTGTCCAATCTTGCATACCAAGATTCGGGAGATTGCTTCAATCCATATAGTTCCTTCTTCAACTTACATACCATATCCAATATATCTGACAAATGAAATCCTTTTGATTTTTCCATGTAAACTTCTTCCAATTCACCATTTAGAAAAGTAGCCTTCACATCCATCTAATAAAATTTAAAGTCCTTATGTGATGTAAATTCCAAAAACATTTTGATAGCTTCCATCTTAGCCATAGGAGGAAATGTCTCCTCAAAGTCTATTCCTTCCACTTGTGAGTAACCTTTACACACAAGTCTTGATTTTTTTCTTACTACTTCCCCATTCTCATTCAACTTGTTTCTAAATACACACTTAGTTCCAATTATGTTCTTATTTTCCGGTCTAGGGACTAATTCCCATGTCTGATTCTTCTCTATTTGTGTAAGTTCTTCTTCCATTTCCTTCATCCAATGTTTATCCTTGCATGCTTCACTCATTGTTTTAGGTTAAACATTATAAAGTAAACACAAAGTTACCTCAACTTCAACAACTTTGCTTCTTTTCAATACACCACAATCTTTTGTCTCCAATGATTTTATCTTCAAAATCATTCTTTTGCACATACGTAGGGGTCTTCTCTAGAGCTTCTTCTTCTTCATTATCCACTTCTTCTTCATCAACTTTTTCTTCATCTATTTTGTAATCAGGTTCATTTAACACATATCCATCCACTGCAATTAAATTATGCAATTTTTCATCAACCTTAACATTTTCACTTTCAATAATCTTTCTTAGCCTTTTGTTATAACTTCTGAAAGCTTTGCTTTTAATAGAATATCCGAGGAAGATACCTTCATTAGGCCTTGCGTCAAACTTTCCTAAGCTTTCTTCTTCTCTTTTGATGTAACATTTACTTCCAAATATTCTAAAGTACTTCACAGTAGGAATCCTTCCATACCATAGCTCATAAGGAGTCTTTGTATTGTTAGATTTAGCTTGAACTCTGTTAAGTATGTAAAAAGTAGTATGAATAGCTTCTTTCCAATAGACTTCCAATAGATTTGCCTCTTTCATCATAGTTCTAGAAGCCTCTTGAACCATTTGATTTTTCCTTTCAACAACTCCATTCTACTGAGGAGTTTTAAGGGAAAATAGATGCCTCTTTATTCCATGAACCTCAAAAAACATGTTAAAATAATTGGAGGTGAATTGAACACCTCTGTTGGACCTCAAACATTTAATTTTTAGATTCATTTCATTCTCAACCATAACTTTAAATGTCTTGAATTTATCTAATGCATTAGATTTCTCTCTAATAAATGTAACCCATGTCATTATAGAATAATCATCAATTAAAAGCATAAAGTACCTATCACCTTGTAGAATTCTCACCCTTGTAGGACCACAAAATATCTATATGTACTAATTCCAATAGTCTGATAGCAAATTGTTCCTTTCCCTTGAAGCTACTCCTTGTTTGCTTTACAAATTGACAACTCTCACAAACAACATTGATGTGCTTTGTGATTCTTGGTAAATATATCACTATATGAACTAAACTACTTCTTGCTAAATTATCAAAATTCATGTGATACATCCTCTAGTGCCATAACCAACTATCATTAATCTGATACATAAAACAATTACCATCAACACCCTTAAGCTGATAGATGTTTCCATTTATTCTCTTACCAACAACAATCAAGGTTTCAGACCCTTTTCTGATCTCGCATGTTTCATCCTTAAACACAAGATTGTATCCCTTGATACACATTTATCCAACACTCAAAATTTTATGCCTTAAACCCTTAACATAGTAAACATTATCAGTGTTATGATTGCCATCAAAATTGATTGAACCTATTCCACAAATCTTAGCTCCTAATCATCTCGAAATTTAACTAATCCTCCATCATATTTTTCAAGTTTAACAAATTTACTCTTGTCTCTAGTCATGTGATTAGAGAAGCCACTATCAAAAACCCAATAATTCTTATCTTCTTTAACATGAAAAGAAAATACCAAAGTACCTTCAAATTTCTCCTTCTTCTCCAAATCACTTTCCTTCACACAAATTTTAGAGTTAGTAGAACTAGGTTCTTTAATAGCCAAGAACAAGCATTCATTGTCATCAAAGTCTCCATAGTCAGATTCATCATAAGAAATTACAACATCTGCTCTCACATAATAGGATTTCTTAATCATATTTCCTTTATTCTCCTTACTCTTATTGTTTATAGCTCTTTTTGGACATCTAAAAGGATAATGACCTATACCACCACAACTAAAGCATTTGAAAAGTAATTTGACTTTGCACTTATCAGTGCCCTTCTTCATTCTTCTTACAAAGCTAGCTTCCACATCATCAAGATCTTCCTTATCTGAATCTTCAACCTTTTTCTATACTCTGGTCTTGAAAGCAATATCTATAGTTATACCCCTTTTCAAGCCTATTTTCCTCATTTCAAAAGAAGTTAGTGTACCAATCATCTGACTTCTAGAATAAGTATCAAGATTTTCAATTTCCTCAATAGCATATACCTTTTCACTATAAGCATCAAGAAGAGATCTGAGAAATTTCTTTACCACTTTAGATTCTTTGACTTGTGCACCAAAACCTCTCATTGCACTCACCATCTCATCAACTCTCTACATGTAGATTTTGATTGTTTCATCTTCAGACATATGTAGTGTCTCAAATTGTGCCTCCAAGTTTTACAACTTTTTTTGTTTGAATTTCTCATCTCCTTCATAAACACTTTGTAACTTATCCCAAACCTCTTTAGTAGTCTTGAAACTCATAACTTTTACTAATTCAATATTTGAAGGACTGTTCACAATAATAATTATTGTCATAGCATTGATCTCTACACTTGTACTTGGACCATTCATAGGTGGATTATATGTAGTCTAATAAGACTTTTCAATCTCAAATACCTAATCAAACAGATATCCTTCCATCTTTGTCTTCCAGAATGCATAATCTATGTTATCAAATCTAGGACACTCCAAAGTAACCTTGTTCACCATCTCGGATCTACCTCAAGTGGTTAAGCTCTTCTCCAAGGAAACTTGCTCTAGTACTAATTTTTGAATGAACAAGATAACTAATAGGGGGGGTGAATCATTTGTAGCAAATTAAACCTTCAAAATCCTCAATAATAACCAAATCCACAAGCATTTATTAAACCCTTATTCTGTTAGTATGATTAACCATGAAATGCATATAACATAAACTAAAATAGAAACACCGTACATAAGAGAACACCATATTTATGTGGAAAACCCAATGAGGGAAAAACCACGGTGAGGATTATCTCATAATATAAGTAATTGTAAAACTAGTACAAGGGATCACTACCAGATTAGGACACACTATCCAAAAAGGCTCATAGCCAGGGATCACTACCATAGAAAGAAATACAAGAAGATAGAAGAGGAATGTTACACAAAGAACACTTTATCAATGCAACAAGGAATCCACCACAATGCTCCAACAATCTCATAGCCTTGCTTGAATGATTTTAGATGCATTTAGCTCACTACCTTCAGAAACCATAACACTTGAAATTTGTACTACTCTAATCAAATTCTCATCACACACAACACTCACATTGATATCACATCTATCTTGCTTCACACTTCTTTCATGCCTTCAACTCACAACACCAAACTTATATCAACCTCAACCTCAAAAACCTTCTCCAATTTTGGAAACTAGCCATTATACATAGAAATTCAAAATAGTTCAGCACCTAAACATTCCCACGATGGATAGGGAATGAAGGAGACCTACAAAAATTCTTAATTAGGACCCAAAAGGATTCCAACACACCTCAACACGCTTCTACAAGCCTTGCATGTAGTGCTAACACAAGGTCAACCAATACCTATGTTAAACACCATAATCATTTAGTACACGCTTCCTTAAATCAATATGAAGCTTCCAAGCAATAGAATGCATTTGAAAATGATCTAGAATAATCCACAAACTACTTGAGATTCATCAAATACTTCATACAAGCTTGCATCATACAAATAATTCAACTCAGAACAACTGGTAAACCTTATTCGCATACTGATAGATGGAACTCACTCTATACAACAACAAATCAAGTGAAAACTTGAATACAAAATGATACAAAAATTATAAGAATCTTCCCAAATATGCACAACCTAAAGCTAAACAATAGAGAAACACATAGAAAATATATTTCTCCTAAGTCATAGAAAACATCACTAAAAAATAGGTTCACACACTGGTGAAAATATCTCACTTTGTACAACGATATAAAAACCCAAATTTTGAATATAGCAACCTCTGACAACCATGAACAACATATTAGATCTGCATAGGCATAGGATCAATACTAAATAAATGTGAAGCACAATATCATAGCACATTATGAACACTTGCACAACACAGTTTACTTTGTTTATCAAATTTTCTCAAAAGCACTTGGAATCCAAGTACTAGAGACATCATCTCAGCTCATTACTTCATTCCAAATCATATTCAGATACCATAACAAAAATATAGCTCCATGTACTCACAACACTTCCTCAATATCTCAACTATACATTCACAACCTGCATCAACATGTTTTCCTCTTTTTCACAATTTTCTCAATATCCTCGATATCTTCATCATGCAACAACTTCCTTAACACATAGTTCACATCAATGATAATATCAGTTAGTAGAATTCCTTTTGAAATCAATGAAAAAACCTTCATACAAGTGCAACAAAATACACTCAAACAACCTTCCATACATTGTAACTCAAGAAATCAACATTTGAAGCACCAAACCACAAACAACTTTGATTGTAGGTAGATATGATCATTATCAACATACTTCAAGAATTGTGAGACTAGAAACAAAACTATGGAGAAATGCAGAGAAAAATAATGTCTCCCAAACACCACTACAACATATATTTCACACTCTAGTGAACACAAATCTCTTTGCACAATGAACGAAACCAAGAAATTTTGGATATAGAACCTCTGAACACCTTTGACCAACATATGTGAACTATAAAAGTAGATATTCAAGATAGAAGAAATGCAGACCAAAACCAGAAAACCACACTATACACCAAAACAATTTTGTAACACACTACTTTCCTCTTTTATTTTATTTTTCTCAAAAGCACTTGGAAACCAAGCACCAGATAAATACTCATCATCTTCAACACTTCATTATCACTACTGCAATTCAACTATACATCCATAGAAGCTTATAAAAGAAACACTACAGGTTGTCAATAATAACACTTACTAGTTACAACATAATACAACTAATCAAAGCATCAACTTAACCTGTCATCAATGACAACACAAACATACGCTTGCAACACTCTCCCCCAAGCTTGTTGACATCAATGACAACACTGACTACTCATACTTGCAACATACATTAGATGAAATTCAACAAGACTTGACTTGTCAATTTGAGAGACTTCAATATAAAAAATAAGATGGATGAGGAAAAGAATTTGATTTCACTACTTATTTTAGATAGCATCATGTTTCATATTGATTCTTGCACCAACTCTAGGGAGGTGTGAGAAAAATACAAAGAGATTTTTGGTACTATTAAAATGAGTTTTAGGCTCTTCAAATTGAGTAAAATTGACTTCATTGGTACTTGATTATTTCCCCTCTATTGAGGATTACTTCGTGAAATTTAAATCACTTATATCACTTTTTAAGGTTTGTGGGAAGAATATAATTGACAAAGAATGTATTTTCTTGATTTTGTCTAACATTTAAGGACCATTTTTAGGTCTTCTCTTCCACCTTTTACTTGACTATGGATGTATTAGGTTTTTATTTTTCTAGGCATTATTTTGATGTCTTCTCGGAGTTTTTGATGTTGGAACAAGAAAAATTAGCTTTCTTAGACTCTCTTTCTAGTTCCAAAAACAATAAATTGGTAGAAAGTCATATAAGGGAAATAAAAGAAGAAATAGAAAGTCATGAGAGTTCCTCCAAGAAAAAAAAAAGTGCTAATCCTCTCCTAAATTATGTAGATCAGGGGTATCCAAGCTCAAAAAAATCTCAAATAGCCAATCTTTCAATTCCTCAAACATCAAATGATGGGTTTTTCTTCACAAGCCTTCATACCTTCTAGTAGTCTTTCAAATAAGGTTTTACAGACATAAATTTCAGGGATAACATGGAATTAAAAATGTAAAGACATTTTCAGATACCCTTTTTTCCATTTACAAACATATCTCAAAATCAGGTGGGGTTACTTTGTACGGAAGGCTTCAAAAACTGACTATCCTCCTTTTGACTAAGCCTAATTGTGCAACTAGGCTTGGCACAATTTTAATGCACACAAACAAATGACTGAAAATGCACAAAAATGAAAGTAATAACTATTCCTAGACCATGGTAGTCCTATACAACATGAAACAACATGCATCCAACCCAAATACATGAGATTAAATGAGGGTTTCAATAGATGGTCACTATTTAAGGGATTTTCATGACTGTTTTAAAAAACTGTGAAAATAGATAGTTGAAGAGATCTTCTTCCCATGTGCACTTCATGATCTAAAAATTTTTGGGGTTGTTTTAGACATCAATAAATAATTTTTTCCAATTTTTATCCTTTTTCATTGGATAAAACAAAAGTTATGCCATTTTCTATGTGACTACAAACCCTAGGACAACTTTTAGGTAGTTTTTACAAAAATGCTTGTAACTTAGTCAAACTTGGATGAAATTTAACCAAAACAAAACCAAATGAAAGGTAACTAAATTATATTTCCAACCATACTATTTAAAATTCATACAAAGGTCATACAGATTCATACCATGTGAAAGAACAAGACTGTTATAGAAAAATGCATAGAAAACAAGGGTTTCATTTATCAAAACTTCAAATACACAATGTTTCTTCATTCTTTCATCATAATTTCAATTTTTTAGGGTGATACCATATATATCAAATCCATTACAACTAAATTTAACCACCTTTTGATTATTTTTAACATAAAACAACATTTTGTCACTTTTTGTCAAAGTTGCTTGACAACTTTTTGTGCAACTTGACAACATTTGCAATTTTCTACTACCTTGCACCTAATGACTCAAAAATGACTCCAAAAAACATGAAATGGTATCAAATGACCTTATTACATGAAAACAACCTAAAAAAAATTAAAATTCCAAGTTTTGATCCTTGGAGGCATAATAGACCTGTGGGTGCCCCTGCACCATACTCCCTAGAGGAAAAAGTCCCTCTTGAGTTAAGACCCCAACTCCAGAAGTCTGATTGATGGAAGATATATAACCCACTCAACATCTTAGCCTGCATGTGAACCTACATCATGACCTGCAACAACATCCACTTGGAAAAGGTACAAATCAAAAATTAAATCTGCAACCTTGAAATCAATGGCTCCTTTGTTCACAACTGCCCTTTGTTTGCATCTGCAACCTCCAACTTGTAATTGATCCCTTTCTACTATATATATGGCATACAATACAATAGAACCTTTCCCCACTTCAAGAACTTGCTTCATTTTGAACTAAGGCTTCTCACCCCTCAAGTTTATCATCACAACCAAAGGATCCTGCCCCCTATCTTTACCTCTAACTATTAAGACAACAAACATGATTTCTTGATCAATAGTATTGCTCTCTTCCAAAAGAGGTATATCATTACTAACCTCTAATATCTCCTTGTGGAACTCCTGCAATGAATGTGTATATGCTTCACACTCAAGGGAAAATAAAAAATGTTGAGTTCTCCTTTCCTTTTCAACACTATCATTGCTCAAATTTGAAAGAGACCCTTGCCATACAACTATGTGGTGTTTTCCACAGTCACCCAATAATCCTTTCAACATGTCAACTATTGGTTCAATAACATTAGGAAAAACTTGGATGGAATATAGTATTCCCTTACTCAAAGGAATTTCTCCTATCTTTCCTTTATACTCAAGGGTTCCAACTCCATAGGAAATACACAAATACATACCATAACTTTGTTTTACTGCATTTGTAAGACCTACTTCATCAATCTTCTTCATTGCATGAGATTGTATCAACCCATTTTTTCTTTCATTGTTCCTCACTTCTTCATTTTGAAAGACTTTATTGGAATGCATTTCATTAACCTCTTCAAGTGAACATCATTGGTTTTGATTGGTTCTTTCATTTTTTATCATCATGTCATTACCTGCAAACACATTCTCACACAAAGGCTTAGCTTCAAAAACACAAGATTTGTTTGTCTCTTCAGATGCTTCTAGCACCCTTCCTTTCAACATATCTTGCAACTCATCCATGCATGCTACTGTCATATTTTGTCTTCTTCTCCTCTGAATGATCTTCTTGATAGTCCATTTAACCTTCTTCCTTATTGGCCAATTCCAACCATTTTCTTGGTTTTCTCTCTCAAGAAAATGTTGCATCTCAAGATCCATTCTTTTTTGCATTTGTTCCAAGACTTTCCTCAACTCTATTATCTATTTCTCAGCATTTATTTGTTTTTCCTTCTCATTTTTCTTCATCATCTCACTTCTCTCTCTTCTTTTATTTGGTTTCTTTCTTGGTAACTCCTTACTTTGCAAGTTTCCATGGACCATTCTCCTTTTGCAAGAAAGTATCTTTCACCTTGCTTCTTCTCAATGATTCTTCTTGTCTTTGTGATACCTCACCTTAAACATCTTTCTTTTCCCTGGCCTAGTCTTTTGGTACCCAGGCCCTTCCTTCAACCTATAAAAGACAATACACAAACTCCCAAAACTTCCTTTCCAAGATCTATGGGATTTGATACCAATTTGATGTAGATTAGGGGTATCCAAACTCAAAACAACCTCAAACAACCAATCTTTCAACTCCTCAAACATCTAATGATGGGTTTTGTTTCACAAACCTTCATACCTTCTAGTAGCCTTTCAAATAGGTTTTTAGACATAACTTTCTAGGCTGACATGGCATTCAAAATGTAAAGACATTTCTAGATGCTGGTTTGAATGTTTTGAACAAGATTTAGTAGCTTTCATTTGATTAATTTTTCTTTGTTTCTTGTTCTTAGTGTTTGAATGAATTGCATGGGGAATGTTTGTTTTAGATTTGTTTATTGACTAACATTGGATTGTTTGATCATGTTTGAGTAGGTATAGACCAAACATTCATATTTTGGCACTAGAAGGAGGGAACACCTTTCAAAATTAACACGTTTTTTGTCAAATTCCTCCATTTTTTCAAAATTTTGTATCTTCAAGAAACAACGATGCTGGGAAGGACAAACAATGATGCTATTAGTCCAACATCACTATATAGCGACGTTGTCTATGCTCCAAAACATGACACTACAGTGAATCTCCTAGGGCCAAACTAGTCAAAATCCAAAGAGCAACACTGGAGTGAAATAACAACACAATTACAGTCTCTGTTTCTCCACAGAGTGACGCTGACTTCTCCAAGCAGTGACGCCTTCGTGGATTGTGACACTAGATTTGGGTAAAAGGTCACTTTTTAGTTTTATTTTGACATGTAATTTTTATAATGATCACCTTTGACTTTTAACCTCTGTTGTGGCTCTATTTTCTATAGGCTAATCAACTTTTGTAGGCTGAGGTGATCAATAAGGGAAGGAGAAAACAAGGAGAATTTTTCTTATGACACTATCTCATGATTGTAACAAGTGTTTTTAAACACTTTGGGAACAATTATAATCCCATCCTTAGGATATTGTTATCTTCAATTTGAGGACTCAAATAAATTTTGTCTGGGTTTTAAAAAGAACAATCAAAGAGTTAAAAAGAACATTAGGAACTTACTAGATTTCATTTTGGATTTTAAGAATTGAAAAAAACAACTCCAAACATTTCATCTTGGTGCTATAAAAATAATCCATTACTACTTTTGAGGTCTAAAATGAACACATGTCCTCTTTTTTTTGTAATATTTTTTTACAAACTAATATCATTTAAAAGGCATATGCACTTCTCTTGCACTTCACAATGATCTTCAGAATCAAAATTCTTTTGGTGATATTAGGTTGTCTAAGAGATTTCCTCCACTCTTAGATTTGGGCTTTTAAAATTGAACAAATATTGGGAGTGTGAGTTAAGTATATCACGTGTGTTCTCTCTTTGTTCACACAAACAAAGATTGATCTAACTATGGATGTTCTTACTCGCTATTGTTCACCTTTAGAGGGACCTACCTAAGACCAATTCAAAGGTGGGTCCAACCGGTTTTTCACTCAGGCTGGTATACAAATGGATAAGACTAAACTGTCAAGTCCTCATGGTATGTAGGCCTTAGCCGTATAGTGTCTTTCAATTAATTTTATGTGGTGGAATGTGTTGATGCCAAAAATTGGCAAGGTAACAACCTTTATGGGAAACTCAGTTAATGGGGGGACCAATTGCACTAAACTGAGTGACCTCCAGGTTTTTAAAGAAGTTGGCTTCTTCTATAATTGGGGTTTTGGAATGGGAAAAGGAAGCAAATGTAAAAATAAAGATCTAACTAAGGCAATGCGCCAAGAGATGGATATAGGCACGGTAAATTTATCTTATGGGATGTGATTTAAGAGCTCGATCAACAATCTGCTATGCTCCAGAATAACAAAAATCAAAGATGAAAACTTGAACAATTTATTCACTGACATAAAATAATTCCCATATTCATTTACTGAAAAGAAGAGTCAAAGAAATGGTCTAACCAACAAACTTTTATTTAGAATTATAAAAGTTCTACAAATAAACAATTCAGGATAACAATGGCACATTATAATGTTTTATCAAATAGCTTAATAAAATAGAGAGGCCGAACAATGGCACAGTCTGTGAGTCTTATATAGTAATATAAAATCAATACAAAAGGCCTGGTGTCTTTCCCCTAATTTTTTTATATCTTTCGAACTCGTTTTTAGAAGGAAGAAGCAATATATATAGATAAAAATCCCACTGCCTAGCAGGCCAGTAACAGAAAAGATCCTATATGACAAGCAATGATGCTTGCAACAATGATTCCTTCGACTGTTACAACATAAAATATTTGGGCCATGGAACATATTCACTCCTCGAATAGATGCATCCCCTCTGAATGATGGCGGTGGTCCCAAAAACTCCTTTGCAGACATGTGTCATTCAATCATGCAGTCAATTAAGACACATAGCAACTTGGCAGGGCACGCAACTCGCTTTTTCCTTCCCTTTAATGAAGTCCAAGAAAAAGAGACACATGGCAATAGGTTGGGGCCCACTTGTTGATTCCTCCTCCTTGCATTGAAAATCTATGCAGTGAAGACACATGGGGGCATTCTTTACTATCAACGCCGACTAGGGGTCTGCCAAAAAGTGTACACGGATGAAAGCTATGTGGCACACGGATGAAGCCCGATTGAAAAGTGAAGGGAAGTAGTCTTTAAGTTCCCGCGGTGACAACACATGGAAGCATGGCGAAAGCCTATGGGAGAGTGAAGGAAGGCTTCCCTACGGTGAGCACCTAGCAGACATGTGGCAATAGCGGATGGAGTTCAAAAAGATGAGGCACGGGCCAATACTTAGTGAAAAATAAAAACCACCCGGAGGGAGCTCAAGGAATTTAACATTCACATAATGAATATATTTGAAGTGGATGGTTATTGAAATGGATATTCTAACTATGGAGAAATAATATGTGAAAGTATTTTTTGTTGAACAACTGACTACCATGGGAATGTGTTAGTTGGATACAGGTAAATGTTCAATCCTCTAGGTGCAAGGCGAAGTATCACTCAAGGGAAGAACTTGATTAGGTAACCATTAATGTAACCTAATTGAGCTTTCACACACACTCACAAAAGAATGGTTGAGTCAAGTTATTGTGTTGGGAATAAAAAATTCATCCTTTAGTATGATGTGTTTGCATTAGTAAGGGTCTTGATTACTATTGAATGCATTCTTGGATGATGTTTATGTATTTCGATCTTATGAGTTCTTCCTTATGTTACTATGCTTTATTGATGTGGAAAGCACACTATGAATGTATGTTTATGTATGCATATGCATGTAAAATATAGACCATATGTATGAACACATACATGAGAGTACATAGGTAGACGTACCTATGCACACTTGTGAACAAGTTGCTTATGAACATGGAATTATTGAACAGACAATACGACATGTATGTGTGTGTATAAATACATTACACTTATGTTTCCTATCAATAATATAGTAATTGTGTATGTGCTTGATTGTGCAATCGAATGTATATATATAAGATATATACATATATACATCTGTCGATACATACGTATGTTTGACAAACAAATATTTCCATACAAATATATCAATATATGTATATGTACGTATACATGTACATAGAGGAATATATATATATATATATTAGTATATATACACACATATATATACATGACATAGCATTGAGGATATTCATTGACTTAAATATATATGTGTACATGTATATATATATATGATTAATGAAGGCCGATTTATTTATATGATTAATAGGGGCTGATTTGTATATATGTTATGCAAAAAATTAAGGGCCAGATAATGAAAGTAATTTGCAATAATAGAGGCCGATATGGAGAAGTAAACCATAGTCGATATCAATTAAATTGCATCGCTATTTTATAGCAGCATATTACTTTATATTGGAACACATTTATCAAAAGATAGAAGCGATGGAAATAGTAAATAAATGTGTTTGTTATGCAAGTGGTTTAAATGCAAGATAAAGGGAACTATCAGCCAATAATGTGCTTAGTCAAAGCATAGGTTTGAACATTGTAAAATGGGAGTCAACTCACCTTTTCTCTGTCAATAGATTAAACTATGACCTAGTCAACTTAGCATATGTGTTTCCTACAAATGGAGGACCGTTTCAAAGAGATAAACCGCACCAAAGGAATAGGAAGTTGGCTAATACATGACACCAAAATATGACAGCTTTATTTCTATAGAAGTCCATTTTGGTTCCAAGTAGATTCTCATATTTTGGGCATGTGCATATTTGAACTAGTCTTGAGTTGCTTTCAAGATAAAGAGGTTGATCTGTAGATTACCAAGCTGAGTAAGTTCACAGAATTCTGCCACCTTTATTCCATAATAGTTGAGTCAATTTGTATGGTGCATGGTGTTGAATTACTTACCCATTTTGTAGGCATCATAGACTCATATTTTAGTATAAATAGAGGATTTTATTGTTCATTTGGGATGCATCAATATTCTGCAAATCTATTGTATTACAAATATTTTGAGAGCTGAGAGTTATTTTGTGAGAGCATTGAATTATCTTGTGAAAGAGGATGCAGTGAAGTACTGCTTGAGTGGAAATGTGAAGGCTAGCAAGTTGTCACTAGAAGGTTGTGCATCAAGTTAGTCAATTGGGTTAAGCGTATTACAGGCATGAGGATCTAGTATTCTCTTATTTGTATTTATTTATAAAAGAATGAGATTTGAATGCTTTATTTAGTACTACTTCAGATTACTTGCATTAGGAAATCATAAAAATTTCTTTCGAAAGGAAAAAGAAGTTATGTATGCTTTTCTATGAAAGTGCTTGTATTTACCCCAAAATAGGAGGAATTGTTTGTCATTAGTATAAGTGTACTAGATATGATTAAAAAAGGATAGCTTAAGGGTTATTCATGGCTAAGATATTTGATTATATTAGATAGCTTGTAAGTTATACCTAGTATTTGATTATCCATTGGAGGGAGGGTAACTTGTAATTATGATTTGTGGGTAGAAATACCATTGAATTTTAGAAAAAGGGAATAGGATGTTTCTAGGGTTAAAGACTACCCATTGGAGGAAATACCTCTGCATAGATTATAGTGGCCTAAAGTCAAATCAAGGTTGACTAGTGTATGTGAGTGGGATGACTATCACTTGAAGTACTGAGTGAAAAAAATTTAGCCAAAGTAGTGTGTTTTCCTTTGGCTCCACTATCAATTCACTGTGATCCATTTATGCATGCTAGTTCCAGATTGTAGGGTTTGCAAGTTCTAGTCATGTAGGACACAACACTAAGCTTATAATGGTTGTCATTACAAGGTTACTCCACCAATCTCTTCATCAAAGGGTAGGGTCATCTATCATATGATAGATGTGTGGGGGACTGCATATGATTCTGTGGTTGGTGGAAAAGCATTTGAGTGATGCTTCTCCTCCTTAGCAAGCAATAGAAGACCAAGATTTGAAAGGAGGTTCCTGGACCATCTATATCTATTGCTTTGAAGCTCGGTTGAGCTATGTATGGAATTTATACACATTTTTGGAAATATTATAATATGTGGATTATTATATTGGAATAGAATCAATGTTGATTATAGCTATGACATCTATGTTCATTTGTTCTCTATAAAGAAAACATTTTTTTTATGGAAATGTTTAAATTTATATAGTTTATTTACTTGGAAGTGATAACTTAGGAAATTTAACTTTAGTGAATGATTGGCATGTTACACAAGGCATGATTTCCATCGACATTTTCAAACATTAGAACTTCATCCACACAACAAATATTTAACCCAACAAGCTCCTCTTTATTGAGCCAAACCTAAGAAACCATGTGCTATTTTTATAAATAAAAGTTCAAGTAAAAACCATAAGCCCTTGGCTAGTTCAATCATCTCAAAATATCATAAAATATATTTAAGAATATTAACATTCAAGAATAATAATATCATATGCATGGTTGATGATGTTGATTGTATTGTCATTGCATTGGCATATTCACCACACTATTACGATCTCAATGATGATCAAAATGATCAACATCCACTTGCAATTGAAAAATTTACAATCAAATAGTAGCATTTATAGTACAATGCTTAATACATATATAGAAAAAGAGAGTTATTAAACCTCAAAATTTCACTAAGCAAAGACAACGAAAGAACATGACTTAATTTCCTTAGGTTGACTTACCTCCAAGCATGTGAATCACATCCCTAGAATTTTTTAGGTTTACAGGAATCAATACTTGATCGACGCTAAGCTCAAATGGTGTTGCTAGAGGATTCATTACTTTACCCTTCTCCTAGGTGATACTCCCCCTATTTCTCCCTAGAGGTGTTTGGATTGATCCTACAATCTCATTCTGAAAGGAAACTAATAGGTATTTATCCTAGAACCATTACATCATGTTCATATCATTGTATTTTCATTAATCATTTATTTTAAATAAATAGGCTCATATCATGACATCTCATCATATTCATATCATCAAATAGCCATGAAAATTCCAAATGAATGTAATAACATTACATTGCACAAATCCATCATAATATGTATCCTTCAAGGTTTCATAATCTCATGATTCATCATAATAATTAACATGAAGTAAAGTAATTTCAGAATCTAGGGTGGGGTGTAACATACCTTCCCCCTTAAGAATCATCTTCCCCAATGATGTGAAGTATCATAAAATATAATCAAACAATTGAAAAAGTCTCAATTTCTAGTTTCAAATTCAAGCAGGAGATGGAAAGCTTTTGTTCAAGATAACATTATAATTTTCTCTCATAGAAATTCCCACTGCAATCTGGTCCCTCTGGACCTTTCCCTAAGAAACCTTGCTATTACATAGGTGGAGCCTACATGATACAAACACTCTTTCTCTTACTGAGAACTGTCTCGTTATTTACTTAGCATCAACATAGCTTCTTTGCCCAACATGGGCTTTTGCTAATCTTTTCTCTTTTAACATGATTTGCACTTCCATTTCTGTTAGCTTTTCTAGACAAAGGTTAATTCTATCTTCTAGCTTTCCCAGCTTATAGGAGTTTGGCACTTTCTTCCATACAATGCTTCAAATAGAGCCTTTTTTAGATAAAATTTATTGTACATGAACTCTCACATACAAAAGATATTCCTTCTACTTACAGTATGGTTGAACCATGCAATACACTCACAATGGGTCCTCTAATTCCTGGTTTAGTTTCTTTGTCTGACCATCTATCACAGGAGGGTATGTTGAACTTGTGTTCAACTAAGTTCCAAGTGAGGTAAATAAGGTTTGGAAAATATTGAATTTATATGTGTCCCTATTTGAGATAATCTTCTCGGGAACATTATGAAACTTGAATACTTTACACAAACATACAAGCAATGATACTACTTCATTTTTCAAATTCATGGATATTAGATGTCTACCTTGGTGATTCCATCCACCACTACTAACATTTTTTTATGCCTATTTCCATGCATAAGATGACCTTGCACCAAAATTTGTACTAATGATCTGTCATTCCCCTTATGATATCTCTACAGGTATAAAAGCCTATCAGGTGATAATGTTCCTCTTCCACCCTCTAGCAATTTAGAAATTCTGCTACATATCTTGTAGCATCCTTCTTCATTCCCTTCCAAAAGTATAGTGGATTTACCTTAGCCAAATCATTTTTTACACTAGATTGTTCTGAATATGTTGTGAAGTGAAACTCTCTCCTCACTATATTCCTTAACTCTTTTGGTTTTGATACATACCTTCTTCATTTGAATTTCAATAGCTCAACTAACTTGGGATTAATCCCATCATGTCTTGGTTCTTGGGAATTTTCCATGAGGTATTGCTTGATTTTCTAGTAGAATTCATCTCTCTAAACTTTGGAATACTTGATTTTTAGAATTATTTGAAGAGAGATCATCGAGGAGTTACTCCTCCTTCGACTTAGGGCATCCATAACTCAATTTTTCTTTTCCTTGATGTACCTTATCCCGATATCACGATAAGATAGTAGCTCTAACCATCTTCACTGGAAAGAATTTAAATGTGATAGAGTAATCAAATACTCAAGATCTTGACGGTCTAACTTAACTCAAGGGTTTTCCTTAGCATATAACACTACTACATTTATAAATCATGAACATGTGTTGTCAGTTCAAGACCCAATGGAGCATAGTTTTACTCATTAATCTTGAATTTTCAAAACTCATAGGTGATACCTTACCCTTATTACAAAAATTAAACCACTTGTCTGCTCTCCTGAGGCATCAGTGATGTTCACCATTCAACCTTCTAGATCAAGCACTTTCAAAGTTAATGCCAAATTTTACCTTTTTTGAGTTGGTCAAATTTGTCCTAACATTATTCTAACCCTTCAAACTATTGCAAATTGCTCTGAAATATGAGCTTTCAACTCCAACATCTTTGTTGTGATAATCTGATAAGGAGATTAGACATAAGTTCAAATTGTGGAGTTATACTAAAAAAAATAACTCTTAGAATAGAGTTCTAGGAAATTCGTTTGAAAATACCTTGTAAGAGTTTCCTAGATATGGGTAATTTCCTTTTCTAGTCCTTCTCAACCCATGGATTCACCACCTCCACTACTTGGAGTTCTAGGGACTCTTACATCATCAAGCCATCCAAACATTCACCCACTTTGGAAAAACTACCATAGAACCTTAAGGGATACAAACAAGTTTTCTTTAGTTGAAAAGCTTGGTAACTCAATTCCAACTTCAAGCTAACACTACTCTACTTGAGTTATTATTGCCTCCTAGCTTCCTTCATAATTTGTTTAGGTTTGAAACATTAAGTTTCCTACTTCTCTTAGAGCTTCCATTTTATAATATTCATTTAATTTCCCAAATTTTATATTAATTAATACATATTGATTTATAGTAATATAGATGGATTATGCATCATCCTTAATACTAAAAAAATTTCAAGGGTGGAGATACTCATAGGTACTCATCTGTAACCTCCTTACTATTCACAAATGCATCCTAACTGATGAGGGCGCAGCCTGAGACTTGAAAAATAACCCACAAACAAGAAAATAATTTTATTATTCAAAAAATGGAGCTTCTTACATGCAGAGGATCTCAAATCCCCAAGTTCTACAACACATTCAAGTTACAAAAAGCTACAGAATAACCCTTTCGCAATATGTGAGCTTGTCCCCAAAAAGTTACCCAAAAAATAGAAACCCGCCCATAAATAGAGCTCCTTATTAGTTTGGAGTCAAAACAACATTCAATTTGAGTTTAGGCGGTTTGGTGCCGAAAATTTACAACATGAAGTTCAAATTTCAAAAGAGCATTTGCAACTGTATCTTCTAGAAAGTGTGCCAACTTCGTGGGGCCATAACTTTTGATCCATGACTCCGATTCATGAACCGTTTGAACCATTGGAAAGGTCTCAAAGTCAAGAACACGCTTAAAATTCACTATGCCAATTTCAGCAAGTTTTGGGGCCGATCCGGGAGCTCTAAGTGCCTCAAATCTAACTCGAAAGATTTTCAGGTGCAAATCTGGGAAACTAAAACTGCAATATCTTTCAACCCAGAAACCAAAAATACAAACCGTAAATTGGGAATTTCATTATGACGAAAAGGGTATCCAAAAATGTAAAAACATCTAAAAACCAAGAAACTTGAAATTTAACTATTTTTGGGTGATGCAAGATTGCCCTTACACCACTGGATGCTCCCGCATCGGACACCGTGGTAATTTGAGAAGTGATCATGTCACGCCTCGGATGGTGGAGGAAAACCCAAATCGGTCAACCTCGCCTTTAGGCAGATGAATCTTCAACAGGCCTTCCTTTCCATTTCACCAGATATTCTTCATACTGCTTTCTTGGTACTCCTTCCCACACGACTATCCAGGATTTCTTTAATCTCCTCATTTTCAGAAGTAGGTCTTTGGAATCCCACACTGTTCCATCATTGGTACTTCCTCTGCGCCACCTTCATGATACTCTGTCAAATTTGAAATGTTGAACACAGGGAAATGTTGAATCCATCCGGCAACTCTACCTCATATGCATTCCTTGAATCATGCCTCTTCAAAATTTTACAAGGACCGAACTTCTTCATCTTCAATTTGTTATATGTTCCCACTGGAAACCTTTCTTTCCTCAAGTGGACCATCACTTCATCCAATCTAAACTCCTTATACCTCCTCTTCTGATCTGCTTAGCCTTATCTGCATATTCATCTTGTTAATATGTTCTCTTACCTTCTCATGTATATCCTTGATGTGTTCTGCAAAATCTTCTGCTTCAAGACTTATTTTCTTCTCTTGGTCCATCTTCCTCAATTCTGGGCTATTAGGGGCTACCTCCATACACAATCTGAAATGGTGATCTACCAGTGCTTTTGTTGACAAAATTGTTGTAAGAAAATTATGCCTGGGGTAGATCAAGTCCCATCCCTTAGGTTTATCTCCACCAAACATCTCTGGGTTACCCAGACTCCATTAACAACCTCTATCGCCCATCTATTTGTGGATGGTGTGCGAGAACTGAACTTCAACTTTGTCTTCACTTCTTCCACAAGGTCCTCCAAAAGTACCCCAAATTTGGTGTCATGATCTGAAACAATACTCTTTGGCAGACCATGTAGCCTCACCACCTCTTTGAAGAACAAATTCAGCAATGTGGACTACATCATGGGTCTTGACATGGAATGGAATGTGCCATCTTCAAAACTTATCAACCACCACAAAGACTGAATCATTCCCTCATTGTGTCCTTGGAAAACCAAGAAAAAAATCCATACTTATATCCTCCCATGGCCTCTCTGGTATAGGTAAGGGATGATATAAGCGTATTCTAGCTCACTCCTTTAGCCATTTGACATACCCTCTGACTTTGTACAAACTTCTTCACATCACAGCTGACAACTAAGGCCAATAATAATGCTCACTGATAATGGCAATGGTTCTTATCCCGACCAAAATGTCCTGCCATTCCTCCACTATGCTTCTCCTTTATCAGGTTCTCCCTCATGGAATTCCTTGGGATACATAATTGACTTCCCTTAAATAACATGCCATCCTGGATTATGAAATCCAACCACCTTGTCCGTCCACTGTAGCAGGGTTCCTTGCAAGCTTTCCAAGCCTCTGCAAAATTAGGATCTTACGCATATAGTGTCTTGAGTTCATTGAACCAACCACTTCAATCTGCATCTTTGTCATCAATGTATACCTCCTACTTAAGGCATCTGCAACCCTATTTGACTTCCCACTCCTATGTTTCAAAACAAAGGTATAACTCTGCAAAAACTCTACCCATTTCATATGCCTCTAATTTAATTTTCCCTGACTATTTAGGTACTGCAAGGCCTCAATGATCAGTATATAGAACAAATTCCTTCAAACAAATAATGTCTCCATTTCTTTAATGCTTGAACTAATGCATAAAATTCGATCATATCTGAGAATACTTTCTCTTGGCATCATTTAACTTTTCCTAAAATAGGCAATGGGCTTACCTTCTTGGCTCAACAGCCAATGGCACAACCAGCAGCATCACAATCCACAAACACCTGCTTGTTGAAATCTGGGAGGGCTAGAAACGGGCAGTGTCACCTTCTACTTCAATAGTTCAAAACTTTTTACGCTCCAATGCTCCTTTGAATTCTTTTCTATCTCTTGTTCGGTCGGTCACAAATACTCAGAAGTTTCTAATGAACTTTCTATAAAAACTTGCCAAACCATGGAAGATCCACCTCGGTACCAGTTCTTGGGGTAGGCCATTCTAGAATAGCCTTCACCTTCTCAGGGTCCATCTTGGGAGACCTTCTTTGAGACAACAAACCCAAAAGTACACTACTTCCTCTTCACAAAACTGCACTTCTTATTAATCAACAATTTATCTTCTCTCTTCTCAAAGACTCTGAATATGCATCGAGGATGCTCATCCAACGTCTTACTGAAAATCAAAATATCATCTAAATACACAATAACAAAACTTCCTAGAAATTCTTTTAGTACCTCGTTCATGAGCCGCGTGAATGTGCTCGGTGCATTGGTTAGCCCAAAAGGCATGACTAACCACTCATACAGGCCCTCTTTGGTCTTGAAGGCGGTCTTCCATTCATCTCCCTCTCGAATCGGATCTGGTGATATCCACTCTTCAGATCAATCTTTGTGAAGTACTGAGCTCCACTCAAACAGTCCATCAGGTCATCCATCCTTGGTAGGGGAAATCTGTACTTGATTGTTATCTTGTTTATGGCTCAGGAATCTGTACACATCCTCCACTCCCCATCCTTCTTTGGTGCTAGTACTTCAGGTACTGCACATGGACTCAAACTCTCCCATATCAAACCCTTTCTCAGCGGCTCTTGAACTACGTTCAACTCCTCATTTTACGCTAGAGTCATCCTATGAGCTACCTTATTTGGCAAGGCTCCAGGGAATCAAGTCAATCTGATGATTGATCTTCCTTATTGAGTGGTAAACCCTCAAGTACATTATCGAAACAATATCCTGAAACTCATCCAACATCCCAGAAACTTCTTCTGGAACCTTCTCACTATCCTCCTTACTCACTCTAGGAATCAATGTATAACACACATGCTCATGCTTCATACCTTCTAAATTTTTTCTTCCATCTACATAACAAATTCTAGCACTACTGCGTACCTTTTCTTTGGTCTCTTTCAGGGGTTTCAACTTGTGACAAACCCCATCCTTTGTCAAGGAATAAGTGTTTGCATGGTCATCATGTATAGCTCACCTATCGAACTGCCACGGCCTCCCCAACATGTGACATGCATCCATGGGGATGATATCATAGAGTACCTCATCATGGTAGCTCCCGATCCTTAACTTTACTAGGCATTGCTCATTGACCAAAACTTTGTGGTCTTTCTGCAACCAGGCAATCCGATACGGATGTAGGTGCCTTTCCCTTTTCAGCTTCAATTTTGTGACCATCTCCTCTGACACCAGATTATCGGTGCTCCCACCATCAATAATGACATCACAACATTTTCCTTCACACTTGCACCTTATGCAAAACAGATTCTTCATCTATTCTGGTTCCTTTTAATCAATCACCAGGGCTCTCCTAATCACTAGGGCTTCTCCCCTTTCAACATCATCTGAATGTTCAGATTGGGCCTCCTCATCTGCATGCGAAACCCTTCCATGACCTTCTGGCCTTTTGTTTTCCCTTCCTTGGTGTTGTGGACATTCATAGGCTCGATTCCCTTCTTCACCACACTGGAAACACATTCCTCTGAAACCACCTCTTTCAAATCCTTTTCCATATCTCCCTCGTCCTCTACCTCTTTGATCACCACTATTTTGATCATGAGGGCGGTAGAAGTTGTCATTTCTTTGGCTTCGGCTGGTACCCGCATCTTCACTTTTCTTTTCATCATCATTTTGGCTTCCTGAAGGTCTTCCATTGCCCCTTCTGCTTTGACCTCCTCGTCCTTTTTTCTTGCCATCAAATCTTTTGTATAGCTTCTCTTCCACCTTTAGAGCAAACTGATACACATCCTCAATGGTGGTCATTCTAACTAGGCTTAACTCCTCCTGAATGCTCAGTCATAACCCATTAAGATATCGGGCTACCTTATCCTTATTGGCCTCTGTGTGACCCGTTCTGATGATTATCTTGTGAAAATATTTAGTATATTCTTTCACAAATCTGCTTCCTTGCTTCAACCCTTGCAATTTCTTCAACAAATCTAACTCGTAGTCCACTGGTATGAACTGTTTCTTTAGTTTCTCTACTATTGGATCTCATCTAGTGATATTGCCTTTTCCTCTTTGATTTCTTTCCAACTGGACCTATTTCCACCAAATATTGGCATGGCCCTTCAGCTTCATTTTCACAAACTTAACCCTATCTGGGTCCTCTATTTCCTCATACTCAAAATATTCTTCTAGCTCGTTGATCTAGTCGATCAACTCTTCCGGGTTTACACTTCCAGAATAATTGGGGACTTCTGCTATAGGTCTTTTCCCAATCTTCAAAATGGCCCTTATTAGCTGCATTTGGACTTGATCAATTGCTTCTTCTTCCTCTTCTACATCTGAACCTTCTTCCTCTCCTTCTTCCTCACTTTCCTCCCTCGGGTTTAACCTTCTTCTCAACTGCTCTTGTAACACATCAATCTGTCTCTGGAGGGCTACCAGTGCATCTCTTCCACCAGTATTTTTGCCGTCTCGACCACCTTTGGCACCACTACACCTACCAGGCACCACTCTTGGAGGCATCTTTCTTGACCTCGACCCACAACCACGGTCCTGGTGCAAACTGCCTCATGATCGACGATCTATCCACACGCTCAAGAAAACCCACTCTGATACCACTTGATGAGGGCACAACCCGAGACTTGAAAAATAACCCACAAACAAGAGAATAATTTTATTATTTAGAAAATGGAGTTTCTTACATGCAGATGATCTCAAATCCCCAAGTTCTACAACACATGCAAGTTACAGAAAGCTACAGAATAACCCTTTCGCTATATGCGAGCTTGTCCCCAAAAGTTACCCAAAAAAATAGAAACCCACCCATAAATAGAGCTCCTTATTAGTTTGGAGCCAAAACAACATTCAATTTTAGTTTAGGTAGTTTGGCGCCGAAAATTTACAACATGAAGTTCAAATTTCAAAAGAGCATTTGCAACTGTATCTTCTAGAAAGTGTGCCAACTTCGCGGGGCCATAACTTTTGATCTATGACTCCGATTCGCAAACCGTTTGAACCGTTGGAAAGGTCTCGAAGTCAAGAACGCGCTTAAAATTTTCTACGCCAATTTTGGCAAGTTTTGAGGCCGATCTGAGAGCTCTAAGTGCCTCAAATCTAACTTGGAAGATTTTCAGGTGCAAATCTAGGAAACTAAAACTACAATATCTTTCAACCCAGGAACCAAAAATACAAACCATAAATTGGGAATTTTATTATGACAAAAAGGGTATCCAAAAATGTAAAAACATCTAAAAACTGAGAAACTTGAAATTTAACTATTTTTGGGTGATGCAAGATTGCCCTTACACCACTGGATGCTCCTGCATCACCAACCAAAGGGCAGCTCCCTATGAGTTGATGGTTTGACTAGTTGACCTCAGAGATAAGAAAACTAGCCTTCACAACTACTATATCCCACTATTTCTTCTCTAGCCTGATACACTTAAGTGTGTTAGTCAATATCTTAGAGTTAGCCTACCAAATACGTTTCATATAGCTAATTTTGTTAAGGATATTTACTTTCAGGGAAGACTCTTTCTTAATCCTACAGTTAGACAAAATTTGTGGAATTGACTTCCTTGTTGTTTTCCTTGTTCTTTCTCCCACCATTCTAGCCTAAGAACATTTTAAACATCAACCACTGATAATGTTCAAGGAAAAACTTACGCAATGAGCTCATAGGTCCAAGTGTTGAACCTGGTGGATCTTATACCATATATAACAACCAGCTCCTCACAAAGAATTACCATGAATTACTTACCAATCAGTTATTAACTAATGACATAAGTAATATGAGATAATTTTATCTCATTAAATGAAATATGCATCTGCATTACTAATTTCTCAAGAATATAACAAATCATCTAATCATGATATTTAAATAAAAAAATAGTAAACACATTTTACTCTTATAATTCAACTTTGATGATTTTATTTAAATAACATAAACAATAGCAGAGAGTAACAAGGTCAGAGATCCCATGTCTAGATACATTTTATCTTCTAAGACTCGGTATGTTATCTGCAAGAGGGAGAGCATCACTCAAATTCTTTACCTCCAACTACAAACCCGTGGTCCCTTGCATACCTTCCTAACTAGAATTGTTCCTACCCTTCAATGAAGGGTTTAGTTAAGAACCCTCTTAGTTCTGCCATCTAAGCTCTAGTGTTGCACCTTACTTGACTAATACCATCATACAACTATGGATACCTTCCAACTGTGTACATCATCTGTAATTAGCTAAATTTTTGGGTCACTATGAATCAAAAAGTGCATGCAAAGACAACTACACACTCACTTTGGCCAAAGTATTTGTAATATATACAATCTCTACTTATGAGTGAAGTTTGTTCACCCACCCTACTCAACTTGGAGTACCATATGTAACCTTCTACTATTTGAACATTGGCTAGTTATCATGCCATTTTACATTTTAAATGAGATAAAATTATTATAGTCATAATCTATTTAGATTAGTTATAGTTTCTTGACTTAGAACACCCTTGTTACATTCACATAATGACTTGGGCCTTGGAAACTACCACTTGTTCAAGTCCTTATTTACTAAGTTGGTAAATGACTAGACTAGGATATTCTCTAACCCTAAATATCCATGTAACCTTCAGGTACCTTCTTTTCCACCTATCCAAGTCTTGAGTAATAACTAGGATAATATTTGATCTCCAACTCTATGCTCACATAGTGATTACTAATGACTTACTATCATCCACTAGTTTCACCTTGTCATAATTGAAGTACTAACCAAATGCTCAGTCATAAATAATAAATGGATATTAACCTTAAGTTGAAGATCCCTTCTTCATTTTATAGTTTCAAACTTTTAGTGTTTTAGATTTGTTATAGAGTCCTTCCTCAAATAGTGAAGATTCACGAAGTAAATAACTCATCCAATTTGTTGGTTATTTCTAACTTGAACACTTGAGTTACTTTCATGTAACTACCTGGGTCTTGGCTACAACCACTTGCTCAAGTCTTAACCCTAACCCTTAATAGCAACTAATATTGAGATATAAACTTTAAGAAAACCTTGACACAAAATGATATCTTCTTGACCTTCCTAGTCATAATATAGTATGACTGTATTAACTAAGGTTAACCACATTTGTAGACCAACTGGCCCCATCTTACAATTAATTTGCACAAACATAAGTGCTTACTCACTAAGTTTGTGATATGTCTAGTTTGGTAAAATAATTCGAACATTGAATTCCCTTATTACGTTTCTATAACTTCTAGGGTCTAGGATACCACCTCCAATTCAATCTCTAACACAAATCAAAAGGTTTTACCTTCTCACCAACTCTGAGGCTTTTTAGCAATATGGATGACACTAGGCCATCATCAAGACATACACAAGGATATAAAATAATATAAAATCATCCTTTACAAATACCCCACTTGTTTTCTTCAATAATAAACATATTAAGAGAGAAAAAAAGGTCTTCCATTCTAAGGATTGAATTTATATTACGAATTCATCCAACAAGTAGTTAATAAAACAAAAAAAAACAAGAATAGCTTTACATTACTCGATTAAGCATCCTTGATAACGAATTTAGCACTTAGATGTGCTTTAGTCATTTCTTTCACTTCTTTTGCTTCCCCATTATTCAAGCTTGGTTCAATACCCACAAGAAACTATGGTTTGATATATCTTTTAAGAATGAAGAGAGTATCACATTATTGAATGGTAGATTTCAAGATTTACCCCCAGACATAATTGTGCCAAGGAGGATTTGAAGATAAAAAACACTGAAGTGACTAAATCATTCCAAAGAAATCTAATAATTGATCTATCTCATCATGAAGATTTAAATAAAACTAATAAAGATTCTTGCATGAGATGGTTTATAGGAAAAAATACCGCACTACTAGTTTTTAATAAACCATTAACATCACAATGTAAAACAATAACCATAAAGAAGAAAGATTACTTTCCTTACAGTGAAAATGATAAGCCATATCGTCTCTCCACTAATCAGACTTTGAACTTGAAGTTATTATGGTAGTAGAAAGAACTTGAGCTAAGCCTCCCTTGCTCGATAATCACAATCTTGGCCTCTTTTATTTCAATGTAGAGGTTTAAATTCTTCGACACTATTGGAGTGAGTGCATTACTACTCTCCAACCTTCGAAAAGTATCAAATCTATCTACCAGATATGCTTCTCCAAGGCCGCACTAATCTCCTTGTTTCTAAATTAATATGGCATGCTTATCACTAAGCACATGCTTAACAATAATAAGACATTCCATAAGTGTAGGAGTCGATGCCTAGAGCATATGTAAGATAGTTGAGCCTTTCACAAACTTCAAGCTTTTGGAAGGAGATAGGAAATCTATCATGCCTCCAATATATTCGGCATTGTATTAGGAAGAAAGAGGGAAACTAATGTTTCCTCATTTGGCTTTAGAATTCTTATCCATTCCCTTGCAAGTTACCAGTTTCTCCTCCTTCCATTAAGTTTTTTCACTCACACCTTGACCTCTCCAAAGCATTAAATGGTTACTAAAAATTAAATGGTTACTAAAAATCATTGGAAGATAATGTCACACGATGAATATCTCCTCCCACTAAGTTGCAATCCCCTTGAATGAACTCTCCACTCAGAAGCTTAACATTAGCCAAAGACAACTGTATTTTTCCTTTTTATTTTTGCATAAGATTCCACCCTCAAAATTAGAGCTATTTGATTAACTTTTTTGACTTTTAAGATAACCGTCCAGCCAAGATAATACTATCACTCTCCATATTAAATTATTCTTCCCAAAGCCTTGAAAATTGTTATTAAGGCTAGAAGGTGGTAGCAATAGAGTATTTTCCAAACTCTCTTTTCCCCAATGTACCCATAGCAACCGTATTTTAAGAGGAGACAATAAAAAACAACCACCAAAATAAATGGTGGTTGGTTTCTTATTCAAAGATTGCATAAACAGTTACAAAATTGGTTCCAAAGATAGTGCCTATCTTCCTCCCAGGATTACCATGAGAGGGTAAGACAGAAATGGTTGCAAGAAATAGTTACTCAGACATGGAGAGAGCCACTATTTCATGCAAGGTAAAATTAAATTACCAAAAGATACAGTTTCATGCCACCTTCGTGGCAATAAGCCATGGCCAATCATGCTTCTCGTTGATAATTTTAATCATTGATAACATCGCCATAAGTATTAAACATACTCCTCTAAGGAATTTGATAAAGGCATGATTTCTATCGATATTTTCAAACATTAGAACTTCAGCCAATCTTTATCCCAACGAGCTCCTCTTTATTGAGTTGAGCCCAACAAACCACGTGCTCTTTTTATAAATAAAAGGTCAAGAAAAAACCATAAGCCCTCGACTAGTTTAGTCATCTCAAAATATCATAAAATATATAAGAACATTAATATTCAAGAATAATAATATCATATGCATGGTTGACGACATTGATCGTTATGTCATTGCACTGCCGTATTCGCCACACTACTACGATCTCAATGATGATCACAATGATCAACATCCACTTGCAATGCAAAATTAACAAACATCAAATAGTATCATTTATAGTACAATTCTTAATACATATATAGAACAAGAGAGTTATTAAACCTCAAAACTACCTTAAGCAAACACAACAAAAGAAAATGACTCAACTTCCTTTGGTTGACTTACCTCCAAGCATGCTAATGACATCCCTAAACTCTTTTAGATTTATAAGAATCAATACTTGATCGATGCTAAGCTTAGATGGAATTTCTAGAGGATTCATTACTTTACCCTTCTCCCAAGTGATACTCCCCCTCTTTCTCCTTGGAGGTGTTCAAATCGCTCCTGCAATCTCACTCAAGAAAACAAAGAGGTACTTAGCCTAGAATCATTACATCATGTTTATATAATTGAATTATCAATAATCATTTGTTTTAAATAAATAGACTCATCTCATGGCATCTCATCATATTCATATCATCAAATAGCCATCAACATTCCAATTTAATGTAGTAACATAACATTGCACAAATCCATCATAATATGTATCTTTCAAGGTTTCAAAATCTCATCATTCATCATAATAATTACTATAAAGTGAAAAGTAATTTAGGAATTGTAAGGTAGGGGGACCAACCAAACCAAGGCTCTAGGTCGCAAAGAGCAGAGAGCAGAGGGCTACCCTAACTTACCTCAAGATAAGCAGGTGTTTTAGATTAGAGATAGAGAATAAAGAGCAATCCCAAGTGCTTCTGTCACTCTACTGATTTGAATGTTTGGATGGGGCTAAATGAGCCAATTTTTGGAATCTGTACAGTACCTTAGATAGCTCTCTACCTAAGGACACCAACATGGTTCAAAGATGACAACACAACGCGCTGGTGTCTCTTTGGGGTGCTGGGAGAAATAATAAAAAGAGGAATATATTTCTTTATATAGTAACAGTGTAAAATATCCTTTATGGGTTATTTTATCCCATGATTGGGAAGAACTTCAAATCAAATATGGGAGGTTTAAGATGCCTAGAAATTTTTATGAACAAGTAGAACTAAATTGATAGCGACAGGGTTGGATCAAGACAATCACTGTCTCAATGCCCCGGGTCTCACCTTGATGAACCCCTTTGGTGTCACCTTCCACCACTCAACCTATAGGTCCTATGTTATTTAGGCACCCCTGGTTCTTCTAGTCAACTCTGCTATCATTTCAAAAACCATCGACCAAGCAAATCTCGGTGCTTCACCATGTTCTCTCCTTTGGCCCTTAATCTGCCCTAAAGGCCAAATAACCTCAACCTTCTTTAGGGTTCTTGTAGGGGTTTGAAGGTGTTTCAAAACTTAAAAATGACAAATCTAAGGTCCTTGTGAAACCACAAACCTCCAACTTTCCATCGCTTCCTCAAGGTTGCTTCCCTAGGGTTTGAAAGGCTAGTAGCCTTGAGCCCCCTATTAGGTCTCTGAACAGGGGTAATTAGATTTTCCCTGCTAAACCCACCAAAGAAATGTGGTTCTTGGCTTAGGAAATGTGTTTCTCCTGCCTACACCTTCAAGATTTCTAGGGTTTTGGCTCTGTCCAAGCCATACTCTGCCCTCATGCAAATACTGCCCAAAAAATGGGGTTTCTAACTGCTCAGAACCAATTTTAGGATTGGTGAAAAGTTTTCCTCCTAAACGGATTGTTGGGCTCTCATCCTTATCACCATAAGTTTCCAAGACCTTCCCCTAAATTCACAAGAAATAATCTCTCAAAGTTCTCTTTTCCCCTGCAAGATATGTCACTTTTTCTTCAAGACTGCCCCAACCGGGCCTACTCTGGCTCGCCTAGGACATCCATTTGCTAGCACCTATTACATGGCCACAAACCCTAATAGCTATCATATATATAGGCATGGAGTCTAGGCCCACTCCCAAAAAGGCCGTACAAATTGTACGGAGGAAAGATGGTCTAGACTTCCATTTTCTCTAGGCTGCCTAGTTCAGACCAGCAACAGGCTGGGTTTAAACTATTTTCAAATAACAAAGAAAAATGAATAAAATAAGCTACCAAATGTTACAAAAAACTTATACACAACCTCTACTACCTCCTACAACAATAAAAAAAGTACATCCAATCCATTTAAGCGCTGTAAATGAACAAAAACTAGGAAATAATAACAAGAACGTTGTTTTTCTTCAATTTCTGAAAACACAGTCCGTATAATGAAACTTCCAACCAACCAAAAGGTCGTGGCATGCCTTAAATATGCCTCCACAACAACTTAGGTTCTTTGGTCGAACTCAAAGAAGATATAAAAATACAAAGTATAAAACCTCCTGTGTTTTCAAACATTTTGGCTAGATTGGTAAAATGACAAGTTGGGCTTCAAAACCCAAACAAGATTGCCACCTCCCAATCCATTGATCATGGATAGATCAATTTTTATTCAAAAAAACAACAAAAACCTAGCAAGATGGTCAACATGACCTCAAAAAGAACACAACAAAACATAGACTTCCTTCAAGGCTCCAGGAAAACCCAAGTTTTTGAGGTGCTCCTATACCATAAATAAATTATAAGTGTAAAATATAAAATTGAATAATGTATGTATGGATATTTTGGGTAGAGTGGTTTGTAAAATTCCAAGAGTAGTACAACGAAGTAGAAAAAATTATAGTTGTTGTGAATGGAATTATGAAACCTCAAGAGTGGTTAAGGAGAAGAAACCCTATGAAAATGATTATGGTGATCACTATTCAATTTATGGTCATGTATTAAATAAGACATATTTATGCTTTTAATAGTGATACCTTGACTATATAAATGACTAGATATCTATCCAATCTTAAAATAATATCCCTTAGAATACTAAGATAGGATTTTCTTAATCAGGAAGGATGCCATGTCCGTGTTCAAGGCATTGAGTAAAATGATTAGTTAAATAAGGGCTAGGTTGGTTTCCTAGATGGTAGTTATTAGAATCATCTATTAATATTATTGTAAGAATCAAATTGGTAGCTATTATTAATTATATCTTAGAATGATCAAAGTTTTGATGAAATATGTGTTCATCAACCAGGATAAAGGTTTGCGTTAAAGAAATAAAAGAGGAAATTGTAGATAGTTTAAATTTCTCACCCCTTTTTAATGAATTTAAAGTTTTCATAATACCTTGAATGACCTAAATTTAGTTGCAAGTTATAAAGGAATGATTGTTTTAGTTAAATTTAAAGAGAATTTAGTTATAATTTTAAATGTAAGGCATAAATAACATGAATACAGTCTTCATATGATTCAAAACCATGAAGAATTTTGGTTGCACACATTGTCAGAGGTTCTAATTTGAATTCGTTGGAAGAGATCATAAAATGTAAAGGGAGCAGATTGGCAAGTTGCGTCACATGTGAAAAAAATCTAGAATCTATCCAGGTGGCATTTTTGTCGTCGGCTATGAGCTACAAGCATTTCCCACATGGAAAATAAATTTCAATGACTGCTTCATTGATGATTAATGAAGTACGATCTCATTCTATCTTTGCGTACCTAAATTTGAAAAGGAGTTGCTAAGGACATCTTGGCATTAACTAAAGGAATAATTTTTTCTTTTCCATTTGTAAGTTGAAGATTTCTTAAAGGATTTTCCAAAGTTAGTAATAAAATGATGATGCTAGATTAGTCACCTCATTCAAAGTGCATCGGTAATGGGAGGAATTTGGTTCATGTGAACAACACATCACCATGTCATAATTGTGTTGGGAAAGGACACTCTCAAGTGAGCGAAGGTAGATATTTTTATTTTTCTAACCTTGTTTGGAATTTTTGCAGGTGATTAATCGTACCTAACACCGCTGATAATGATGATTTTGTATGCTTGGTGATAGATGTTAAATTTTCAAATTCAATGGTAGAGGCTACTCAAAATCATGATGCTTTCATTTGATTGGTGTCTCTTCCCTTCAAGCGTGTGAAGGAACTCACATTAATTCCAACTCAGTTTCATTTTCTCACAAGTTTCAAGCACACCAGCCGGAGGGTTTCAAGAAGGAGGGAATGCAAGTTCAGTATTCATTAGAAGATGAAGGGGAACTCAAAATTTATAGATCCTATGGAAAAAGAATGATGGAATACCTATTGTGCAACCAAAGAGTTCTTATTCCAATCACAAAATGGTAGCTTCCTTTTTCTGAAACAATCAAGGATTGACAACTAGCCCAGGTATTTAAATCCCATTGCTACCAGTATAAAAAGAGTGTTGCTCAAACTATTGAAGAAGAGGTACTTTACCCACAAGCTCAATGAGCCATTTTTCCTTCTCAATTGGTATATGTTTTTCTATCTAATGCTTATGACTTGCTTCATTCTTTACCTGATCTTCAATTGATAGCTTCAAAAGTTGTTAAGGATGTCTTTCTGCAAGATGAAAAATTTCTCAAAGGTGTTCAAGCATATGAATTTTGGAAAGGTTAGGGGAGAGTAGGCGGCCTTTACCCTCGACATCTTATTCTTAATGGAAACGTCTATGTCTCTATGCTTGATGGTATAAAAAACTCATTGGAGATACACAGTTTTCGTTACCTACAGTCGGCTCTATAGGTGGGGACCTTGCAGATGATATCAAAAGGCAGACTAATGCTATCCTCACTCTCCTCAACCATGATCATCCCAAGAAAATTGATGTGCCTCATCCACCTTCCCAAGTACCTCAAGCGGCTCCTTTGGTGGTTATTTTGGATTGAGAAAGCTCTTCTACTCCTCTACAACAACAAGATCCCAAATATTAATATTCCTCTGCAACTGAATGACTTGGGCAATGAAGATCAAGAACTCAAAGACAATCAAATAGAAAATCATGGAAATGGAAATGGAGGAATAAGTTGTATTTTTTTTGTAAAGGGTTGATAAAGGGAAATTGATGTATATACATGTAGTATATCTAGTATAACAGTTTTGTTGTGTCCATTTGCTTATTTTTCCATACAAGGGTTAATGTATGCAAGAAGGTAAAGAATAGAAAATCTAACATCTGGGGAACTTTGCATTCTAATCTTTAGTAAGATACTTTGATATAGTTTGGTTTTCAAGAACCATAGAATATATTTTGTAACCTCCTTATTATATATTAATATATATCGGCTACTTGCCTTTTGCCAAAAAAAAACATGAATAAAGTCTATCTACTTAAAATTCTAAACTTAAACTAATATTCTCAAAAAATATTTAATTAAATATAATAATTGTTAATAAACCTTAACTAGTAGTTATAGAGGAGTTTTATTAAATAATAAATCATACATTTGAATGGATTCTAATTATCTATTTTGGTGTCATGCAATGAGAATTGTTGGTTTGAGGGTTTTATTATTTCTTCAATGGTTAAATTTATGCAAAAGATTATATTTTAGCATATGCAATAATTGGCATTCAAACATGCGATGATGAACAATGACTTTACTTGTATTCAAGATATATGGGAATGAGGCCTTATAACAAGGGAAATAAATGTTTTCTCAAGGATTCTCGATAGGATTGTGAAAATTAAAATAAGTAGGGGAAAGTTGTTTATTTAGTGATACAATAAAATTTGGATGCTAGTTTTTAAGGAGTTGGGTACTTAAGGGTGTTTTAGCCTTCCTATAAGTATATATTTTTAACTATAATATTCTACAATTATATGAAAGGAAAATTCAAATATTATTGATTTTAATAAGAATTAAATATGTATTATTTTAGGTATTGAATGTTAATAATTTATTTTGAGTATAATCCTATACTATAAAGAGGAGGAATTTGTTAGTATATATTATTTTGAAGAATATTGTATTGTTAGGTTTTAAGACTAATGTCTCAAATTTTCTAAGAGATTATTGAATCTCAAGGTATATGACCTTTTATTCACTTAGTAAATGCTTTGAAAATTATGGTGAATCTAGATATTATGGTCTTGATTCCAATCAATACCTAGTTTTATGTATGTTTTTCCATCATATAATCTCAAAGGAATGGTTTCATTCTTATTTATTATAGTCTTTTCTCAATATTCAAAGTGCTACATAAGTACTAGAGAAGTATAAAATTAGGGAATTCACTCACTTATTGAATTGTGAATATTAATTGTTGTTGCATCGAAAATTATCACCCTTGACAATTTCACACTACCTTGACACCCTATTTTTCTTATAACATTAATTGTAGTGGTAATTTACTCATTTGGAGCCAAATTAATTAAATATATTTAAATCTCTACCATCCTAATAATTTGGGGCCAAAAAATACCAGTCTAGGGCACCGGGCACCTGATGCTGAGTAGGGTGGAGGTTCTCTAACCAATCACAATTCAACAACCTTTTCAACTTGGGGATCCTAACTTGGTGCATTTCTCACAATTTCCTTAAATTGTCTTGTAGCACTCCAAATAGTTTATTTTCATCATATCTTTTAGAGAAGGCCTCAAACCCAAGAATTGCACATCATTTAGGATACCCTTTATTCCACTTAGGAACATTTCATATTTTCATATGTGGTTGTTTTGTAACATCACCCTCTTATTTTGACTACTACGCTACCCTTAAGGCTAATTAGGCCTATTTTACAAGGCAACTATATGAAATCCCTTCTCCAATCTACCAAAATCCATTCCAAGGAATCAACCAAGTCACATGGGATCTGAAACTATAACTTTTCTCCATTGTATCATTTACAAATCCATCAATTATCAAAACCCTACTTCTATCCTCTACTCCTAAGCCTAATACATAGAGATATTAGGCTAGGGCTCAATCAAACACTGACCTACCTCCATCCCCTACATCTACAAACCTAATAAACATGATAAAAACCCTAACTAATGCCATTCCACTAATTTGCAAAAATTTCCACCAATGGAATGGTTTAATATTCCATTTTTTTCACTCAAACTCTCTTAACATAGGGTTTTTTGACCACTTTCAAAAATTTGATTCAAACTTGCTTGAATCTTAATGAAAAGCACTCAAACTAGAACCAAAATATAGTTAACTCATCCCTCTATTAGTACTAGTGAAAATTAGCACATTTACAAACTGTACAAAGACATACAAAATTCTGTAGCAGCAAAATTCAATGTAAATACACAAAAAAACAAAGGTTTCTTATTGCTTGATAACCAATTACAACTCTAGGAGAATTCCTTGAGCCTTTCAAGGAATATTTAAATGTTTTCCAATAAAACCAATGGTTCAAACTACTTTTTGAATGACTTGATAGTTCACCTTCCAAAAAAAGCCAAAATGTAAAGTTGTAATACAACGTTTGCAACATTTACAACAAATTGACAACTTTAAGTAAAACTGACCCCATGAGACTAAAAACATTTGACATGGTATAAATAGACCTTATTACATCAAAAAATGACCCAAAATTAGGCAAAACCAACATTAAACCCCTATTTACATGATGAAGCTAGGTGCCCCTACGCCAACACCCTAGACCAAAAATAAATTTTTTGAAAGTTCAAAATTTTGATTGGTGAGATTTTTTTATTTGAAAATGACCCTAGGTTGGCCCCTACCCAAAAGGATTAATTAAAATTCATATAAGCATGTTTTACTCTCATTTTGAACATGAAATCAATTTTAGAGAAGGAGATCAATTAGGAGGCAATTATGGAGAAGTATTGAGTTATCCTCTACATGCTATGCTAGAACAATCTATTGTGTATGTGAGATAACCTTTTATGGGTCTATCAAGCAATCAAGGTTCCATCCATTAATCAACTTGTGTGTGGCATCTCTTCTTCAAGGGTTTTCACATCAAGGTAATACTATCATTTATCATTTATTATTCATCAATTTTAGTCAATTATTATTGTTTTAGCCTCTTCCCAACCCAAGGTATGCTCTCTTGATCATCATAAATGGTTGTAAATGGAGGTAGAAATACCAAATATGGGTTTTGACATAGGCAATCCCCTATACAACACAAAATTTTCCCTATTTTCATGTGCATAGGACATGTCTAGGAATTTCAACATGTCATGCCCTAAACTTTGCATGAAGGCAAAAAATAAAACTATCAATTTTTTTGAACAAAGGTATAAAGGTGCTAAAAATTATTAACCATGCACACACATAGTAACACACTATACACATTGGGTGATGTTGCTCATGCAACATCACCATTGACATGTCACCTAAGGGCAAGGTGAGGGAAGAAAACAAATTCAAGTATGTGAAGTCCATTGTGTGCACCCCTAACAAAAACAAAGTGGCTCTAAATGCCAGGTTACATAAGGTTCGACAACCGACCTTTTTGGAAAAACCTTAGGTTTTCATTTAGATCACTTGGAAAATTTAATAATGTTATACATTTTGTGTGGTAAGATTATTTGTATGGTGGTATAATAGTTATTTTGACAATTAGGTTCCTATATTCATAAAGTTTAACATTCAGATTACAATTTTCCTTTAGTCATCCTTACCTATTTTTTTATTTAAGAAAAATATTAGACCCCAATAGCAAGAATAATGTAGAGATTCATTCAAAGTTAATCTTGCAATCAACATTTTCATTGTTCAACTAATTATAAAAATTATTATTGTGATTATCCATATTATTCTTGGGTATTAATAATATCCCATTATTTTACAAAATAATAAATCTCTTTTATTACCACTATTACAATCACATTGTTGATTCCATATGGCCAATTATAATCTTTTATTTTAAGGGGGTAAATACTTTTGATCCAAAGCTATGAACCAGTGAGGTCATAAATCAGGGACCTCATCCTCAATATAAATTCTTGACAATTCCACCCCAATGGGGTTTGAACCTTGATGGCAAGAATAACAACACATCAACTCAACCATCACACTCTGCCACTATTGGTGGGCCAATTATAATCTTTATCTATGCTATAATATTTTATTTTATTATTTAATTTAATTTCCCTAGTGTTAAAGAATACACTACCATTATTTCCTTGGTTGCTAATAATATTTATTCCCCATGGTATTCATGTAATTTATCTATACAAATTGCATATTGTTTCATGTATTTTTTTATATATTTTAAAACTAGTAAAATAGAATGAGATTGATTTTTTTTATATTTCCAGCCTTCTCCAAATAAAGTTTACTAGAAGCATTTCACACATTCAATTCAAGGTAGAATAACAAAACTTCTTTTCATTCAAATAAATACATACTAGCAGTAAGAAACACACATTTTATTCCTAATAACAGAAGACATATGTTGAGTCTTTGTAGCACAATATTATATTCTATTCTTAATCATATAATATAATTTTTCTTTCTTTTACAGGTAAGATGAAATTATTGCAAGTATGAAGGTGTTGTCATTGATGTCAACAAGCTTGTGTTGTCATTGGTCATAGTTGTGCAATGGTTGACAAATATTTTTACTTTGATCGGTTGCATTATGTTTTCATTAGTTAAGTTGCCAATGTTAACCTATGGTGTTACTTTGAAAAGCTTCTATTTGTGGTTTAAATTTTGAGGATATTGAGAAATTTGATAAAATAAGGAAACAAGGTGTTGTAGAGGTATTCTAGTTTGTAGAGGTGTTCTGATTTTTCTTCACATTTCTTCTAGGTTGAAGATCTAAGTTTGTGCGGTTTGGATATGTTGGATAGAGGTGTTCATAGTTTTTATATCTAGAATTTTTGCTTCTAGATCAATGGCCAGAGGAAGATATGTTCACCAGTGTGTGAACTAGTTTTACAATGTTGCTTATAAAGGTTTTTGGGAGAAATGTTTTTTCTTTGCATTTCTCTGTAGTTTTTCTTCAGGTCTTGCCAATTTTAAGGTATGTTTATGGTGTTGATCTATTTCCATAACCAAGAGGATTCATGGTTTGATGCTCCATAAGATGGATTTTAGAGTTGTAGTGTTTGGCAGTGTAGTCTAAGTGTACAAGATGTGTAAATTTTAAAGGTGTGAATTGTTGTGAAGGAGTTTGATGTAATTTAGGTTGATAGAGGAATGTTCTAGATCATGATGAAGCATGGTATGTGGTTCAAAAAATTTCCTTGGATTTGAGGAAGCTTGTAATTCAAATTTTAATGGTGTTTGCATGAGTAATGGTTGACCTAGTGCTTTCACTACATATGAAGATGTTTGAGCATTAATGAAAGTGTAGCATGGCATGTGAGAGTTGATTTAGGTACCAGTTAATTTTTTCATGTTGTGAAAGGTATAAATGCAAGGTTAATTGATGCGAGATGTGGTGTGGAATATATTTGATTGATGTGATACAAAATTAAGTGCAAAAGGTGAATTACAATACGGGCTATAACACAAGATTGTTGAATACAAGGAGCTAAGGAATATTGATCTCTTGAAGGCTACAAGTGTTGTTGGAGCTATTTTGGTGGAATTTTTGTTGCATCAAGATTGTGTTTTCTATGTAACATCTTATCTTTTCTTCTTTCTATTCTAGCTGTGAGCCTAGGCTGTGAGCCTTTTTGGACAATACATCTTATTTTGGTAGTGAGCCTCTTTCTATCAGTTTTTCAATTACTTATATTGTGAGCCAATTTTCACCATGGTTTTCCCTCCTAGAGTTTTCCACATAAATCTGGTGTTCTCTTGTGCATGGTTTTGGTTGTTTCAATTTTTGTTATCTTCTTTTCATGTTCAAACATTATAACAAATTAAGAGTTTAATGAATGCATGTGGATCTAATTACTATTGAGGGTTTTAATGTTTTAATTTGATACAACTGATTCATGCCCTCTTATTTTTCTTGTTCATTCAACAAAAATATTATTTTTCACATGTGCAAGATATTTATTTGTAGCATACATAATCATATGGAAGTCTACTACAAGTTTATCAAGAGTATCTCTTCCTTATCCTTTTTTATAAAAAGAACCCATATCACTCCCAATACCTAAACACGATGGTTTACACATACACTCTTTACAGAAACCCTTCATAGATTGTAACATTTATCCCAAAAGGGTAGATTCACCAAAGAAAACAACACTAATAGTAATCAACAAAGAACATAGATGCCTCCAACTTTGTAAACTTCTTCAAATCTGCAACATTATGCAAGGTACAAAAATTCTTCCATAGGCTAATGGGTGCTCACCACCCAACCTTTGGTTGGAAAACCAACACCCTCAAGCTATAGGAGGAAACTAAGGAAACTAGGTGTACACACACATGAAATGTACAACAATAACCAACAAGGTAAAACACATGAAATGCACAAAACCTATTTTCCCAAGACTTTCAAAACACACATAGAAAATCCACTCATGAATTTCTTTAGGGAGGGACAAGGTGCACTCGATCTCAAGGTGTATAAAAATATATATGTCCATTCGTGGGGACTTCATTTCCCTTCTTCCTACATATCCTTATACCATACATCACCATTCCAACCATCCACAACCCCCAAACATTTTAGTGGGTGCTCATACCCTATCCAAAACCCCAACATTTTTAGTGGGTACTCATACCCTATCCATTTCTTCAAAGTGAGAAAAATAACCAAGAAGGTGCTACCTTTCTCTATACCCACATGCATTGCTCTCTCTTTTTCAAGAGAAGATAATCTAAACACCCATTCCACCAAAGTAACAACACCCAAACATAAAAACAAGCATCCAAAAAGGCTAAAAAAGCATTCAAACCATTACATGTAACCAAAAAAAAGGATTTGAAGCCAACCTTTATGTGCAGGCTTCCAAGTATCAAGTTGAAGGAGAGATCACCCAATTCAAGCCAAAACCAAGATTTCCAAAAAGAAAAGAACCCATCCTTTTGTTTTCCAAAGGATAGGAATAGGGAGCAAGGATTTGAATCCTTGAATGAGGAAGTGACACATGTCAATCTCTCATTCATCCCTTTGGACACATATCCCCACAAGTTATCACACATGTGTGATATCTCATGGAAAAGTGAAGAGCCAAGGAGTGTGCAACACTCCATAAGAGCTCTGAAATCTCGTTAATGAGATTTTGGAGCCAACACTCCAACCTTTTCCCAAAATTTGTCACCCTTCTTATGGGTAATTAAGATGAACCATATCTTGAGAAATCTCAAAGATATGGGCTTGATTTGACCCCTAACCCAAAGGTAATCATCCTAGGGGTTAAATAAGGGTAAATTAACCCAATTTTAAGCCAATTTCAACCATTTCAATCCAAAAAAGAGAAATTAAATTTCAAATGCAATAAGAGTAATTGAAAATATCCAAAATCCCCATATAGGACCTACTTGTATTTTTTAACATAAATCACATGATTAAACATTAAATCATCTCATCACAAATTAAAAACACAACACATAAGAGACTATGTGTTACACCCCACCCTAGATTCCTATATATGAGCAAATTTGCACCCCTTTTGCAAATTCCCCTTTTGTGTCCCTCCAACTTACAAAATAAAACTTGACTAAGAAATTGCACATCACCCACCCACAATGTATCCAGTTGGAACTTGTCCTTTGTGTCGGTGGGGGAATTTTTGTTAGGGATGTGTGTGCAACACACAAACATCTATGTAGTGTGCTATCGTTTGTGACAAATTCTTTCCTCTAGAATCCATAGGGACGTTAAGTTCTCCATTGGGGATGAAGCGTAATACCTTTGTGTCGAACAACTAGCTCAAAAATGGCTCTTTCCCTCCCTTTCCATCTTCATATAGCTTGTTTCTACTATCATTTCATCTTTCTAGCAATTCATTCCATCTTCTACAATCTCTTGAATAATTTTATGCATCTAGTTTGACCTCTTGATCATTATTTAGCAATTGGTTGCTCCATAAACTTCATTAAGAACATGTTGTGCTACCATAAAAGCTATGAGTTTGGTGTCTTGAGAGCCCTCCTTCATCACTACTATGGCTGTGACGACTTTACCAAGCTTGTAGTCTTGCACTCTCCTTTTATTGGCCTTGAGTGCCTTTGGATGGAGGTGGTATTGCTTCACTATCCTTATTTTGTTGTGATTTGATAGAGTAGCATTATTTTTCTTGTAGTGTTCAATATTCTCCTTCCCGGCACTTCCTTTATCATACTTCTATTTCTCTTTATCTATCTGGATTTCCATGGAGGTGGAAACACCAAAGTGGGGGTTTGATTGAGGCAAAACCCTATATAGCCCCAATATTTTTCCCCTCTTGACTATGTAGGTATGTGTATGTATGGAGCTTGTGGAGAAATTGACTCTCAATGATCTGGTCTTTGTCACCTTCATTTTTTTCATCTCCTTTATCATTTCTATAGTTATTTCTTGTTGTTTACCATTCTTCTTAACACATTAAACTTCATTAACTAGACTATCAGTTGGTTTTTTTGTATTTCATACTATACTTCACATTTTTTGGACATACATAAGCCAATGCCATAGAGAGATGCCAACACACCGTGTTGTTTTCCTTGAACTGTGTTATTGTCCTCAAGAAGAGAGTTGTATGAGGTATGGTTCAAATTCCAAAAACTGTCTCATTTAGCCCCATCCAAATATTTGGATTAGTAGAGTGACAAAAGCACTTGAGATTGATCTTCATTCTCTATCCCTAATCTAAAACACTCACTTAGTTTGAGGTAAGTTAGGACATTCCCCTGCTCTCGACTCTCCATGACCTAGAGCCTTGGTGTGGTTGGTCCCCCTACCTTACATTTTTGTGAACCCAACGTGAACCATTTTGGTTCCGTTTAGTAGTGATGAAAGGCCCTTTCCTCGTATCTTAGGAGTATTTGTGGGTGTGAGTGTTTTGAGGCATCTCACCTCTCAACCCAGCCTATGAACCCTAGCGGAATCTTTGGAAGGTACTATAGGCATTGCAAAATGAAATCTTAGTTGGGTCATTGTCTAATTGTGAAACCTTTGGGAGCTCTATGAAAGTTTTGTCTAGTATAAATGATGGCCTCCCTTTTACATCTACCCATCCCATCCATGCAACCTATGAGTAGTTCTCCTGGCATAACATTCACCTCACATGACCTATCGATGAACTATAACAAAAAGCCATATCCCTTATACATCTCTACAAAAATCAATAGGAACACTGTAACAGGTGTTCTTGTTGACCAAACATGTCATTACTAAGGAGATTATGTTGATTAATTTCCTACACATGATGAATCTAAGAGTACCATCCATACAAACAACAAAAATTTTGTACCTCCCCTTGGCTGCATCACCTTGTCGGTCCTAGTTGGACCTAAATCAGTGAATTTAGTCTTTAACATAATCTAGGGTTCTGCACTCTTTAGGGTGAAACTGGGTATCCCCTAGTTGGTCCCTATGAAAAAAATTCCCTCGGTAGTGCATAAATGTCTAAAATTCATCCATGAGGATAAAGTGCATGTATTCCATGACACTGGCTATAAATTGCCAATTGTGCATGGTGGCTATTCACTAGATCACTTTTGGCCTGCACCTTTTGGTTCACTTCTCCAAGGATGAACCTCTTGTACCAAACCTATGTATAGTACAAGAAGGGGTGCTTAATGCCTAAGGTGAGATACCCTCCTTCCCCTTATGCCATCTCACATAGGGCTTGCTTGAAGGTTGACAATGATGCCACCTTGGCCCAGAGAAGGGGAGAAGAGAAGTGCTCTTGAGGTTCCTCTTCCTCCTCTTCCACTATCCTACCTATCACTTCCTCTTGCCCTATTGTGGCATCATCTGATTCCACTCCTAGGAACTTGCGGAGAACCCGATGGTGCTCGCTTGGCAAAAGCTTAAGCATCCAATGTTCAAACTTCCCATTATACCCACGGTGCCTAGGCTCATTCAATATGGTATGGTGAAGGGCCCCCATGGGGAGTCCTCTATGTGTCAACCTCTGTGGCCTCCTACCATTCTTGCCCTAAACACGGTGAATGGGAAGAGGCCCACAACTAATGCATTGGAGTATGCTCCCCCTGCTTTTGTTCCAACCTCCTCTCAGTATCTCCCTCTTGTTCCCATCTAAAAGTCTCTCCATCCATCAGAATGGCTATGATGGACACTCTAATGACTGAGAAGGAGTCCTCTATTCCATCCCAGCTTTTGACCTTGGGCTCTTGGAGTCGCAGGAACCACCTTGCATGTGAGCACAAGTGTCATTGAAAGGCTTTAAAATTTGAGTAAGCTGCTTTGCAGAGGAAGGAGGGGGATTCAAGGATTTCTACTCTGACACCTTCTGCTATGTCTTCCTCTCTTTTCCCCTTTGCTTCAATTCCATCAGCCTTGGTGCTACTTCTAGCTCCTACTATGAGCATAAATGACCCTCACCCAAAAGAGGTGCATGTGTTTATTGCTCCTTTGATTGAGCCACCTCTTTTGATGTCCCTCCTAGACATCTTACTATTTTCAAAACTTGTGGACATGATGAACACCTCAATGGTGTATGTCACAGTCTTCTCCTCCTCCTTTGTTTCTTTTGCCTCTTCTATGGGGGTCTCACATCCTTTGATGAAGCAAAAGATGGAGAATGGCCTTGTTAGTAATGGGGGTTGAAAGAGGATTTCACCTTCTTCAAAGGGTGGTTCTGCATTAGCGTGTGCCCTCCTAGTGATGGGGGAAGTTTCGGTATCCTTGGAGTTTTTCATTGTTCCCAAGTCTCTCAGTGAGCCTAGCAGTGAATCTCGGGTACCGCCTCCCTTTCCCATTGAATTAACCCATGGCACTTTGATGAAGTGCATGTTTAATTCTTTGGACAATGTCCCAACCCTTTCAACAATCTTTACAAAATCACTAACCTTCACCCAACAAGAACTGAGTGAAGGAGACCCCAAAGAGTCTCCTTCCTTAGCTTGTAGGGGGCTAGGGGGTTCCCCCATTGATATTCTTCCCTGTAGGCTCATCCACCTTCCCCATATAATGAACTAGATTGGGAGGCCAATGACCTCTTGGTTGATGAGGACTAGGGGGTTCCTCTTCTTTATTTATAGAGTAGATTATGTGTGTTTGTTTGTTTTCCCTTGTGCTTGTGTTATGTGTTCCTAGATGACCCTTTTCACCCTTGTAGGTGCTTGGATACAAGAATGTTTTTGTGTTGTAAAACTTCCTCTATTTGTTACATCATTCTTCCTCTATTATGTGTATTGATTTTTGACAATTGGGGATGATGCAAAGTTTTGGGGGCATTGAGGCTCCCCTTCCATGCTGACCCAAGTTTTTTAGTTTTTTTTTGTCTTCACGTGCATTCTTCATATGGTGTGATATAGTAGGGGGTTGATAAAAGTTCATCGATATATTTTTATTATACTTATATAAATTTATGAGCAGCTCTGACCCTTAAATATCATATTACCATTATGTCCCCTATTCATGATGTTATTGTTGCTATTTACATTGGTGTTCTCTTATCTTTCATTCTTTTTCTATATGTTGTGAAGCTCATGTGTTGTCCCTTGCATGTGTGACAACATTACCATAGTTACATGCTACTATGTTTCACGAGCCACAACATCACTTTTTCATTCTTTCTTTTCTCTCCTTAGGATGTCATATTCCTCTACATTTAGCATGCACCATCCTAAGGGGGGCTATCATGTTACTTCTATTTTCATAAAATTCATTCGATTCCCAATGAATCTTTTCTCAAAAATTGCATTCTCAACAAGGACCCCAGCAAAATGTGTTTCCTTCATCATGGGTTCACAAAGAAAGAACTTGAAGAAATTTCCTCCAAGTAGGGAGAAAATTTTCATGTGGGAGAAGCCTCGACCTTCCCCTTGTGAGGGAAAATTTTATTCCTTTCGAATTCCTTGATGAAGTGAACATCTTTCAAAAGGATTCCTTGATGGTGAATTGATTTGTGAAAAATTATCTTGCACTTTCAAATAGCCTGTCCCTTGACTAGACCCTTTTTTCTTTTGGAGGGTTCCCAAGGGACCACTTTAAAAGATATTCCTTCAATTTTTGATTGTCTGTATGACTATCTGCTTGCCTGCCTATGTGGATGCTTTTTGTTTTCTAACATGTTTTATCTACAGATTAACATGTTTCCTTGTAAGTGTGCCTGTGAAGCTACTTTCCAATCTAACTCAGCAGAGTGTTGGAGGTTGAAGGTTGCATCAAATGGTTTTCATTGATGTCAACACAATACTACATTAATGACTCATTTATCATAAGTTATTTCACATTGAAGATGACCGTTATGTGTGGTCCGATAAGTTGGTTTTAGGTCTAGTTCCTATTGTGTGACAAACTATGAATCATATATTTGAAGATCTTGGCTGACTTAGCATGTGCAATACTTTATGGATGTTTTGGCTGACCTAATTGAGGCATATGATACATATATATACATATGTGTCTCTCTGAAAAAGATATGAGATGCAAGGTTATGCAAGAACGACATAAAGATAGAAAAGTGTGTGGATGCAGTAGATTAGAATAAGTGAATTAGGTGAAGACAAAAAGTGTGTGATTAGATCAAAAGTATTGAGTGACTTCTAATGTGTAGTACTATCTTTACAAAACTTCATCTGAAATTGAGTTCAACACAAGAAAAGGTGTAATTCATCATTTCTCTTTCAATAGTAAGCCATAACTTTTGTATTCTAGTAGTGAGCCATCTTCTTTGTATCTCTATGGTAGTGATCCCTCTAGGTTGTAGTTCTATGGACAGTGAGTCCAAACAATGTGTCCTTATTTCAAGCAGTGAGCCTTTTTGTAATCAATTTTGATATTATCTATAGTGTGAGTTAATCCTCATCATTTTTTTCCCTTATTGGGTTTTCCATGTAAATTTGGTGTTACTATGTTTATGTGATGACTTTTAGTTTTGTAGCTATTAATGAATCCTTCATGCAGTATTTGGATTTAGTTCTAGTATATGGTTAAAACTTTTCATTTGATGACAACTGATTCATCCCCCCTCTTAGTTGTCCTATTCAACAATTGGTATTAGAGTGCGGTCCTTTGGAATAAGTTTAACAAATTGAAGATCTTGGCAAGTGTAACTAAATGATGAAGGGATCTAACTTAGATGAAGAATTGAGAGTAGAGACCTTAGATTCTGAGAATGAATACCTGAAAGAAAATTTGAAGCAGGTAGGTGAATGCATTTAGAAATTAAGAAATCAGATCTGGAAATTTAAATTAAAGCATAAAGAAGTTTACCAGGAACTAAAAGAAGCAAAGGAGACTTATGAAAATCTAAGGATGAAACTTGAAGAAAGAAAAAGAATGGAAGAGTATCTGAAATTGGAAATTAGAAAAATCAAAGAAATTACCAATCAAAAGATAGAAAAATGTGACAAGCTTCAATAGGAAGTAGTAATTCTTAAAACTAATTTGGAAAGGGAAAAAAAGATTGAAGAAAAATTTAAGATAAGTTTGGGAATGCTTGATGAATTTATTTCATCTCAAAAGATGGCTAAGGATAAAGGTGGTCTAGGACTCAAAGAAGGACAAAGTTCAAAGACTAACCCTAGTTTCAACAAAATGAATAGTCAAATGAAATTTTAAGGTAGTTCTTATCAAGACAAGATTAGAAGGATCAATACCGAAAGGATACCTAGTCGACAATCTAATAATCAAAGCTACACATCTTTTAGTTGCTTTTGTTACTCATGCAATAAATTTAGACATAGAGCAAGAAATGTACAAGAATGATGAACCATAATAGATTAAGTCAGAGTGTTGGATTCCTTGGTGGACAATATTATGTTTGCGACAAGTTTGGACATGGATCTACAAAATGCAGAAGTCAGATACTAATGAATAAATTTAATACTGGTAGAATATTTTATTCTTTTCAAGGCTACTATTACACATGCAATATTTTTGGACACAAGGCTAATAAGTGTAGGACAAAGATGAATACAAACTCTCTTGATCAAAGATTTTTATATGTCACTCTTGCAACAAACTAGGACATATCTCAAAATTTTGTAAGAGAAAAGTTGGAAAGAAACTAAATCCAGAATAGAAGAACAAGATTATAAACAAGGTAAATCTAGAAGAAGTGAGGAGAGAACTAGCAAAGATCTAGAGAAAGAAAGAAGAATCATAGAACAAACACAAATAAGATAATCTTGTATCTACATCTGGTGTAGATACCTCTTTTATGAATTGAATCTAGTAATGGCTTTAGGGGGAGTAGTCACATAAAAATATATCAAACCCCCAATATAAGAGGTGTCAAGTGATGACACAAGGATATGTGATGTGAATTTTCATCTTGAAGGCAATGAAGAAAATTCCAATAGAAAATAAGCATCACAAAATATTTTCTAAACCTTTTTACTTACAATGCATTTCACAAAATGGCTGAAAATTTTGGCAGAAGGAGGAACTAACAGACTGAAGTACAAATGATGATTTCAAAAGCAATAAAATTATCCTTTATGATGAAACCATAAAATTGATAATTTTAATAAGGAATATTGAATGGTCATTTTCATTTTGAAGTGAACAAGTTGATAAATAAAGAGTTAGGGTTAATAGCAACTGAAATTTTGGAGAAAAAGGCTAAACCAATGGATTCAAAGGAAATGGTGGCATTTAGTCCATGCAACAATGAATTGCAAAAATTGAGTAAGTTACATATTGATGAATTTGATCAGTGAAAAGATTCAAAATCTTGAGAATTCTCTTTCAGTTGAGAAAATGCAAAAGGTCAAGAATTTAGGGCACAAGGGTTTAGACATTTAGAGTGAATTTCCATACTTTTTGAATATGGACATTATTCAGGGTATCTTAATTATAATTCAAGGTGATCAGATGAACTTTGAAAAACTCTATGAGATCACGAAGAAAGCAATTGCAACAATAACAAGATTATGCAATAAAAAACCTATTCCAATCAAGAAATCTATAAAGAACAAAGAGTTCAAAGCCCTAATTGGGTCAACAAGAGATCAAAGGGCACTTATAATTCACACCATAATCGACCTAGTGATAAGGTATGTGGCATATGGCATCTCACATAAGATTTATTTTAGGAATAGGGAAGGTTCTACCTTAGCAATTGTTGGTTATGTTGCACATCAAATGGTTGAGGAAAAAAAGGATTTTGACTTGTGTGAGTTGCTAAGAAATCAATTAATAGAAAATATAACTATGACAAAGAATGATAATTATCCTTTTCACTTTGGAACCTTTTTTTTATGCTTGATGATGTATTTTCTAAATTAATTACCATTAAAATAAAATGTTGTGTGGAAGTTTTCTATACCAATTGGGAAGCAAGTTTACCAATATCTAAATTTCCTAACAAAAAAGGAAAAGGTTTGCAAAGAGTATTTTGAAATCAAAATAAATGCATGGAATTCTGGTGTGGTTTCTACTCCATTTATGATTTATGAGGAAGGATTCTCCTCTGGAAAGAGGATAATTAGAAGAATCAGTTCATGTCTCCCTCTAAAAATGAAGATGATGAAGACAAAAAAAAGGAAGCAAAAATTGCAAAAGTACTTGATTTGGTATCAATAAATGATGATGAAGAATATGTTACTAAAGAAAAGATGTTAAAGTTTCTTGAGTAACCTGATGGAATGAAAAAGATTGGAGATTGATGGTTGTCTCAACCATCATATGAACAGGATGAGATTATAGATGCTCTAGCTATTTACATAATTCATAATGATATTGATCTAAGCAAATTGACAAGTATTCTATCAGAAGTATTGATTAAATAGATTGAAGATAGATTAAGGGAATAGTCACCTAGTGAAACAACAGAAAAAGATGAAATTCAATTGGATTGAGAAGAAAGTTGTTGAGATGCACAAAAGAGGTTGAATAAGAGTATAAATGAACTAAATACCTACATCAAGAGTGTAAAAAGTGTGTATAGGTATTGTCTTGAATGGCCTACTGCTATTGGGAACTACAAAACAAAAATTGATACTATTGAGCATGAATTGAACACTATTGGAAAAACATATGATGTTCTTAATGTCAAGGATGGAATGTAAAAGAAAAGAATAAATTCCTTAAAATTTGATCTTGCAGTCATCATGGTACAGAGGGATGGTATTGAGAGGACCTTTTGGAAAGTCAAAGAGATAATTGAGTTAAGATTGGAACAACTTTTTGGTCTCTTGGTGGATGTTGAGAAAAATACATAAAATATTGCTATTCTCGATACTCTTCTAGAAACAATTGATTCAATATCAAAGAACAAAAATATTTGTATATACATTAAGATGAAAGTGGATTCCTTGAATAAATTTCTTCCAGAACTAAAAAAAAAATACAAGGAAATATTTTAAGGAAAGAAGGATTGAGGTAAAGAATCATTTTTTTATAAACTTTTTGTAAAATTTTTGAAGTAAAGGAGAGAGATTTTTTGTCATTTATGTCAAAGGGGGAGAGAGAGAGCACGTGAAAAATGAAGAAATGAAGCATGTGAAAAATGAAAATCTTTTCATTTCATTAAAAGATTTACAAAGGTTGTTTTTGTTGGCTTTTCACATCTTGTGTTGCCATCAATGACAAAGGGGGGATTGTTGGAGGTTGAAGGTTGCATCAAATAGTTGTCATTGATGTCAACACAATACTACATATATGACTCATTTATCGGAAGTTATGTCACATTGAATATGACCATTATATGTTGTCTGATATGTTTGTTTTAGGTCCGGTTCCTACTATGTGAAACACTATGAGTTGAATATTTGAAGATCTTGGCTGACTTAGTGTGTGCAATAATTTATGGATGTTTTGGCTAACCTAATTGATGTGTATGATACATATATATATATATATATATATATATATATATATATATATATATATATATATATATATATATATATATATATATACATATGTGTCTCTCTAGAAAAGAGAGGAGATGTGAGGTTATGCAAGAAGGACATAGAGATAGAAAAGTGTGTGGATGTAGCATATTAGAATAAGCGAATCAAGCAAAGAAAAAAAGTGTGTGATCAAATCAAAAATATTGAGTGACTTTTGATGTGTAGTACTATCTTTACATAACTTCATCTAGAACTAAATTCAGCACAAGAAAAGGTGTAATTCATTACTTCTCTTTTGGTAGTAAGCTATAACTTTTGTATTCTAGTAGTGAACCATCTTCTTTGTATCTATGTGGTAGTGAACCCTCTAGGTTGTAGCCCTGTGGACAGTGAGTCCTTATTTCAGGAAGTGAGCCTTTTTGTAATCAGTTTTGATATTATCTGTAGTGTGAGTTAATCCTCACCATGGTTTTTCCCTCATTGGGTTTTCCACGTAAATCTAGGGTTACTTTGTTTATGTGAGGACTTTCAGTTTTGCATTTATTAATGAATCCTTCGTGCACTATTTGGATCTAGTTCCGATATATGGTTAAAGCTTTTAATTTGGTGACAATTGATTCACCCCCCTCTCAGTTGTCATGTTCAACATAGAGTCTCCTACATTAGGCTTCCTTCAGGATAGAGTACCTGGGGGCTCCTTCTTTGTAGATCTAAGGATCTATGAGGCATTTGCATCTTGTAGTATTTTTCCATCATTGGTCTATAGGCCTTTGGTGTACTTTGTTTAACTGTGTAATTTAAAGGATCTACAGAGTCCTTTGTTTGAACCTCCTCAGGAGAGAGTACCTTTGGATTTATTTTCCTACCTTGTTCTTTTGAGCTCACTAGATTGTGGTCTACTTCCTTGAGATTTTAGGTATACATTTCCAAACCCTTCAATCTACTTTACTGAACACTCATTGACAATCGTGCTAACTAAAGTGGGGGAAAAATGTATAGGATCAAATTTGCACCCATTTTGCAAATTCCAATTTTGCATCCCTCCACCTTAGAAAATCAAGACTGACTAAAAAATTCCATATCACCCATCCAAAATGTATCCACGTAGCACTTGTCCTTTGTGTTGGTGGGGGAATTTTTATTGAGGATGCACATGCAATGTGTAGATGTTTACATGGTGCACTATCATCCATGATAGATTCCTACCTCTGGAATCCATTGGGATGTTATATTGCCCAATGGGGATGAAGCATAACTCCTCTATGTTGACCAACCAACTCAAAAGCGGGTCTTTCCCTATCTTTCCATCATCAAATGGCTTGTTTTCACTATCAATTCATCTTTCTAGCAATTCATTCCATCTTCTAAAATCTCTTGAATAATTTTACATAGCTAGTTTGACCTCTTGAGCATTGCTTAGCAACTGGTTGCTCTATCAAGTTCATCAAGAACATGTTGTGCTACCATAGAAGCTGGGAGTTTAGTGTCTTGCAAGACCTCCTTCATTACTTCCACAATTGTGATGACTTTACCAAGCTTGTAGTCTTGCATTCTCCCTTCATTGGGCTTGAGTGACTTTGGGTGAAGGTGGTATTGCTTCACTATCCTTCTTTCATTATGATTTGATAGAGTAGCATTGTGTTTTTTGTTGTGTTCAATATCATCCTTTCCAACACTTCCTTTATCATACTTCTATCTCTCTTTATCTATCTATTTTTTTGTGGAGGTGGAAACACCAAAGTGGGGGTTTGACTAAGGCAAACCCCTATACAACCCCAACATTTTTCTTCTCTTGGTTGTGTGTAGGTATGTGTATGTGTGAAGCTTGTAGGAAAACTAGACTCTTAATGAGTTGGTCTTTGTCACCTTTGTTTTTCATTATCTCCTTTATCATTTCTATAGTTATTTCTTGTCATTTACCATTCTGCTTAACACATTAGACTTCATTAGCTAGACTACTAGTAGGTTTTTTGGTATTTCATACTGTACTTTGTATTTTTTGGCTATACGGTTAGATGTGATTGTAGCATAAGTTTTGACTTAAAACAAAAGAAAGTATTTCTATTTTCTTAGGAGCATTTCAAAATCCCTCCCAAGAATGCCAATTTTTTATAAGGTAAAATCCATAATTTATTCCAAAAAAATAATTCATAAGTATCTTTCCAAAGCCATTCATTGGAACATTAGTGTAGGTGAGATATTTTGCAAACATGGTCTACCCACATGTTAATCACTTCTTTGGGAGGAGGAAGTATTTTTCACTATACTTGATATATTTGTTATCTTATGCCAAAATTATTTTTTATATTTTCAATGGTATCATTATAGTTATCCAAATGAATGTATCCCCACCTTTCTCAATAGTGTAGGTATTTTGTCTACCATTATAAATTCTAGAACTATCGAACTGCTAGGGCCTTCTAAGTAACAAATGACAACTCATAGGAAAAATATCACAAAGGGCCTTGTCTCTATATCCACCAATTTGAAACTCAACATATGCTTGTTCATTTACGAAAAGTGACTTATTATCACTCACCCAAGATGCCCTATATGGTGTTTCATGTGGAACTTTTGCTAACTTCAGTTTTTCTACTATTTCACTAGACACCATATTGTCAGTTGATCCTGAATCTATCACAACTTTACATACCTTATCTCTACATTTGCATGTGGTCTTGAAAAATATCTTTCTTTGAGTCATCTCCTCTTCCTTAGATGTCTTCAAGAGTGTTCTTCTCAGCATCAAAATTTCCCCAACTTCTAGAGTAACGACATGATTAGAAGAATTTGAACTCTCACATTCATCTTCTTGCACTATTTGAGCTCTCCTTTCACTTCTCCTTTCTCCACCACTTGATGTAGAACCATGTCTCTCAGTACATTTGAATGTTGGATGCCCAAACTCTTGACAATGGTAGCACCTATGTGCAAATGTGTTTGCACTTATACCTCCAACAAATCAGCCTCTTGTGCCTCTAAAACCAACTCTAAAATGTATAACTTTCTCTTGTCCTTTATTAGCATCTTCTTGGCTTTCATTTGATTTTTTTGAAGTAGGGAATGATCCTCTTCTCCTAGAGGTGCTACGTCTACCTCTACTTGACTTTTCTTACCTTCTTTTCATCTTTTCTTCCACTCTTAATACCATTTGATAACACTCTTCAACAGATTTAGGATTTTCCAAAACTAATTCATCTTGAATATTGAATCTTAAACCACCAAGGTACCTAGCAACTTTCTCAACATCATTTTCAATGTGACTAGACCTTATGCTCAATTTATAGAATTCTTCAGTATATGACTTAACATCCATTTCCTTTTGTCTTAAACCTTGAAGTCTTTTAAACATTTGAATCTCATAGTCATTAGGCAAGAACTTACCTTTAATATTTTCTATCATTTTGTCCCATGAAACAATATTGGACTTACCTTGCTTTCTCTTCTTTGATTGCTAATAATCCCACCATAACAAAGCATGACCTTTCATCTTGGTCTTTGCAATCTTCACCCTTTGCTCTTTAGGAACATCTTCACTTTCAAAATAATTATCTAAGGCTACAATCCAATCTATAAATTCCTCCTCATTTAGAGTACCTCCATACTTTGGCACATCAATTTTCACCTTATGTTTGTCACTCTTAACTACCCTTAACAACTTTTCCATCCTTTTGTCTTCAGGATCCAGTTCTTCATCCACATCTTCAAACTCTTCTTCCTCTTCTTCATCATAATCACTTTCATCCTCATTTGTTCTCTCACTTGCCGCCAATGATGCAAGTCTTTCCTTCAACTCTCTTATTTCCCTAGCCTACTTATCCTTCAATTCACTCATCTCCTTAGCCATATTTTCCCTTTTGGAGGAATTTTGACACTTTTTCTTTTCAATTTCCAAGTTTTCTTTCTTCAATCAACAACCTTCCACTCTCAAGAGATCTAATCCTTGTGCTCTGATACCAATTGGTGTTAAATAGGGAGGTCTTCAAACCAATCAACCCAATCTCAACCAAAAGCAACAACTCACCAAGTCATAAAACTTCAACTTCTCCTTATCACATCAAACCTTCACTATCTCCTTGTAGTATTGCCACTTGAATGAATCAGGTATATCTCTTCGAGAATTCCATTTAAACTTAGGACAAACACCTTTTTAGATACCCATTAGGGCATACACAAACATATGACAAAAACTCAATAGGTTACTTTAGAACAATTTCATCAAACAAGGCACTTAAAATGTCCTTAACCTCAAATTAGGTCACTTTTACAAAGGAACTTGTCTCTAATCTTCTCCCCAACCTAAAAAATCACTTGGGAAGAATTCAATAGGTTACAAAACCATAGATTCCAAAAACTTTATTAGAAGAACCGGCCTCTAATGCACCTAACCTTGAAACCCTCCTTTTTAGCAAATTTAATGGGGTTTATTGAAAACCAGCCTTCCAAACCTACCACTTCAAACACCTTTAATTAGGTCTGCACAAAACTAAAACACCTTCATGCTATTTTTCCCCCAATAATTTCACACATTCTTACTCTCAAACCTCTCAATTACACTAAAAAATACACCATTTTGTGACTAGGGCATCAATCCCACACCTTCAAAAGACCTCCCATGTACACAAGAAATGTCTACACCCCTAAAAATACCTAATTTATCCCATTCCACTAAGACACAACATATAGAATAGGTGGAATGGCCATTATTACATTTTTTTAAACCCTCAACCCCTTAAATCTAGATATACATAGTTAGTTTTAGAAAAACAAGTATAAAACTCTTCAAATTCAATATAAACCTCTAAAATAAAATGAAAAATGTAGTTAATTCATGCCTCTGATGATTTCATAAAGTTTCAGAGCAATCTTTCCTATGTATGGTATCATACAGACCTGTAAATAGAGATATTTCATAGAAATTTCAAGAAAACAGAGAGTTCTTATTTGTTTTTGCTTTTAAAACACCAAGAGAGATGCACAACAAGATCCTCCCAATATGTAATCCTTTTTCCCTCCTAAAACAACTAACACAACCATCAAAAATTGACCTTTGAATAATATGACCGATGAGCTTCCACAAACTTGAAATTTTGCAACTTTACAACATTTTCAACTTTTTGCAATTTGAACTCTCAGACACCTAGTAACCTCTAACAAGACTCATTGCAATAAAAAATGTTCTAAATGATCTTATTTAATGTAAAATGACTCAAAATACCCTAAATCTTACTCAACAATGACCTTGATTGACAACATTTACCCAAAGGTTCCCCTGCACCACTTTTATCACTCAATTACTATCTTCTTCACTTATGGCATGATATTATTCTATAAATAGATGGTTAGTCTCCTTGTGATGAGAAGAGGTTTGAAATTGAAGCCCCAATGCTACTATAATCCTTGTCCCTTTTATAGGAACAAGGGAACAATGATTAATTAGAAGATAGAGTGCATTAAAGATGTTATCACCTTAGAGCATAGAGACCTAATCTAAGTAATGGCTGCGAGATGCCATAGTGCACTTGAGGGATAGGGAAAATTTATTTTGAAGTTCTTAAGTGAATGCTACACATATGCAAGAAACCTACACATTTGATAAAATGTTGTTAGTAAAAATACTGTCAAGATGGTAGACACATTTGAGTATGTCATAAGTATCTAGGGCTTTGAAAATTTGATCACCACTAAACACTAAGTCCCATACATATCTTTGCCTTAAGAATACTAATCGTGAGGCACAATTAAGAAATTTGATATCATTAGATAGAAATGTAGATTCCAAATCATAGTAAGGAAACATAAGGGGTCCTATAAATAATCTATATTTACCAGCAAACTAATAACATGTTCCACACTTGCACAATCAAATTAAAACACTTTTGAAACTTATCTGAGTCATATGGGCCAACAGGGGTGATAATATTTTGGTTTAAATCCTTCTAGAGGTGGGTTTTATAGCTGAACATATTTGAAGACCACACCTCATTAGACACCTTCAATAAAAAATAAACATATTGATGAGGATGTTGATGATTGCTTTGATTTAAAGAGAGTATATGGGGCTCTTGTCAATATATCATCCATGTACCTCTAAAGGGGAATAACATAAATGACTAGATTATCATTACGATGATGGATATATGAAATGATTTCTTAGAATTAATGCCTAATATTTCACTTGAATTTTCCATTAATAGATGTAGTTCTAGTACAAATTTAGTAGAATTTCCTCAAGATGCAAGTGTGTACCTTATTGCTACTCAAAGATATATTGGAAACCTTACTGCACACATGAAAAACAATAAATACGGTTAGTAATTAAAACTTAAAATTAGCAGTGACTATCCCATTTTTTTTATAATTCATCTTCTCATAAATGAGGTTTCAATTCACCCATGCTTAAAACTTATTTCAAAATTTAAAACAACATTTGTATCCTAGTCAAAAGCGATTATTAGGCTTTGTGAATTAAAGAACACTCATACTAAAAAGAAGTGTAAAATAGCTGGAAAGAACAAACCTAAACCTAAAAAGAGAAAAAAGGGAACCCTGTGCCATGTGGTGGAGCCAAATATAGACAATGAGGAGGGGGACTCTACTAAAAGAGATTCCCAAGGGGACATCATTGTTGCTACCAGTGTGGACATGGGGGAAAGGCCGACTAGCATCAAACAGTCCAATAGATTGGCCAACAATAAAAAGGAGGACCCCATTGATGAGATATTAAGTGATTTTGAGCAAAAGGAGGGTAAGGAGGACAAAAAAATGATACCATTGAATAAACCAAAGATTATGTTGAAGGGTCGAGCCATTTTCTGGAGCTAAACAAAATGTTCTCTGAAGATTTCACTCTGGAATCTTCTAAACACCAGGTTGGGAATGAGGATGAGAGAAAAATGAAGAATAAGAAGAATGAGGAGCTTGATAATTTTTGATCCCATGTGGAAATTTTGGAGAAGAAAATCACTAGGATCACACGCTTCATAGTCTAAATCATCCACAACTTTGTTATCACTCTATCAGACATGCTACACAAGGAGGTGGCCAAAAAGAATGTTGATGGAGGACCTAGAAACAAATGGGTGGGTGATGAAATTATGGATCCCTTTTCCAGGAATGGAAGGGCTTAGCAAAGTAATGGGTTGGGTGTGTGGGTGGGTTTTATGTTTTCTTTCAGTTGGCTGTTACTACAACTTTTGTGTTTTTCTATTGTTCCTACTACTGGACTATTAAATGATGGTTTTTTATCTTTGGATCCTTTTTGGACCTTTGGGATCCTTATGTAAAGGGTACTGCACCATTTAAGTGCACCTTACTTTATCAAAAACATTTGTATGAATATTGTGAGATAGAATATTTATTAAAATCTATCTTCCAGCAAGAGATGAAATAATTTTCCAAGCTAATTAAAATCTGACTACCATCCAAAGTTAAGATACTTTTCTAAGATATTAGCAACCCAATATTATAATTTTATAAAAAAAATTCCCATCATAGGATTTAAAAAATTCTATGCCCATCAATTTTTAGATAATAGATTTGATAATTTGTTTCATAATTGGCTAATTTATCTGCGAAGGTATTAACTTCTCTAAAACAATGCATAACCTCAAACCTATTTGGTATAGTTGATATCCTTGTTGATGTGTTTTTTATGCACTTCTCAACATAGGTAATGCATACATGCATCACCTCTCTTGAAAGGAAATCTCCATCAAAAACTTGTTTAAAATCACCCCAAGGTCTCTCAGGTGTCAGGTCATGACTTGCTTGGAATGTCTCAGTTGTTTTGATGTGATTTTTCTTGTAATCACAAGACAGACTTACAAAGTTAAGTTGGAGGAGAATCAAATCTTCTAATGGAGTTCTTGAGATGGGAAAGTTGATACATGATTGTTGTAGGTTCAAACAACAATCTAGAACTCCTATTTTAACTTCAGATTTGGCTTTACAATGTGACATGAACCTTGTTCAAATTCACTATAAATAAAAGGAAAAAAGGGGCAAGGGAAGGGAGAAGTTCCTAGGCCTAAAACTAGCAATGAACAGTGATAATGGAGGACCCTACTATGGACAACCTTCCTAAAAATGAATTCTACTTAACCAAATTACTTCATAGTTGCATGAAATTAGTGCAAGGTTCTAAGGACTGCATATATTCAACCATTCATTCACCACAAACATGAATAAAAGATAGAAATTTATTGCAACTTTCAATTTATGCCCAAACTAACTTTACACAGCTATTTACCATCAATAAACAAAAAAAAGTATGCACAAGGAAGGTTGTCAACACACAACAAAATTCTTCAATATCAATGCACAACATTAACTAATCTACTAAAGCAAGCTAAAAAATATAGAACAACAAAGCTAATCTACTCAAATTCACTAACTAAGAGAAGAAGAATCATGAAACATGCAAGCGAACTTAAGAATCCACCAAATTCAATGAATTTCTATTAAAATTCCAGTAGCATGTCTTTACAACAAATCAACTCTCTTTGAAAATGAGAGGAAACCCCCTATTTATATTGTTCAAAAGGAAAAATGAATGGCCAAGATTGATTTGCATTGTGTGGACAAGATTCACTACAAACTAAGGTTTCACCTACCCCTAAATATATTACAATTTAAAATTACATTTTGTCTTTTCCCTATTTGGTCCTCATATGGCAGCATTGTAGATTTTTGTCTACTAGCCGATTTCCCTTTTAATGTGGCCACCTTGTGAGGAACTCATCATCAATGGTCAGGTTGCCTTAATTTTTCTTCACAGAGACATAATCCATAAATTTTATGTTTAATGCTTGGATTTTTCCCTGCTCCAATATATCTGATTGAAGCACCTAAAAGTTCAACCTCCTAGATTTGCTAGTAAATTCACCCGTCTTTGTCACATTTTTGTGTATTCTTTATCACCTGCTCAGAATGAATGAAGACTTGAGGAGAAAAACTCATGAAATCAGGTGTAACCATATCAATGATCCCACTCTCCATCTTGTAAATGGAAATATGGCTTTATCTTTTTTGGGTCTAGCTTGAAGGCAGGCACATCAAAATCTGTCATCAGCCTTAGATATTCTTCATAGGCTACCTTGATCTCCTTGACCCAATCAATGTCAAGTTCTGCTTCATGGAGCACTTGTTCCAATACTTCCCTTTTGTGGTCTAGGCCTAGTTTCCATGTCTCTATGAGCCAGTGGTCATCTTTTACTAGTTCAAATTCATTCTCCCAGTTTTTATCAGGTATCTTGAGAATAGGCTCAAGTTTGGGATAGGTAATTTTGTATAGCCCTAGGAAGTCAATGAAAAACTTCCTTATTCCTTCGAGTACCTTTTGCACCTCCAGGAACATATTTGTTGTCCTCACAGCATGACCTATGCCCATATTTCCATTGTAGACAAACTCCCGAAACCAATCCTCTATGGCCTTTGTCGAGTTCTTTCTCTTTTCTAGTTGGTCAATATGTTCCTTGGACAACAATTGTGGTAGCATTGATGATGTGGTAGGAAGCTCTTTAGCCAATGACCATTGTTGAATATAAGTCGTTATAGCAGCCACCTATGATTTTAGTTACTCCTTAGAGGTCTTATCTTTTTTCATTTGATGCACAATAGTGGCGATGGACCCCTGGAGATGGTCAATCTTCTACTCTCTTGTTGTCATTCCCAAATCAAGGGTATAAATACTATAACATACCCCTTCTTCTCCTATCACTGGAGTGGCTATTTACATCGTTATAGATCCAGCTGCATCCATTGTCAGATGAGATCTAACTTTTGGCTTCTTCTCTTTCTTTGTGCTTATATGGGCTCGAGCCAAGATTTCTTCTATCCTTACCCTTGGATCCTTTGGGGTTAGGGTTTCTTCTCCAATTGTTTCTCAAGCCACTTAGGCATCTGGTATTCCCCTTTTGGTGATCCATGATCACCCTCTTCTTCATGGCTATGTTGGATTTCCATTGTTTTATCACCCGAAGCTTCTTGTTGTGTCTTTTCTTCTTCTTCGTCATCAAAGTCTTGGATGAAGACAATTTCCTTTTGTGGGGATTTGGTGACCATGTGTTATTTGGGGCTGTCCTCCCCCTCGATGTCTTTCTCTTCTTCTTCTTGTTCATGACTGTGTTCCTAATGGTGCTCTTCTTCTGGGATTTTAATAGTTTCTGCCTCTTCCTCGGGCTTATCTTCTTCTTGTCCTTCCTTTTCTTCATGCTCATACAACACTTCTTCATCATGTTTGGGGCTCTCTTCTTTCTCTTTTGATAGAGGCAACTCCTTATCATGCCCAATCTCTTATTTTGTCCCCCAGTCGATCGTTCAATGCCTTACTCCATTTTCTCACCTGATTCCTTTTCTTCATCAGAGGGTTGTCTCTCTACTTCCTCTCCAACATTCTTGAGTTGTTGAGCCAACTCCTCTTCGTGTTCTATGTCAAAGGATTCCACAATATATTTGGCTCTTGGTTCTTTAGTGTCCTCTTCAGATGATTTTTCCTCTTCCTCCTCTCCCTTACGCACCACTTTATCAATTATTAGATGTTGGTACTTAGGGTGCTCATGGTAATCATTTTCTTCCTCTTCCATTTCTTTATAGACTCCCTTTCTTGTCTCTCCATCTCTTTTGATATCTCCATTATTTCTTTCATTTTTGGTGGTTTGGTTGGAGGAGGAGGGACAAGGAGGTTAGCAACTATTTATGCCAAAGTGGTTTGTATGGTTGGTTTCATTAGCACCCCAGATAGCTTTGTGGTGATATTTTGCATATGCAGAGAGAAGGCCTATGGAAGTTGTTGATGGCAATTTTGGCACCACAACAATGCAAGCAGGATATTGCTACTCTACTTCTCCTGAAAGAGAAAGGAAACACATGGATTCCTTAGCTCCCAAGGTCTTTATAGTTGGGTCTCAATTGTGCTGATGTTACTCAGTGGTCAATACAACAGTAATATTTAAGGGGCCTGCTGGTGTTGAGCTTTTGGATCATTCTTAGATCAAGCATGAAAATAAAATCTACTTTAACAGGGGTTTTAAAGAAACAACAAAAGATAGATTAGGGTTTTGAAACAGAAAAAAACAACAGTTCATCCAATCTTAACCAGACTTGCTAGCTTCAAGGAATTAGTAAACCAAAACTGTAGAACAAGATAAGCTTGCGATTGACACACAACCTCTTTCATTCATAGTGCTAATTTGCATAATAGATTTTAATTATCATTTAAATAAAATACAAAATAATATTTCATTCCTTAAAGGCTCCACAAATCTAATGATCAAAGTAAGACAAGTATCATTCAAGTGTTGGTGTAATTAATTATTTAATTACACTTTAGCATAATTTTACTTAGGCATATTCTATTTCCTAGGTTAATTATTATCCTTATCTTGTTGAGCTACCTTTTTACTCAAAATAGGATTAGGGTTGTGCATGTCTTGCTTTTTGCATGATTGCCTTTTTGAAGGCCTTTTATTATTTGTAAGAAATTTTCATTCAATATCATAATGTTGATTTTTGCTTGCACACATTGGCTCTGAGAGTTTACAAAACATCTCTCATTTTTGTTCTGAATATCTATTGCATGTGATAGGTGATTGCTTGCAGGTAATTCTTGGGGACTGTGAAGTTGGTTTTTCAACTTCTTCATAGTATTAGAGCTCTAGACCTGTTGCTGCCTATTCGTGTTTTGAAGATATTCTCTCATAATGTTTTTTCTGTGTAAGGGATTGAAGCCATTTTTCATTTTTGATTCAGAAATCTAGCTTCCGTTCAATTGTAGGAAAAATGATTTTTGGGTTTTGTAGCCAGGGTCGAAATCTGAACTGGGTATCTTTTATATTTTTGATATCTTGTACGGATTTGGAAAAAACTAATGTTAAAAAATTGGAGCGCGTCATTTTTCTCTTGGCTGAAGGTTTAAAAAAATTATTTTTTCATCTTCTGCTTGCTGGATCAAAAAATGATTTCTGTGTTTTGTTATTAGCTTCAAAATATTTTTGGGTTTCTGTTTTTGTCCACTCATTGTGAACAGATTTTGCAGAAATCAAATCAGAAGTAAAAATATTTTTTGCTAGAAAACCCATTTCCTGTAGGCTAAATTTAGTTTTTTGAAAAAATCATAACTTTTGGCCATGGCGTTAGATTTTCACAAATGAGATATCATCATAAAGCTAGTTTCAACCTCTACATAGATTGGAGGTTATTTTTAATCATGGAGGCAGATGTGAACCTTAGTTTGTGCATGCACTCTTTTTTGTTTTCATGCACTAGGTTTGCATTTTTTCTGTAGTTTATGCATGTTTGTATGCTCTCCTTTTACAATTATTGGGTTATTGTAATAAACGAACTGAGATAAAGTTCCATTCAGGGGGGTTTCTTGCATAATAAATCTAATTAGAGTGTAGTTTTCACTTTGATCTCCATATTTCATCTTGATTTGATGGTAGCTCACATGGGTTTTCTGGTTTCCTAGTTTCTTTTGGCCACATTTTTGCTATAACTTGACACATATCAGATTCATCGGTTCACACTCCAGTTGAGAGATTATGTTTTTTGATCCTCATTGGTTTAGATTCTTCTTGGTTTGAGGGCCATTTTTTTATGTTTAATGCTCCAAAGTCTTTTTTTGGTACTCCTTCCCATGGAAGAGTTTTAGTCATAGTTTGGCATCAGCATCGAGATACATGGTTTCTAGATTATGTCATCATCTCATCTACTAGTGCTTCATAGATTCTAGGGTGGTTCTAGTTTGTGAGTTTTCCAGTGTTCCGTGGCATCGGGTCTGTTGTCACATTGTCATAATTCCATTTTTGGTTCTAGTTGTAGAGAGAAGTATCTTTCCTTGTCAGATTGTGATTCCAGTGTTACTCCACAGTGTTCTTCTAGTGCTTCTTTGCAACAGTCATCTCATTGTAGGGGGGTTTTGTCCCACTGGGTTTTCCTTCTCTACTTCATTATTGCATATTGTACTTGGGTACCTGATCAGGCCTTTATTGTTGAAACCCATTCATGCTTTCTTGCATTCATCTTAGTTTTAGGTGCATGCTTTGTTAGTCTCCCTAAGTTGCACTTATGGGGGGGTGTTGGTGTAATTAATTATTTAATTACACTTTAGCATAATTTTACTTAGGCATATTCTATTTCCTAGGTTAATTATTATCCTTATCTTGTTGAGCTATCTTTTTGCTCAAAATAGGATTAGGGTTGTGCATGTCTTTCTTTTTGCATGATTTCCTTTTTGAAGGATTTTTATTATTTGTAAGACAATTTCATTCAATATCATAATGCTGATTTTTGCTTGCACACATTGGCTCTGAGAGTTTATAGAACATCTCTCATTTTTATTCTGAATATCTGTTGCATGTGATAGGTGATTGCTTGCAGGTGATTATTGGGGACTATGAAGTTGGTTTGTCTTGCTTTTTGCATGATTTCCTTTTTGAAGGCTTTTTATTATTTGTAAGACAATTTCATTCAATATCATAATGTTGATTTTTGCTTGCACACATTGGCTTTGAGAGTTTATAGAGCAACTCTCATTTTTGTTTTGAATATCTATTGCATGTGATAGGTGATTGCTTGCAGGTGATTCTTGGGTATTGTAAAGTTAGTTTTTCAACTTCTACATCAAGTACACAACATGAAGTAGATTAAACTCTGATTGCTTCTACTGTTATTAAAACAGATAAGCAATAGTTACACAGCTAGAACAATCACCAGTGTACAGAGAATCTGTGTCTCCAGATTGCTTCCAACTACACTAAGAGAATTCAAAAAATACATTACAGTTTACACTGAAACCTAACTGCTAACCAAGAAGACAAGAGAAGCTCTCATTACTGAGAATCAAGATGCAACTCTATCCCCTTCTATTAACTTACTAACTCCTAACAGTCCTAACTCTAAGATGGCTCTTAATCTAAAGTCTTTTAAGTTTCTAGAAGTTCTAATCCCTTACTGTCTAACCTTTACAAAGAGGCAAACTTGCCTTATATACAAAAATGTACCAACTTTACTGTGCTGTCCCCTGCACTAGGGTTTATAAAATATCTGCACCTGGGAGAGTCAGCACTTAGATCTTTTTAAGAGAGTCAATGTGTATTCAATGTGGAAGCCCCGCTATCAATGCCTCACGAATAATTTCTATCCTTAGGAAAAGTCCTTTTGATCTTCTGGTAGCTGCTGCATTTACTCTTCTATCTTGGTGTTCATCTTTGAACTCCCCCTCCAATCTGCCTTGAATGCTCAAAAAATCATCATTAATATTGATCTATCTCCTCACCAGCAGTGGCCACAGCTGTCCCTGTGAGTCACTGATCTTTCATCTTTCTTTCGGCTACTCTCACATCCTAGACTTCCCTATATATTGACCATCCCTTTGGAAAATACCTCGAGCTTCCTTGCTCTTCTAAACAGTCAATCCATCACCACCTGCTCTCAGAAAGGGACCCACTTGATTGGGCAATCATCGGCCATGCAGGATTCTTCAGTGGTAAAAAATGGTCAGCTTAGCATCACATGTCGATGAGACACTTCTGGTGTCTCCCCAATGCAATTTTACCATCGGGCAGCCATCGACAAGACATGAGATAGTCGATGAGACATCTCAGCAGGCTTAGAAGCTATATCGAGCTCATAGAAGACCATCGGCAAGAGACCATCCTTTCGCTGAGACCTCATGGCAAAACTCTTGTTTTCTCTTGGAGTCTTCCCGACATCCTCCTTCACTGGGGAAATCCATCATTGTCGACAAGACCTTCAGTGACCCCCTTTTCTTCCTTGCCAAGCTCAAATTCCTTTCTTCCTCTTAGGCTTGAGCTTATACTCTTTTGCTGAGAGCTTCTCGGGTTGGCAGGACATCATACCGAACCCATTGCATTTGTTCCAAGTCTCACCGAGCTCCCTCCATTCTCTTCGGGCTCTTGTGCTTCGGTGTGACCTTCGCCTTTCAGCCAGACACTATGTCGAATTCATCCTTCTTTGGTGACCTTTTATGTCAGGGAGACTCCTCTTCAGTTATACGGACATGCATTTCTTTCATTCCCCGCGTGTCACTGAGACTCCTACGTTTCGCTGAGACCTCTTGGCACGTGCCCTTCCTCTCCGCGAACTCCTCCTTATCGGAAAGACCTCCTCCAGTCGGTGAGACTTTATGCCAACCAAAGCTTCCTTTTCTGAATCTTGCTATTGCCAGGACATTTTTGTGGTCTTACCGATAGACCTCCCTCCTTGTGCCCTGTTGGTGTGACCAAATATATTCGGTGAGACCCTATATCAAGCCAACCATGTCCTACCAAAGACTGACCCTTCGGCAAGACCTACGGTGACTCTCATATGTGTCGCTATGACTTTCCTTTGTCGGTGAGACGTCTTGGAAAAGACCTCCACACACTCACCCTTTGGTCGCCAAGACTTACTAGTTCTCTCACCGATGACCACCAATGGAATCCCCCTAGCGCTATGTCGGCGTGACATCCCATCATCGGGAAGACTTCTTAGCGAGCCCCAACTGCTATGCCGATGCCCTTCAGGTTTCGGTGAGACACTTCATGTCGGTCAAACGCTTTGGAGAAGGAAATACCTCTCGGCAAGATCCTCTCGAGCTCATCTTTCTTTCAGCAAGACTTAAAAATTTTTCCAATACCTCTTGGCGGAGAAGGTGACTCCCGCCGAAGTGAAATCTTTTCTTTCCGGTAGAAGACTCCATGTTGCCAGGACCTTGCGTGGTGTCTTGCCGCTATGAACTGCACATGAATTTCTATTGCTATGACACCTTTGAGGTCATGCCAAATTTTACCTTTAACTAATTTTTAAGACCAACTACATTAAGGAATGGCATTCAACAAAGCTCGCCTAGAAAATATTTCCAGGTGGAGGATTTAAACCTGTAAAAGAAACAGAAAATAAGACATATTATAATAAAATCACCATTGCTTACAATTATTTTAGTGAATCCTTGACAAGAAGGAAAACCAATTGAGTTTGAGACAAAACCAAAATTAAATCAAATAGATAAAAAGTCAAAATTAGAAGGAAAAAACACAAGAATTCCAAAGAGGAAAGCAAGTAACTAGAAGCAAAGAAACCAAAAGAAAAAGGGGGACCCATTTTGATCCAGATCAAAGTGGGGGGGTTATGCAAGGCATAACAAATGGTTTAACTATTTTCATGAATCTAACAGATTCAACTACCCAGAACTCCTGGTTCATAATCATGGCAACTCCAGTTGGGTGAGTTATAACAAGCAAGGTAGAGCTAGAACCTCAAATGTAAGTCAATCAATGGCTACCCCTGAATCTATGTGTATGCTTGATTGTGCATCACCCTTTTGTAAAGCTTCTTCATCATTTGAACAACAATGTGTAATATTTGAGCTACATGAGTCGATTTCCTTCGTGCAATGATATCTCGGGCATTGCTCCACTACCAGTCAGGCGTCCATTGCCCTAACAGAGATACCTCTAGTTTTCTCATAGCATTGCTCTATTGCCAGACAAGCGTCCATAGCCCCAATAGAGATACTAAAGTCACCCATTCATATTGAATTCTCTTTTCTCTTGATAATTCTTTTCTTTCCTTTTGAAGTTTCAACTATTTCATATAGCTTTCTTTCTTTTTTTTTAATATGTCAGATGCTTAACACCTAATTTGGGTTGAAAACTATAGCGGACCTCATAATAGCACTTGGAAATCATATTTTTCACTCAAAAACTTACAACACTGTCATCTTAGGACAAATACACCAGTGGAAGAGCAGATGATTTTAACGATTTGTGACAGATTCAGGGGAGCTGATGAAGGCTACTTACTTTGCACCTTGTTTTAAAACCTTCCACAATGAATTGAGGACAAAATAATCTAAGTAGAAAACCTAAAAATATCTAAACCACTTCTCTTCTAATGACCAAAGTATGCTTCAGATAACAACCCACAACTTCAGATAGAAAGAAACAAATTAAACCGCCAAAGAGCAGAACAAACAGAAAACAAAAAGCAAAGAAAAACAAAAGGAGACAAGGACAAACGTGCAAACAAGAAGCTATTTACAGACAAGAGCCACACTATTTACACAAAGAACAACAAATTATTCACACCAAGGAAAGAATTATTCATAAATAGAAGCACAAAAGTTATATACATAACCACAAATTATTTACAAATAGGGGACAAAATGAACTATTTACATAAAGAAAACAACAAATTACTTATATACTGAACATAAATTAACAAGCCTCAAGATTCAAAATAGTGTTTAAGGAACTACCCATTAATAGGAAAAGAGACTAGCTCTCCAGTTAGGCTACTTAGTCTGAAAGCATTTTCCCCTAGGATCTCAGCAATTTGATAAGGACCTAACCATAGTTTGTCAAAATTTTGGTGGCTGCCCTTCTTTTCATTGGCTTTATCCCATAACAGTACTAGGTCTAATATCCTAAAAGCTTTTATCTTCACTCTTTTGTCAAACTAGTGTTTGACAACAACCTGATGTCTAAAGAACTATTGTAAAGCAGCATCTCTTTGTTCTTCTAGTTTTAGCAGAGCAGCTAGCCTTACTTCTATCATATTGTCACTAGAATAGAATTTTTGCATGAATTGTAGGATATGTATTTGCAGATGGATAGGAAAGAAAGGCTCTTGGCCATATACCAGCTTGAAGGGTGAGGTGTTTAAAGCAGCGTTAATCCTAGTCCTATCTTACCATAATGCGAATCTAAGCTAGGTGTGCCAGTCTCTAGGGTTATGCTCTAAAAATTTCTTAATCACCCCTAAGAGGTTCTTGTTAGTAGACTCTACAACACCATTGCCTTGCAGATAATAGTTTGAGGAATACTTCAAGACAATCTTGAGATCATATGCCTAGGAAATAAACTCAACAGAAGAAAAATAGGACTGTTGTCACATACCAGAGCAAAGGGTACCCCAAACCTTGTAGTGATGCACTAGGTAAGGAACTTGATCACTACTTCTGTTGTGTTGTTTTTGTAGGGTATGGCCTCTGTCCACCTCATGCAGTAGTCAGTAGTAGTCAAGATAAACTTATGTCATGCAGAGGAATTCAGGTTAATCACTCCAATGAAATCCAATACCCACTGGGAAAATGGTCTTACCTCGTAAATGGGTTGTAGGGGCATGGTTGCATAGTGTTCCCTTGGTGCTAAAACTTGGAAAGTGTGACATGTCCTGACATGTTGGTGTGCATCCTTGAATATACAGGGCCAATAATAACTAGCTTGGAGAATTTGGTGTGCCAACACATCCAGAGAACCATGACCTGTACCATGTTTCCCATGAAACTAAGAGATCACTTGCTTGGCCTCTTGATGATCAAGGCACCTCAGGTATATTCCTTCGAAGTTCCTTCTATATAGAAAACTTCCTTTAAATATATAATGAGAACTCTTTAGTCTCAGAGCTCTCCTTTAAGTTGAATTCATCCCATTTGGACAGTGATTGTTAAGCATCAGGTGGACAACATCAGCATACCAGGGATCGTCGAAAAAGGATTGGGCTGTGTATTATTGATAGACAATATTATCACCCACATTTGCCATAGACTAGGATAAACCCATGCCTCTGACTAGTTTCATGGGACGCATCTCTAGGTCAAATTCCTGCAAGATAGCCATCCATTTGCCTCTCCTTTCTCCTAGATCACTCTGCATCAATAGGTACTTCACAGCCACATCAAGAACTACAACGATGACTTGATTTCGAAGGATGTAATGTTAGAATTTCTTGATGGCCCAAACCAGTGTGAAGGCTTTCTTTTCCAAAGGTGAATATTTGATTTCTGCATTCTTGAATGGAGAACTCAGGAATGCAATCGGTCTTTCCTTAGCCTTTTCTTGTCGTTGGGTTAATACAACCACACATGAATGCTCAGAGGAAAAAGAGTAAATGTAGAACGGCTTGAGGTAATTGGGATTGGTAAGCACGGGTGCTTCTGAAATGGACTACTTGACTTGTGCAAACATGACCTTCGCCTCCTCTATCCATTCTATTTTGGTGTCCCTCTTCCTCATTTCATTCAGAGGCTTTACAATCTCTACAAATCCCATGATAAACTTTCTTAAGAAATTAATTTTCCCAAAGAAGGACTTAATTTCTTTCTTGCTTCCTGGGCGGGTGATCTTCAAAATATATTCGACTCAGTCTGGGTCGATTAAGATTCCTCTTCTTGAGATTATATGTCCTAAAAGTTTTCCCTCTATGACTCTGAACACACACTTGTTGGGATTCAAGGAAACACCATATTGAATACATCTTTGGAGAACCTTAGCCAAATCGACGACATGATTGAGTTGATCCTTGGAGAACACTGTTAGGTCATCAATGTCGACAATAATGCATTTTCCAATCAAGTCCTTGAAAGCTATGTCCATTATATGCTAAAAGGTCACCCCAACATTTATCAGGCTGAATGGCATTCTTTTGTATGCAAACATCCCCCACTTGGTAGTGAAAGCTGTCTTCATTTTGTCCTCACAATTGACCATCACCTAATTGTATCTAGAGTAGCTATCTAGGAATGACATCATCTATGCCCCATTGACAGTCTGCAAGACTTCATCCAAAGAAGGAAGGGGATAGTTATCCTTTTCTGATGCTCTATTCAAATTTCTGAAGTCAACGCATAGTTTGATTTCCCCATTTTTCTTACAAACTGGAAGTAGATTGGCTACCCATGTTGAATGGTGCACAGGGAAGATTATCCTTGCGGATAACAACTTTGGAAATTCTTTGTAGATCAATGGCCCAATCAGAGCATTAACAGGGCATTGCTTTTGTCTGAAGGGTTTAGCTTCGGGCTTCAAGGGGATAGTGTGAGTCATAACCGAAGCATCGAATGTCTGTATGCCTTCATATCCCTAGGCTATTGCAGCTATATCCCTTTTGATTGCCCTCAATATGTCCTCTCTAATTGCTTCAGGGCAGGCCTTCCCTATGTAGACATTCCTTTTAGGGCCAAAATCAGCCATGTTAACTATCTCGTATTCGCCTCCCTTTTCTTTAGTTGATGCCTTCTCTCGAGCCCTTGGGTCCAAATCAAAGATTATTTCTAAGGAAACCATTCCCTTGGGAATGTTATTACTTTTCAAATTAAGGACCCCTTCTGTATCACATTCTTTAGGATTCCAATCCCCTTGATCCCTATTGGATTCATCTATAAATTTTCCTTCAAAGACATCTGAGCTTGCTAAGAAGGCCAGAATATGTCTATCATCATCAAAGACCTGGAAATTCTTGATATTGTCAAGAACAACTAGGGTGGACATCAGTTCTATTGAGAATATTTTGAATTCGGAGCCTTGCATAGGCTCCAAGGTACTTGTAGCAACTGCCAATGAATCAACCACCTGATTTTCTTTTCTAGGGATTAAGCTGATCCCAAATGCATCAAAGTCTTTGATTAGATTCCATACCCTGTTTCTATATGCTACCAACCTTTTATTGTGGCAAGTGTACTGGTTGCGCACTTGCTTGACAACCACTTCTGAATCTCCCTTGACCATCAGGGCTGTAACTTTCTTCTTGTGTGCAAAAATCAGTCCCCGTGCTAGAGCTTCATATTCAGCTACATTATTAGTGCACCCGAACTGCAACCTGTAGGAAGCAAAGAAGACTTTCCCTTTCAGGTTGGTTAGTAAAATTCCAACACAAAAACTAGTTTTGGACTTAGATCCATCAAAGGTTAGGGTCCACAATTGATCCGCGGCTGGGGGTAAGCCTTTTGAAGCTTTCATAGGTATTTGAATAGGATTAGCCAAGGGTGGGAGCTTCTGATCCTTAGGACCAGTCACAGGGGAAGAATTGTCTAAAAATTCTCTAGGTATACTTTGCAATTCAGGCTTAGCTATATCATCTGACCTATGGTTATTTTCTTGGCCATTATTTATCCCTTTAGTTGGTTCATTGGGTTTTGTTTCATTTGTAAGCACAGGGGTGTTAAGTAGATCTTGGGGTAGCTCCTCATCAATATGCTAATTTGGACATATTTCTAAAGTAGGTTTGATTGAAGCAGGGATTTCTTTTGAAAACATTGTATCCGTGGTTGACATGGTTGCTTCATTGGTCTCAAATGAGAAACAGTTTGCAATGGTCTCAGGGCGACTTGTGCCAGCTTCCTTAGCTTGGGAAACCTGAATTAAGACATTAATGCACTGCTGAAAAATTATTTCAGAGTGGTTTTGATAGTGTACCCTGCACCAATTAGGGAGCAAAAGGCTTAGCAAATCAGTGTCTTTCCCTAGGACCAGTTGGTCTTGTTGTATCTTTCTAATCAGGGCCTGTTGATTTTCATTAATTGTAGCATCAGGACAGTTCAGTTTTGACATGTCTTTGGGATTGAGAACCGAGAAGGTTAGAATTTCTTCTTGCTTATAAACCCCCATCTTAGTCTCAAAGTAGGCCACCTCATTGAGACAATCATACTTAGTGATGATATTCTTAAGGTGAGGCTCACTTTCAAACTTAATCTGATTAGGAATCCCTTTCCATGATAGCCACATATGTGAGAAGTCAAGAGCAAGATATCCCCCTAAATTTTTCATCAGATCCTGGCTTAGCAGCATACCATAGGTCTCAGGAATGTCTGCCACTTGGATGTCTATGCTTGTTAGGATCCTAGGATCTGATCCCACTTGAACGTGTATGTTTCTTAATTCCCCTACCACATTGACCTCTGTTTTTTCAAGTTGAATGACCATCTTATTTGTATGGATAGGGTCCAATCCTAACTTCTTGCATATGGAAAATAGCATGACATTTCCCGAAGCCCCAGAATCTAAAAGACAGTTGTGAAGGTTCTTGCCCAAAATTCTTAAATTCAAAAGGAAAGGTGGAGTACCTACCTTGTTTCTGTATAAGGCTACATTCACATCCCTAGCAAGTGCCACTTTTCTCTTTCCTTTTGACTTATCAGCTTTTTCTAGAGCCTTCAACACTATCTCCCTTTGGGCAGGACACCACTTTAGAATGTCAAAATATGAGAAAGAATTTTTTTGTTTCTACATCTCAGAAACAATGTCAAATTTTGCATTTTAACTTGAATTACTTTTAAAAACAACAAAGAAATTACCCTTGTTATGGTGATCAGGCGGGCCTTGTGGTGGAGGAGGATTATTATCAGCACTTTGATTTGGAGGCACCATGTGATTGGGAGGTGCTGATTTGGTGAATGTGCCCTTACCTTGATTTCTCAGGAAGTGTCCTCCCTTCATCTGAAAAGCTTGGGCATCATATGAGTCCTCCTCTGGTTCATTCTCTTCTTGCCTTGGGAATGAGGACTCCTCCTCAAAGAGCTCATAAGTCATTGTCATATCCGTTGAGTCACCTCCTTTGTTTGAATTTCCCTAGAATGTGTGAGCATCTTCATGTGCCATCTTGACCACTTTCTCCATCTGAGGGTAGTTCACCTTAGAATAGGTTGCAGTATCATGTAACCTGCACCAATTGGTCATGAAGTTGAGGTCAGCCACATTTGCAGTATGTTCTCTCTCCTCATTTGCTTGATAGTTGTGAAGGACTCCACCATTATCAGGTCTCGTATTCCACTATCTATTGTTGTTTAGCCTTTGATTATACCCTCTATTTTGGTTTTGATAACCTCTTTGGTTATAGTTGTAGACATGTCAAATTTACATCATGCATAATCATATTCCATTCATCCAATAAATCAGGACTTCATTTAAATTAAATCCTAAATCATATTTCATCCTTTTCTGATTTAAATAAATCATAAATTTAAGTCCAAAATGTCAACTCATCTAATCAGCATTAATCAGCATGATCATCATCTAATCCTAATCTAATGCTAATCACATCCCACTTGCATTATCTAGATCTAGCCACTTGCACAATAAATCAATTTTATTGATTTATTAAAATCTCATTTTCTCTCAACATGACAAGTCAAACAGGGCATTTATTGCTCTTCTTTCTTGTCCCCCTCTCAAAATTTATTGCAAATTTGAATTCAAAATTTCCCCCTCTTGGGCACTCTTCCCAAATCTTGCACATACATCCATCAATCACATGGTGACAAGTGTCCTCAATCATTGGCTTGATTTTGATCCCACATTGGTCCCTCTTCAACATTCAACATTTTGAAAATCTTTAAATACAGGCTTCATCCTCAAGCAAATCCTTCACAATCTCCACAATCTTTATGCAAAGTCACTCTCTTCACATGGAGATCTGATTTTGTTCATCCACTCCACAATCTTAACAATTTCATCTACATCTCATGCAAGGTCACTTTCTTCATTGGAGAAATGATCTTGTCCATCATTATCATTAGCTTATCTAAAGGGGTTGGGAAAGGGCTACTTTCCACATCAAAGTAGCACCAATCCCCCTATGAGATGGTGTTTGAGTAGTTTAGGAATAAATGTCATGCTTATGTTGCTTATGATTTTATGTTAGTTTGATGTCGTTATTTCCTTTATGCTTGCTCAATAATTTCATAGGGAGAGGGATTATCTCATTTGTTCAACATTGATAAATTTATGCCATATTTGTCAATCTATGATTAAATGAAAGGTTTTACCTCTCACATTTTGGCGCCCACCGTTTAGGAATAAATGTCATGCTTATGTTGCTTATGATTTTATGTTAGTTTGATGTCGTTATTTCCTTTATGCTTGCTCAATAATTTCATAGGGAGAGGGATTATCTCATTTGTTCAACATTGATAAATTTATGCCATATTTGTCAATCTATGATTAAATGAAAGGTTTTACCTCTCACAATAGTTATTGTTATTCTAATGTGTACCCTAGTTATTACTATTTTGATTAGGGTAGTTGCCTTGGTTTTGAGAGGGGTTCAATCGAAGTTGAGCCATGTCATTGGTAACTTGAGACAGTGTTTTCTTCAAGGTTTCTACCTCATTTGTAAGTTGGACTATCTTTTCACTTTCCATGCTCTTAACAACAGGTGGCTGATCAACCTGACTTGAAGTTCCAATTTGGTTAGGATGACAATGGGAACCTGGAGGAACCTGTTGTTGTTGAAAGAGATCAAAAGTTCTAGTAGCAAAGAATGGGACAGGTGGTTGGGTTTGCAGCTCAGACATAGGTCCATAGTGAGAAGAAGACATCCCTGGGACAGATTTGTATAGAGGAGTTCAGCTATGCATCTGATATCCCATTGAAGGGAAACTTCCTCCTAGACTTCCTTGTTGAGAACTGACTTGCTGCTACAACTTAATAGCCAAATTATAGACTTTGGATAGAGAATCAATATCAGCTGCTAGATAAGTCCTTTGCAAGAAAAAACCTAGCAAAGGGTCTATAACCCTAAAGTATGCCAGGATAGCATTGTTCTCAGTAACTAGATAGGGATCTTGTAATCTCCTATACATCATTGGAACCAGGTGTTAAACAAAGGAAAAGATTCACCTGGTTCCTTCCTTATGGTTGCAAACTGATGATATAAAAGAGTTGGATCCACATACACCCTAAACTGGTTGATGAAAGCATTTTCCAAGTGTGTCCAGGTCAAAATGGAACTTTGAGAAAGATTAAGGTACCAATTATATGCCATGTCCCCTAAAGAGTAAGGGAACAATCTGCAAACCACATCATGGTGGGCTATTTGAGCTCTTGTACAAGCATCCTTGAAAGCTTGTATATGCTCTTTAGCACTCTTTGACTCACCATGAACGTACTTAGGGCAGAATTTCTCAGTATTTTTGGGCATATCGTGAAAACCTCCAGGGATAGTCCCCAATGGAGAGAGATTGTTCTAAAAAAATGCCATTGGTGGTAGTGGTGGTGGTTGAGCCAGCTGTTGTATGGGTTGAATTAGCTGTGATGATACTTGAGATGAATTGGTGGGTGAATTAATGGGTATCCACTAAGGTATAGGTGAAAATCTTGGTGGAGTGAACTAAGCTGATAAGGGTGGTATGATGGTTGCCTTAGTTCTGTGATGCATATGTATTGTTGGGGTCTTGAGTTCAGTGAGATATGATGGATTCCCAGCTGATCGGAGAACTCTGTGGGGCCTTTCTGAGGAAGATGACCCAGTTTTATCCAACTTTCCCTTCTTGGTCCTCCTTTTAGTGCCAGTTCCTGTTAATGGCGATTTTGGCACCATAATAATGCAAGTAGGATATTGCTACTCTACTTCTCCTAAAAGAGAAAGGCAACACATGGATGCCTTAGCTCCCAAGGTCTTTATAGTTGGGTCTCAACTGTGCTGATGTTACTCAGTGGTCAATGCAATAGTAATATTCAAGGGGCCTGTTGGTGTTGAGCTTCTAGATCATTCTTAGATCAAGCATGAAAATAAAATCTACTTTAAAAGGGGTTTTAAACAAACAACAAAAGATAGATTAGGGTTTTGAAATAGAAAAGAACAATAGTTCATCCAACCTTAACCAGACTTGCTAGCTTCAAGGAATTAGTAAACCAAAACTATAGAACAAGATAAGCTTGCGATTAACACACAACCTCTTTCATTCACAGTGCTAATTTGCATAATAGATTTTAATTATCATTTAAATAAAACACAAAATAATATTTCATTCCTTAAAGGCTCCAAAAATCTAATGATCAAAGTAAGACAAGTATCATTCAAGTACACAACATTAAGTAGATTAAACTCTGATTGCTTCTACTATTATTAAAATAGATAAGCAATATTTACACAGCTGGCACAATCACCAGTGTACAGAGAATCTGTGTCTCCAGATTGCTTCCAACTACACTAAGAGAATTCAGAAAATACATTATAGTTTACACTGAAAGCTAACTACTAACCAAGAAGACAAGAGAAGCTCTCATTACTGAGAATCAAGATGCAACTCTATCCCCTTCTGTTAACTTACTAACTCCTAACAGTCCTAACTCTAAGATGGCTCTTAATCTAAAGTCTTCTATGTTTCTGGAAGTTCTAATCCCTTACTGTCTAACCTTTACAAAGAGGTAAACTTGCCTTATATACAAAAATGTACCAATTTCAATGTGTTGTCCCCTACACTAGGGTTTACAAAATATCTACACCTGGGATAGTCGGCTCTTAGATCTTTTTAAGAGAGTCAATGTGTATTCAATGTGGAAGCCTCGCTGTCCATGCCTCATGAAAAATTTCTATCCTTAGGAAAATTCCTTTTGATCTTTTGGTAGCTGTTGCATTTACTCTTCTGTCTCGATGTTCATCTTTGAACTCCCCCTGCAATCCGCCTTGAATTCTCAAAAGATCATCATTAATATTGATCTATCTCCTCACCAGCGGTGGCCACAATTGTCCCTGTGAGTTACTAATCTTTCATCTTTCTTTTGGCTTCTCTCACATCCTGGACTTCCCTGTATATTGACCATCCCTCTGGAAAAGCCCTCAGGCTTCCTTACTCTTTTGAACATTCAATCCGTCACCACCTACTCTCAGAAAGGGACCCACCTGATTGGGCAATCATCAGCCACACAGGATTCTTCGGTGGTAAAAAAACGGTCAGCTTAGCATCGCATGTTAGTGAGACACTTCTGGTGTCTCCGCGATGCGATTTTACCATTGGGCAGCCATCGGCAAGACACGAGACAGTTGATGAGATGTCTCATCGGGCTTAGAAGCTATATCAAGCTCATAGAAGACCATCAGCAAGAGACCATCCTTTCACTGAGACCACATGGCGAAACTCTTGTTTTCTCTTGGAGTCTTCTCGACATCCTCCTTCACTGGGGAAATCCATCGTTGTCAACAAGACCTTTAGTGACCCCCTTTTCTTCCTCACCAAGCTCAAATTCCTTTCTTCCTCTCAGGCTTGAGCTTATTCTCTTTAGCTGAGAGCTTCTCGGGTTGGCAGGACATCATACTGAACCCATTTCATTTGTTCTGAGTCTCGTCGAGCTCCCTCCGTTCTCTTCGGGCTCTTGTGCTTCTGTGTGACCTTTGCCTTTCGAGTAGACACTATGTCGAATTCATCCTTCTTTGGTGACCTTTTATGTCAGGGAGACTCCTCTTCAGTTATACCGACATGCATTTCTTTCATTCCCTGCGTGTCGCCGAGACTCCTACGTTTCACTGAGACCTCTTGGCGCGTGCCCTTCCTCTCTGCGAGCTCGTCCTTATCGACAAGACCTCCTCCGGTCGGTGAGACTTTATGCCAACCAAAGCTTCCTTTGCTGAATCCTACTGTCATCAGAACATTTTTGTGGTCTTACTAATAGACCTCCCTCCTTGTGCCCTGTCGGTGTGACCAAATATATTTGGTGAGACCCTATATCAAACCCACCATGTCCTACTAAAGACTGACCCTTTGGCATGACCTACGATGACTCTCATATGTGTCATTGTGACTTTCCTTTGTCAGTGAGACGTCTTGGCGAAGACCTCCACACACTCACCCTTTGGTCACCAAGACTTACCAGTTCTCTCACCGATGACCACCAATTGAATCCCCCTAGCGCTGTGTTGGCGTGATATCCTATCGTCAAGAAGACTTCTTAGCGATTCCCAACTGCTATGCCGATGCCCTTTAGGTTTCGGTGAGACACTTCATGTCAGTGAAACGCTTTGCTGAAGGCAATACCTCTCAGGGAGATCCTCCCAAGCTCATCTTTCTTTCGGAAAGACTTAAAACTTTCTCCAAGACCTCTTGTTGGAGAAGGTGACTCCTACGGAATTGAAATCTTTTCCTATCGGTAGAAGACTCCATGTCACAGGGACCTTGCATGGTGTCTTGCCGATATGAACTGCACATGAATTTCGATCGCTATGACACCTCTGAGGTCCTGTTGACTTTTACCTTTAACTGATTTTTAAGACCAACTACATTAAGGAATGGCATTCAACTGAGCTCGCTTAGAAAATATTCCCAGGTGGAGGATTTAAACCTATAAAAGAAAGGTCTACATTAGTTCTCAACAACAAATAAGACATATTATAATAAAATCACCATTGCTTACAATTATTTTAGTGAATCCTTGACAAGAAGGAAAACCAATTTAGTTTGAGACAAAACCAAGATTAAATTAGATAGATCAAAAGTCAAAATCAAAGAGGAAAGAAAGTAACCAGAAGCAAAGAAACCAAAAGAAAAAGGGGGACCCATTTTGATCCAGATCAAAGTGGGGGTGGGTTATGCAAGGCATAACAGATTGAGAGAGCAGGCATTAGAATTTTTGTTGTATCTAGTGGAAGAGATGTTGTTGAAGGCATAGACGACAAGGAGAGCAGAGAGGTAGTCGCAAAAGAAGAGTCTATTACCATAACCTACGTAGTGGGCAGGGTGGAAGCAAGGTGGACTAAGATATCTACTGTAGGCAGAGAAGTGGCAACCATTGCTTGGGAGATAGGAATTTGGGCAGCAATAATGGTAGTTTCAGTGGAAGCAATGGTGACTGCGAGAGAGGAGGTAGTAGGTGGGGATTTTCGTTGCTCAACCTCTTGTTCCTCTCCTTCATCGAGCGGGTCCTCTTGGATGGTAGTCATTTCTATGAAACTGCCTGATTTCTTTGATTTTTTGGAATGTTCTCATTTTGAAGCCTTTCTTGCATACACCTTAGGCTTGGGCTGACTTTTAGCCATCTCCTTTCTTTTTCTTGACTATGTAGATGGAGGGGATGTCGAGGTTTCCCCCATGGAGGCAACATTAGGAGCAGTAGAGGCACTATTAGTCTCACTTCCCTAAGGTTCCTCGAGCTTACCGTACATGAGGGTGACTCCTTGCAACTTTAATTGGGAAACCTACCCTTCAATCCACTCATTGGTTCTTGCCTCAATTGGCTTTGTCAGAATATCAAGGTCATTGAATTTTTGTTTGTTCTAGTCAATTAGCGGTAGTGGTAGATTAGCAACTACAACATATCGAGGATCTATCACTGTGATTGCATCCTCAATAATCTGATCTAGTACTGGGAACAAGTTTACTATCTTAAATAAGTAAGAGGTCATATGCATGTAGTGCCTCATTTACACTTCTTTGTCATCCTTGTAGTTGGCCCTGACATCCTCAACATCATGTACGTGGGCATATTCACCCCTGACCATCTTTCTGAGCTTGTCATAGGGATCCATTAATGACCAAGAAGTGTGGAGCTCTAGGTGGTATTCCACGAGTTCTTTATTTGAATGGTATGCACATTGGGATGTGTTGAGTTCATACATCCCTTGGCTGAACGAGAGTGGATAGGCAATCCCTGCCTTATGTTTACTACTTAGGAGGGTGTGTGCATGATGTAGCTACCAAGAGAGCTCTAGTAATATTATCTATTCGTTTGGGTACCAGGGAAGCTTGTATGGTTTCTCTAAGAAACCTTTGGCTCAAATGTATGTGAATTTTGGAAATTGTATGAACAAGAAGCTGAACCGGTGGATGAAAGCATTAGCACTATCTAAGACCCTTCTTTCGATGTCACCCCCAAGCAATATGATATAATGGCCTATGAAGGCGCCATTGACCCTACAATAGTCCCTTTTTAAATTCATGTATTGGAGCTAAGGGTACTTATCATAGAATTTTAATTCCCAACCTGGAGCCTCATCAGAAGCTCCAAACAAGCCTCTGTATTATATCTGGTCAGCCAGTAAATAGACCAAGTAAGATGTCATATAGAAGGTCGAGGCCTTTTTCAAAGACACAAATTTCTCATGCAAGCAATTACTAACTATCCCAGCCTAGTAGAACTTGGTTTTTCCTTTGAGGATCTCTTCCACAAAGTATAGCATCCACTCCTAGAAGTAGGTCGTAGTACGAAGGCCCATAACTCTACTCAGTAAGGTTACCAAATCATGGTAATCCTCATAGAAGTCACTGCGGAAGAGCTCTTGGGGTACTTTAGCTGCACTTCCCCTCTTTTCTTTCAACCAATATTGGTTGATGAGCTTCTTACATTTGAGGGGGTCTAAATCCCACATCCCCTTGGCATCTTCTTTGGATGCTTTCTCCATCTCACCGAATGTAAGGATGTGAAAAACCTTACCTATTGACTTGGCAGACAAGTCAGCCAACACATTCCCATCTCTATCCACTATTGTTCTGGACTCTTCCTGATATGCCTCCTTGTAGGTCGTTACAAGCTTGAGAGCAATGAGGGGAAGCAAGAAACCAGCAGCCTTGGCCAACCCACTACTTCTAATCTTTTTTGCATTTTCTATTGTGGGATTGATTAGGAGACTTTGTTTGAATTCATCAATATCTATGTGCCCGATATTTGTATCTAAGATCTCCTTCCAATCTATGGTGAGCTTGGAGTTGAGGGGTTCCCCTTAGAACTTGTGTTTCATTTCATCTTTATTCTCTTTTCCCTGGGGTGCTTTGGCTGACCTCTTTCCTGTGTCTTTCTCCATGGCCACCTCTTAAGGTTGTACACCTCATTCCATATATACTGCAGGCAAGAGAGTAAGCACATTCAAGAATTAAAAAATGGGAAAGTTAGCCAAAATCATGCAAAATGATGTTAGATTGGACAATTCACCATTTAAACATCCTAACATCTCTTACAAATCATCATCAACCTTTCATAAGAGGGAGTTACAACAATGTGGGCCCAGGGATGTGGACTTCCTTGGGTTGATGGATGCTCTCATGGAAGCTACAGGAGGGATGAAAATCAAGGTAGAACAGCCCACATGTCCCAACCCACATCAAATTTTAGCCATTAGGTAGGGTCCATCAAGGAGGTCAGTTCATTTAGGCACATGGGTCAAGATCATTTTGAAATTTGAAGGAGTGAAGACCACCTTTTAAGCATGCAGGATCAGAGAGGGGCTTGGTTGTTTGGAGTTTTCCATTAAGATGACACTGGCAAGGCAATGTTCCGCCATGGAGGACCCGCGGCCTCAAAAGGCAGTGGTGCTATTCATTTGGAGCTCAAGCCTTTCGGGTCGGATGATGTGGGGAGACATTGGGTCACAACCATTTGAAATGGTGAATATTAGACGATGATCTATCAAGAGAAACCCATAGCATCAAGTCCACATTGAATTAAGGCATCATTTGTTTATCATCGAACAATCCAAAGGAGATGGGTAGGCTAGGTCCCATATAGCGAGTGGATGGGAATCATTTTTTGTCTGGGAATGGTGGGACTAGGATGGAGTTCAGCTAGCGGCTACTCGCCGGGGAAAACCTGCAAATAGGTTCAACACTTAATCATTTTCATTCCTACATGCAAGCGGACACGGCGGGCTTGGGACCCGAAGGATAGAAGGTTGGTCATCAAGGGCCATTTAGGATGGCGAACCCACCATAGTGGCCTATGGTAGAAGTCTGCTAGGAGGGGCCCGTAAAGAGGTTTACACTTGGTTGCTTGAAAGCCTAGAGGAATAGATGATAGTGGCAGGGTCAAGACCTGCCCACTAAGGAGACATCAGAGTCTCGTCATTTGGATAGTCATTATGGCATCGATGAAAGGGAGGTGGAAACCTTCCTAACCGAACCCACACAAGGTAGGTTGATCCCGTTACGGCTTGGGTGGTGTTGAAGGTTACAAAGTTCAATGAGTGGACCTTCGGGTTGTAAAGGCCATTGTGAAGTAGTGGGCACCGAATGGTAACCCGTAAGCAGAGATCCGCAAGGAGGAGTCCACAAGAACTAGGACTTAGGCACTTCATCATGGGATTTTGGCTAGAAGTCAATTGAGCGAGATTCGCTGGGCATGAGGAATTTATCGTTTACCCATTTGAGATGCTCGATTGAGTGGGAAAGGAGGTACGACGGAGGTCTACAAAGTCGAACTCGACAAGGTAGGAGGCCGCTAGCATGGATGTTTTCTTTAGTTTAATCACTAGTTGGAAAATATGGGTTGTCCTTCTACGAATGTGGGTCCGCAGGTGACATCAATCATTTATTTCAACATTTGATTTTCAAGGAAAGGGATGGCATCAGACACCTTGCAGGCCCACAAAGCATAGATGCTCTAGATGAAGAACAACTATGAGAGTGTTGAGTTTTGCAAGTGGTGTGTGGGTTAATTTTGAAGTTTATCAAGATTTCAATTTGTGGTTTTTGTGCAACTTGGTTCACTCTAGTTGGTTTCTCAGTTTTCTCCCTTTAAATTTATCAATTTTATAAAGAAATCAAAGAAAACTTAAAATAGGGTGCACAGCAGAAAACCAACCTTCAAAACCCAATGAATGTGAGCGTGTGAATAGGTAATGAGGATCTCAAAGCAGCGATGAAGTTTGGCAGGTGCTACAACGACATTTGCAGGGCTCTGTGAGTCACTCTAAACAACTGACAAACTAAAAATGACAACTCAAGAGGGGCTTTTTATAGATTTTTCATCATTTAATGCCCTTCATTAATGATTGTACGATGACATTGAAAGTTGGTGGTTAGCCATTTTAAAAATGGTCATGGGAAAGGTGGAGTCCATCGGGTAGATGACAGCTAGACGTTGGTCGTTCAGGTGTTTGACAATGGAAAAGGACTCTAAAGGTCTCAGATTTCGCTAGGAGGTTAGGGAAACCCACAAGTGGTGACTTGCAAGGGAGGACCCACCTGGATCCAAGGATGCTAGTTCAAAAGGGTGAAGGAAAATGGCCAAAGGAGTTCCGTAAAGGCCTAAAGCCTTGAAAATTTGAGGGGGGGAAAACATAATCACATCAAAATAATTTCTTTGAGACTCATCGACCATTTAGAACATGAAAATAGGGGGTACAAAAAATGAGACAACAACAAAAATGACCCAAAAAAGTGAAAAGAAAAAAGGTCCCCATTCTGAACGGGGCGTGTGTGCTATGGGCACAACAAATGGTGACTCTATTGGAGAATGCTCCTGAGCATTGTAAGGATAAGTGTTTATTCAGAACCTAGAATCTCTAGTTTCACAGACCAGAGGCTGGTTTCCAGAAGTGAACTAAGAGAACTAGATCCTTAGCTAAATCAACCCATGAAACCTCTTAGAAGTGTGTGTGTTTAGTGAATTCATTCCCTTCCCTTGGAAACTGTGACAAGTGGCAGCTAATCAAACTGAGCAAGCTACATGAATTTTGGTGTAGGAACACCTAATGGATTTTATGCCGCCATGAGGCCATTTTGTAAAATTTGATTTAGTTTTATGTTTGAAGTATGTAATAAGGTCATTTAGACCATATTGAATGTGTTTGAATCAGTAAATAGGTTATTAGGTGGGTCATGAGTTCATTTTTACAAATGTTGTCAAAAATGTAAAAAATTGTCAAATTGCAAAATTGCAAAAATGAGGAATATGAAGGGTCACTGTGGGAAAAGAAGTTATTTGGTTATTGAAACTCAAGGGTCAGTTGGGAAATTGATGAAATATGTTTAAATTAAGCCTTTGAGGGTCGAATCCAAGGAGGAAGAGGTGGTTGTTATATTTTGAAGTGAACTTAATAAAAGACCTCCTTATTTTCTACATTTCTGAACATTAAATTGTTGTTACAGAGCTTGGTACAGCAATGTATGGAATTTTTATGAATTATAGTTTATTTTAATGAATGGAAAATTGAAATAGCTTTCTAATGGTTTTTTTCTCATCGAATTTCATTGAGTTGTGAGTGTTTTATGGTCATTTTACTCAAGACAGGTTTGCAGAATTAGGCCTTTGGGACAGCGTAGCAGCAAGTTTTTGAAGGATATATTCCAAAGTAACCCAATTTGAATTTAATACATGTTATATAAGGGCTTAATGGGTATCCAAATCAGTTTTTATATTATATTTTTGAGTTATCTTCTAAAAATTATGTCAAAATTACCTTATTTGTTGCTCTCATCAAAGTATAGTGAAAGATTGTGAGAAAAATCATTTGCTTGAAGTATTAGAGTTTTGGTCTTGAAAAGTTCATTGAGTTTGTATTATCTTAGAGTCCTCTTACCTCTGCATCATAGTGGTATCAGAGCTCAAAAAAAGGTCTGGGTTAGTGTTGGTTTGTGGTTGTGTACAGGTTAAAAAGAACCTAGTTGCTGCCAAGGAAAGGCAGAGAAAAGTTGAATAGAAGCAAGGAGAGGCTTTCTTGTGAAGATGGATTTGGTGAGAATATTGGGAAGAAATTTGCAGGCAGAGGAAGAGAGGAAAAAGAAGAAAAAGAAAGAGGAAAAAGAGAGGAAGAGAAAAGAGGAAGAGATGAGGCAAAAGGAGATTGATCAAAAAATCAAAGAGTTGGAGGAAAGAATAGAACAGTTGCTCAAAAGAGTCACAAGTTGGAACTTGAAGATTAAGAAATTGGTCACATGGCCTATTGAGAAGATTATTATGAAGAGAAGACAAGAGAGAAAGCAAGAGAAGAAGATGAAGACTATGTCAAAGGGAAAAGAAAGCAAACAAGTTGAAGGGATTGTTGATAATGAAGAGATCAAACAAGTAAAGAATGAAGACCTTGAAGACATGAATACAACAAATGAAGAAGAATCAATGGAAAAGGAAGAAGATGATGAAAATTTGGTGCCTAGATCTAATGATAAAGAGGAAAAAGGTGAAATAGATTTACAGTTACAAATTGAGCCACCAAGGTATGAGAATGAGATATTTAATTCATCATTTCATGATGAGACTAATGACATTTTCAGTTTTCTTCATGTAGGAGTTTGTGGTTATCTTGAGACAATAGATGTAGAGAAATTTTTGTTGATAGAGAAAAAGGAAAATCAAGGCATAGAGTGTATGGATGAGTGTGACCATGGACATGATGATATGATGATAGGAAGGCAAAGTTCACTTATTGTACTTATGACTTCAAGGAAAACAAAGCCATGGGTCAAAATGAAGATAAATTTTTTTGTGATTGTAGGTGATGATCAAGATACATTTCTTATTTCAGGTCTTCACTCAAGGGACTTGAGTTTCTTTTTCATGGGGCGTTTGGTGCAAGAACACCTAATAGATTTTATGCTGCCATGAGGCCATTTTGTAAAATTTGATTTAGTTTTATGTTTGAAGTATGTAATAAGGTCATTTAGACCATATTGAATGTGTTTGAGTCAGTAAATAGGTTATTAGGTGGGTCATGAGTTCATTTTTACAAATGTTGTCAAAAATGTAAAAAATTGTCAAATTGCAAAATTGCAAAAATGAGGAATATGAAGGGTCACTGTGGGAAAAGAAGTTATTTGGTTATTGAAACTCAAGGGTCAGTTGGGAAATTGATGAAATATGTTTAAATTAAGCCTTGGAGGGTCGAATCCAAGGAGGAAGAGGTGGTTGTTATATTTTGAAGTGAACTTAATAAAAGACCTCTTTGTTTTCTACATTTATGAACATTAAATTGTTGTTACAGAGCTTGGTACGGCAATGTACGAAATTTTTATGACTTCTAGTTTATTTTAATGGATGTAAAATTGAATTATATTTCTAATGGTTTTTGTATCATCGAATTTAATTGAGTTGTGAGTGTTTTATGGTCATTTTACTCAAGACAGGTTTGCAGAATTAGGCCTTTAGGACAGCGTAGCAGCAAGTTTTTGAGGGATACATTCCAAAGCAACCCTACTTGAATTTAATATATGTTATATAAGGGCTTAATGGGTATCCAAATCAGTTTTTATATCATAGGTTTGAGTTATCTTCTAAAAATTATGTCAAAATTACCTTTTTTGCTGCTCTCATCAAAGCATAGTGAAAAATTGTGAGAAAAATCATTTGCTTGAAGTATTAGAGTTTTGGTCTTGAAAAGTTCATTGAGTTTGTATTATTTTGGAGTCCTCTTACCTTTGCATCAAATTTTCTATCCCAAAAAGTAACCTAGACATTTCCCTGCTACGAGTCAGATGTCCATAGCCCTAGTGGAGTTGTCGTTATGACCCCACGAACATTTCTCTACTACGAGCTGGGTGTTTATAGCCCCAATAGAGTTGTTTGCACACCCATATAGCTGCTTGATTTCATCATTGTTATTTTTCTTTCTTTTATTTTAATAATTTTTTCTTTTGCTCAACTGTGTAAGCATCGAAGCTTACTATGGGTTTGGAAATCACAGTGGTCACTAGAACAAACTTAATATTTTTTGCTTGCTAATTCCTCATAACAACCATTGTACAACTATTTGGAAATAATTATTATGTGTTTTGTGCATGATGTGAGATGAAGGTAAAAGGAAGATTCAACCAAGGGTCCGACTCTAAGTCAAAATTCAAATGAGGAGACCATTCTATGATAGCTATCAGACACCAATAGTTTAGAGTGAATATTTAGCCAAAGAATCACTACAAGCAAGAAACAAAGTGAACCGTTCATTGAACTGAGCATGGCCACCACAGCAGAAATGAAGAACACCCTCTGTAGCACAAAATTGGTCAAGAAACAAGCAAAAAAAAAAGCAATGCGAAGCAGCAAAAAAAAGAAAACCAGCAATAACCTAAACTAACCTATATACATGTATTTACAAAGAGCAACTCAAGAGAGCTCAACCTTGGAAATAATGCTTCAAGTGTTTCTCGTTGACAGGAAACATGACATCTTCACTAGTTATAGTCTTGAGGTGGAAAGCATTATCTCCGAAGATTTCAGTAATTTGAAAGGGGCAAACCCAGAGCTTGTTGAATTTTTCATTTTCCCCTTTCTTCTCATGGGCCATGTCCCAACATAGGACCATATCAACAATTCTAAAGGCCTTGACTTTGGCTCGTCGATCGAACCATATTTTGACCATTCCCTCATGTTTGAGAATTTTTTCAATAGCATGATCACACACTTCTTCTCGGTGTAGCAACTCAACCAAGAAAGCTTCTCTTTGATCCCCTTCTTCATAAAAGGTATTAATGAATTGGAGGGTGGGGATTTTTAAGTGAATCAGGAACACATGCTCTAGGCCATAGATGAGGTGGAACAGGGAATCACCCAAGGTAGACTTGGGGAATGTGCAATCTATCCAAAGGGAAAAGAAGAGTTGGGTATGTCAGTCCTTGGGATTCTTGTCAAGTAGTTTTTGACAACAGTGATCAGGTTTTTATTTGTGGATTACACCAAGCCATTTCCCTAAGGATAGTAGTTGGATGAAAATTTAAGGGTAATCCCATAATCAAAGGCCCAATTGGTGAACTTAAGCAAGGAAAAGGAAGGGCCATTATCACACACTAAAGCATATGGGCAACCAAAACAATTTAAAATAAAACTTTCAAGAAAGTTCACAACTACCTCTATTGTGCATTGCCTACAAGCAATAGCTTCTATCCATCTAGTACAATAATTACAGATGGATAGAATGTACTTGTGGCCTACAGATGATGGTTGGCTTACTAGACCAATGAAATCAAGAACCCATTGTGTGAACATTCTTACCCCTAGGACGGGCTGCTGCGGGACAACAGTGTTCCTTTCTCTGGTTGCGGTGGTCTGGAAAACATGGCATGTGCAAACATGGGTATGGGAATCCTTGAAAATAGTCAGCCAATAGTATCCTACTCATAAGATTTGATGAGCAGTGGAGGGACCAGACCCATGAACAGTACCAAATTTATCATGAAATTCTTTTAAGCCTCGGTCTGCTTCTTCTTTGCTAAGGCATCTCAAATAGATACCTTCATGGTTCTTCTTGTAGAGTATGGCTCCTTGCAGCATATAGCTACTAATTTTTAGTTTGAGGGAACATTTTTGGACTCCCTATAAGCAAGGTAGGCACTTGTTGTTCAATAGGTAATAGGTGATTTCATTGTACCATTCTCTAGGAGAAACATCTTTGAGTTGGTACTGCTAAACCGTAAGCTCAGGTCCCGCTTCAACTATTGTCTTAGCTATTGTTTGGGTGAGTCCCTATCCTCTTACTAACTTCATCAGCTAAATTTCCATGTTGTATTTTTGTAGCAAGGTAACCCACTTTTCTCTTCATTCTACTAGCTCATTTTGCATTAGCAGTGTCTTACAGTCGGGTCAAGGATGATGACGAACACCTTATTCTGCAAGATGTAATTCCTGAACTTCTTAACTCCTCAAACGAGAGCATAAGCTTGTTTCTCCACACTATGATATCTTAGTTCCACATATTTTAAGGGACCACTCATGAAAGCAATTGGGTGCTCATTTCTCTCATTATCCTTTTGGGTCAATATCCTGACACATGAATGATTTGAAGCAAATGAGTAAATGTAAAAGGGATTTAGATAATCTGGACTAACTAGGACAGGTTCCTCAACAATATCTTTCTTGATTTCCTCAAAGGCTTGTTTTGCTTCTGGAGTCCACTCAATCCTAGCATCCTGCTTCAACATTGCATTGAATGGCTTGACGATTTTAGCAAAGCCCGTAATAAATTTGCAAATGAAATTTATCTTTCCAAAGAAAGATTTTAGCTCTTTCTTGCTTCCTGCAAATTGTATTTTCAAGAGGGACTAAATGCCCTCAAGATCTATAGAAATTCATCACTCTAATATAACATTCCTGAGGAGCTTTCCTTCAGTGATCCCAAAGATGTGTTTCTTTGAATTGAGAGAAACCCAAAATTCTCTACACCTTTGAAAAACTTTGCATAGATCAGAGACATGATCACTCCACTTCTTAAAGGACACTGTGAGATCATCCATATAAATGATGATGCATTTTTCAATTAGATCTTTGAAGCCTATGTCCATCGCATGTTGGAATGTGGCTCCAACATATATGAGTATGAATGACATCCTCCTGTGGGCATAGGTTCCCCACTTAGTGGTGAATGTTGTCTTGTCTCGATCTTCATATTGCACCATCACTTGATTGTATCCAGAGTATCCATCGAGGAAGGACATCATCTACGATCCATTAACAATCTGCAATACCTCATCCAATGAAGGCATTGGATAGTTGTTCATCTCTGAAGCCCTATTCAGATAGCAAAAATCTACACACAATTTGATTTCTCCATTCTTCTTCCTAACCGAGACTAAATTAGCCACCCATGTGGAGTGCCTGACTGGAAAGATGATTCTGGATGACAATAACTTTTACACTTCTTTATAAATGATGGGCTCCAATAGTGCATTGATGGGACACTATCATTGTTGGAATGGTCAGACATCCGGTCTAAGAGGAATGGTGTGTGTGATAATGGAGGTATCATAAGTCTTCAAATCTTCATAACTCCATGCTACCACATCATGATACTTCCACAAAGCATCAATGATTCCCGTCTTTTCTTCTAACATGCAAAATTTACCAATAAATACATTTTTGAACTCTTTGAGAGTTTCGAGGTTGTGAGTGTGGCACTGATTGTTGATGGATTCCCTTTTTACCTATTGATCTTGGTCTTGGATCTGATCTAGGTCAAATATAGTCTCCAGTTGGACCATACCCTATGGAATGGTATTCATTTTGAGATTGATGATCCCTTCTATATCTAATTAAGCTTCTTCGGGCTCAATTTCATCAATTATTTGAGTTGAGAACACATCAAAACTAGTGATGAACTCTAGGATATGCTTATCATCATTGAATACTTGAAAATGGGTGACATTGTATGGCATGGATGGGGTGGACATCAACTCAACAATGAATCTCTTGAGTCTAGTCAAAGACAGAGGTTGTAGCATGTTGGCTGCTTGAGCCAAAGCATCAATAGTATGGTTCTGAGAACATGGGATTAGTTGTATATTAAATGCATCTAGAATTTCTAAGAGATCCCAAACCCTATGCCTATAATTTGCTAGTATTTTTTCATGGTAGTATTATAATTTTTTGACTTGTTTCACTACTAGTTTGGAATCACCAAATACATGCAACATCTTAACATTATTTCTCAAAGCCATTAAGAGACCATGAACTAGTGCTTTGTACTCTGATACATTGTTGGTACAATAAAATTGGAGTCTATGGACAGAAAAGTAGGTCTTACCTATAGGGTTGATGAGTTTGAATCTAACTCCCGCTCCTTGCCTGGACTTAGACCCGTTGAAGTGAATTATCCAAAATTTGGAAGGTTCCTTAACTCCAGGGCCAAGAATGTGTTCAATCCCCTTTCGTTGATGCTTGCATCCACAACCTCTGAAGTGGGCATTGGTTCAACATGATCAGTGGCATGTAGCTCAGTTGGTAGCTCCCTTTGAGGTATAACTTGTCCTTTAACACATTCTACTGTTGTTTGACATAAGCAACACTCAAATTTTCATCGGGCAACATTGTGAACTCTACACTAGCTAGGTAGCAAGAGATTTTAGAAATTAATCCTAGCCCCTAAGCTAAGCTGGTCTTCTATACATTTTTCCATGAAATCCTAGAATCCATCTAACAGTCCCAAATTCTTGTTGTCATATGATTCATCATCATCAGACTCAACAAACATTTCAATGCTTTGGGCATATATGCTAAGTTGGCAAGGGGGATACATAGTACTAAGAACACTTCCTCAATCATATATTCTTCTTCTTGAGGCTTTGATTCTTCCTAATAAGTAATGGGGTAGTAATTACCCAAAAAAAATTTAGCAAACAACACCTCATTAGTGTTGTTATATCTTGTGATCATGCACTTCATGCGTGGCTCCCGATCTATTTGGATATGGTTTGGCAACCCCTTCCACGACAACCACATGTGAGAGAAATCAGCTGTGGAATACTCATTAAATGTACAAGTGATGTCTCATCCTAGGATTATTCTGTAGTTGTGAGGAATATTCACAACTTGGATATCAATAACTTGTTGCACCCTTGGGTATACAGTAATTTGCATTGGGATACGATTGATTTCCCCAAAAATGTTCACCTCATTTTTTTCTAGCTAAGTTAATTTTCTCTTGGAGGGTGTGGGGACAATACAAAAATCCTTGCATACATCCAAGGACATGCCATTAGTTGATGCTCCTAAGTCAATCAGAAAATTATGAAAATTGTTCCCAAATATTCTAATTGTTGTGAGGAAGGGTGATGCTTCTAGCTTTCCCTAGAATAACCCCATTGGTATGTTGGCTTGGGACACTTGGTTCTTGTCCTTCTAATTGGTCTTTTCTTTGGCTTGCACTGAAGTATACTCTTTAGTAGGTTGTTTCCCAACCTACCCGTTGGTGGGGAAATCCTTCCTTTTACCTATAATTTCTTAGATTATGGCTCTTGTTGAGGCTCTTCAAAGGTGACTCTCTTGGAAGATGTTTCCTATCTCACCTTAGAGGTGGGGGTTCCATTGATTACCCTAAAGAAGGCATGCCTAACTATAGGAACCTTAAGCAAATCAAAAGTAGACAAGATAATTTTGAATTTCTTGATATCTTCGGCAACATATTCCCCCATTTGCTTGATTTCATCCTTAAAATATCTACTTGCAAACAAGCTAGATGGTTGGTGTTGCATTTTATTTGGTTGTTTTTTGTTGTTCAAATATTTTTTTAGGTACATAGGGATAGACTAGGTTGTTGCTAGCATTGGGATCAGGTGGGGTACTGAATTAGGCGGAGTGGAGGTAGTGAATGGTCCCCCTATTTGTCTATTTCTTAAATTATATGAAGAGTTTCTTTAATGGAACATTTGTACTTCATCTTCATGAGATTCTTCTTCATCTATTGGATCATTATCTACTAAAGTAAAGAGTATGGATAAATATTCTTTGTTACTTACCTCTTTTACTTCTTCGTTCTTCAAGGAGGTAGCCACGCTCTTAGGCTCATTGCTCTTGCTTTGAAAAAATGGGGCTTGGTTGACCATGAGCACAGAAGAGTCATATGGCTCATACATAACTATTTCTCTTCATTTTATACTATCCACGACATTCTGGACCTCCACTTGAAATATTTTTGTGGCTGTTTAGAACTTGGGGCAATCTAACTCATAATGCCTACTTGTCTTGTGAATCTTGCACAATCCGGATAAGGTGGCTTTGGTGAGATACACTCCATTGGTTGTCTTCTCATTGTTAGCAGGCTGGTCAAGAGGAGTAGGAACACCACCATTGTTGGATCTCATATTCTACCTCTACAAGGGTCTCCTTTCAAAAATCTGATTAGAATTTTGTCCCCACTCATAATTATGCCCCGATGAGGTACCTACCTCATAGTTGTCCCGGTTGTCATTGTTGAGGTTGTCTTGGATGTTACATTGAGAGGCCTACAACTGATTGTTTTGATTTTGGAGGTGATTCATCTCCATAGACATCTTTATTATCATCTATGTTAATTCCCCTAACTGGTCTTTCTCGACATTGCTTGGTTGTGGCATTTGATTCTAAAGGAAGATGGGTTGTGCTACTAGCTAGTTTTGCTAAGCAATTGGGAATTCAAGCCCTTGTGATAGTTGTGCATAGGTATGCTATTGTTGAGGCTACAAGTAGTGAGGCACTGAGGGTGCCTAGTTCATGGGTTTCCCTGGATGAGGCACTATGGGTAGCTACAACACTTGGTTCATTAGGGGCGTCTAGTGCTATAGTGCCTGAGTGAGTCCTTGAATCTGTAGAGGATGGGCAACCTACCCCAAGGAGGGCAATGGAAAAAATATGTTTTGGCCCAAGTTAGTACTAGAAATAACTACCTTAGCATAAGCATCTACTAATCTAGTTGGGGTTGGTCGCATCCTTTTCACCAATGTAGCTATGAGGTTGTCTAATGTTGCATAATAAATGGGCAAGGTAGCAGCATCATTGAGTGCATATAGGGCTTGCAACCTTGTATATGTTCAATGGAATTAGTTGTTGAAGGAGTTGATCATCTCATTGATTTCTCTTCAGATGGACATGAATTTTTGGTACAACTCTAAAGGGTTGATTGGGATATTATACTTTTGTAGGAAGGCATTCATTAACAAGGTCCAAGATGTGATGGACCCTGTTAGTAAGTTGATATACCAATAGAAGGTCTCTTCCCCCAAGGAATAAGGGAAACACCTACATGCTACATCCTCATGATCAATCTGCATATCTTTCAATGTCGCTTGGAAGATCTTAATGTGTTCTTCTATTGTCCTTTATGGATCCCGAGGATTGAAATTCATGCAAAAGCTCTCTAAGTTCTTAGGCATATCATGCTAATCATTGAAGAACAATGGAGAAGGATTATTTCCCAGCCAAGCCATGAGGGGAGGCAGAGGTGGTACTTGCTATTAAATAGTAACCTGGGGCTACATAGGGGCAGCGGTAGTTGGAACTACACCTTGGACTTGGAGGGTAGGGGAGGGGGAAGCACCCTGGTTGTGGGAAGCAAGCGGTGCAAAAGAAATGTGGTATGACTGAATGGAAGGGATGGAGGTGGAGAAAGTCTATTGAGTATGGGGCAGATGGAAGGAGGAAGCAGATGAAGTTGAAGGTGAAGAGAATGGAATGGAGGGTTAGGAAGAAGTTGTGTCCTCTCTTTTAGTCTTTCTAACCCTTGTAGGAGGTTGTAATTAATTAAATTCCCCCTTGTTTGGAGTAGACCTTAAAACTCTTCGGGATCTCTCAGGGGAGAGTGAACAACTTTGATCCAGCTTAACTCTAAATGCCCTCCTTCTAGCGCCAATTTTGTTGATTTTTTTTATGCACTTCTCTACACATGTAATGCATAGGTGCATCACATCTCTTGAAAGGAAATCTCCAACAACAACTTGGTAAAAATCACCCCAACATCTCTCGGGTGTCAGGTCATGAATATCTTGGAAAGTCTCAGTTGTTTTGATGTGATTGTGTTAGTAATCATAGGGAAGACTTGTGGAGTTAAGTTGAAGGACAATCAGATCTTCCAATGGAGTTCTTGAGATGGGAAAGTTGATACATGATTGTTGTAGGTTCAAACAACAGTCTAGAACTCCTATTTTAACTTCATATTTGGCTTTACAATGTGCAATGAACCTTGTTCAAAGTCACTATAAAAAAAAGAAAAAAAGGGGCAAGGGAAGGGAGAAATTCCTAAGCCTGAAACTAGCAATGAACAGTGGTAATGGAGGACCCTACTGTGGACAACCTTCCTAAAACCGAATTCCACTTAACTAGATTACATCACAGTCTCATGAAATTAGTGCAAGCTTCTGTGGACTGCAAATATTCAACCATTCACTAACCATAAGCATGAATAAAAGATAGAAATTTAGTGTAGCTTTCAATTTATGCCCAGACTAACTTTACACAGTTATTTACCATCAATAAACAACAAAAAGTATGGACTAGGAAGGTTGCCAACACACAACAGAATTCTTCAGTATCAATGCACAACATTAACTAATCTACTAAAGAAAGCTAAAACATATAGAACAACAAAGCTAATCTACTCAAATTCACTAACTAAGAGAATAAGAATCATGAAACATGCAAATGAACTCAAGAATCCACCAAAGTCAATGAATTTCTATTAAAATTCTAGCAGCATTTCTTTACAAAAACTCAACTCTCTTTGAAAATAAGAGGATACCCCCTATTTATAGTGTTCAAAAGGAAAAATAAATGGCCAAGATTGATTTACATTGTGTAGCCAAGATTCACTACAAACTAGGGTTTCACCTACCCCCAAATATATTACAATTTAAATTTACATTTTTTCTTTTCCCTATTTTTTCCTCATATGGCAACATTGTAGCTTTTTGTCTTCTAGCTGATTTCCCTTTTACTGTGGCTGCCTTGTGAGGAACTCATCATCAATGACAAAGTTTCCTTCATTTTTCTTCACAATGGAATATTCTAGAAATTTTATGATTAATGCCTGGAGTTTTCCTTGCTCCAATATATCTGTCTGAAGCCCCTAGAAGTTCAACCTCCTAGATTTGCTAGTAATTTCATCCCAATCTGTCACATTTTTGTGTATTCTTTATCACCTACTTAGATTTAACAAATATTCAAGCAATAAAACTCATGAAATCAGGTGTAAGTGTATCAATGATCCAACTCTTCATCTTCTTATGGAAATATGGTTTTATCTTTCTAGGTCCAACTTGGCGGCAGGAAAATCAAAATCTATCATCAGCCTCAGATATTCTTAATAGGCTACACTGATGTCTTTGAACCAATCAATGTCAAGCTCCACTTCATAGAGCAATTGTTCCAATTCTTCCTTTATATGTTCTAGGCTCAAGTCTCTACAAGCCAATGGTCATCTTTTAATAGTGCAAATTCTTTCTCCCAACTTTTATCAAGTATCTTGAGAATAGCCTCAAGCTTGGGATAGGTAATTTTGTATAGACCTAGGAAGTCAGTGTAGAACTTCCTTATTCCTTCCAGTACCTTTTGCACCTCCAAGAACTTATTTTTTGTCCTGACAACATGGCCTATGCCCATATTTCCATTGTAGAGGACCTGTCAAAACCAAAACCTCTTTGGCCTTTGTCCAGTTCTTTCTCTTTTCCAGTTGATCAATATGTTCCCTGGATAGCAATTGTGGCAGCACTAATGATGCAGTAGGAAGCTCTTCGGCTAATGACCATTGTTGAATATAATTCATTAGAGTAGCCACCTATTCTTTTAGTTCCTCCTTAGATGTCTTATCTTTGTTCATTTGATGCATGATAGTGGTGATGGACCCCTGGAGATGGTCAATCTTCTACTCTCTTGTTGTCATTCCCAAATCAAGTGTAGAAATACTATAACTTACCTATTCTTCTCCCATCACTGGAGTGGCTATTTGCACCATTATAGATCTCATTGCATCCATTGTCAGATGAGATCTGACTTTCAGCTTCTTCTCTTTCTTTGTGCTTATTTGGGCTCGATCCAAGATTGCCTCTAGCCTTTCCCTTGGATCCTTTGGGGTTGGGGTTTTCTTCTCTAGTTGTTTCTTAAGCCACTCAAGCATATGAGATTCCCTTTTTGGTGATCTGTGATCACCCTCTTCTTCACAGGTGTGTTGGACATCCATTATTTTATCACCTGAATCTTCTTGTTTTGTCTTTTCATCTTCTTCTTCTTCATCAAAGTCCCAAATGAAGACAATTTCCTTTCGTGGGGATTTGGTGACCATGTGTTCTTTGGGGTTGTCCTCTCCCTTGGTGGCTTTCTCTTCTTCTTCTTGGTCATGACCAAGTTCCTCATTGTGCTCTGCTTCTGGGCTTTTCTTAGTTTCAACCTCTTCCCCAAGCTTATCTTCTTCTTGTACTTCCTTTTCCTCATGCTGAGGCAACACCTCTTCATCGTGTTTGGGGCTCTCTTCTTAATATTTTGACAGAGGCATCTCCTTATCATGCCCAAGGCTCCTATTTTTTCCCCCAGTTGGTCGTTCAATTTATTCCTTTATTTTCTTACCTAATTCATTTTCTTCATCAGTGGGTTGTCTCTCTACTTCCTCTCCAACATTCTTGAGTTGTTCAGCCAACTCCTCTTTGAGTTCTACGTCAAAGGTTTCCACAATATATTTGGCTCCTTGCTCTTCAGTTTCCTCTTCAGATGATTGTGCCTCTTTCTCCTCTCCCTTGTACACCACTTTATCAATTACCATATGCTAGTACTCAAGGTGCTCATGGTAATCATCTACTTCCTCTTCCATTTCTTTAGTAGCCTCCCTTTCTTGTCTCTCCAACTATTCTGATATCTCCATTGTTTCTTTCACTTTTAGTGGTTTAGTTGGAGGAGGGATAGGGAGGTTAGCAACCATTAGTGCCAAAGTGGCTTTTATGGATGGGTTCATCAACACCCCAGATAGCTCCATAGGGTTATTTTGTATATGGTGAGAGAAGGGCTCCGGGAGTGAGAGAGAAAGCATTGGCATTGTTGTTGTAGCCAATGGAAGAGATGTTTTCAAAGACATAGAGGATGAGGAGAGTAGAGAGGTAGTGGTAGAAGAAGAGTCTATTACCATAACCCGTGCAATGGGCAGGGTGGAAGAAAGGTGGATTGAGATATCTAATGTAGGGAGAGAAGTGGCAAACATTTCCTGGGAGACAAGTATTTGGGCAGTAATAATGGAAATTTTAGTGGCAATAGTGGTGACTAGGAGAGAGGAGGTAGTAGGTGGGGATTTTGGCTACTCAGCCTCTTGTTCCTATCCTTTATGGAGTGGGTCCTCTTGGATGGTAGGCATTTCTATGAAACTTCTTGATTTCTTTGGTTTCTTGGAAGGTTCTCCTTTGGAATCCTTTCTTGCATACACCTTAGGCTTGGGATGACTTTCAAATGTCTCCTTTCTCTTTCTTGGCTATGTAGATGGAGGGGATGTCGAGGTTTCCCCTATGGAGGTAGTAGTAGAGGCACTATCAGTCTCACTTCCTTGGGGTTCCTTGAGCTTACCATATGTGAGGGTGACTCCTTATAGCTTTAATTGGGCATCCTACCCATCAATCCACTCTTGGTTCTTTCCTCAATCGGCTTTGTCAAAATATTGAGGTTATTTATTTCTTGTTTTTTCTAGTCAATTGGCAGTAGTGGTAGATTAGCAACTACACCATATCGAGGATCTATCACTGTGCTTACATCCTCAACAATCTAATCTAGTACTAAGAACAGGTTTTCCATCTTAAAAAAGTAGGTGGTCATAAGCATGTAGTGCATCATTCACACTTCTTTTTCATCCTTGTAGTTGGCCTAGAAGTCCTCAACATCATGCACCTTTGAGTATTCACCTTCGACCATATTTCTAAGCTTCTCGTAGGGGTCCATTCATGACCAAACAGTGTGGAACTCCAAGTGGTATGCCACGAGTTCTTTATCTGAATGGTCTACACACTAGGATGTGTGGATTTCATACATCCCTTGGCTGAAGGAGAGGGGATAGGGAATCCCCACCTTATGTTTGTTCCTTAGGAGCATGTGTATGCACTGTAGCTACCAAGAGAGCTCTAGAAATATTATTTGGTTGTTTGGGTACCAGGGCAGCTTGTATGGTTTCTCTGATAAATGTTTGGCTCAGATGTATGTGAATTTTGGAAATTGTATGAACAAGAATCCAAACTAGTGGATCAAAGTATTAGCGCTATGTGAGACCCTTCTTTCGAAGTCACAACCAAGAAATCTAGTAACATGGCCTATGAAGACGTCATTGACCCTGCAGTAGTGCCTTTTTAAATTCTTGTATTGGAGCTAAGGGTACCTATCATAGACTTTTAATTCCCTGCTTGGAGCCTCATTAGGAGCTTGAAACAAGCCTCTATATTACATATGGTCCTCTAGTAAATAGACCAAGTAAGATGTCATATAGAAGTGCGAGGTCCTTTTCATGGCCACAAATTCCTCATGCAAGCAATTACTAATTATCCCAACCCAGTAGAAATTGGTTTTTCCTTGGAGGATCTCTTCCACAAACTATAGCTTCCACTCCTAGAAGTAGGCCACTATCTAAAGTCCCATAACTCTGCTTAGTAAGGTTACCAAATCTTGGTAATCCTCATAGAAGTCGCTACAAAAGAGCTCTTGGGGTACTTTAGCTACACTACCCCTCTTTTCTTTCAACCAATATTGATTGATGAGATTCTTACATTTTAGGGTGTTTGAATCCCACTCCTTGGCATCTTCTTTGCATGCTTCCTCCATCTCGCCGAATGTAGGGATGTGAAAATCCTTCCCTATTGACTTGGCAGACAAGTCAGCCAACACATTCCCATCTCTATCCACTATTGTTCTGGACTCTTCTTGATATGCCTCACTATAATCCATTACAAGCTTGGGAGCAATGAGAGAAAGTGGGAAACCGGCAGACTTGGCAACACATTTCTTCTAATATTTCTTACATTTTATGTTGTGGGATTTATCCATACCCTTTATTTGAATTCATCAATATCTATGTGCCTAATATTTGTATAAGAGATCTCCTTCCAATCTGTGATGACCTTGGATTTGATGGGTTCCCCTTGGAACTTGTATTTCATTTGATCTTTATCCTCTTTTCCTAGGGTACTTTGGTTGACCTCTTTCCTTTGTCTTTCTCCATGGCCGCCTCTGAAGGTCCTGCACCTAGTTCCATATATCCTACGGGCGAGAGAGAGTAAGCATATTCAAGCATAAAACAATGGGAAAGTTAGCCAAAATCCTACAAAACAATTTTAGATTAGACAATTCACCATTTAAACATCCTAACATATCTTACATATCATCATCAACCTTTCATAGGAGGGAGTTATAGTAATTTAGGCCCAGAGATGCAAAATTTCCTGGGTTGATGGATGGTTTGAAAGAAGTTATAGGAGGGATGACAATCAAGGCATAGTGGCCTGTATGTCCCTACATGCATCAAAGTTTAGGCAGTAGGTGGGGTCCATCAAGGAGGTCAGTTCATTTAGGCACATGGGTCGAGATCATTTCTACATTTCAAGGAGTGAAGACCACCTTTTAAGCATGTAGGATTAGAGAGCAACTTTTTTGTTTCGGGTTTTTCGTTGAGACGACACTGGCAAGGCAACGTTCTATCGTGTAGGACCTGCAACCTCAAAAGGAAACTGTGTAGTTCATTTGGAGCTCAGCCTTTTAGGTTGGGTGATTTGGGGAGACGTTAGGTTATGGATATTTGGAACAATAAAAGGTTAGACGATGGTCCATCAGGAGAAACCCGTAGCATCGGCTCTGTAATGACTCAAGGCATCATTCATTTATCATTAGACAATCCAAAGGAGATGGGGAGGTTGGGTCCCGTATAGTAGGTGAACAGGAATATTTTTGCATTTGGGAATGGCGAGAATAGGATGGAGTTCCACTAGCGGCTACCCGCTGGGGACAGCCCGCAAAGAGGTTCAACACTTAATCATTTTCATCCCTACATACAAGCGGACTCAACGGGTTCAAGACCCAAAGGATGGAAGTTTTATCATTAGGGGTTGTTCAAGATGATGAGCCCACTACAATGGCTTACGGTAGAAGTTCACTAGGAGGGGCCTATAAAAAAGGTTTACACTTGGTTGCTTGAAAGCCTAGAGGAACAAATGGAAATGGTGGGGTTGGGACCCACCCACTGGGGAGAATTCAAAGTCTCACCATTTGGACAGTTGTTATGGCACCAATGAAAGGGAGGTGGAAACCCTCCTGATTGGACACGCACAAGGTAGGTTGATTCTGCTAAGGCTTGGGTGGTGGTGAAGGTTGTGGAGTTCAATGAGCAGACCTCTAGGCTAGAAAGGTTGTTCTGAAGCAATAGGCACTGAATGGCAACCCGCAAGCAGAGGTCTGCAGGGAGGAGTCCACAGGGACTTAGACTTAGGTACTTCATAGTGGGATTTTGGCTAGAAGTCAATTGAGCGGGGACCACCGAGAGTGTAGAAGTTATCATTTAGCTATTTGAGATGCTCAATTGAGTGGTAGTGGAGGAAAGATGAAGGTCCACAGAGTCAAGCCTGACTAGGTAGGAGGCCACTCGCAGGGACATTTGCTTATGTTTAATCACTAGCTGGCAAAGAGGGGGCATCCTTCTACAAACAAAGGTCTGCAAGGGACATCAGTCGTTTGTTTCGACGTTTCCTTTTCAAGGAAGGGGATGACATCAAACACCTTGTGGGCCGATAGAGCATGAATGCTCTAGCTAAAGAATGGTTTTAGGAGTGTTAAGTTTTGTAAGTGGCACGTAGGTCAATTTTGAAGTTTCTCAAGATTTTAATTTGTGGGTTTTGTGCGCCTTGGTTAACTCTAGTTGGTTTCTTAGTTTTCTCCCTTCAAATTTTTCAATTTTTCAAAAAAATTAAAGAAAACTTAAAATGGGGCATGCAACAGAAAACCAACCTTTGAAATCCAATGAATGTGAGCACACGAATATGTAATGAAGCTCTCGAAGTGGAAATGAAGTTTGGCTGGCACGATGGCAGCATTTGTAGGGCTCTGTGACTGACTTTGAAAAACTAGCAGACTAAAAATGGCAGCTCAAGAGGGGCTATTTATATATTTTTCATCATTTAATGCCCCTCATTAATGATCATACAATAGCATTAAAATTTGGCGGTTAGTCATTTTGAAAATGGTCACAGGAAGGGCGGAGTCTATCGGGCAGACGATAGCTAGACATTGGTCATTCGAGCATTTGACAATGGAAAATGGCTTCAGAGGTCTCAAATTCTATGGAATAGAAGGGCATCAGGGGAGTGCCATTTCAAACCTCTGAAAGGCCAAGGAAACTTGCATGGGGCAACCCACAAGGGCGGACCCGCCAAGATCCAAGGATGCTAGTTCAAAAGGGTGAAGGAAAACAGCCAAGGGAATTCCTTGAAGGCCTAAAGCCTTGAAAATTTGACAAGAGAAAAACATGATCACATCAAAATTATTTGTTTGAGATGCATTGACCATTTAGAACATGAAAAAAAGGGGCAAACAAAATGAGGCAACAAAAAAGTGACCCAACAAAGTGAAAAGAAAGAAGGTCCCTATTCCGAACGGGGCGTGTGTGCTATGGGAACAACAATCCTCATCATCCTAAAGCCTAAATGTGCTAATGTTTTCTTCTTCCCTCATTTTTAGAATTTCAAATTTTTATCTATGAGTTTGCAACTTTACATCTTTGACTTTTTCAACAGTTTCATAAATGGTATCAATTTTTCCCATAATTCCTTCACTATCTTGCATTGCATCACCTTCACAAATTTATAGCTAAACAATCCACATAAAATAGCATTCCTTGTGTTAGGATTAATTTTACAAGCCTTATTTTTGGTATGATTCCTTGGAGGGTTTTCAGGAATCTCATATCCTTCTATAACTAATATCTAGATCTCAAGACCTAAGGTTATCAAATATGTTTCCATTCTAAATTTGCATAAGGAATAATTGGATCCATCAAATAGTGGTGATTTTCTTGCAAACAATCCTTCTTGATCCAGTAAGTGTGCCATCCTGGAACTACCTTAAGCTAGTAGTCTTATTCAAAGGAACTTGGATCTAACACCAATTGAAGGGCACACAATCTACTAAGAGGGGAGTGAATCAACAGATCAAATCTATTTAAAAATATTAACTCCACAAATATTATATCATGTAACTTGAATCTTCACTACTACTAATCAAGCAATAAGCACACATTCACACAATTAAACACCAAAAATATGTGTAAACACAAGATTGGAAAAATCATAATGAGAATAGTTGCTCGGGTCTACTATCCAACTCTAGCCTCACAAAGAAGGAATATAACAAGTGAATTTTACAACATGAAGTAGGAACAAACCTACTAGAGACACCAATCCCCAATTGTATCTATAAGGACCAACCTAATAGAGACACCAATCCCCAATTGTATTAGTACAACAAGTAGAACACCAATCCTACTATATTATGTAGATAAAGCTTGTGGACCTTCAACTACAGTTGAACACATCTCATACACTTTTGAACTAGCTACAGACATTCTTCCACAATCCTTATGATCTTCTAATGATGATGCACACTTTTAGATGAAACTCTCCTTGAATGACTCTAGCTCCACAATAATCTCCTTGTATATTCACCACCTTCTCTTCAATTATAACTCACATTTGGAATCCACTCGATTGATTAATAAATACATGATATTGCATTAATAATCTTCCATGTTGGCTAGAGATCCGTAAATAACTAGGATGACATAAGGTCAACCTAAATTCAAATTACATGAAACTTGTAACTAGTTAGTCCTAAAATAAATTTTGTTGTTTCCAAAAGAACATGATGTTGTGTTCTACTACAAGAACCTTAACTATGTCCTATCTCTACACATCTCATACACTTTTGAACTAGCTACAAACACTCTTCCACAATCCTTATGATCTTCAATTAATGAGGCACACTTTTAGATGCAACTCTCCTCTAATGACTCTAGCTCCAAAATCACCTCCTTGTATATTCACCACCTTCTCTTCAATTATAACTCACATTTGGCATCCACTCAACTAATTAATATATACATGATATTTCGTTAACACTCTTCCATTTTGGCTAGAGATCCATACATAACTAGGATGACATAAGGTGGGCCTAAATTCAAATTACATGAAACTTGTAACTAGTTAGTCCTAAAATAAATTTTGTTGTTTCCAAAAGAACATGGTATTGTGTGCTACCACAAGAACCTTAACTAGGTCATATCTTTACACCACACGCTATCTTTGAGTGTTGCATGCTACTAGCCATTATTGCACATCTCAAACACCAACTGGTTGACATATAGGAACATAGAACCTACTATCACTTCAATATTTTCACATGCTAAACATATCATCTAAGAACTCAAGAATATGATAGAAAATGTGTAAAAATATTCTCCTCTCAAACTATAGAGCCAAACTCATCCTTTGAAAGACATGTTGACCATAATTTTATTGCTAGAGAAATCTCTCTACCCTGAAACTAACTTCCAATGTTCCTATATAGACTTGTGGATTACTTATATCATAGTGAATAGATGAATGCATGATATTGCAAGAAAACTACAAAAAAACCTCAACTTATTTTATCAATATAGCTAGCAACATATATTTCTTGTAACTCAAAATGATATGACAATAAAATTACCAATACAAAAGGGTATGTTGGTACAACTCTTGAAAAGATAGTGTGACCCCTAATCATATCTTCTTTGACATCAGTGACAACATATGTTCAATAATTTATCTATACCAGTATTTTGACAAATATGAATACATTGCTAGAATTAAATATCTTAATTTATTTGAAATACTTTTTTTTTGCAAACTATATATTTAGGTGCTTATATTGTTTGTGTTTCTCCAACCCTTAGGCTTGAAATTAAGAAATTTCTGATCTAAATAGAAGGAATTTATTGATTTATAAGTTAACACAAACATGTTATACTATGAACATGCTCCAAAATGTATGTACAATATATAACACTAGCACTCCATATGTATTATGATTTAAATTGCATGCTTATTCAATTTTTGTTCCTCATCTTGATGCACATATATAAAATAGTTTTCTATATTTTTTATATAAAAAATACAACCCTCAACAATTAATAATTCATCATTTACAAATTGCATTTGAAAATAAAGATATTTAAAAATAATCTCATGTATACAATAAATTATATTTTTGTTTACTTCATATTTTAATTTATTAATTTCCTCATTAAATTAAAATTTAATAGGTTTACCCATGAATGAACTTTAATCTACCTTAACCCTTGGTTTAACTTTTATAATTATATTTTCCTATAAATTAGTTAATTTAATTCTATCTTATTCAAATTAAATAAATTTTTTTGATTAATGATAAACAGGTTTTGACGAGTGCCTAAAACTCTGAACAAAAAGAGACAATGGCAGTAAAGATGAGAGAATAGACTACCCACCCAAAATAAAAAAAAAAAGCTAATTAATAAACCATAAACAGACCATCAGTAGACAAGAACAACCAACAAAAAAAATAGAGACACACCAAATGGCCATTAGAGTAGTTCTTTAAGCATTTTTTCCGCATCCAGATCCTTAGATGCTAGCTTACAGTCATGCATCTCCATGATTTCCTCAACATCATGAACAGTGTAATTTTTACCTTGCTTTGTTTTACTCTAAGTACACACACTCGGTCCAACATCCAAATCGGTGGTATGCACGTCCATCCCAACACCCTCCCCATGTTCCATAGTCACATGATCATCAAATAGTTATTTCCCAGTCAATTCCTCCACCTTCTGATTCAGGAAAATCATACCTTCAGCTGAGGCCTCCAAATTCTCTCTGATAATGTTTATGATCGTGTCCAAATTATTTCAAAGATTCCTATTTTGTCTTTCCATCAAAGCCAACCTTAGACCATAGTCACTCTTCAAACTAGCAAGCTCATCCACCACATAGACAACACTGGAATTTAAATATCTAGTAAGCCCAAAGATAGAGTCATTCTCCTTGATACTAAAAAGCGTAGAAATGTTGCAATGAGTGATGGTATCATGCTTATTGTGGAGTTCTTGCACCTCTTGCACAAGCCACATAAGCAGATTAAATGAGATATCATCCCCTTCTTTTACCAGATCGGAAGCTTGCAAAAAATCTATAGCCCCCCAAAACACGCCCATGCCCTGATAGGAACCAACCAGAGGGTCCTCCTCATGAAAACCCTTAGAGAAAAGCTTGGCCTTCCCCCTATCCTTGGAAATTGACACCCACACAGAGTCATCCAGATTGACCACTGAATTCCTCTTACCAACCACAAGGGACCCACCAACACCAGAATCATCACCCTGGATATTCTCTGACACCTCCTAAAATTTATCACCCACATCCTTTTCGTGGACCGTAGACTTCTTACCAACAAAACCCTCATCAACACCCTCCATCTCCTTTAATTTATATTTAGCAGATAGGAGGAGAGATTTAGCCTTGGAGGTTGAGAGCTTGACACCACCAGTCAAAGGAGTATAATCCAAGTTGATAGCATAGCCATTGGACCAACCCTCCAACTCCTTGTCCAAATATGTACCCTCTATCTCCTAAACTTCTTCAATCCAGAATTTCCCACTCTCTTTCCCCTTCTTGTTAGAAACAGGGGACCAATGGGCTCTAACAATGCAATTTTCTTTAGTAAACTCAACAATGAGAAACATCAAACCTTCATGCAAAAATAGATTTCTAGGGTTTTTCCTATAATTTGAAATTCCCTCTTCCAAAGACATCAACAGATAAAATGGGAAAGACACCAACTTACCATGGTGAAAGTGATTGAGAAACATGAAGTGGTGACCATACAATGCCATATATCTACCATCACGAGTGAAGTATTGCATCAATGCCACCGCAACCTCCTACCAGATTGGTTTTATCTTGGTCTTGTCATAGAAGTCGTAGTCCAAATGAACCATTTTAGCCCTTTCTCTATCACAAAGAAAATTTTGTCTAGCCAACTGTGAAATGTTCTTATCCCTGTAAAATTTTCTACCTTCCATTGACATACCCATGACTTCACCAATAAAATATTCATTAATGGTAGTATCCCTACCAAACATACTCAACACATGGCCATGCCATGTATCAACAAAGTCCTTAGATACACTGGACTAAAAAACCATTTAGTCTCTCCATGAAGGGAGTGACACCACCTCTCTACAAAATTTCCCAAATGTTAGCATTGGCTCTAATTTCATCACAAGACATAGGATCCATTCAGAACCTATCCCCACCCATCATTGAATCACTTGCAGAAAAAAAACCACAAAAGAAAACAAGCTAGGAGAATTAGCTAGAAAAACACCTAGAAAGTGTATGAAGCTATCAAGGGTAGTACCAATAGATATAATGAGGAGGCTACTTAAACAACTCAACTGAGGAAGGCCACAAATTCCAATGAGCAACAACTATGTGAGAAGTCTAATCAAATAGAAAACTTCACTATACCCATGCACTCTAAAATCCAAGGAGGTGGGAAAAAATAATAAACTAATGAAGATCATTATGAATAAGACTCCTTAACTCAATAGGTAGGACGTCAACCACATCCCATGACCTAGACAATGTCACTCCATAATTAGCCGTCCAATCAACAAAATTTTCCTCTCTCTAAGCATGAGAAATATAAATTTCTTCAAATTCACTACTTAAGGAAATGGCATCCGATATAAGATTATTAATAGACCAAGATGGGGGAGATCTTTTCTTAAGGAAATTAACAATGTGTAATGAATCACCTTCTATCTACAGTTTAGAGATACCCAAGTCTCTAGCTAGTTTGATGCTATGATAGGCAATCACAGCTTCAACAAAGTGGTTTGTCTGAAATTAAATATAAGTTATTGAAATTCATCTAATAAATAACTATTATACTTAAATAACTAAAATTATGCTAATTAATAATGAATAAAAATTAGAGGAATTACATCCTCACATAATTAATTTAACATCATCTTGATGATAACTATAAAACTAATTCAAATTCTCTTAGGTAAGTGTTCAATGTACATTTAGTTGTTTTAATCATATCTTTTTAGAATCAAATGCCTATGCTATTTTTAATTAGCTTCAATGTAGGCTCACATAATATCATCTATAGATAAAAATTATTGGTTTTAGATTATGTGGTATAAACTAGATAAGAGCAATATGTTCGAGTATATCTACTAGCTTACAAAACACTCTTTAATTTACTATCAATATCATGGTTATTAGAAAATAACAATATTATATTTCTTTCATTTAAATAATCATCTAATTTTATATTAATAAAATAGTCAAAACCTAAATTTTTTGAGGTTGGTTTAATAAGTTTAATTTACTTCATTATGCCATGTTTTTCTTTTTTTATCATACTTTGATGATATTTGAGGTGGATTATAGAATCATTAAGTGTACACCCCCATAAAATTATGTATTATTATATATTTTAGTAGGGAAATTAATAACTGTATAATGACTTGAAGGATATTTAAATTTTACTTAACATCGTATTTCTATCCTTTCTCTTGTATTGTAATCATAACTCAAATTTTATGGCATTAATATCTACAAGTTAAGATACCTAATATTTCATCTACACTAGATCTTCATTCATCAAGGTTTAGTTTGTAATATAACTATCTAATTCAAAATTTCAAGGGTTAGGCCATCCAACCCCTACGTGTTTATAATTTTTTTAAAAATTAATAAATTAAAAAAATCATATTTTTTAAAGGTTAATGAGTGTATTAAAAGTATCATATAATATTAACAACTATGTATCTTCAAGCTACATGAAGTTTTCCATGATAATTTATGAATGTACAAATTCCTCTCATTAATAAAATATAAGAATGATGTAGGAGCATATAGGTTCATAGGCGATCTTATATCATCCAAAAAAATATGTTTTTTAGTTCAATTTTGTTTTGTTTTAGTTAGTTTTTGGTGGGTTTTTCAAGGGGAAATTTAGCTTCAATTTGGTCAAGTTCAAAGAATCATCTTATTAAAGGTCTTAATGGGTAAGTTTATGCTTCAAATTGGGTGATAAATGGAGAAAAAATGGCTAAGTTATGGTAAATCAAAGGTTTTGCCTGTATTAGTAATAAGTTTCGGGAACAGTTGGTTCTGCATACCCCTCAAACCTCTGAAAAGTCCTAGTTCCTACATAGAGCTCCAAATTTTTTTAAGTTGTACTAAAATATTTAATGAAAGATATTGTTGGAAGTTTAAGGAGTTGGTTATGCTTGTTGGAAACATGAGAATGGGATATACTATGTGCATATACAGTGTTGTCATTGATGTCAACATTATGGTTAGAGAGGTCTACTTTGATGATCAGTTGATCTGGTGTGCATATTTGTTTGAAATGATGGAAATCCATTATGGAGATGCAAATGTTTTGCTCTGATGCAAAACAAATGAGTTGGTTATATGGCTAAGTGTCAGAACAACAATTTTCAATGCTCTGTGCATCCAATTTTGGTCTGCATTGATATGCCTTGAAGTATTTTAGTCTGAAGTTCTAAGGCAATTTTGTTGGATGTCAGAAAACCTTTAATCCAAATTTATGGATGATAGTATATTGGGTTTGCTAGTGACAACTTGTTTCCTATACAAAGTATTTGTTTTGATTATTCCACACTTCGCCACAAAAGAATATATGGTCTTGTGGATTTGTGGAAGTGTTTACAGGTGTCAATTTCATCTATGTTCCAAGTGGTATATAGTTTAAAGGTTCGAGGTTCAATTTGTGGATAATCAGTTGGTGTATTTGATTTTGTTCACCAATAGTGTTGACCTAATATGTTTAAGGTCATGTGAAGTTAAAGGAAGTGTTGATTGGTTATGTGGGAGATATGCTAACCTATTTGATGTGTTACAAGTTTTGAAAGAAGGCGTGAAGCATATATGTTTGATCTTGGGACAACTAGTTATTTCTTTAGATGATACATCTAATTAGGTCAACCTAATTGATGTTGTAGGCTTTTGCAATTGTAATGGGTATAACTATAAGATCATTTTGGTGTTCAAGAGTGATGATTAAGTTGTGTGTGTGAATTCCTAAGTAGATCTTGTGAATGTGATGTGAATGCAGAGTAGAGAAAAGTGTTAGATGTTGTGCCTATAGCACACATGCCCCATTTAGACTAAGGACCCCCCTTGATTTTTGCTCCGAACAAGTCATTTTTATGTGCCCATATTTCTGAGCTTAAATTGGTCACATGCATTAAAGAAATCAAATTCCCCTTGACCAAAATTACCTATCCAAAATTTGCTAAGTCTTTTTCCTTTCCAAAACTTGGCCTTTAGGTTTCCTTCTCCTGTTTGGTGTTGCATCTTCCAAACCTGATGGACCTACATCTGAAGGTCTCCTTATACAAACTATCATTATCACTCCACTACTAAGTAGCAACCTTCCCCCTATTTCTACCCACATGGTGGGCTCCACATATCATTTCTCTTTCCTCGTCTTCACCAAGCGTCCAACCTAGCACAAGTTTCTACATTTTAGCTACCTAGCTACCACTGTACTTGAGAATTAATATTGTCATTAATGCACCTATGTCTATAATGCCTATGCATGTGAAGTTCCCTCATTGGATCTGAGCCAAATTCACTTCAAGTGCTCTTGCAGTTTTGGGGTAAGTTCATGTTATCTTCTTTTACCAACATTTAATATTGTTAAATGGTTATGTAACTAGGGTTTTAACTAAAAGATGAATTTATCAAACCCTCATTTTGACTCTTCAAACCCCAATATTGGGCAACATTTTGGACAAACATTGAAGACCCTACACACTTTTTTCATGCATTACCATCCTATTGAAATGTGGCTTTTTCCTTGACTTTCATGTGCTCTTGATTGCAAGATTCCATCCTTATAGTTTTTTTTCAATGGTAGAAACCCTACATCCACCCATTGTCTCCATTTTCCACTCTCACTAAGCTTGAAATTCAATAAGTCCTTCATGTCGTGTGCGCCCATCCTTGTAGGATTTTGTTGTAAGAGGTATGTTATGAAAATGATGTTCCCTATTATCCAATCCTAATCAACCTACCAACATGTGGAACCTACCACTAGGGTCACCATCTCAAACTTCTAATAATAAAACCAATCAATGCCAAGTTAAAGCCCTTAGCGGGCACACGCGACCAAGTGGGCCACCCCTTGACAAAGCTCTTCATGCCTCAACCACCTTACGGATTCCACAGTTGAAACCTCCCCCTAAACTAAGAATCAAAGTTGTCAACCTTAATGTTGGGAGTCCATGCGGGTCCACCTCTATGGACTTCTACTTGTAGGTAGCCCTCACCTCATTGTCGTTCAATTATAGTGAAGCCTTAGCACCTTTCCACTAGGTGGGCACCGCAGTCATGATAGCCCAAGTGAAAATGATTACAAAAATTAATAAAACTTTTATTTGGGGATGAGCACACGGGTTTCATTACAAAAATTCCACATGTGAGATGTCGTCACCAAAGGGTCCTTCTTTAGTGGAAAAATAATCTCAACCTTCCACTTTGTGGATTCCATGGGCCTTGTTTCCTTTGGAACAAAACTTATAAGATTTCCAATAAAACATAGTGTGAAAGACATTTGTGAGTCTACTCTTGCAGGCATCCATCCACCATGCAAAACTATGAGGCTGGCCTATGAATCTTAGAATAATCAACTCTCTGTGGGTCCACCTTTGCAAACTTTCATTTACAGGTGGTCCTCCTCTCACCACTGTTCCCTAACTTCAAAGGCCTAACAACCATCCACACTTTCCCACTCCACAAGCCTTAACTTAGAACATTTCAAGAACCTGAGAGGGAAAATGGAATGCATGTTCTACTATGCGGAGCACCATCCATCCAACACCACTACATAACTTCCAAATTCTAAGGGTTTCCACCATATGGTGCTTGTACTCTCTCTACTCGCATGAACCAAAGAAGGTAGGTTTGACGAATGAAAACAACTAAAATCACTTCTTGTAAGGATTTCTCACATGCCAAGTGACCCAGACTTAGATTTTCCTACCGAATGTTTCATGTAGAAATTTTGATGTGGGTGGCTGTCTATGGGATTCTGTAGCCCCAACATCATTCTTTAATATCTTTCATCATAATAGACTCCGCCTAGAGGAGACTTGTACCCCTAAACCTGCATTTTCAAAAATGATCTGAACAAGTTCAAAATGTATAATGATGATGAATGTCATGACTTCTTAAGGGTATATAAATAGATCTAACTGTCAATTTATAGGATTTTACTGATGTTAGTTTCTTTTATATGTAAAAAATAGTTATTGTTCCTTTTATGTGCAAGATTTATGAAACCTACTAAGGGATCATTAGTTAAGCCCATGAGAAAAGATGAAAAAGGAAAGAATCCTATAAGAACACCTAGGGGAAAAGAAGAAAAGGAAAAAATGAAGTATCAGTTTCACAAGGTGGAGTGCACCTCCAAGCTTGCTTCCACCTAGGACATAGTCTCTGATATAGATCTTGGGAACATGAACATACATGAGTTCAAGTAAAGGGTGGTGGTAAACCCTACTATAGAGGATGCATGAAAAATAAAAGGAAGTGACCTTCCAAAGGCAACCAACTTTCCCCCTACATTGGTTGCTCTGAAGCTAGTCATGGCCTACCAAGAGTGTTACCACTGCAACAGGAAATTAATTGATAAGGATGGGAGAGTATTGGCAAACTTGTATGCCAAGTCTATTGGAAAAAAAACTGGCATCTCAAAATTTGACAAGATGGAGGAGGTAGAAAAGGAGTTTGACTAGAAGGTTTGGAAACAAGACCCTCTTGGATGCAAAAGAATGATCAACCAACATTGTGTAAAGGACAAGAGGGGCAACACAAACAAGCTGCCTTAGAAATTATTTAGAAGTGATTTCTTTGAGGATACCACGATCTGGTCACTCTCTTGAGTAGAGTAATGGGCCCATTGACTACTTCATTTTTTGAAGAATGGATGTTCTACTTCATAGAAGAAATAATCTGAGGTGAGGCCAAATTTCACTGGGCTAAGATGATAAGTGACAACCTACACAATGAGCTCCTTTAGTGAAGAAGACCTCCTAGTTCTACATGACTTCATATGTAGTCTACCTCCTAGAAGAGAAATTCTCATACAAAGGACTCTTCTATGTAGGAACATTAGGGACGAGGAGGGGGGAACTCAAAGTTTATGACTGCTACCCCCAATTGGAATATAGGAATTTTAAAAGGGAATACAAGAGAGAAAATGATGCCTTCATTAGGCATATAATCAAACTCTTGGGAGGAGATTTTGAAAGAATGGTAACACACAGTGCCAAGGCCTTTATAAATGGATTTGGACATTTTTTCATCTAGTTCCCAAAGTTCACTTACATCAAAGTAGAGGGGTTCTCAGGAAAACCCTACTGGTTACCACGCTACTCGAACAAATAGATTATTCTATTGGAGGTTTCTCAACAACTGTAGACTGCCCATACATTGTTGAGTGATAAGCATCAAACTGGGGTGCCATATCCCCAAACCTTTGGCAAGGAATGTACTCTTGCCCCACTACCTAGTATGCAAAATACTCAGAGAAGGAATTTGTAGAGTACCATTTGGACCTTCACACAAACAGAGGAAGAGTGGACCCTCATGGAAAGTTGAGGAAGCTGGTTGGGAGGAAATATACCCACCAACCTCACATTGAGGACTTTTGGGCCAATTGTAATGATGACAAATAGGTGCGGATGTGGCACTACATGAGGATGACCACATAGATTGTGAAGTCCATCAATTTATTTCTCAAACCTGATCAAATTGTTGAAGATGATAACATTGTAGATGATAGATACCATGCCTTAGTTGAGATGCTCGTACTAGTTATTGATTGGAATGAGGAAGAGGTCACCAACCCCAATATTGTCACATGCCCTATTGAGCACAAAATCAAGCAATGGGTAGATGCATAAATCACCCAACTAAAGGAGAAAGGTGTAGAATTTACATATGGAGAGCTCAAGGACAAGCTTGAAAGTGAAATTGATAGTAGTGTTTCCACAAGATCATTTGGTGAATCTCCCTAGTCCCTACTGATCACAAATCCAAGAAAAGAAAGGATGCACCTGAGTGCAAGCCTAAACATAAGGTGTATTCTAGAAAGGTGACAGAAGGTCAATTGTCCAAGAGGAAAAAGATAATGGGAACATTTATGCTCAAAATGAAGAGGGAGAAGAAACTAAGCATCCCCACTCACCACCTACCACTTTTTCTCCCACTACCACTACTACTATCACCACTCCTCTGCCCTTTGCTTCCAAATCCTTGGGCATTTTTCCTCCACCCACATGGACATCTTAGTCCACCTCACTTCCACCTCATCGATTATTCTAGTAATGGTATTGGACTCCTCTTCCACTACTTCCCCACTATCATCTTCCTCAATCCTGCCTCCACTACCTACTTTTTCCACTCTACCACCATCTATGCCCTCAACCACTACAACACCACCCATCTTTCCACAAGGTTTCACAGCGTATATGTAGAACATGCCTATTACGCTCTTGGGGGTAATCCTTGACGCCAAGGTCCAAATCTTTAAGGCTCAACCTAATGTTGCTTTGCATCTTCCCCCACTTCCTACCAAGCCACCAAAAATGGAGGCTACAATGTAGATCTCAAAGTAAATGGAAAGAATTAGAGTAGAACATCACAAAGAGGTTGCACAAGACATAGTTGAGGAGCCTAAGGATTTAGATAAAGATGATTACTTTGATCATCTGATGGGTGAATTAAATATAAACTTGGACAACTTGGCTTTGATGAAGGAGGGCTACAAACCTTTGAAGAAGACGTTGAAGGGCTTGACGAGAACTATGTGGTGGAAATATTAGACCAAGAACGGGATGAAGAGATACCCTAGAAGCATAAAGATAAAGAGATGCACCTTGAGGAGCATCACTCTAAGGAAAGTGAACATAGACCCGGATGTAGAAATACTTGAAGAGCCTCCATGGACTAGCCATAATAAGGGCTTGATGCAAGAAGTTCCTCCAAAAAGGGAGGAAGAGAAGGATAAAGAAGAAGAAGATGCACAACAAAATAGGGACATTGAGCCCGAGCATAATGTTGAGATTGAACATGAACAAGAAAGGGTGCCCCAAGAGGAAAATATCATCAAAGAAAATGTGGCTTCCATCGAGCTTGGTGCAAAAAGGAATACACAAGAAATGGAGGCAGATGAGGAGGAAAAGAATGATGAAGAGGCTCTTAGCAATGAAGAAGATCAGCCACTAAAAGAATAAAAAGAGGAAGGTGATCATGAATCACCAAAGGGTCAAACAGAGGTTCCTGCCTAGTTGAAACAACAATTGAAGAAGGAAGCTCTAGTGGTTGTTGATCCAAAGGTGGGATTAGAAGCAATTATGGCCAGAGCCAAAAAAAGGACCTGAAAGGAGAAGAAACCTCAAATCAGGGCACATATCGTGGTTGATTATTCTAGATCAAGGACACTACAAATTGCCACCCCAGTAGCCAAAAAAGAGGTTGAAACCATTTAGGGGAAATACTATCAGATATCTATGATCAATCTGGGCCCAAAAACCAATGAGAAAAAGATAGATTATCTATAGAGGTTAGTGTCCACCATTATACAATAGATGAATATGGATCAATCAACTAAATAAGAATTGAAGGCACAAGTGGTAGACCTCGCCACCTATAATCAACAATGGACATCCACAGAGGAAGAAACCCTAGAGGAATTTTTTGTCCCTACTCTCCTCTCCAAGGAGGAGCTAAATAAAATGGAAACAATGAAAAACTAGACCAAGTCCATAGTGGATTAGTTCAATAGGGTGATATACAATGGTGACATGGGGATCTCTCATGTTGCTAGGGTGTTTTATAAATTTTGCAACTTACAAAAGGGGGACATGATAAATACATGTAAAGAGTTTTTCAAGTTGTATATTATCACCTATCCTAAGCCTGAGATCATCATTAAGCTCTCTTGAGAAACATGGGAAAAGGAGTTAGAGATATAGAAGGAAGATCATTAGTTGGTGGAGACATGATCAATACATCTAGATTACATGAAAGAAATTTTGGAGAAGTCCTTACATGAACTGGAACTTGATTGGGAATGGGTCATGAAGCACTAGACCAACAACAAATATTATCTAATGATGATGATGGATTATGAAATTCCCGCTTCGGAGTTAAATCCAGAGAAGATCGAGCCATTCTTTCATAAAAGTATGGAACAAGGGGCTAGAGATACACTATCTCCAAATTTCATGGATTTTAATGGAAGGGAGTTCACTTAGTCAAAACAAGTCATGAAAGCTACACCAAAGTGCACAAAACACTAGGAGAAAATTATGGATAGATTCAAGAAGATAGCCTTCTAGATCCTCAAGTTTCAGCTATTTGAAGAGAAGAAACTCATAGCCATGATTGGTAAATTCATGAAGTACACAACAACATAGAAAGAGGCTAGGAAGCCTATCATCAATGATGAATTCTTGTTGAAGTAGTTGTAAATGCTGAAAAGGTAGCTAAAAGAAAAAAAACACTAGAGAATGAAATAGAGAAAAAGACAAAAGAGTCTATTTTATATTGTAATATACTAGGTGTAGGTGAAACCCTAAGTGAAACTGAATCTTGAACACTCATTGTAAATGAATATTTTCCATTCATTTCACTTTTTGAAAACTATAAATAGGGGGCATACTCTTAGTTTAAAAAGAGAGATGAGTTGTTGGAAAGACATGCTGCTGCAAAATATATGAGAAAAGCATTGTTTTGATGGTTTATTGTTTATTTCTCTCATGTGTGCATGATTCTATCTCCAAGTGTTACATTTTAGCTTTGATTTCTTAAGTTTCAAGTTACTTTTTAGTTGTTAGTTTATGATATGCTTTAATGGTGAAGTATGCTACTATTTTTTATTCCTTCCTAGCTCATACTTTTGGTTGTTTATTGATGATAAATTGTTGTGTAAAGTTAGTCTAAGCATTGTTTATATTGCTGCACTTAAGTCCAATTGCTATTAATGCTTTAATAGTGGATGAACAATCTAAAAATTTGTAATGACCCCTTGAAGATTGCACTAGTTTCATGAGATTGTGGGTTATCCTTGGTTAAGTGGAACTCATTTTTAGGAAGTATGTCCACCATAGAATCCTCCATTGTTACTGTTCATCATTAGTTGTAGGCCTAGGAAAATTCTAACCATTTTTCTCTTTTGCTATTTATTTAAATCTAAAGTTAAAGTAAAGTTCCATCATCATCATAAAGCCAAATCTAATGGAAAAGATGGAGTTTTAGCTTGTTGTTCTGAACTTGCAGCGATTGCTCACTCATTTCTAGAATTCATAAAGCTCCATTTGTAGACCAAATTACCTCCATGATTAATAAACCATAAATTTCCTTTGTGATTACCAACAAATCACATCAACAACTGAGTTGATTTTGCATAGTCATGACCTAAGACCTGAGAGACCTTGGGGTGATTTCTAAAACTTAGTTATAAAAATTACCTTTCAAGAGAGACATTGCACTTGTGCTTTGTCTGTGTTGAGAAAGTACAAAAACACCCATCAATAGAACTAGTGCTAGAAGGAGGGAAAAGCTAAGCTAGATTTAATTAGGTCCTTCTCCCCTCAAAAATTTCATAGGGTACTCAGATCCACACCAAACAAGGGAGAATTTCAAGAGCTAAAGACCCGTACTAAGGCTAGGAGAGTCAAGAAAGGGGAAGCATCAAATTCAGCCACACCCACTTGACCTCCATCTCCTCCATCCCCTTCCATCAATCCATATCCACCTTCTCCTTCATTCCAAACAACATTTTCACCACTCACTTCTGACATTCAAAGTGTTGTCCTCACCCCTACGCCTCACTTCGAAGGTGCTACCCTAGCTACTGCCCCATTTCAACCCCAAATTACTGTAGCACAATAGTTGCAACCTTCACTTCCCCTTATGGCTTGGATAGGAAATAACACATTTCCCTTGTCCTTCAATGATTATCATGATATGCCTAAAAATATAGAAGGCTTCTGCACCAAGTTTCATCCACATGATCCACAAAGGACAAAAGAAGAACATATAAGGATCTTCCAAATCTCCTTGAAAGATATGTAGATTAAACATGAAGATGTGGCTTGTAGGCTCTTCCCTTACTCATTGGGGGATGAAGCTTTCTATTGGTACATCCATCTACCAACTAGATCTATTACTTCTTGGGATCAAATGAAGAACACCCTTTTACAAAATTTTAAAGTTCATGTCAGTCCTACAAAGTTATATCAATGGTTCATGTCCATCAAGAGGGAGGTCAATGAGCCAATTAGCTCATTCAATGATAGATTTCATAGGGCTTATATGAAGTATATTTCATAGGGATTATATGAAGTTACAATCACCGTACGTGGTTGATGATCCCTCAACTATGCTGATATACTACATTGTTGTGGATAATCTTACGTCTGCATTCATCAAAAGGATACATCAACCACCTACAAGATTGGTGGATGCATATGCAGAAGCAGTCAAAGTAAGCACAGACTTAAGACACCACATTGCAGGTTCGTTGCCCTCATTGGGGCCAGCTACCAACTACCAACCCAACTCAAATTCAAGGGATTACTCATACTTTGGCTCATCAAACACCATTGTTGAATCCAAGTTTCATAGCTACAGATCGTACCACACCCAGCGCATCCATTGAGCCAAACTCCATTAGTTCTAAATTACTTGCAACCTCCGCAATAGTAGGCCTATTCCCAACAAGCTCAAGTGCCTACATACCTACAAAATTCAAAATTCCTACCTACCTAGCAAAACCAACTAGTGGTGTAGCCCGTTTTCCTTCAAATTAAGTGCCTCGTTAAAGCAACGTAGAGAAGGATGAGATCGATGAATTGACTTAACTAGTGAAGAATTCATCCACTAAGATGACATATTTGTGGAACCAAAATAATCAGCTATAAGCTTCTCAAAGAAGCATTCCTACCAACTTCAACCAAGATAATCTTGATTCCAGTGCACCCTTAGGCTAGAATTATGAAAGAGGTCAAAATTCAAAGAAAAACTTTGAAAGGCCATCACAAAGGTAAAATATAACTTGGAACACTAGACCAAACAACGAAGGCATTCCCACATCTCTTGACCAACTGGATGGTATCGACAAGTCCACAAGAAATTTTTTTCTGTTGAGGCTGCCTTATCCAGATGGTATTGAATTCACAAGACCAACAAGCATTTTGAGCTTGATTGCCCATAATTCCAAACTACAGCAGAAATATTCCAAGTGGAAGTCCAAAATGTTTTTGATGGCTCAAGCTACAAAGACCTTATTCCATCAAATCCATATAATTCCTTAGTGCTAGTGGTCAATCAAACTCCTTTTCCATAAAGTGAAAGCAACTCACCCAAGGAGAAGGTAACAGCCAAGGATGAAGAAGCGAAAGAGGTAAGTAACAAGAGCTACCTATCTCAACTCTTTGATTCAATAGATAATGGTCCCATAGTTAAGGAGGAGTCATATGAGGATGAGGTCTACATGTTCCACCAAAGAGAAACTCTATACAAGTTATGAAATAGGTAGGTTTGTGGTCCCTTCACAACCTCTACCACTCCCAACAATTTCAACACTCGGCTTAATCCTAATGCTAGCAACAATCCAATCTATCCCCATGTGCCTACTTAGTATTTTAATAGAAATAGATAGTCAAATAAAACCCAAGACCAAACCACAAGTTCCTCCCAAAGAAAATTCTCTAAATTAGAAGTCAAACAAATGGGAGAATATGTAGCAGATGAATTAAAGAAAGTCAAATTGAGTCTGACAACCTTTGAATTGCTAAGGGTACTAGCTATTAGAAATGCCTTCTTTAGGTCATTGAATGTAACTGCTCCATCAAAACTAGTTCAAAAGGATCCTGCAAAGAGAGTTTCATTTGAAACCTCAAACAATGAGCCAGCGATTAGGGAAATCATAGGAAAGAAACCTAATCAACCCTCAAACCAGCAAACTAGTAAAAATTAGCCATTGGAAAAACCTCCAACCAAAGGGAAAAATCAAGTCCAAACAAAGGATAAATAGAATGACAAGGACAAGGATAGAGTAGCACAAGTTGATGTTTTCATAGGGTTGTTTCAAGGGAAGCTGGAAACCCCTCCTTTCCTTGTGACTATTCACATCTTTTTTAAGAATTTACACAACTATTTGTTAAACTTAGGAGCTTATGTCAATTTCATGTCATTTTTTGTATGCCAAGTGCTAGGGATAACTCTAACCCTTTCTAGATATAAAGTAACTCAATTGGAAAAGACTGAGGTGAACATAGTTGGGGAAATGAACAAGATACTCATGCAGATTGCAATTGACCCAAGGGTGCATCAGGTGATTGGCATCCAGGTTGCTGATATTCTTGACACCTATGGTATCATATTGGGAAGGGACTTCACTCGAGCTTTGAATGGTTATGCGGCAATGAATTATTCACACTTGTGGCTACCCTATAAGGGGTTGTTGAACAAAATTTACATTGAATGAGCCTTAAATGAAGTTCATGATCACTAAGTATAATAACATGAATGAAGTGTTGTTTGCAAAAATGGAATTGAGAATTTACTTTCCTATGGCTCATCAAGGTGATGAAGAGTTCCAAGGAGAAGAAAGGGTTGAAGACCTCCTTATGCTATGTAATGCCTCTACCAATTTGACCCATCTTATTAATAGCACTAAAGTTTTGATCGAGTCAGAAGATGAAGAGTTCCATGAGGATAGCCACTTTGGGTTCCTTGATGGCTTCCAACAATTTATGCAAAAATGCATACAATGCCAGCTTAGTTTAGGATCCAAAATGGATTTGAAGGAATTGTTACTGCCTAGCTAGTGCAGAGTGCACAATGCAACTCATTCAGAATTTGAATGTTGCTTATGCCAAATAGCAATGGAACATATCAAAGGGAAGATCACTCCAAAAGAAACTACTAGAGAATAGCAAGATCAAGACCAGTTTAAGGGTCAACAACCACCCAAGGGTGTAGAAATATAAAGGAAATCAGAGAGAGAAGATGTTTGCTCTCTCAGTTTCAAAGGAAAGAATCCCTCCAAGTTTTGGACGTTGCGCTTTCATGGATCCAAGTCCAAACAAGGAGCGGGAGTATGATTCGAGCTCATCAGTCTTATAGGTAAGACATATTGTGCCACCCATAGATTACAATTCTAGTGCACAAATAATGTAGTAGAATACGAAGCATTAGTTCATGGATTACTCAAGGCATTAAGAAAAAAATTCAAAATGTTGCAATTCTTTGGTGATTCTAAGCTAATTGTGAAACAAGTTAGGAAACTATACTCATATTAGGATAAAAAGATAGCAAACTATAGGCACAGGGTGTGGGACCTCATACAAGGCTTAGATGCATTCGATATTCAGCTCATTCCTTACAACAAGAATCAAACCATTGATGCATTAGCCCAAGCAACCAATACCCTCTAGCCCTTTTCATTAACAATCTTAAAGAAATTTACTGTTGAACTCACCTCTAACTCATCAGTGCCTAAAAATGTCACTCACTTTCAAGTTTTTAATGAAGACAATCACATCCTTGACTTCATCACCAATTCAGATGTATTTGCATCAAAAATTATTGAAGAAGTAGAGCCAAAGGAGGTTGAGCTTGATATTGATGGTCCAACTAGAAAGGATATCTAATTTGGATCATATCAGGGACCAAGATCAGTAGGCCAAGAAGGATTCAATAGATAATCAATGTGATGCTCACAATATGGGTATTGTTGAGGAGGTTGAAAATGTGTAAAGCCTAGAAGAAAGAAAAGGAATTTTGGACGCCTTGTACACTTATCATAATGTGATTTCTTGGGGGCATGAGGACCTTAAAACCTATGATACTTCAATTATTACTCATACCATTCCGCTCAAGCCAAATGCCAAACCCTTCTAGCAACGTCAATGCCTAATTAATACACTGTTAGAACCTATTATCTTCAAGGAAGTGTAGAAGATGCTTTCGGAAAAAATTATCTTTCCTATGAAGCACTCCACATGGGTGGAAAATTTGGTTATAATCAAGAAAAGGAATGGGTAAATTAGATCATGTGTGGATTTTCAGTACCTAAATAGAGCTTCTAAAAATGATAACTATCAAGTGCCCTCACTAGATGAGGTATTACAAATCATAAATGGGTCTTAAATAATCTCATTTCTTGAGGGATACTCTATATATAATCAAGTGATGGTGCAGTATGAAGATAGACACAAAATAACATTCACAAAAAGTGGGGAACATTTGCATATAGAAGGATGTCATTCAGATTGATCAATGCAGGTGCAATATTTCAGTGTTTCAAGTACATAGCCTTCAAGGATCTCATCAGAAAATACATAATCATATATATGGATTACTTTACTATTTTTTCAAAGAAAAGAGAGGACCACATCTCTAACTTGTCCAAGGTTTTCCAAAAATGTAGAGAGTTTGATATCTCACTAAACCTGAAGAAATAGATCTTTGGAGTGACCAAAGTGAAACTTCTAGGACATGTGATTCTAGAAATGGGAATCTCCATAGATCCAAAGTGCATACATGCCATATTGAAAATCCAACCTCCAAGTAGCAAAAAATAAATGAAGTCTTTCTTTGGGAAGATCAATTTTGTTAGGAAGTTCATCACAGGCTTCATTGAAATAGTTAATCCATTGAATGCCATGCTCAAGAAAGATGAAAAAGTAGAGTGGACACAAGAAGCCAAATATGATTTTGAAGAAATCAAGAGGGCTATTACAAAAACTCCTGTGATAATTAGTTCAGACTAATTGAAGCCATTCTACATCTATTCTTTTACTTCAGATCACTCATGTGCCAACATGTTAATGCAAAAGGACGATGAAGGGAATGAACAACCCATTTCTTTTATGAGTGCACCATTAAAGGATGCTGAGTTATGTTATCATAATATTGAAAAGTAAGCATATGTCTTGGTACAAGGAGTTAAGAAGTTTTGACACTACATCCTAAGGAATAAAGTGTTCGCCATTGTTCCAGACCTAGATGTAAAGATTTTACTGATGCAAAACAAACTAGGAGAATGAAGAGAAAAATGGGTCACGTTGCTATAGGAATACGACATGTGAATTCAGCCTATAAAATTGGTCTGAGGACAAGCCTTCACCCACACTATGGCAGAAAGAGAACCTGAGCTCATAGTGTAGCAATATCATTTGGAGGATGTTTCTCCTGATGAATGGCATGATGACATTGTGTACTATCTACTAAACAATAGGTGCCCACCTCATCTGCAAGGAGTACAAAAAATGCTTTAAGATTGAAAATTAACAACTACATGCTATCCGGAGCTATATTGTACAAAAGGAACCACAAGGGAGTTTATCTTAGATGCTTGGGAAAAGCATAAGCAACCCAAGTATTTAAAGAGGTTCATGATAATTTCAAAACTAGTCACGGATCCAGCCCTTCAACAACCCATCAAATCCTATGGTTTGGATACTATTGGCTGACATTGTTTAATGATTCTCATAACCACGTCAGATCCTATCATGTCTGTCAAACTGCTACCACAAAGGAAAGGTATGATATTGTCTTGTTGTAGCTAATTGTTGAGGTAAAGACCTTCACTTAGTGGGGGCTTGATTTTATTGGTCCTATCAACCCACCCTCCTCTATAGGCCACAAGTATATTCTAACTGCTTTTGATTATTGCACTAGATGGACTAAAGTAATTGCTTGTAGACAATGCACAACTGAAGTAGTTACTAATTTTATAGAAAGCTATATTTTAAATCATTTTGGTTCTCCATTTGACTTGGTATCTGATAATGGTCCTGGATTCGCTTCCCTCTAATTTTCTAGTTGGGAATTTGACTATGGGATTATCCTCAAATTTTCATCTAATTATTATCTCCAAGGGAATGGCTTAGCCAAGTCCACAAACAAAAACTTGTTGACTATCATAACAAAACTGCTCGATAAGAACCCAAAAGTTTGGCACACTCAACTATTTTTTTCTCTATGGGCATATCACAAGCGTCATAAGGAAGCCATAGGAAATTCACTATTCTGCCTAGTCTATGGCTTGGAGCCTATTTTCCCATTCCACCTCAAGATCTTTACACTTCATTTCACCAACACATACTATGAGGAGAAAGAAAGTAGTGAGGATCACTTAGTTGAGTTGTTGCATTTGGAAGAATTTTGTACCCAACCAATAGAAAAAATTTCCAAGCACTAGGGCATAGTGAAGAGATGGTTTGACCACTAAGCCAAAGTTAATGCCTTTAGGATTGAAAATTTGGTCCTATGTTGGGACAAGGCTCATGAAAAGAAAGGGGGATATGAAAAATTCAGCAAGCTCTAGCTTGGCCCCTTTCAGATTTCTAAAATTTTAGGAGATAATGCCTTTCACCTTAAGAATCACACTAGAGAGGATATCCCATTGCCTATCAATAGAAAATGCCTCAAGCATTATTTCCTTTCCTGAGTTGTCCAAGCTCACCCTTTGTATATAGTTGTACATAGTTTGAGTAGGTCTTTCATTTTGTTGTTTTTCTTTTGCTTCACTTTCACTCACTTTCCCAACTTTCATTTTTGTTGTGGGTGTTGTCCGATCTTAATGCGGGGGCTATGCTTGGTCTTGTCAAAGGGACCACTTTATTCCATGCTCTTTTCATTCCTTGGATAATTCTTCATCAGTTACCATGAGTTTTTGTCCACCTCCGTGAAGTGTGCTTCCTTACTTGAACTTCAACTTGACCTAGGACAAAACCCTTATTTGAATCCCTTCACATATATCTCAAATTACATAGGATATAAACCTTAAATAATCTCAATGAGCCATATGATGGTCATCATGAGGCTTCAACAAGTGAAAAAATTTAAATTTACTTCAGTGACCACTGTGATCTCCAAACCCACTATGAGCTTCAATGCTTATGCAATTAAGCAAAATAGTATCAAAAAGAAAATATTAAAAGAAAAGAATAGAAAAGAAAAGACTAAAAAATAGGCAATTGTGTGGGTGTGTGAGCAACTCTATCAAATCTATGGATGCATTGGCTGGAAATAGAACAATATTTGTGGGGATCACAGTGACAATTATGTTGGGGCTATGGACACCTAATTGGCAATGAAACAATTTCTAGTTTACTTTTGGGATTAGATAATCTACATAGCTTGCTTTGGCTGATTGACTACTATCCTTTATGGTTTCTGAAGGATGGAAATAAACCCACCACACACACTTCTGAGATATTACATGGATTCATTCAATCAAGGATTTTCTCCTCCTTTAAGTCTTTATTTCATTTGAGGAAACTAGCTTCTGGTCTATGAAACTAAATATTTTGGGTTACGGATGAATCCTTACCATTGGAATGCTTGTGAGAATTCTCCCAATAGAGTCACCATTTGTTGTGCCTATAGCACACACACCTGGTTCAGACCAGGGACCCCGCCTTCATTTTTTCTCCTGACCAAAATCACCTATCCAAAATTTACAAAGTCTTTTATCTTTACGGAACTTGGCCTGTAGGTTTGCTTCTCCTGTTTGTCACTGCATCTGCCAAACCTAGTGGACCCACATCTCCAAGTATCCTTATGCCGACTACCGTTATCGCTCCAATGCTAAGTAGTGCCCTTCCCCCTGCGTTTGCCTACATGGTAGGCTCTTCATCTCATTTCTCTATACGCATCTTCACCAAGCGTCCAACCTAGCAAGGGTTTCCACATTTCACCTACCCAACTACCATTGTACCTGAGAATTAACGTCATCATTAATGCACCTGGGTCTATATAAACTTGTGGATCTCCTATCATTTTCATTCACCATTTTCAAATTTGAGGAGAGAAAAAAGGTTGCCCATGCATGCAAAGTTCACTCATTGGATCCAAGCTAGATTCGCTTCAAGTGCCTGCGCAGTTTTGGGGTGAGTTCACATTATCTTCTTTTACCAATGTTTAATATTGTTAGATGGTTATGCAACTAGGGTTTTAACTAAAAGATAAATTTATTGAACCCTCATTTTGACTCTTCAAACCCCAATATCGGGAAACATTTTGGATAAACACTGAGGCCCACACGTGCTTTTTTCATGCATTCACATCCTATTGAAATGTGGTTTTTCCTTGGATTTTGTGTGCTTTTGATTGTTGGATTCCATCCTTATAATGCCATTTTTAATGGCCAAAAAATTTTATCCACTCACCACGTCTATTTCCCACTTTCACTAAGCTTGAAATTCATTAAGTCCTTGATGTCCTATGGGCCTATCCTTGCAAGATTCTATTGTAAGAGGTCTTTTATGTAAATGATGTTTCTTAGCACCCAAACCTCATTGACCTCCCAACTTGCGGACCCCACAAGGCCCTTTTCCTCCCCACCAAACTTTGAGGATGGATTGCAAATCTTAGAACAATCAACTCTCTGTGTGTCTATCGATGTTGACTTCCATTTGTAGGTGGTCATCCTCTCACCGCTATTCTCTAATGTCAAAGGCCTGAGAGCCATCTGCTGCATGACCTACGCACTTCCCTACTCTGTAAGCCTTAACTTAGAACATTTCAAGAACTTGGGAGGGAAAATGTCATGTAGGTTTCACTATGTGGAACTCCACATGCAGAATGTCATCCATCCAATGCCACTATTTAACGACCAAATTCTAAGGGCTTTCCACCCTACAGCGTTTGCACCCTCTCTACCCACATGAACCAAAGAAGCTAGGTTCAATGAATGAAAACAACTAAAATCAATTCTAGTCAAGATTTTACACATGCCAAATGACCTAGACTTAGATTTTCCTACCAAACGTGTCATGCAAAAATTTTGATGTGGGTGGTCGTCTGCACGATTTCATGACCCCACTGTCGTTCTTTAAAAACTTTCATTATAACAGCCTCTACCTAGAGGAAACTTGCACCCCTAAACCTGCATTTGCATAAATTACTCAAACAAACTCCAAATGTATAATGATGATGAATGTCATGATTTCTTAAGGGTATATAAATGGATCTAATTGTGAATTTGTAGGATTTTACTAACATTAGCTTCCTTTATATGTAAAAAAACTTACTTCTCCTTTTGCATGTAGGACTTATGGAACCTACTAAGGGATCATCAGGAAAGCGTACAGGAAAATCTAAGAAAGGAAAGAAGCCTACAAGAACACCTAGGGGAAAAGAAGAAAAGGAACAAATTAAGTATCAATTTCATGAAGTGGAGTGCACCTCCAAGTTCACTTCCACCTAGGACATAGTCTCTGATACAGACCTCAAGCACATGAACATAGATGAGTTCAAGCAAAGGGTGATGGTCAACCCTACTATAGAGGATGCACGAAAGATCAAAGGAAGTGTCCTTGCAAAGGCAAATAGCTTCCCCCCTGTGTTGGTTGCTTTGGAGCTAGTCATGGCATGCCAAGAGTGTTACCACTCCTTTTGTCCCACTAGGTTCTCCTTCTCTACCTCATTATTGAATTTTTACATGGGTACCTGATCATGGCCTTGCCAAGACCCATTCATGATTTCTTGCATTCATCTTAGTTTTAGGTGCATGCTTTTTTAGTCTCCCTAAGTTGCATTTATGGGGGGGTGTTGGTGTAATTAATATTTAATTACACTTGTATAACTTTACTTAGGTAATATTTTAATTCCTAGGTTAATTATTCTCATCCTTATCTTGTTTAGATATCTTGTTGCTTAAGATCAGATTAGGGTTATGCATACTTGTTTTGACAGAAAAAAAGCATCAAAAATGCAAAATCAGGAAATCAAACCTCCACCACTGCAAGATATCGTCAAACAAGATAAGGACAACAATAATTAACCTAGGAATTAAAATATTACCTAAGTAAAGTTATGCAAGTGTAATTAAATATTAATTACACCAACAACTCCAACAAGAAAATAATTAATAAGGATGGGAGAGTATTAGAAAAATTGTTTTCCAAGTCTATTGGCATCTTGAAATTTGACAAGATGGAGGAGGTAGAAAAAGAGTTCTCTTAGAAGGTTTGGAAACAATACCCTCTTGGATGGAAAATAATGATCAACCAACATTGGTTAAAGGACAAGAGGGGTGGTGCTAACAAGGTGCCTTAGAAGTTATTTAGAAGTGATTTCTTTGAGGAGTACCATGATCTAGTCACTCTCCTGAGCAAAGTAATGGGCCTACTGACTACTTCATTCTTCAAAGAATGGATGTTCTACTTCATAAAAGAAACCATCTGAGGTAAGGCCAAATTTCACTGGGCTAAGATGATTAGTGACAACATGCACAACCAACTCCTAGGAGTGAAGAAGACCTCCCAATTCTACATGAATTCATATCTAGTCTACCTATTGGTAGAGAAATTCCTATACAAAGGAATCTTCTGTGTAGGAACATTGGGGACGAGGAAGGGAGAACTCAAATTTTATGATTGCTACCCACATTTGCAATATAGGAATTTTAAAAGGGAATATAGGAGAGTAAATGATGCCTTCATTGGGCATATAATCAGACTCTTGGGAGGAAATTTCAAAAGGAAGGTAAGACACAATGTAAAGGCCTCTATAAAGGGATTTGGATATCTGTTCATTCAGTTCCCAAAGTTTACTTACATTAGAGCAAAGGGTTTCTAAAGAAAACCCTACCAATTACTATGCTACTCGAATGGCCAAATTATTCTATTGGAGGTTTCTAGGAAGCTAAATACTTCCCATACATTGTTGAGTGATAAGCATCGAGCTAGGGTGCCATATGCCCTAACCTTCGGGCAAGGAATGTACTCTTTCCCTGCTACCCAATATACAAAATACTCAGAGAAGGAATTGTTACAGTACCATTTGGAACTTCACATAGACAGAGGAAGAGTGGACCCTCATGGAAAGTTTAAGAAGTGGGTTGGGAGGAAATATGCCCACTGACCTCACATTGAGGACTTCTAGGACAACTATAATGATGATAAAGAGGTGCGAATGCAACACTACAAGAGGATAACTACTCTATTTGTGAATTCCATCAATCTATTTCCTATACCTGATCAAATTGTTGAGGATGATAACATTGTAGATGATAGATACCATGCCTTGGCTGAGATGCCCCTACCATATATTTATTGGAATGAGGAAGAGGTCACTGACCTCAATATTCTCACATGCCCTATTAAGCACAAATCCAGGTAATAGGTGGATGCACAAATTCCCCAACTTAAGGAGAAAGGTGCAAAATTGACATATGGGGATCTCGAGGATGAGATTAAAAGTGAAACTGGTAGAAATTCCACTATGGGATCATCAGGTGAAGCTCCCATGTTTGCACCAATCACAAGATCCAAGAAATGGAAGGATGCACTTGAGCCCAATCCTAAACATAAGGTGTATTCCAAAAAGGTGACAGAAGGTCAGCCATCCAAGAGGACAAAGAGAACGAGAACATTTATTCTCAAAATGCCTACTATTTAGGAGGAGCCTAACATGAAGAGGAAGAAGAAACTAAGAAGCCCCACTCACCACCTACCACTTCCACTTCTTCTCCCACTCTCGCTGCCGCTGCTACTATCACCACTCCTCCACCCTCCACTTCCAAATCCTTGCTCATTTTTTCTCCACCCACTATGGACATCTAAATCCACCTCACTTTCACCTTGATGACTACTCCAATAATGGTATTGGACTTCTCCTCTTCCACTACTTCTCCACTGTCGTATTCCTTGCTCCCACCTCCACTGCCTACTTTTTCCACTCTGCCACCATCCATGCCCTCAACCTCTATAGCACCACTGATCTTGCCACAAGCTTTCATAGCATATATGTAGATCATTCCTATTGAGCTCTTGGGGTAATCCTTGACCCCAAGGTCCAAGCTTTAATGGCTCAACTTGCTACTACATTGCCTCTTCCCCCACCACCTACCAAGCCATCGAACATTGAGGCCAAAATGTAGATCTCATAGGAAATGGAAAGACTTAGCGCAAAACAACACAAAGAGGCTATCTAAGACATAGTTGACGAGCCCGAGGATTTAGATAAAGATGATTACTTTGAACATCCAGAGGGAAGATTAAGTATAAACTTGGAAAAAGTGGATTTTGATGAAGAAGGGCTACAACCTTTGAAGAAGATGCTAAAGGGCTTGATGAACAGTATGTGGTGGAAACATCAAACCAAGAGATGGATGAAGAGCTACCATAGAACTATAAAGATGAAGAGACACACTCTGAGGAGCATTGCTCTAAGGAAAGGAAAGTGGACACAGACCCATATGTAGAAATACTTGAAGAGCCTCCATGGGCTGGCCAAGATAAGGGCTTGATGCAAGAAGAAGTGCCTCTAAAAAGGGAGGAAGAGAAGGACAAAGAAGAAGAATATGCACAAAAAAAGAGGGACATTGAGAGAAAACACAATGTTGAGATTGAGCATGGAGAAGAAAGGGTGCCCCAAGAGGAAAATATCATCAAATAAAATGTAGCTTCCACCGAGCTTGGTGCAAAAAGGATCATGCAAGAAAATGAGGTAGATGAGGAGGAAAAGAATGATGACAAGGCTCCTAGCAATGAAGAAGATCATCCACAAAAAGAACAAGAAGAGGAAGGTGATCATGAATCACCAAAGAGTCAAACAGAGGTTCTTGCTTGGCTAGAACAATAATTGAAGAAGAAATCTCTAGTGATCACTGATCCAAAAGTAAGATTAGAAGTAATTCTATCAAGAGCCCAAAAAAGGACATGAAAGGAGAAGAAGCCTAAAATCAGGTTGCATATCACAGTTGATGATTTTGGATCCAAGACACTACAAATTACCACCCTAGTAGTTGGAAAAGAAGTTGAAACCATTCAGGGGCAAGACTATTAGATATCTACAATCAATCCAGGATCGGTAACCCATGAGAAAAGGATTGATGATCATTAGGGGTCAATGTCCACCATTATATAGTAGATGAATAAGGATCAATCCACTAAAAAAGGATTAAAGGCACAAGTGGTGGACCTTACTGCCTACATTCAAGAATGGATGTCCGCAGAGGAAGAAACCCTAGTGGAATTGTTTGTGCCTACTCTCCTCTCCAAGGAGGAGCTAAAAAAATGGAAAGGATGAAAAACTAGAGCAAGTCCACCGTGGATTGTTTCAACAGGGTGATATACAATGGTGACATGGGGATCCGTCATGCTACCAGGGTGTTCAATAAATTCTAGAATTTACAAAAGCAGGTGGAAATGATAAATACCTACAAAGAGTTCTTCAAGCTATATAGGATCACCTATGCTAAGCTTGAGATCATCCTTAAGCTCTCCTAGGAAATATGGCCAAAGGAGCTAGAGCTGTAGAAGGAAGATTGTTTGTTGGTGGAGACATGGCAAATGAATCTAGATTACAGAAAAGAAATTTTGGAAAATTTCTTGCACGAATTGGAACTTGATCAAGAATGGGTCATGGAGCACCAGACCAATAGTGAATATTATCTAAAGATGATGACGGATTATTAAATTTCTACTTTGGAGTTAAATCCAAAGAAGATCAAGCCATTCTTTCATAAAAATATGGAACAAGGGGCTAGAGATACATTGTCGCCGGATTTCATGAATTTTGATGCAAGGGATTTCACTCAATTAGAACAAGTCATAAAGGCTATTCCAAAGTTTAGAAAACACAGGGAAAAAATCATGGATAGATTCAAGAAGATAGCTTTCCATATCCTCAAGTGTGAGCTATCCGAAGAGAAGAAACTCAAACATGATCAGCAAGTTTGTTGAGTATGCAACTACACAAAAAGAGGTTGGGAAGCCTATCATCGATGATAAATTCTTGTTGAAGAAGTTGTAAAGGCTGAAAAGGTAGCTAAAGATAAAAATAGCTACAAGAAAAAATAGACTAGAGGACGAAATAGAGAAATAGATTAAAAAATATATCTATTTTATATTGTAATTTATTGGGGGTAGGTGAAACCCTAAGTGAAAATGAATCTTGATGATAAATTGTTGTGTAAAGTTAGTCTAGGGCCATTGTTTATATTGTTGCACTTAACTTAAATTGTTATTCATTATTTAATGGTGGATAAACAATCTAAAAATTTCACAATGACCCTTTGAAGATTGCACTAGTTTCATGAGACTATGTGTTGTCCCTGGTTAACTAGAACTTAATTTTAGGAATTATGTCCAATGTAGAATCCTCCATCGTTACTATTCATAATTAGTTGTTGGTCTAGGAAACTTCTAACCCTTTTTCCCTTTTTCTATTTCTTTCAATCTGAAGTTAAAGTAAAGTTCCAACATCATTGTAAAGCCAAATCTATTGGCAAAGATGGATTTTTGGCTTGTTGTTCTAAACTTGCAGCAACTGTTCACTCATTTCTAGAATTCCCTTTGTGATTACCAATAAATTACATCAACAACAAGGTTGTTTTTGCATAGTCTTGACCTGACACCCAAGAGACCTTGGGGTGATTTCTAAAACTTATTTGTAGAGATTACCTTTTAAGAGAGACATTGCACTTGTGCTTTGTCTGTGTTGAGAAAGTGCAAAAACACCCATCAATAGAACTAGTGCTAGGAGGGAAAAGCTAAGCTAGATCAAATTAGGTCCTTCTCCCCTCAAATATTTCATAAGGTACTCAGATCCACACCAGACAAGGTAGAATTTCAAGAGCTAAAGACCCCTACTAAGGCTAGGAGAGTAGAGAAAGGGGAAGCATGAGCCTTCAGCCCCACCCACTTGACCTCCATCTCCTCCATCCCCTTCCATCGATCCATCTCCACCTTCTCCTTCATTCCAAACAACATTTTCATCACTCACTTCCCACATCCAAAGTGTTTTCCACACCTCTATTCCTCACTTCCAAAGTGTTGCCCTAGCTACTATCCCATTTCAATCCCAAGTTACTATAACACTGAAGTTGCAACCTTCACTTCCCCCTATGGCTTGGCTGGTAAAAAACCCATCGCCCTTATCCTTCAACGATTATCATGATATGCCTAAAAATACAAAAGGCTTCTACACCATGTTTCATCCACGTGATCCACAAAGGATGGTAGGAGAACATGTCAACATCTTCCAAACCACCTTGAAAGATATGCAGATCAAACATGAAGACATGACTTGTAGGCTCTTCCCTTAATCATTGGGGAATGAAGCTTTCTATTGGTACATCCATCTTCCAACTGGATCTATTACTTCTTGGGGTCAAATGAAGAACACCTTTTTACATAAGTTTAAAGTTTGTGTCAATCCTACAGAGTTATATCAGCAGTTCATGCCCAACAGGAGGGAGGTCAA